>CM031236.1:107293151-108493151 GCA_018340775.1 Taxus wallichiana var. yunnanensis
TGCCTCCCTACATTAATTCTCCCCATAGTCCCCTCCTACACCACACTTAGGAAATCTACCCAAGCACCCAAAAAGTATTCCAAACACTCAACAAAACAAGCACACAAACACAAAATAAATGAATAACATAAGAAAAGTAAAGCTCCTACCTTTCCATAGTAGAGCTTGTTCCAAGATTCAAACTCCAAGCTCCTTCAAACCCAAGAAATCACCAACAAGCTCCCACAAGACCACAAGCTCTCCAAAATCCTCTAACTCCAAGAAATGAAAGAGCACAAAAGAATGAAGTAACCCCCAAACAAGCAAAAGAACTTGAATAAATAGAAAAGGGAGAGAGGAGGGTGAGGTGGCTCCATGTAGGATGCCACATCACTCATCCTCAACTCCACCTCACAAGTCAAACTTCAAACTCCAAAGCACAATTAATAAGTGGTTGAAGAAATGACATTTTACTTACACACACAATCCATGCCCACACCCCTTAAGGACCAAAAGTAATTACATGTAAGAAGGTGCAATAAAGACTTACAATTTGTCTTCCCAAAACACATAATGGGGTCTAATTTTTACCCCTGTCATCACCAATCCGGCACTATGATAATTCTTCACCGGGAACTCCTCGTGCTATGATTATTTACTAATGCACATGACCTTTATTTTGGTGGATGTAATGAAACAAAACAACAACAACAACACAAGAATACCATTGACTATGATAAGATAGAATGACGACAAATCTGAAATATCAAAATAAATTATAATATTAACATGAAACTGTTACAATCTCACCCATGAGATACTTCAACAAGACTATGGGAGAAACTTTACAATTACACCTCTTGATGGCTTCTTCAACACACCTTTAACTGATGGCTTCCTTCGCACACTTCCTACAATATTTCTCACTACTTCTTTCTATGCTAAATGAGGGGGGTGGCCTCTCTATTTATAGAACTTCCAGGCTTATCCATCCTATCTCTAAGATAGGATAAGAAATCCACTCTGACGAATCATATTCCATACCTTAACTCTTATCTGTACATGTAAGCTTATACGTTAAGATAAGATAAACCTTATCATTTTACATGGGCTCCACATTTTTAGACTTTTACAAATAAAATACACAAAATATTTATGACCTCACTCCTTGTCCTTATTACCAATATAATATTTCTAATTCCTAATCATGTAGACCCTACTTCTCTAATTACCCAAACTTTGACATTTTAACATTACTGGACCACTTACGACAAATATTTACTTTTTACAACATTCCTATTGTACTTTGACTATTACCGTACTCCACATTATTGGCGACACCGTACTGATGGCGCCGTTATCTTCTATCAGACGCTACTACTAATTATACTTAACAACATCCTATTCCTAATACATACATTAATGAAATAGAAATTATGGAGGAAAATTTTAGTGTCGACATCTTCCCCCTTCCTAGCTTCTACTCCGTCCTCGGAGTAGACTATTCTGGTGCTTGGAAAATCTTCAACTTGTCGTGGTTGACCCATTTCGTAATGGGAGTGCCATCCAATTCCTCCAGTTGGTACGTACCATTTTCATGCACAGCTACTATTTTGTAGGGCCCCATCCATTTTGGAAGAAATTTTCTCTGTCTTCTTTTTTTGTATCTGGAATCATATACTAGAACCAAGTCATTCACTTGAAATGGAGACCACCGGATCTTTTGATCAAAGTACTCCTTCTGCTTCATTTTCTTCTTATGGCTTGTATCCTTCGCTATTTCCCTCATTTCTTCTAGCAAATGAAGATGTACCAACCTTTCTTTTACTGAATCATTTTCATCCATCCTTTCATTTTTCATAACTCTCACAGTGGGAATATCAAACTCAATAGGAAGAACTGGATCAATGCCATAGGCCAATTGAAATGGGGAGTATCCTGTTGCTGACTTTGATGTTGCCCTATATGCCCACAATGCTGCATGAATCCTCTTATCCCATTTATGTACCTGCAAGGCTGCATCTTTTGCTAGAATTTGACACAGCACAAAATTTGTTCGTTCCACCTGTCCATTTGTGCTTGGCTTGTATGTTGTTGCCTTCCTGTGCTTAATAGAAAATTTATTGACTAGGGCTTCTACCACCTCATTAATGAAGTGGCTTCCTTGATCTGTTACAATTTCTAATGGACAACCAAATCTGGTGACAATACGTTCATATATGAACCTTGCCACTTCATCCATAGAAGTTGTCTTCAATGGCCTAGCTTCAACCCACTTGGTTAAATAATCTGTGGCAACTACAATATACTTATTTTGGCGTGATGTAGTTGGAAGTGGACCTACAATGTCTATTCCCCACTTTTCAAAGGGACCAAGGGGAAGAATAGGACATAATGGAGCTGATGAAGTCTTACGGTTACCATGTGTTTGACAAATATCACATGTCTTACAATAATTATAACAATCTTTAAAAAGAGTGGGCGGTGATAACACATCCAAGATCCTTCTTGTTGTAAGTTGTTCAAAGAAGTTCCCTCCACATGTACCATTGTGGAATTCTTCTAGCAGCTCCTTTCCTTGATCACGTCCAATCGCCTCTTGTCAGATGTCCCATCGAGTCCTATTCGAACTAATGCTCCATGCGAGATAGAATATGGACGACTGGCTTGAGTAATCTTTCTCTTAGTCTTTGCATTGGCACCATCAGGAAACTTGAATTCATTCAGATAATTCCAAATATCTATGTATTCACTAGGGATTGTGTCAAGGGAGAACAATGCTGCATCGGGAAAATCATCATCATCACAAGATGATCCTAAACCATCATAGGCTCGAGAGAGTGCATCTGCATTGACATGCTTCTTTCCTGGCCTATCTATAATATCAAATTCAAATTCTTGTAGCAAAATTATCCATCTTGCTATCCTCCCTGATGGGTTAGGCTTATTGACAATATATTTCAGAGCCTGATGATCCGTTACAACTATAAATTTCTGCCCTAGCAAGTAATTTCTAAACTTCTTTACAGCAAAAATGATAGCCAGAGCCTCTTTTTCGATTCTGATATAGTTTACCTCAAAGCCTATTGCTCATTTATGCCTCCCAAAGTAAATTGGATGTTCATTCCCATTTTCATCCCTTTGGCTCAAAGTACTACCTAGTGTTGCATCTGAGGCATCAGTGTACACAATGAATGGCTTGCTCCAATCTGGATTCTTCAAAAATTGAAGACACACGGGCTTCCTTTAGTTGTCCAAAAGCTTCATGCGCCTTGTTTCCTGGTTCATAAGCAACATCCTTCTTCAAGAACTGGGTTAGTGGCTGTGCAATCTTTGAGAAATTCTTGATGAACCTTCTATAGTAACCCACATGGCCTAAAAATGATCTCAACTTACTTCTATTCATAGGAAATGGTAAATCTTTGATTTTGAAACTTTATCGGGGATCGAGCACCAATACCATCTCTGGATACAACATGCCCTAACAAAACGCCTTTAGAACATCCAAAGACACACTTTGTAGGGTTTAGTGAGGCTTGTGCTTCATCTAACCTTTGAAATGTTGTCTCCATCTAGTGCAGGTGGTCCAACTTGCTCCCATAGATGCAAAAATCATCCGAAATACTCGATGAAGGTCCCATGTAGGGTTCGAACACCCTATTCATCAAACGCTTTGGAATGTTCTTTGGAGCATTACACAACCCAAAAGGCATAACTCTATAAGAAAATGTTCCCCAAGGAGTGGTGAACGTGGTCTTCACTGATCTTTCTCTTTATACGAACTTGGTTGTAGCTTATATCCATCAAAGAAAACTATAACACTCTGGCATTTACTTCGTCCAAGATCTGATCGAAAATGGAAGAGGGTAATGATCCTTCTTTGTTACCTTATTGAGCTTCCTATAATCAACACAAATGCGTAGCTTCCCATTCTTTTTTATTGAGATCACAATGGGAGAAACCCATTCGAATTCTCCACAAAAATATGAATCCCGCATCAAGCAACTTATCTATTTCTTCTTTTACGAGTCTTGGAAAAATTAGGATTCATTCTATATGGCATTTGCTTTATGGGCTTAGCACCATCTACCACTCAATACAATGTTCTACCCAACTTACTTGGCGGAGTTCCTTGTAATCAAAAGTGAATAGGTGTATGTACCTTCGAAAGAGCTAGAGGTAGGATTCCTTCTCACTCTCCATCACAAAGATCACCAATCTTTATTTGTTGGAGACGATCATCAACTTCTTCTTCGAGATAATTTTATGGGGTCTGGGTTGGTGTGGTTGGAAGAATATCCATGATCGAAACATCAACCTCACTTTTTTCATCTTCGGTGTCCACTTCACTTTGGTGCTAGAGTAATCGAGAGGATGTCCAATCATCGGTTTCATCACTTGAATCCACGAGTTACGCTTTATGATGTCGAGGGATCACGTTTATCTTCACCCTCTCTCTACCACGTCCAAGTGTCATGAAACCTTCATTCCAGGTAGTTTCTTGCATGAACTCTCCTTAGCCATGGTCTTCCCGGCGAGCATTGGGTACAAGCAATGTACCATTTTTCATCACCTGAAAGTCTACCACACGTACAACACCCATAACAGAGATATTGCCACATTTGAAACTACACCTTACGGTTTAGTTTTCCCCTTATTTAATGACCTTAACATAAGTGTTAAAGGGCGATCAATTTTAAACCCAACATATTCATTACTGAGACTCGGTCATTACATTAACTACAGCACCTCCATCAACTAAGACATCATGAATTGAAATACCATTACATAATACCTCGGCTTGTGGAGCATAGGGATCTGCCTCGCCTCCAAAAACAGGGACCTCAACCTCCTTCCTTCTTCGAGCATTGAGTCCACCTCACAACTCCCGCCTCTTCTCGAGAAGACATAGCCAAGAGTTGACCATATGTAATATTTGTAGGCCTTTTGGACAGATCTTTCAAGATGGAGTATGGTCCTTGCCCCCGTGAAATCGAAAATCCTGCACACCCAACTTTCTTCTCCTATGTTTCTTACTAGTTTCTCCTTTCATCTTCTTAGGATCAGTTCCATCTTGATTATCTTTTTCTTTCTTTCTTTTTGTTACAAACACATCTACTTCATTATTTCTACTCTTATCTACTACATCAAGAGAATTCACAAGTGCTTTTCCTTTATCATTATCTCCCTTACCAGATGTAGAAGCTCTATCTGGACAATTATACTTATAATGACCCTTTTTATAACAACCATAACAAACAACTTCAGAAATATTTCTTTTTGGACCTCTATCTCCTCCCTGAGAACTAAATTCCTTTCCTTGAAGAAGATTAATAGTTAATCACACCCATCTTTTTGAGCAGATCTTCATACTCGTAGATGTATTAGGAGAAATATTTGTGCTCACCGGAGTGGTTGTGGATTCTGGACCAAAGGTGTTGGTGTAGGCTCTACTTTAGCAACAATTTCTTTGGGCTCCTCTTCCATGCTTTCTTCTTGCCTTCTTGCAATCTCCTTTGCTTGTTCAATGGTAGCTGGCGGTCATACTTCACTCGTTGTCTGATCTCTGGCTTCATCCCAAGAATGAAGTGCTTACAGAGGAGATTATCCACGCCATTCATCAACCCATCCGCTAGTCCTTCCTTCCAGATCTGGGCATCGAGCTTCCTCCTTAGCTCTAGAACACGAGCATGATAATCCCTTATCTTCTCCTTCTCTCCATGGGATAGTTTTGTGATCTCGATCATGAGATCTCGCATATTCTTGTTGTTCACCAAATTCTTCAAGAAAACTTTCGAGCTAATAAATCCCATGAATTTTTCACATTATCACCTAGTGTTTCAAACCACCTAAGTGCTAAACCATCCAAAAGGTAGGAAAAATTCAGTCCATTGTTCCCTTCTTATAAGGCCATTACAAATACAAGATCGTTTAAACTCTTGAATGAAAGAAGAAGCATCTTCATTAGATTGAGCTGAAAAAACAGAATCTTTCCCATTTTCAAAAGTAACCACCGTGAAATACCAACCCACAAGTACAATTAACAAGACTTATGTGCACAAATAATTGGAATCACTATACTAGAAAGTGACTTTACACCTTTCTACAATTAAACTATGGTAAAACTTGACTTACTACGGTAAAAACGACTTTCTTTGGTGGTAAACACTATTCACGGTAAAAAGTGAAGTTACTGCGGTAAATACTATTCACGGTAAAAAGTGACTTTACTGCGGTAATTACTATTCCCAGCAAAAAGGACTTTACCAAGGTAACTACTATTCATGGCAAAAATGACTTTAACATGGTAACTACTATTCACGGTAAAAATGACTTTACCATGGTAACTACTATGCACAGTAAAAACAAGGTTACCCTCCAATTGATTTTTGACTAAGTGGGAATATCTCTCCAGAAAATCCACCAACGAGGAATGGTCCCGGCAACGGAACCAAAATGTCATCACCAATCCGGCACTATGATAATTCTTCACCGGGAACTCCTCGTGCTATGATTATTTACTAATGCACAGCCTTTAGTTTGGTGGATGTAATCTGGAAACAAAACAACAACCGAACACAAGAATACCATTGACTATGATAAGACAGAATGACGACAAATCTGAAATATCAAAATAAATTATAATATTAACATGAAACTGTTACAATCTCACCCATGAGATACTTCAACAAGACTATGGGAGAAACTTTACAATTACACCTCTTGATGGCTTCTTCAACACACCTTTAACTGATGGCTTCCTTCGCACACTTCCTACAATATTTCTCACTACTTCTTTCTATGCTAAATGAGGGGGGTGGCCTCTCTATTTATAGAACTTCCAGGCTTATCCATCCTATCTCTAAGATAGGATAAGAAATCCACTCTGACGAATCATATTCCATACCTTAACTCTTATCTGTACATGTAAGCTTATCTGTTAAGATAAGATAAACCTTATCATTTTACATGGGTTCCACATTTTTAGACTTTTTACAAATAAAATACACAAAATATTTATGACCTCACTCCTTGTCCTTATTACCAATATAATATTTCTAATTCCTAATCATGTAGACCCTACTTCTCTAATTACCCAAACTTTGACATTTTAACATTATTGGACCACTTACGACAAATATTTACTTTTTACAACATTCCTATTGTACTTTGACTGTTACCGTACTCCACATTATTGGCGACACCATACTGATGGCGCCGTTATCTTCTATCAGACGCTACTACTAATTATACTTAACAACATCCTATTCCTAATACATACATTAATGAAATAGAAATTATGGAGGAAAATTTTAGTGTCGACACCCCCAACCCATAGGTAGGGTTGGCATGTAAATTTAAGAGATGTGGGACAAGTTTAACTTGTCCCACAAGCTTTCAAAATTGACCCTTAAGGCCAAATTCGAATTTCCATGAGGGGGTAGAGTGTACAACACTCAATGTCACAAGCACTCAATCTTACAACACAAAATCCAAGAGCCATCTAGTCTAATAAATGAAGACTTTTGCTCACATCCACAATTAGTTAATAAAAAGATTAATTAACTTAAATAGGACACTAAAACCCATTAAGATAAAGGGAAAGAATACATCATTTTCTAAATAATTAAAACAAGGAAAATTACATCACTAAAAATCACATACTACATTAAGTAAGGAAAACTAAAAATACAACGCATAGCCCCTTGGTCACAATTTCTCCCTAACAATAATTCAAACACACACACAAACACATGTTGCCATGGTGACCCTTGTTGAATTCACCTAGAATTCCAATGTGGTTGGTCTCTAATCCCCTCGTTGTTTGTTGTGAATAAATTTACCTACAAAACACATAAATACCTCCTTCGGCCTCGTGGCTGCATTAAAACATCCAAGATAAAATATGTAATATAAATCCACAATCATCTATATATGCATCAAATCATCATCTAAGCAATTACGATATCATTTACAATTTCTAACAACATCTCGATTCTACATTTCATCAATATCCATATGATCATAAGATTAGTTCAATTGTCTAGGTCTACTCAATATGATGAAATATCACATGTCCGAAAAACATATATATATATATATATATATATATAACCATGTCAACAACATATCAACATTAATATAAAATGTCTCTAATAATCCACATGCATCATATATGAATCAAAATCAACATCAGTCTGTGATCTCTAACATCTAACATCATGCCAAATCAAAAACTACAATAATATCCATAAGTATAGTCGGCAGTCTAATCAATAACGTAAAAACAATGTCAAAGGGAATTGGGCACTACAAGAGGATGGGTGATCACGGAAAAGCATGAGAACCCCTCATTGGAACATCGCAAATCCTCGCACCTTTTCTAATTCATTTAATTGTAATCGTATTGTTAATCAATTGGGGCATGGCTATTGGCCATGACCACCTCTCGTTGCTTTCGCTATGAACTATAAATATAAGACTCGCAGCTCCAAATAAAAGCTTCCCTCCATCATCTAAATTTAGCTATGAATTATGAATTGAAAATTCAGCAAGGCTAGTTTTAGAGAGTCTCATTTCTTTCATGCTTTATTAAATCAGACATTTATGAACTTATGATAATGGTAATAATAAAATACTTTTCGACTCCTTTGAACTCTTTATATTTTAAATCATGTTTACCTCTATAATCGATCAAATTAAGATGAAAAGATGTCAAATTTTATACAACAAATGAAAACAATAATAAAATCAACTCACCAACATATATGATGATATTTTGTTTTATTTTTATCTATTAAACTATTAATTTATAATCCTTTTCTTCTATACATTACGATCTAACATTTTTGTAGCATTTCACACAAACTCAACTCATTACATCTCTTAGAGAAGGAGAAATATTTACGAATGAGCCTTCAACCTCCATAAAAAAATCTATAGAATGAAACCCCAAAATTAATGATAATAACATATAATGAATAGGTAAAATGTTTACAAACCTCCAAATGTTGTTTCTTGACATTCCTTTGAGAAGGTTTTGAAAGTTTTGGTGTTCCCAGATATGCCTCTACAACAAAGCAACATTTTCTCATCTTCACTTCTAATAAGTCTTTGTTATTCTCTTGGATCTACAAACATGACAAAGTGGTAAATGTATCGTTTGGGGATCAAATAATTTTGAAATTACTTTTGAAGGAATTGTTAGAGTCACATCCTAACCGATGTAGAAGTTTTAGTTAAATATGAGTTTAATTCTAGTTTTATTCTAATTGTTGTAGGAGTGTATATATGAATCCTTTCTAGTAGCCAATAAATTTGTTTTTTCTATTTTAAATATTTCCTTACCAATATTGTAAATAAATATATTATTCGATTCAATAATAAACAGCTTCATCATTATTTACTTAAAAATCACTCTTTTTCTTGTGTGGTTAGATTAATCAATCCTTGACATAAATCTTTATGGCATCACAGTAAGGTTGATTTAAGTGTAGCCTTCATCAGGTGGTGAGGCAATCTAGTTATACATATTTCAAATTATTATTTTTGTTTCAAAGTTCTTATATATGGATATAATATCATCTACATCATACACATGTAGGCCTAAGGAGTATCCTTTAGACCTAAGGAAGAGGATGCAAAATATATCATCTACATCATACACATGTGGGCCTAAGGAGTATCCCTTAGACCTAAGGAAGAGAATGCAAAATAAGAGCCCAAATATGCTCCCCAATTTGAGCCTCATGATGAAGTTGAAGATATTTTTGAAATATCATACTTTTTTTAGGGGAAGAGGAGATGAATGGGGAGTTTTTATTGTAATCGGTGTTCATGAGGAACAAAAGTATGGGTTTTAGATATCCAACCTTTTTCTTGAAGATGAAAACAAGAATGAGAACCCAATTGCTAAATCAAAACTAATTGAGGAGGATGAGGTACTTGTGTAAGAGCAAGTAAGAAAAGGAAAAATTCATCCTACAAACATCCAAAATGATGGATAAAGTGCCTCTTAGAGCTCCATTCATGGAGTTACATGTAAGGAATATGAGAAAACCCAAAGGATCAGTTAATCAACTATAAGAAACACTTTCCCAATATGATATTTGGCTATCTTAGAGCCACAAGTAGAGTTTTCATCAATTATACTTACTTCATAGGATGAGGAAAATTTTCAAGTTTCCAAAGATCAACCCCAACATCTAAAAAGAGAAAATGTAGATCATATATAGTTTTCTTTTCTTTTCTTAGTTGATATTTTGAGAAAATTAAAGGTGCATACCATGTATTCATCTCCACCATGTTATATAGTTACAAAAATGATCTCATGGCACCATTTTATGATAAAAGGAACTTACTTCTCCTAACCAAGATGTGGTTTTTTTAGATTTCCTTTCTCTATTTTTAGATTAGCGGTAGTTTAAGTTCGTTTCTTGCAAAATAAGTGATTGAGAACACTCTACACGATTCTAGTTAGAACATATATGATTTCATAATTTTTGTGATGTTTCCTTCCTTTGTTGTTATTGTTGGAGGTTCCCTCCTTTTTTTGTATAAATGATCACTAATTGAGTGCCTTTACTTAATCCTCGTGTTGATAATTTGAGTAAGCACATTGGATTCACAAGTTTCGGTTCGTTTTCATTATTTCAAGGTGAAAAGAAGCTTGATCCCAAAATTTCAAAGTGTATAGTTAACTTCATGCCTAATGGATGTTTCAAGGATATTGGTTCTTATATCTAGCAGAAAATTTCCTTGAAAGTCACTAAATTGTTATCCAAATAAGTCCCCATGCTTATTTTCATAACTTATTTAGGTTCTAGACTTAGGTGACTTTGGATGGAAGATCCATGGACCAAAGGCCATGAAAAGTAGTGTTTTCTAGACTTGGATGATGAAGATGTTATGAAAAGTTGATAAAATATGTAAAACAAAGCATGCGAACAAACATGAGAGGCTTCTATGTAAGTAAAAGTGGTCCCATGATACTAGGAATCAAAGGGGAAAAATACATAGTAATTTGAAGTTAATAAGCAATGTCATGGAACAAAGGAAGCTAATTTTTAGTGTTCCACAAGTTTTCAAAAGGATTGTATGTCATGGTACACAATAAACTTTCATTTCTAGTGTTTCACGGGTTTTCGGGAGTTTTTATGTTACAAAACTAAGAAAAGATGTTTCTACTATTCTACGGGTGTTCAAAAGGACAACTTGTTATCAAACAAAGAAAAACCAAAACACAGTGTTCCACGGGTATGTGAAAATAAAGTATGGCCACAAAGGTCTAGAATAGATCTCAAAGACTACATATAACAAAGTAAAACCCATGTAATATAGAATGTTCTAACTAAATCCGAGAATGAAAGAAAACATAATAAAATTATGGTTGGTTAGGAAAGACGCGAATGAGTAAAACTACAAAGTAAGTATGCAAAGGTCTAAGGAAGTCTCAGTAAATGGTCTCAAAGTAGGGAAGTCTACGAGAAAGATGTGGATGCCTACTGAAGTTCATAGAGGTTGAGAAAAGCTTCTCAAAAAGTTATTTACATAAACCAACACATAAAATGAAAACAAATCATTCCCTTTACCAATTCAAATAGTCAAATTGTTAAAATCACTCAACCCACCAAATGTACCATTATAGGTGAGAGTTTAGGCAATCTCATGAAAATATTTTGATTGGTCATTACACTATTTTTTGTTTTCTTTTGATAAATTAAAAAAATAAAGTGATAAAGTTTTTTAAAAGTAGTGTCATGACATAACAAGGTAAGAAACATGGCCTCAATAAACATATAACGTATTTTTCTTTTTCTAAGTTTTTCTTACCCATTTATGAGTTTATTAAACTTAATACATCCCTTAATCCTTCAAAAGTCATAAGGTTGATTCTAATTATGCAAGAAGTATAGAGTTAAGTTCATATCTTTGTGGGTATCATTTGGTTAAAATTTTGAATTCTTTATTCTGTAATAGTTCATATTAGTGTACTTCTACACTCTTGCATTTATAGTCACCTTTTCATATAACCATTCAAGCATGTGGTTTTCATGTTCTTATTTGTCAATTTTGTGTTAGAATTGCATACAAATGATATCAGAATTGCATACAAATGATATTAGAATTCCAATTCCTACATTTTATATATACCGGTTTAGAATTACAAACATACCTAACTCATGCATTTTTAAGCATTGTATTTGATAGCCACATCAAGCATTGCATCCGAAATTGTGCATACACATCAAATGCTTTTAGTTATTCATTAAGAACAAAAAATTATGTACGCATACATAAGTCGATAATTATGTACAAGCATGTGTAACACTAAGGGGTCAAAATAACACATTCCCTTAAGAGAAAACTCAAACAATTTGAAATATAATGTAGAATTTTTCTCAAGGTTTTATTTAGCAATTTTTGTAAATTTTTACACCTATATAACATTTTCATAGAATTTCTACCCTTTATTATTTCAAAGAGGTTCTTTTTCTTTGAACACGCATAACATTTTGGTAGAGCTTCTCCTTTTTCAATCCCTTTTCAATTCATAATGTTGGTATCTAAATTTGTTCTCCTTTTCAAGTTGAGCAACATCACAAATTTGACATGGAGCTTAGAGATAGATAGATCATAATGTATGTCGTTTTGTAGCTAGGGATGAGATCTAACTGGCCCTTTGTCACTCAGATTGTGGAGAGATGGATAGCACCTTCAAGAGGATTTGACCTATCCTCACTACTTTAGGTTGTGCCTCTTCAACCAGGGTGAGAGGACCCTTAGTGTAACCTCTATTTGATGAAGGAGATGGAGATATCCTTCTTTTACACAAATTTTATGAAGAAAACCTTGGGAAAGTATGATCAATACTCCATAATTTAACTCTCAAGAGTTGTCACTTCTAAAAGATGGAGATACTTTCAAAACAAGGCTAAGGTTACTGAAGACATTATGAAATCTGATTGTTCTGCATATTTTAGTAAATAGATTTTGTTCCTTTGTGGATATACAGGGAAAAACAGGGGTAGTACAGAGTAGGATTAGTCGTTTGAATGATTTTTGGTGGGAGATTAAGCAAGATAAATTGGAATTTGCTAGATCTTTGAGAAACTTCACAAAAATGGACAACTCAACAACAAAAAGCTTCAGAATAGTTAAGACATTCCTTCAACCAGAAGGTGTGCATCAATGGAGGCCCAGTTTTGCACGTTTTCACATAATCTTTGAGAATCTAGCACGAAGGATTGAGTTAAAAGACTCAATTAAACATCAAAGACCCTTGGTTCCTCACGCCTAAGATACACTCGAAGGCTTACAGACAATCTTTATCAACAAATGACAGTGAAGTGATTTTAAATTTGTTTATCTCATCACAGGATGAAGGCTCTTCTTGAAATGAAATTGCAAATGCCACTAAACTATCATAGGGACGAGATCATGTGTGTGATTTGGAGGGAATTTAACACAAGATTGCAATAGGAATAAGAAAAACTACTTGTAGACATTTTGAAACAAAGCAAACACAAATTGCTCCAAGATTGACACAAATTAACTTGAAATTGATTAGATTCATCAACAGGGGAAAGTTTCTTTGAATAGTCTCAGATCTTGTCAATGGTTGTACACTTGTAACCAACTTGACATGATTGAGATCTAATACACAGGAAATTAACATGTTTCTCATATTGGTCTCTCAAGAAGACGGGCTCTCTCAAATTTTCTCTTAAGAATTCAACCCCGACCTTTTGCAAGAGTATTCTCATTACATTTATACATTTCACTTGCTCACTCATCCCAAATTTTCCCTCAAAAAGAAGAATATTCAAGGGACCTTTGCTTGTTACCAATTTGCCTCAGAAAGCAACGTTTAACAAATTCACATCCGAAAGCTGCTAGGTGGACCAATTATGAATTGATCACATTTCTCAGACCCTCGACTAATGACTAGGATGCCATGCCACAACTTTTTGGTAGTCCTTCTAATCATTTTGATTCTGTCATGCGAGAAATCCCCATTTTAATCATTTTCCGGAGGCTCTGCATAGTTGGATCTGACAAGTAATCCTTTTCACCCTCGAGGCAACACCTTTTTCATCCTTTGCACCTGCAACCTCCATCATTTCATCCTTTTCCTTCTCTTTCCTCTGCAACTTTGTCCCGCATTCAGCTTCTCTAGTAATTCACGTTTTTGCAAGTGCCCAAGAAATTCCAATTTCAAAATATCAACCTTAACAATTCTTGGACTCACAAATTAAGTTCTAAATCCATTCAATGGCACTTTGCAAACACAAAATGATAGGGATTTCATCAAAATGGTGGTGAAAAACAGTGCGTTTTTGCATCTCCAGGAGTCTTGGAGCAAAAATGGCAGAAAAACAAGTGAAATGCACAACAATCGTTGATTTTGCCCCTTCTCAACTCTAGATTAGAGTCGTCCACATGTTTTCTTGCGCAACTGCAAAGGTGAGGTACAGTGGTAAGTTTCCAAACAAGCGCGGGCCTTCCACGTGCCCTGGGCCCAAGAAAAATGCCTTTTGGCCTTTGAAAAGTCTCAATTAAAAAGGAGGCATCAGAAACCTCCACATGCCGCCTTGGCACACCTTTGGTATGGTCCTCAAAAGCGGAGACCCCAAACAAGCACGGGCTCACCACGTGTCTCAGTCCAACAAAGTTGTTAAAAAATTTTAAGGATTAGTGGAAGGCGCCATGTGTCTAGGGTCTCGAGACAATTTTCCTTGGCCGTTGAAAATTCCAAGCAAGGGCAGAGTGAGTGAAGCCTCCAAGTGTCCTCCTGGCGCTTCTTCAAAATAAAATTTAGGGGCCGGTCCCCAAACATGCGCGGTCCCTCCACGTGTCCTAGGCCTTAGAAAATTGCTTTGAAAATTTTAAGTATAGAGCGGAGCCGGCGGAAGCCTCCACGTGTCTCCTCGATGCAACTGTTAAGGTGGGACCCTAAGGCGGATCCTCAAATGAGCGTCGATCCTCCACGTGTCCATGGTTCGCCAAAGCTACACCGGCCACATGAAAAAATTATCTAAGTTTGGGAAAGGCAGCGGAAACCTCCACGTGTCTCCCAGCGCAACTCCAAGGTCAAACCAAAAGGCAAATTTTCAGATGAGCGTCGACCCTCCACGTGGACAAGTTTTGAGTTGAATCGGGCCTTAGAGTTTCAAAGTGCCCCGCCGAGCCACATCCAACTAGAAAGGGCCACATTTCCACAAATGTTGAGATATAAATTTGATAGGGAAAACACACCTATCAAACCGTAAAATGTAGGAAAATCACCATTTGCGCCCGAAATGAATCTTTCTTTAAGGACAAAGATTTTGGAAATGATATAAGGCCCAAATGTGATCCATCGAGCCGCATCCAATCACGTTTCCATAGATATTGGGACAAAAATTGATAGGGAAAACAAAATGTGACTGTGGAATGGAAGGAAGGGAAAAAACCCGATTTTACGCCCAAGTTACAAATCTTTCACATGGACAGAGGAATGAAAAACAAACTCTGGATTTAAAGTGATCCTCGACCAAAGGAAGGGACTAATCATGGCAACCAAATGGAGGACAGAGTTTTCATGCATCAATACGGGGAGATAGAAAAGACAACATGACCCGCAAATTGAAGAATTTCAAGGACAAACGGGCGAGATCAAATTGAGCACCAACACATAATACCCCATTTCCAAAATTTCTTTGTCACAATGTTTAGAATGTATCATTTTAGCATACCAATAAGGTTAAGTTTTCACCTAGAAAATAAACATTCCTTAACCATTGGCTCATTATTTATTATTTAAGTCACTCTCTTGACATATTGAGTTTAGTGCAACAATAAATGCCACTCTAGGTCTCTCATTTCAGTGGAGATGTGTACCATATCGCTAACATTCCTCATTATGATATGCTATTATTGTTTCTATATAAGCATCCATGTCGCTCTACACAATACCAACATTCATCACGAGCTCAACATTCTTCTCTACCTCTTTGCTCACCTCCTCGGTGGCTCTTAAAAGGAATTTAGGTTCCCTTCCAAATCTAGATGTTCGCATCAGGTTGCCACAAATCTAAAACACACATCTTTCTGCCTACAAGGACTACTACTACCACACAAGCACCACACGTTTGCCTCAATGACCATAGCATTGTTGAGTACATTCATCTCTTGCAGAGTTGTATTAAGAAGAAAACTCTGGTTGAGGGCAAATTAATTCACGCCCGCATAAATGTAATGGGACTTACATCAAATACAATTTTACATAACGTGGTGGGCAACATGTATGTGAAATGCGGGAGTGTGGAGGACGCTCGCAAAGTCTTCGATCGAACTCCTGAACGAGATGTGTGCTCCTGGAGTGTCATGATTTCTGCTTATGCGGGCCAAGGCTTGCCTCACAAAGCATTTGCACTCTTTCAGGAAATGCTAACAAAGGATTTCAACCCAGTCAGTTCACATTTTCCAGCGTTATTTCGGCATGTACAAAATTGGCATCTCTGCAACAAGGTATGGAGGTCCATGAGCATGTAATTAGAAGTGGGTTTGGGTTCTATGTTTCTGTGTGTAATGCACTTGTAGACTTGTATGCAAAATGTGGAAATATGGTGGATGCACGCCATGTGTTTGACAAAATGTCTCATCGAGATGCCGTGTCTTGGACTGTCATGATTGCTTCTTATGCAAGGGGTGGACCTTGCGAGGAAGCATTGGCTCTGTTTCGGCAAATGAAGCAGGCAGGCGTCGAGCCAAATCAATTTGCATTTTCAGGCGTGATATCGGCATGTGGGCAGCTGGGATTGTTAGATCAAGGTGTGAAAATCCATGAAGAAATCATTAGAAAGGGATACGAATCTCATATATCTATAGCAAATGCTCTTATAGACATGTATGCAAAATGTGGAGTCATGGCTAAGGCGCAAGCATTGTTTGACAAAATTCCCCAGCGAGATGTTGTCTCGTGGACTGTGATGGTTGTTGCTTATGCAAAACAGGGGACTGCTGAAGAGGCATTGGCATTGTTTCGGGAAATGGTAGAAACAGGCTGCCAGCCTAATGAGCTCACTTTTGCAAGTATTCTTTCGGCAATTGCCAACCTGGGATCTCTCAAACACGGTATGCAATTCCATGAAGAGGTTTTGAAATATGGATTCCAGTGCTATGTCTCTGTTGCTAATACCTTGATAGACATGTATGCAAAATGTGGTAGCATCGTGAAGGCGCAGGATGTGTTTTACAAAATGGATCAGAGAGATATGGTCTCGTGGAATTCGATGATTACAGGATTTGCACACAATGGGTTTCTTAAGGAGGCTCTAAAACTCTTTAACCAAATGCCTCAACGAGATTTGATCTCTTGGAATGCAATGATTGCAGGATTTATGCAGAATGGGTTTATTAACGAGGCTCTAAAACTCTTCAAGGAAATGCCTGAAAGAAGTGCAATCTCATGGACAACGATGATTGCAGGATATTCACGAAATGGAAATCTTTTTGAGGCCCTGAAGCTCTTCAAGGAAATGACTTTATGGGACACCGTCTCATGGAATGCAATGATTGCAGGATTTGGACACAACGGTTATGATGAAGAGGCCTTGAAACTTTTTCAGCAAATGCAGTTAGCTGGTGTAAGGCCAGACTTGAAAACCTTTGCCAATGTGCTAACTGCCTGTGCAAAATTGTCATCTGTAGGACATGGTGTGGAAGTCCATGGTAAAGCAATAACAAGTGGATTTCACTCAGATGTTCTTGTGGGTAATGCCTTGATACACATGTATGCAAAATGTGGCAACATGCAGAAAGCAAATGAAATATATGAAAGAATGCATCTACGAGATGCCATCACCTGGACCTCTATGATTACAGGGCTTGCCATTCACGGGTATGGCAAGAAGGCTCTCAAAATCTTTGAGCAGATGAAATATTCGGGTATAACTCCAGATCATATCACCTTTCTTAGTGTTTTGTTTGCATGCAGCCACACAGGTTTAATGAATGAGGGCTATAAATACTTCAGTTGCATGAGGGAGTACTATAATATAAGTGCTACGATGGAACACTATAGATGCATGGTTGACCTTCTTGGGCGTGCCGGTCATCTGGATGAAGCAATCAATTTCATCTATAAAATGCCAATAAAACCTGATGCTGGTATCTGGAATTGTTTATTGGGCGCTTGTAGGATACAAAATAATGTGGAGCTAGGGGAATGCATCGCAAGGAGAATTATTGAATTCGATCCTCCAAATACTTGACCTTATGTTCTCCTCGTGTATATCTATGCTGCAGCTGGCAGGCGGAATGAGATTAAGAGGGTATGTGAAATAATGAAAGACGGGTGTAAAGAAGATAATGGGATACAGTTGAATTGAGATCAACAGACATGTAAAAGCTTTTGTTGCAGAAGACAAGTCACACCCAGAAAATCAAAACCAAGCTGAACAGATTATCTCGGAAGATGACTGTAGCAGATCTATTCCCATACAAGTTTTATGCTCAATGAAGTGAATTTAAATGGGAGCAAATTCTTCTGACACCAACTAGATGGAATATTTCTTCAGGTATGCATTTGAAATTAAATAATCCCTTTGAACAATCACATACAATTTGTGGTACTAAAAATTCTCCTTGGACCATCACAAAACTGTGTGGAGATTGCCACTCTGAACCAAATCCATGATTTTTCAAGGAAAAACTGCTCCGAGGATATAAACCTTTATTTCATAGACAACATGTTCCACTCAGACAAGATAAATACTATAAATCGAAGACAATAATTAGAGAATAAGCCAATAAAAATGTTCCTACTCTGCAGCAGCAGCCAGGTCCTCTCAATGGCCTGGAACAACTGGGGGCTCAATATCTACAAAGGCTGCTAAGAAATGTACATACGCCATTTCCATTTTCTTGTGGAGTACAGTAAAAAAATTGAAGGGAAGAACCATGAAATTAAGCTGCAATCTCAAAAACTCCAGTCGTTATAGAAGAAAATTTGAAGTTACTCTCAAACACAGAAACATGGAAAGACCTGGAAGAGGTTGATTTATCTATACCTGATCCAAGCGCAGACATGTCGGTCCTTCAGAACTTCTCAACTCAGCCTCATGACACCTTGCGCTACGCACATAACCGCATGAGTGTACCGTTTTGCATAGCACAACACCCTACTGCTCCACAGGACCCCAAACTCCACACCCATGTTGCAGCACCTTCCAAGCTCACATCATGTCAGAGCACCTGTCAGCATACTACGATGCTGGAAGTCCAACCACCATTCTTCAGAAGGTGAGCTGTCAATCAAGAAAAGATGAACCATTTTGTAACTTGCCTCATATAAATGTCGTTTGTTTGTAACTGTGTTCTTGTAACGATGCATATTAACATGATCCATTTGACACTAATGAGGTGATCGACCAGATTAGATAGTAATGAATGCTGGCATGCCTTAAGCATCTAGTACCTTTCATACGCATTTGTAACTCGTTCCGATCTTAGAAAATAAGTAGATAGTGTCTCCCACAATGGATCATGGAATTCTTCTTTCTCAGCCTTGTCAAACATTGTACACCGTTGTACTTTACCCTTTTCTTTCTCAATGAATAGAAGTTGCACTATTATCGAAATATCTCCATACTCAAATGTGTTTTGGTTTACTGATGTAATAGTTTTCCATTGCATGTTCTATAACCCATTGTTTGCTAGCCAAGTTACAGGGTTGTCCCCAACACCACCATTCTAGACCCTATAGAGCAGATCAATACCACGGTAGTTTACTGTTTATAGAACCAAGGGTAACTAGGGTGGTCTCTGCAGGAGCAATAATTATTCTCAATCAAATTGAAATCGATATGCAAGTCTCCTGAACATGGGAGCTGAGCCAAGCTCGAATTCCACAGGCCACTCTTCAGATCTCTATACATGTGATTTTTGAGTTCAATAAATAAAATTTGAATTGTTGTACTCATTTTGTTAAAACTTGGCTATGCCAGTTTAGCAGTAAAAATATGCTAGAGTTTGTTTCTACTACAGTGCATATAATGCATATTACGATATTAGAATGTTATAGGCTAAGGTCTCAGTTTGAGTCTCCATCTTCGTAGCTTTTTCAAGGTAGCAGAAGTAGATAATTCTTCAATTTTTGTGGCATACCCCATAATTTTATAGAATCCTCTTTTTGCTTGTAATAAACATAGTATGCTAGAACTGAACATTTAAGCATTTTTAATAGAGCATGTGAATGTCTTGAATGCCACTTTAAATTAAATGTACCACCAAGATTCTTGCTGAACCTTTAGGTATGCGAAGAATTAGATTGTATCGACATGAAAGTTGGACTTCTTTTACCAATACATTTTATGCCAAATGATGTGAAGAAGGAATAAATTCCTTGCTGCCACAACAAGACAATGGTAATGACATTTAGCCTGTCAAGCAACTACCTTGCAGTGACTAAAGAGGTTATCAGTAATCTTGAACCATACAACTCACACTTCAAGCTGAATTTCTATCCAACATTGCTATATGAGAAAGTGGACCTTTATGTACCTAATTGATTGATATAAGCCTTAGAAGCTCAAATTAGGCTTAGAAAACAATGAAAATTGCAATTTGGAAGTTTGACTAGATATTGTTACAATCGGCGAAGTGTAACTTGTAGTGAGCATCAGCATTGACTGTTATGCAATTCTCTACTCCAAATCAGCGAAAACCTCCATTATGTAAGTGAATTGATGTGTGAAAGTGCATGAAAGCCTTATCTTTGAGAGGTACTTGACGACTTATACTAAATGTGTGTTGTTTTTCCAAATTTGATGGTGGATAAGGTGACTGATGCACATTACCCTTGAATTTAAGGACATAATCGTGAATGTTCTTATGTTGACCTTGTTGAAGATACATAATATGCTCAAATGTAACACATAACCCCTTATTTGTAATAAACTGTGATAGTTAAGACTCTTCCAATGTAAGGAATGGATGGATCCATTAGGTAAAGTATGAAACCAATGTTAATCATAGCTAATCAATTATCTAGGAAAGTGTAGACACCTAAATTTTGCAATTTATCACTAGATAATGTCAAAATTAGCTTAATTCCTAAATTATGACTCATGCACCTATTTCGAGATGATTTTCTATATCCCTAGTCATATTGCAAGATTTACTCTCCTCATTGCAATCCTTGGTTGCTCACAAAAAAGCACACATTGGTTCAAAGCAATCCAATCATTTTAATTCACTGTATGGAGCTTTACAACATTACATTTTTCTCCAAGAAACAAGCGCCAAATGGGGACCGGACACGCCAAATGTTTTTGTTTGGGGAAATGCAATGGTTTGTTTCTCAATTTAGTATCTTTTATGGGTTGGTAGTCTCCCTATAAGCTGGCCATAAATGCAGAATTATGCTTACGGAACCCTATATAAGTGTAGACACTAAAATTTTATAAGTTGTCCTTGTGCAATGCCAAGTTTCACCATGCTCCTTGCTAAGACAAATACTCACATTTGGAATCTAATCTCCTAATCTCTTTAGCTCTTCTACAACTTATTTATCTTTACATTTTGTTCTTTCATCAATTCTGAGAATGTTATTCGATCTAAGCATCATTAAACATTTGATATTCATGACACAACTTTTAGTTTTGAGTTTCATCTCTCCAGTTCAAAAATATATAGAAGGGTCAAGATATTAGGTCCAATCTTGGTTAACTTGTAAGTTCTCACCCCTTCACCTCAATCGACATTGATTTCAATTTCAAATTCTTCTTTGGGTCATTTCATCTTCCTAGGGTCGGACTTATTACAATATTTCACATGTGAAAAGCTATATAAGAAAGTCGTTATCACTTTATAACTTACATGACACTCTTACAAGCTACTATGGTAAATATCTCCCCAAAAGCACTCGAACAATTTTTAAATTTTCCTAAATCAATTGCACATCATCTAGGGTAGTCCTTACTATATGTTTGAAGCATTCAACCATGTCAAAGGTTCTAGCTTCTCAAGAATGCAACATTTATAGAGCCATGTTTTAGCAAGAGTAAAGTCACCCTAAATATTGCGCAAGGGTTTAAATAAACAAAGGGCTAGGTCGCATAGTTGAGGCACACCACATCTTGTTACTAATGTGTTGGGTACATTCTATGCTATGTAGTTAGTCTGATATCTTTGTGTTGAGAGACACGAGGATGCCCCAAAGTGGGTTGGATAGTTATTCACACTTGCACAAACACTTAAGAGAATTACATGAGGCTTAATCTTGTAACGATGGTAAGTAGTTTAGTACCCGGATTGGTTTAGTAGTTGGGAGTTTGATTGGCAAGGGTAGTCTAGTCTCAAAACACACACATGTTTTCTCCATTTGGTTTGTTAAATGTTGTGATGAAGGGTTTTGTAATTTGTTAGGGTTTCTACTTCATTGCAAGTTATTATAAATCCTTCAGAAGCTATGTAAGAAAGAGTGACATACAGTGAAAATCATTACCAGACAAGTTAAAAAGTTGTAGGTTCAAATTGTTAAAGGGTCAAAGACCATAAAGTTCCAAGTCATGACTATACAGATCATGTCTAGACCATGCAAAAGTTGTATGGTCCCACTCACATTGGGTGTTCAATTCTAGAACATTCATTGAAAAATCTTACGCTCTAGATCTTCCTATTTCACTGCCTTACATATCTAGATCATCATTGATTTACTTTATACAGCTAAGTTTATCTCTGCTCTCATGTATTTAAAGAAGTACTTATCTCTTTATCAGTTATTACATGTATGAATGCATTATTCTGATTGTGAATGATTAATGTTGGAAGTTAATTACATCATAGTTACAATCTACTTGTCGTAACTCTTACACCTAATAATCAACTAAACTCTCAAATTATAGATTTATTCAAGGTGTAAACATTTGGTTAACCCGACTCGTGATTGAATCTTTAACCTTATTTCAAGCACTAGTTTCCCAATGGTTTCATTTCTAAGTTGTATATTCAAATCCTAACCCAATTTTCATCTATCACCCATCCTAAATCTAATTTGCACAACTTTCCCTATGGTCGCATGGTTGATCCTACCCTTTGTGTCTCTTTCTAGAGTTTTTTAATTGCAAACTCACCTTTTGTGGCATATTTCAAAAATAATGACTCTATTCTCAAATTCATCTAAGCTTTTTATTAATATTTTATGTGTTTAATGATTTTTTAGTTTTCCTTATTCTCAAAGATAATTATTAGAAATTTAAAATTACTATTTTTAGTAATTAGGGCATGATCAAATATGTGTACACCTTTTTGCAAATCCCTTAGAGTTTATTCTTCTTAATTTTAAAATCCTAAAATACCTCTCATGGTTTTCTAAAATTAACTTTCAATTTTCATCAATTACCATTTTAAATAATTTGACGCTTGAACACTTTCTACTAAACGTCCCCTTTGTTTCTTATCCTCTATGGTCTCTTGACCGTCTGCCTTCCACGTGTTGATTATTATTATTTCTTATCTAATTGGTGGCTCTTCTATCATTTTGTGACATCATGGCTCATGTTGCAAATTCTCATGTTTTTCGTATATGATTTGTTTCAACATTATCACACATAAAAACATACTATCTTGGAGGTATTACAATAAACAATGCTACTTAGCGTTATAACACCTTCCCATGTAGATTCCATTTTATGACGTATGTTAGCCCTTTCTATTAGTAATGATACCATATCTTATAAGGCTATCTTAAAGTCTATTCGAGTATTGCATCATTGTTTTCAAATCTTATTTTAAGCTACAAAACTAAGATCCAATCTCTAAGGATGAGATAGAACATCTAAAGGACCCACCCCTCGCATGCCCATATCGTAATGTCCTTAGGCATCATGATCAATCTAGTTCTAAGGATGTAAAACGAAGCAATGTCATACAAAGACTATGCATGATACATGTGCTCATATAAGTGAAGTGAAAGTCCTACATAAATGAAAATATGTATATGTTCCACTAGATCAATCTTGACTACTACTATAGCCACATAGACACCACCTCTTTGGTTTGACAAGAATTTTATTAAACATGAAATGTTATATGAGTTACTTGATAAGTGATTAAACATGTTATTACCTACTCATTACTACCCTCCCTATTGGTTGGAAAAAATCAAAGGTCAACCATTATAGTCTTTGTTTACCCAAACCAGAGCTACGCATGCCGGAACCTCATCTAGAAAAGCTTAGATGCTTAGCCAAAGCACACACAGCTACTGAGTCCCTCCTTTGTTATGCATGTCGAAGGTTAGAATGCATGTTTTCCATATTCATAACTAAATCAACAATTCATGCATAGAAAATTGACATAACATTGGCGATTCGAAACACATATGATAAGGAAACAAACCATAATTCAAGGTGAACAATAACACTTTAATTTCCAATTCACCATCATAATAATAAGTTCATTACATAACAAAGTAGCTTCTTACAATAACCTAATACATCCTTGCACTGGACCATGTGCGCTTTCAACAGATTCAAACCCTGGATTGCATAACAAAACCTCAAGAAACACTATACACACTTGTGCTCACTAAAATTCCCTCTTACATAATGGTGCACCATCGATATTTATGGGGTGGGGACTTTCCCTTCATCGCCACATGCACATTTCTCATAATAAGAGCGCTTACAAAATAGCTTGCATGCTTTTCCTATTAATAGATTAGACTAAATATAACATGATTTAATCCTATTATTAGACATCTCCATGTGTGTGCTTTATTTGATCTATGTGCTTTATTTCTCTCACTTTAGCTACTAAGTCTTTGTGCTTTTATCTATTTCCGAATCTTTACTTGGGCGGCACTCCAACTCTGCTTTTTTAGTAGTAGCCTTTTGGAAAAATGGCCAAGTCCTTGATTTCATCACTTCCAACACATAGCTTAGCTTACTAACCTGTTTTATCTCTGTGTTTTCCCTTGTGAACTATCCCATCCTTTTATTCACACATTCTCATGCGCATAAGCCTTTGTTCTCATTGATACTTGGCCAATTTTCTCCAACCAACAATACCCCACACTAGGGATATTGTCTATTCTCGAAATATTAAATCAAAGAATATCCCTCAAGAATAGAAAAATAAAGAATTTGAAAAGAATAGTGGGAATATACTCATTAAATTAAAGAATGTCTAGGCGCGCACTTGACTTGATTCATGGGATGGCTGTAGCAGTTCAGGAAACTATGCATTTATGATGCTCTCCAGCTTTTCCCATTCTGCTAGTTCCTTATTAGTTGTGTCTTGTATTGACCCGACAGTCTTTGGCACCTGCATGGGGTCCATATTTTCACCCTTCTCCTTCAGCTTCTTGAAAATTCCAGTAAGGTCCTGATATCATTCTCTCAAAGGCATCCATCTTCCATGAAACTAAGGAAACAAGATATTTGAGTCTTGTCTCAAAGGATTCTCTGATAATGTTAAGCGCTTCCCACTTCTTTGCAATCTCAGCCATTATCTATGCTCTCGCCCAATCTTATCATCCTTTTTGGCTGCTTGCGCATGTTTAATGTCATTCTCCTCCCTAGTGATATAGGCCTTGAGGATGGGGTTAGGGTCCTAAAAATTGTCAAATGCCCAACCTACCTTCTTTAGTTCATCCTTGATCGTGGTGCCCAGCTCCTCATACTCCACTATTGTGCATAGTATAGTTGCCTTATTCTTTATTGCAATGCATCCATTTTCTATCAACCTCTTGCACATACTTTTGTTCCTATAACAACATTCTTCCTAGATCCTCTAAGTAGTGTAGTGTTTTAGGATATTCATCTTTAGAATTTCTTCTAGGTCTTAGGTGCACTTTGTAGTAATTGAATTTGTAATATGCTCGGCCTTAGTGAATGCATACTTTGCGTGCTTCTCAGCCTTATCTCACGCCTCCGTATGCTACTTAGACCTCTTGTTCCTTATTTTTCTTATCTTCAATCAAAACCACGAATAGTGTCCCTTTGTCTAAATTTCTTCACGCCACTTCTGCTACCATTTTGTTCAAGGCATTACTAGCTGCTCATTTGTTAATTATGTATGTTTGATAGTCACAAGAGTTATACCTCGTGATTTTTCATCACTTCACACATGCTTCATCACTAACCTCAAATTCAAGCTCCTCCATGTGAAATTTATATACTCCAGGAGAGCATCTTCCTTGTGTGCATGATTTATCCTTCTCGGTTAATAACTTCCCAACCATATAGTTCTTTATTCTATACCATGCTTTGGAATGGAGTGCACAACACCTTAGATTAATCATCAATATAATTTACCTGGGGTGTTCGCGTGACTTCCTCCAATTTATTCCTTCTATTAGTACATCTTCTTTTGGTATGGTATGTTCCACTGCTTCCCTTGTCACACGCACTACCTCCATCTCCACCTGAGTCTCCCATACCTTCTCTAGATGGCTCACCATTGCTCTTCTCCTTCTCTTCCTCTTCTCCTGTGGGGCCTTCTTCACACTCACTATGTACCTCTGTATCATGTTGTACATTTTCATTCTTTGGATCTTCTTCATCATCCTCCACATTATGGATTATTAGAGTTTCTTCATCAATTGCACCCTTTCTTCGACTTCTCCTCATCATATCCTCATGTTTGTCACCAATTTTCATCTTCTTCTCACTAGAGGGGTCTTCGTTTTTTCTGCTTGGTTGGGTTGGAGTAACCCTTGGATACCTCCTTGGTGCCTCTCAAGTCCCTAAACCACTATCTTTTTCCACATGCCTTCTTTGAAACTTCCTCTTATGACCATGATCGAGCAGATGTTATCTTCTTCTTCTTCTTCCACCTCCTCCTCCTCGTCCTTATTCTTTTCTTTTCTTCTTTTCATGGAGGGGTGATCTCACATGTTCTCTTGGTCCCCATAGTCTTTTACCCTTGGAAGTTTTGGGAGAGGAAGGTATTCTTCATCAATATACTTCTTATTAGTTACTTTAGGATTCAAATAAACGTAGACCTTCATTGTTTCCTCCTTGCATATTGTTAGAGTTTGAGGAGGGATGTCTATATAATTTGTCTCCATTGTCTCCACATACACTATTTTTCTAGGATAGAAAAATTTCTTTCACAATGTGTGACAATCACATCCACCTTACCTACATCAAATTCTAACTTCCATGCATCATACAACATGTTCATTGAGGCTTGGAAGTATCTTATTGTGAATGTGAATGGGAGTTTACACCACAAAAATTTTATCACCAGACTTTATAAAAAATCTTCCCAAGAAAAATGTTGGTACATTGTAAATGAAGCCTTACCATATCTAGGACCAAAGGAAACTCCTCGGTACTTGCCACTCATGCTCAAATGCCTCACACATCCTGTACCATCTATCCACCATGAGCTTGTATGCATTGTGATTTCATCACAAGTATACTCAGAAAAATTCTTGATGGGAGACTTGTCCTCTAAAGGGTATTTCCATACATTGTCATTTGGCCCATCTAGGAACTCCTCTCTTTAAGAATACAATTAACATGATGATGGCTCCCCAAGTTATCTTTTCACCTCTTATAACTTTTACATGTGATTATTCAATAATTCCTTCTACAATGAAGGAGGCGATGTTGTATGTATTTTTATTTTCCATCTTTTGCATGACATGGAGCCATTTCTTATTCACTTGGGTTCACCTTTCCGATGCACCCAACTTGTAATTGACTGTGTGCATAGAAAATCTTATAATTGGGTTAGTGATTTTTAGTCCGATTATTATGCAGCCTCCCCTATAATATTTTAATGTAATGGAATGGCCTCCACTCTGACATCATCCTTTAAATCTGGCTCTATCTCAGGACACGAACTGCGTAATCCTATAACTCTTCCAATTAACTACGCGGTGATGCACATCCTTCTGCCTACAAATTAGAAGTAGTCCTCATGGAATCATGACATCAACCATTGGTATAAACACTCAATTTTTCTGATAAATGGAAATTCGTACATCCGAGAGAACTCCTACACTCTCTTAGTATTTCTATACTTTGTCATCATAAACCACTTTTCCGTTTGGAGTCCTCTAATCCATCTTCTTCAACACTTATTTTTTTATCTTCCGGTCATTTGCCTCTGAATGATAGGTTGTAGTCACTAATCTTTCACTTCATCAAGTGTGACTCCCATGGATTCCCTAAAATAACCTCTCTATGGATATTGCATTTCATAAAACCATTCTTCAGGTGCATCTTCTACTACATATTTTCTTTCCCTTGACCTTGGTTGATACTG
The DNA here is from genome assembly GCA_018340775.1 of Taxus wallichiana var. yunnanensis. Classification (NCBI taxonomy): domain Eukaryota; kingdom Viridiplantae; phylum Streptophyta; class Pinopsida; order Cupressales; family Taxaceae; genus Taxus; species Taxus wallichiana. The sequence goes on from CM031236.1 coordinate 107,321,400, forward strand.
TAGTTGTTTTCTTAGGTGTTATTTTTTAATTCAATATAACCTTTTCTCAAGTGATGTGTTCCCTAGGTGCTTAGAATCACTTACTTCTTCTTCACTCTCCACAGAGTTCAATTCTTCAAATATCCTCCCAACTCCTTACTCTTCTTTGTGCTGTGTTTGGTTTTCTCATCAATTCCTCGTGCCCTAGATATGAAAATTGGCGTTTCTACATCAAACCCTAGCTCTTGAATCAATATTTTGAACCTTGGGTTACTTATCCCCATTCCTCCATTTCATGCTCACACTTCTTCCAAAGGATCTCTAACTCGGGACATGTACAAACTTTCTTTTGTTCATCTCAAATCTCTACATATAAGATTCTTGCACTTAATCACTATTAATCACTTTGAAATAGATCAAATATCTTCAATATGCAATGTAAAAATGAACTTGCTCATGACCCTTTTATAATTTTTCAAAAAAATCCACATTAATTTCTCCTCACCTACCACTAATTTAAAGGTATTAAATGTATTTTTTTCTTTTTCCATGCTTTTTCTCTTTCTTTTGCATGTAAAAATCATAACCTTATGGATCACTTTGCTACCTCCTAGGATGCAGACATCTTTGTGTTCCTTCTACTATGCCACAAGCCCATCTTCCTCTATGCCACATACCAAGTAGTCCATCTTGTTGTTGCCTTCCTCATGTTACACTATATGACCTCTTTTCTTGTGGTCTCCAAGTATGAACAATTCATTTCAAGAACCATCATCATCAGAACCTCAAACACCTGTAACCCCTCACTTTTTTGTTGCACTTACCCAACTCGTATTCATAGAGTACCCTGAGTTCAAATTTGGTCCTCTGATCTATAAGGAAAGTTCCAACATCAAATATTTCATCTTCAATAGTCACACTTGTATCCACCCCACATTAAAATTATGTGCGGTCCTCTACACATCAACTCAATAGGTGGTAATCAACTCGTATGCGAACATACTTATTACAACAAAACAAGCAAAGCAAAAAAAACATGAAAGGAAATCTAATATAAATGGAAATACTACCTTATTACAAAAAAAAAGCTTATTTATAGTAGGGCTTTAGCCTACTCCCATTAAAGTAACCAAGAAACATGGTGCCATCCAGCTTCTTTCATTGACATGCATCTAATTCTAGTATCTTGGTCACTATAAAGGGTCCCAACCAATGGACCTTAACTTCCCTAGATGGCTCACAAACTTGGATTCATAAATAAGTATAATCTTTCCAACTACAAAATACTTACTCTTTATGTACATGTTATGCCAAGTATTTTTTCATGCTTTCTCTACTTTCTTACTCCAATGCAAATGGCACACCAAACATCTAATTGCATCAATTTATCAATGTGATTGTCCACATCCTTTTCATCGAGATAATCCACCACTATGTGCACAATACATCGGGATGGTAATAAAAAATCCACAGGTAATATAACCTCTAGTGCAAAACATCAACTAAAAGGGTGTGGCCTTGTTCAACCATTTATAGGTTTTTTTATATGCCCAAAGAACAAATGATACCTTGTCATCCCAATCCTTTCTTCAACATCACATATTTTTGTTTATGTATGTCCCAAGATCTTGTTGAAAGATTCAACAATGCCATTTTCTTGAGGGTGATAAGGAGTAGTCTTATGGTGTGCCACCATAAAATCTATCAATAAAATTCTAATTGTCTCATTCAAGAAATGAGTTCCTCTATCACTTTAAGATCAAAGGGAATCTATACCTTGATTATGTTCTCCCAAAGGAACCTTGTTGTTGTAGCTGCTTTGCAATAATTTGTATGCACATGATTTTCCAACCTTGTCAATTAGTCAATGCATGCGATGATGTAACACATTCTAGTCCTACATGTGGGTGGTGCAATAGGTCCTACAAAATCAACAACCCACTTTCTCAAAATGGTTTCTTGCTTGCTATAGGTCGTAACAACATTTCATCTCTACTTGAGGCTTTCCAAGTCACTCAAAATGATCACATGCTTTAACATAAGCCTTGGTATCCTTGTATAATGTCTCCCACCATAAGCCAACTAGAAGGATCTTGTGTGCAGTCACATCTCTCCATAATGTCCTCCTACAATTCCTCTATGAGCTTCCTCCATAATGGATTTGTACTCATTCTTTAGGAAACACTATGTAATAACTCATCTCTTCCCCCATTTTATATAAGTATCCTCCAATAAGATGATATGGAGTTGGTCATATAGCACGTTGTTTTTTCTCTAATGTCTTCATCCCCTTTGATGTAATTCTAGTGCATAAAAATACTGCAATGTCCTCCAAATCAGTGCGAGAAATTCAACCTTAACAAAACTATGCGCATCGAGAATAATGTCTTCAATACTCTATTCTTCTTCTCTAAAATTTATCCTTGATAAGTGATCATGTCCAAGATTACTCTTTCTTGGCTTGACTACAACTTAAAATTTGATTCTGAAAAAGGATTATCCACCAGAAGATGTGCCCTTGCAAAAAAGTTTGTTGACCAAGTACTTTAGTGCCATATGATCTATATAAAAGATGAATGTTGTGGCCAATAAGTACTGTTGAAATTTATGAAGTGTGTAGATCACGGATAAGGCCTCGTACTCTGTCGTAGTATAATTTTGATTTGTTGGTGTCAAATTCCTACTTGCAAAGCATATGGGATGTTCCACATTACCCTCTCCTGGTTGCACCAAGAGTGCGCCAATAGCCATGCTAGAGGAATCAACATGTAAAGGAAAGGGTTTGTTCTAGGAAGGAAAGCACAAGATAGGAGCAATATTCAATCTTTCCTTCAAGGTCTCAAATTCTGTTGTTGCACGTCGCCCCAATAAAACTTCCCTTTGGCTTTAAGAAATTATTCCAAGGTCACAACAATCCTTGCATATCCTTTGATAAAATTTCTATAGTAACTAGTATGCCCCAAGAATACATGCACTTCATTTTGATTGGTAAGTTCTACTCTAATCCCCAAAATGACTACTATCTTAGCTAGATCTACCAATAATTCATCTTTACAAATTTTATGCCTAAGCAAAGTACCAAAAGATGTAGGAAAGAATCACTTATTTATATTAAGAGCGATGATTAAGAGTGATGCTAAACATGAGTTAAAGATTATCACAATGATCCTTGACAAGCCCATAGATAGTCCAATCATCTAGATATACCTGTGATAAAACTTATGGATAAAGTCATGAAATTCCTGCACAACTATGCACAAGAATACACCTGACACATTCTTCAATCCAAAAGGCATGAGAATATATGAAAATATTCCCTATTAAGTGGTGAAGTTGGTATTATTTTGTTCCTCACACACAATTCACACCTATTGATAGCTTGAGAAACAATCAATGATGAAGGAGTAGATTTTGTGCCCTGTAAATCCCTCAAATATTTCCTCTATGAAAGATGTAGAAAAAGGATCTACGACACACGAGGAATTAAGTTCCTATAATCTACATAGATCCTGATATTCCCATCCTTTTTTATGCTAACAACCATGGGGCTAACCCACTTAGACTCCTCAATTGGTTCCATGATTCCAAACTTAAACATCTTGTCAATATCTTCCTTGATCTTTATGTGTAGGTTCATATTCATCGTATAAGGCCTCTTCCTAACTCGACATACACTATCTTTCGACTTAATGTTCATCTCTCCCAATGATGGATGAAAACTTTCAATTCATGATAGAATCTTTGAAACAATTCTTGGAAATCATGTAAGAGCTTAATGATCTTTTCTACCTCTTGTTCGACCAACAATTTCTAATGAAGACCTCCTTAAGGACATCCTTAGTCCAAATTTTAACCTTCTTGGTCTTCATCGGAGCATGGTATGCGCATCCCTTTTCATCTTAAGATTACATTACCTTGCGTACACCTTTTTAATGGATATTATCTAGATTCTACAATTCTTCATCATCAATGAGGTATACTACCTTCCCCTTTTTCTTTCTCTTTCAAGGTGCGAACCAATTGCAGTTCTTCTTGTCTCTAGTGTATCTTTGCACACCTTAGGATTAGGTTCTTCAAGTAATTAAAATATGACATCCTCCTCTTTTTCTCTATCCCCCAATTTTATGCACTTCATAATTTTCAAAGCCTTGTGTACTAGTGGCTTATTAGAGAAATAATCAAAAGTATGAGCCATACCTTTAGTCATGTCTCTCCAACTTGCAGTCTCCTTGTTGAGCTCAGCATGCACATATTAAATAACAAAAATGGAAATTACTCTCTAATAATATGAAAGTATAGCCACTAGTTAATATAATATAGGAGGACTAAAACACTATATAAATGCACAAAGTAGTAGTATGGACTAATTGCAAATAATTATACTAAGTGAAATAAAACCCTAAATATGCAAGTGAGTAAAGAGAAATGACTTAGCTGATTAAATAAGATTGTCACATGTTGTCACAGTCTGATAATAAAATCCAAGAGTAGGAAAGAACACCTAAAATTCCCCAAAAGGTCAAATCTAGAGGATCTGAGCAGGCTAAAGCACCTGGGAAGGTATAAGGGCACCCCGCTACACCATGTTGTGCAGATTTGGTGCCCTAGTTTCTGTAAAATATCTTTATCTACTTTTCAGAGGGTCACAAGGTATCCAAAAATGTTCTCTATCTATCATATTAGATCCGTCGGGTTACGCCGAATATGCTGAATAATAAAGTGATGACCAACAATAGAGGAGGAAGTATCAAAACCTTAAGAAAAGTAAAAGATGTAGAATAAATGAGTCAGACTGACCTCAACTACCAAACTAGTATTCTTATCACTGAGCATTGCACTACATTTTGGACCTGGATGTAGTTCTGATGCATGTGTGCATGTTGAGCCCTACATGCTCTTTTTTCAGTCACACTTTTTGAAGTAACGAGCAATAATAACTATAAAAATTTAATAGCATGTGTGGATGGAATAGAATATAATCCTCCCTCTATGATGTGTGTGTTGATGCGATCTCCTAGCCTTGATGCATGACACTATGTGGATGAAAGTGATGCAATGGATGCAACTCTAGATGGAGTGATAGTAGTATGTGATGCTAGGACCTTTATTATGGTCTCATAATAATTAACTCTGACATGGCCCACTAGGAACAATATAAGGATGAAAAATGGATAGAAGAGGCCCAAAAAGAAGAAAATGGATCGAGGTTCCTCAAGTGGGAGCAAGGTGCCCCAATATAGGTCCAGGTGCCTCGGTTTAGGTTAAAATGTCAGGAAAGTTTTGAAATAGGTGGATATGTGTAAGAAAATATGTGGGAATGATGAAATAAAATATAAAATAAAGGTGGCTAAAAGGTGGGATTAATTATTACTTTCTTTACTTGAGAACTCTCTAAATAGTAGTATAAGACTGGGATAAATAGTATCTAAAGTGCATGATTTTGTGTCTACATTTTTCCCCCACTTTATGTTGGTCAGGGAATGCTCGGTAACATAAAGTAGATAAAGATGCATACCTGATATCCATGTAGAGTTTAGAAGAAGATTTGTCAATGGAATAGACTCAAGCGTGGAATGAGGAAAAGGAAAAAGTGGAGGAGCATGGATTCTAAAGGTGAAAAATGTGCATAAAAAGTGATGAGAGTGGACCTAGGGAACAATACGTGTGTAGTTGTTATTATGTGTAGTGTACCTACATGGTTATTAAAGGAAAGTTCCATCGCTTATGTGTTATCATTCTTGTTGGTGTTCTTATTATCGTTTCCCCTAATTTTATTGCTTGTTACTCATACGACCGGACCTGCAAGGAGAAAATGATTAAGTAGTCAAATATGTATGTATGTAAAAAATGCTATGTAAAATACACATGTATATAGAAATGTGTAAAGTAGGCAAATGTATAATACATGAAAGGGAAAGTGTAAATGGAATATGTGCAATTGATCCATGTCAAGAAAAATGGTGTAGAAGGATATCATGTACTGTCATGATTTTCTTGGGTGATCTCACACCACCTTAGAAAAAGAAGCATAAAGAGGAAATGCTCTATGTCCTGCAACCTTTAACTTGCTTCTCCTCAAATGTGTGAAGAGATATCTATCTTGTCCTAGTTTTTAGGTGATCGACACCACTAGAAAAAGGAGTGTAGAGAGGCACCCACCTTTGTAACCTTCAAGCTTGTAATTGCTCCACAAAATTTCCAAAGGACACCATATTCAGTAGAGTTCATTGTGTATGGAGTTTGTAGACTAGTATAAAGTCACTCAATATATGTAAACCCACAATGCCAAGGGAGAAAAGTGCACTATGTTAAACTGGTGTAAATACACTATGTTAGTATAAACCCTCACTGATTCCCCTGCTCTTTGGGGGCGCATGTGATGTCACTGAAAGGAGAATGCAGCCCCAAAAGAGGACCAACCACACTATGACCTATAAAACTTTTCACCGTAGGGGAAAGGGAAAGTGCTTGTTAGACATCAAGGTGCACACAAAAGGGGATGGCTAGCTAATCAAGTGTTATTCTAAAAAGACATGCATGCAGTAAGACAAGTCTAAAATATGCAGACAATGTAGTAAATACCAAAAAAGTAGTGTAAACATGCAAGAAAACAAGTAGACCACACAAAGTGGGTTACAAACATGGGACATCTCTCACAATGTTAAAAGATATGCAAGGCCATCATGACCGCAAAAAACATACAAGTATGCACACAAGTAAAGGGAAAAGCCCATATACAATGGAAAATAAAGCAAAGTAGTAGAAACAAAGAAGTAGTCATGAAAACATGTAATCCTACAAAACAAGTGTTGCACATGGAACACCCATTAGCATGTTAGAGAGATAACCAATATGTCAAAGCGTGTATGAGAAAGTAATATAAGATGCTAAGTAAAAAATGAAAAAATAACACCTAGATAAGATGAATTTGGATGCCCCTAGTGATCGGTATAGGAAGGGTAGAAGGTGAGCATCCATTCCACGTGGATATTCCTATATTTGTGATCACTCTAAACAAAAGCGTTAACACACATGTGTGTATGATAATGACATATAGGAAAGCAATCTAACATGTGTAATAAACTGATTATGCAAAGCACTAGTAAGCAAAAGTAAATTCCCCAAGATAATGCAGTATGCTATGGATGGATGGAATGGAATGCAAGATGGAATGATAGGAGCAATGTGCCCTATGAGTGGATGGAACATGTATGAAGTGAGGTTCATTTTGTTTTCCCCCTCAACAATCAATAATTAACTCTAAACGAGAGTGTGTCATCGGGAAATGGTCGAGTAGTGTTGGTTGTTTCTAGCACTATGTGATGAGTGTATATATGTAATGGTAATGAGATGTGACATGGGGTTAGATGTGCGTGAACCCTATAGCCAAAGTGTATATCACAACTTGTTGAATAGATGAGTGATGATTTATCCCTAAGCATATATCACTATATGAAGAAAATATGGAGATGGGTGGTGATTTATCCTAAAGCGTACGCCACTACAATATGGAAGGAGGGAGTGGTAATGTTACCTAAGGTGTATACCAATACAAAATGATAGAATGGGTGATGATTTAACCTAAGGTGTATGTCACTAATGCTGGAAATGTCGAATAAGGAAAATGTCACATGAGAAAATTTTGTATGGGAAAACATCGTATGAGAATATATCACTTGGTGAATGTAAGGTCCATTTGATTGGTAAACCCTCGACAATCGAGTATGGACTGAGGAACTAAAGTGCATCATAGGGTGGTGATGATAGCGTGTAGAATACAACGTAGAATAAATGACTAAGTGATGAATGGGGTATGTGAAGGCGCGGTAATGCAATACAATATAAGATGTGTAAGGGTGTATAGGATATGTATTGTGTGAAGTGAAATGATAGGTGTATATGGAAATGGAATATGTAATGATGATAGGTAGAACTAGACCCATATGCAATGTAATCTAGTGCAGTATGTAGAATAGATATAATGTATGAATGCATGGTGTGAATAATGCAATGTAGGGTGTATAGAATATGTAATATGTGAGATGCGGAGAGAGGTGTAGATAGAAATGGAAGGTGTAGGGATAGAATGTAAATATAGATCCATATATAATATAACCTAGTGTAAATGTATAATTTATGGATGAAATGTAAAACTAGACTCATATGTAATGATGATTAGTGTAGTATATGGAAAATGTATGCTATGAAAATATGTTATGTATAATGTGATTATAGAAAAAATAATGTAGGATGAACAATGTATAATGTGCATACGAATATTTAGTGCCTATGGTGCAGTGTTTGGGGTCTAGTGTAATGGTAATCCCTCAACAATCAAGTGTGAACTAAAGCACAAGAGTGTGTCATCAGATAATGATGGTGAGATAATGCATGATATTCTATACATATAGAAAGTGACAATAAACAATAGATAGAGAGAGTGTGATTTAAGACTATGTAACTATGATAAAAGAGAAGGGGGGAATGTGTGATGGTTATTACCCCCAAGCGTGTATGAAGAAAAAGTCAACTGATAAGGATGAAGGATGTAGGTTCCTCAACCAATGTCGGTGATGATAAAAGTGTAGGACCATGCCCGAGTAATGGTGGTATGGTAGACAAACACTTGCGTTGGAATGAAGTCGGTACATGTGTGATGGATGGATGTAAGACAAATGTCGTGGCATATTAGTGTTTCGGTGATGGAGATCAAGGTAATGTCGTGCATGAAGGGAGTACGATCCATGTGGAATAAAGTGAGATAGTGATTGCCGGTGGGATGTAGTAATGGTCCTAGGAATAGGCCTATCTTTGGTGTGTAGGACTAATGGAGCGGAGAGGTCACGAGAGGGTGATTGAGGAGGTAAAGTGGGAGTAGCATGTACGTGGGAAACACCATAGGAGTTGTGTAAGGAGGAGGAAAGACATGTTTGCATGTTGCGTTCTCCAAAAATGATTAACTAAAAATGGAAATTACTCTCTAATACTATGAAAGTATAACCACTAGTTAATCTAATCTAGGAGGACTAAAATGTTGTATAAATGCACTAAAGTAGTATGGAATTAATTATACTACGTGAAATAAAACCCTAAATATGCAAGTGACTAAATAAAAATGACTTATCTGATTAAAGAAGTCTATCGCAGTTGTCACAAGTCTGATTATAAAATCCAAGAGCAGAACAAACACCTAGAGGTCCCAAAAATGTCATATCTGGAGGATTTGAGTAGATTGAAGTGCTTAGGAAAGTACTAGGGCAGCCTGGGGTGCCCTAGTCTGAAGATTAGGCACCTTGGTTTCTGTAAAATCTTTGAATCTAGTTTTCATAGGGTCACAAGGTATCCCAAACTGTTTCTCTCTGTCATATCATATCTGCTAGGATGCGTTGAATATCTGAATAATAAAGTGATGACCTACAAGAGAGGAGGAAGTATCAAAACCTTAAGAAAAATAAAAGATGTAGAATGAATGGGTCAGACTGACCCCAAATTCCAAAATAGTGGTCTTATCACTTTTCACTACATTTCAGACTTTGTAGGTTCCCAGATTTCAGACCCGGATGTAGTTCCGGTGTGTGTGCGCATGTCATGCCCTATGTGATCTGTCTTGCGACACTTTATGAAGTACTGAGAAATAATAACTATAGAAAATGTAATAACATGTGTTCATGAAATGGAATAGAATAGAATCCTCTCCCTATGCTATGTGTATTTATGTAGATATCCTAGCCTCGATGCATGAAACTATATAGATGCAAGTGATGCAATGGATGCAATTTTAGATGGAGTGATAGTAGTATGTGACACTACGACCCTTATATTTATAGGGTTCTCTTGCTCTAATATTGTAAGTAAGCCTAACATGTAAAACTAGGAAAATAACAAGGATGAAAAACAACTCGAAGAGGCCAAAAAGAGGCGGGAAAGAAGAACATGGATTGGGGCACCCCGGTGGGACTAGGGCACCCCAGGGCACTCCAGTACATGCATGGACACCTGGTTTAGGCTAAAATGTTGGGTCAGTTGTGAAATAGGTGGATATGTGTAAGAAAATATATGGGAATGATGAAATAAAATATAAAATAAATGTGGTCAAAAGGTGGGATTAATTAGTACTTTCTTAACTTGAGAACCCTTTAAATAGTAGTACAAGACTAGGGTAAATAATGTCTAAATTACATGATTTTATGTCTATACAAACCACACATGTGCACATACCACAAAGAGTACGATAAAAATTATGCACCCGAAGAGATGGTGGTAAATCTTCTTGGCCTTGTGCCCATTGTCTCCCACAGTTATGAACATGTACCAAAGAAGGATTCTTCTCAGCATACTTGTGTAAGTGTAGGCACATTATTCCGAGTAAACCTTGTTGAAAAGGTTATTATCACCTCTCGCTAGCACAAAAGGTTGTCTCAGTATTTTCCCAACTAGAGTGTTGTTTTTCAGCGCAAGGTATACACGAACATATTCTGCTTTCCACATTTATTCTTCCATTGTTCTTCTATGGTGCATAAGAAAGACTCAAGATTCTCCTCCCCATTGCACCTAGGTAACTGTACGGATGAAAATGAACAAGTGATCTTCAACCACACTCGACCCCATGAGGTTGTTCTGAATAGCCGATGTTTGAATGTGTGTGGGTAACTATAGCAGGATAATTGACTAAGATCTGGTAGTTTGATTTCCTGGTAGTTGAATTCGTAAAGGGAAGGTTTAGAGGCTATGAATGGGTAGCGTAAATTCCCTTTGGTTTGTTTACCTAATTTGGATCTAAGTGCTAAACTAGTTTGAAGTGTCCATGTAAACTGAATGAAATTAACAATCTATGCTACTACTAAAGGAAAGCTAATCTAAACAAATCACAAAACTGAAATGTTACAATCACAAACAACAATTTGACTTTATTCTAAATAATTAAAATATTTCTACACTAAAACTAAACAAGCGAGATAACTTTGTTGTGGTTATTCACCTTTCTTGAGTGTATTGAATCTAAACTAACTTAAGACAATAACTTTTCCAAATGATCTATGATATGTAGGCAACCCTCCTACGATATTCTCTCATTTAGATCCACAGGGGATGGGAAGAAGAGGATTCGTCACCGAAAGTTGCTATGAAAGATTCAAACCCTCTTAGAAATTAACTAATTGAATGAAAATAAAAGGAAATTGATTTCTCTTTGTATTTTATATGATGTAACAATGATACATTATAAGAATTAAGGAAATCAAACAACAAATCCAACATAGAACTCACGGAATAGAGGTAAATCCGATGTGTAGTAATTTTTCCCCTCGGTTTCTCCTTTCTTTCTCTGAGTGTTCATATGAGTCCAAGGGATCGGGAATGCAAGAACAAAAAAAAGAGGATGGCAATTGAGATATGGAAGCTTGATGATAGTCTGGATGCAATGCAGATAGAAGAGAGATAGCACAAGAGATAAGTCTTGGCTATGCAATTCCTAGCAAGATTGTAGCAGCAATACAATACAAGATGCACAAAATTCTCAGGCCCCACTTTACTTGAATACAAGCATGGAATATATATGATTGGAGGATGGGAGGTGCCTTCATACACAAGGTAAGAAGGAGAAATTCCAACCAACTAAATCTATTTACAAATATAAGTAGGAAGGAGAACCAAACAATCAAAGCTAATTTTAGACAATTCAGCTCACGGATGCATGCAAAAGCAAAATTAAGTGAACCGTTGCATGTTAAAATAGACGTGAAGAATCTGGAAAAAGCGGACAGGACCACCACCCTGCGAAGGGTGGAATTTTCAAGACTGCAGCCCTATCTTGGGTGGTGGTTTTGGAACCACCGCCCACCCAGGGTAGAGGTCCTGAACTCAAGGCGAAAACATGCGCAAAAGAATGGGAAGCTTGAAGAAAGTGCAAGAAGGATAAGTAAAGATGTATAGGCAACAAATATACACTACAAATGGGAATTAGAGATCAAAAACCTTCTTGAAAGGAACTAAATCATCATTGGGGACTTTTGTAACCATTTTCTGACAAAGTCGCACATGTAATTTTGGTTGCGTACATATTGCCCCCTCAGAGAAGCATCTTAGCCATGAAAAGGCATAAAATGTAGAGTCTGAGTATGGCATTCCTAAAATGGGGAGTTAGAAGCTATACCTGACACGCCCATGTGTCAAAATGTCTCTGCCCAAACTCCTGCTACTGCTGAGAAAAAGAAGACTCAAGTGCAAATCGATAAAATATCAAAAAATAAATACTAAATCAAAACGACAAGAGGACTTACCATCTATGTGGGGATGTATAATTATACCTACAGTAGCGCTCAGTCCTATAAACAAATGCACTCAAAACGAGGTCAAAATAAATTCATTTTTCAATTCATTTATGTGTACCGAATTGGTAATTTTTGAGCTCTAGGCCCACGTTGACCGTTTTCACTTTTGAGTATGGTTGAATTAGAATGGATTTCGAAAAGGTATTTTGTGTTAGGCTTGGCCCTTTGTTGTTTTAATAATTTTGAGAAGAACTCCTAAGAAACTTGTAACTAGAGTGGTCATAAGGGGCCTCAAAGAGGTGGATAGGTAGAGTGCCTTTATTGTTTAGCCTCCATTTTGCGAGGCATATATGATGTTTTGGTATTTTGTGCTCATTGCGAGTGTTTTGACCGCACCTAGTGTGTGATGGAATTATACAAAACTATGACACACCATGATATGTACATATATCTCTTTTTGGCTCGGTTATTCCTTACATATAGTTGACTTACATTGATGATTTGATTCACGTGTGTACTCTTAGATGTTTAGAATTTTTGATTTTCTATGCTTTTCAAAATGCATGCAGTGGATATGAATGCTAACAAAATGATCTTTTTTTTTTATGTTTTGTAATGCTGATATATGATAATGCAAACACATTGTGATGTTGAACTTTAGTTTCCTAAAGCAAATTTTGGTACTTCGTATTGTTTTGGCAAAACATGGCGAAAGAGTGATATGATAAGTGAATGAACTTTCCCTGCTCCTAACTCCACGCAACCAGTAAGATGTGAGGGCTCAACACTAAGAGCCAGAAGGGGCACAAGTTATAGAAATTTTTGAATGGTAATGATGATAGAAAGATAAGGTTTTGACAAAACCAAATTAAGAAGGGATAGATGTGACACCATGAATATTCTAGAATAGACCATGAACACAGACATATAACCTAAGAAGAGACCAAAAGTAGAACCAAGTATGCGGGCCTTGGTATGGTTATCACAAAACTTTTTCTTTCTTGTTTGGATTGATAAATGATTTAGAAACAATTGATGATACTACGAAGGTTTGAAGAGATATGATTTGAATGTTTCGCCAATGGTTTTAGAAGTTTTTAGGAATTGCTATAAGAATAAGCTTCTTGATTACAATATTTTACAAAATGAATGGACAAATGAAAATGTAATGCAGATGCAGTAATGTACATATGGAAATGTAGGTGAGACTACATGTCATGATGTCTAAGGTGAGGAAATTTGACGAATATCAAATTCTTCACCCCTAAAAGTACACAAAGTGGAGAACCATTATCCTCAAAATTTCCCTTCTCTTGACAAATTCCTACCATTAAGGGGTTTAAACTTACAACCCTTGCCCAAAAGTGTATATGTCCAATCATTAAAAACATGTCCGAAAGAGGCGTTCATGCACCTCTTTGTCACATTTTGAGAGATGATGTTTGGGTGAGCATGACTATGTTTCTCGGACTTGTCTTCTATGTAGAGCATTGTGTTTACTTGTAGTTCTTGTTGAATGATGAAGCCTTGCCCCATGGATATGGAAAACTGAGTTTCAGATGTATATGGGTCAAAACCAGGGTTTAGAATAGAGCAACCCCTAGAGACGGTTTTGATGGGCATCATTTCAATCTCAAATTTCCCTTCTTCATTTGTTAATTCTATCATGTTTACACATAGACCTAAGTCGTTGGAGGGGAGAGATGCTAAACCGAGAAGACTACCCATCCCCTATGGTTCAAACGAAGGAAGATCAGATCATCACTCTCTAAGAGTTTCATAATTCCCGTTGTGGTTTTAGTGGACACTATGTTTCCATAGATATTGATTTACCTTTATCTATTTTTGCCACCTCAAATGTTTTTGGGTCAATGACTTCAACCTTTGGAATGTATGGGGTGACCGGGACTAACTCTTTTTTTGGAGGTGGTTTATTCAATTGATTCATAGGAAGTTCATAATTTGTATGGACCCATTTCTTCTTCTTGAGGTTTTCTAAGTGTATATCAAAGGGCTTAGGATCCCCTTGAGTGATGAAGACCTTTCCCAAATGGAGGAATCTAATCTCCTGGAATAGGGTAGAAGGGATAGCCTTCATTCAATGAATCTAGGGTCTCCTAAGGATCATGTTATAACTTGTTTCCCTGTCGATAATGTAAAAATCTGTCAAGATGGTTTTTAGACCAAGCGTGACTGGAAGAACTATGGTTCTAATCGAGGTCACTTTAAGACTGTCGTACCCCCATAACATGTTTCTTGTAGAGGAACAATTTATCTCCCCATATCCCAACTTCTGCAAGAAAGAGAAGGGAAGCACACTTACAGCAGCCCCATCATCAATCATGGCTCTCTTAATGCAATTGTTATAAACCTAGACTTGTAAAAATAAGGCAGGATCACCTCTTCGGGCAATTTTAGCGTCAGATGGCATCTTGTCTATATAAAAACAAACCCAATATCCCTATCATTCTATCCTGGAGGATGTATGTCAAAGTCAATATGATTTATTTGAGTGCTAGGAGGTGGTGTAACATGGATTAAATGACCAAGACCTAGTGCATTGAGCAATGCAGAATGATGTGTAGGTGAATTCTTTAACAAATCTAGAAACAAAATGTGAGAGAAGGTCTTGTTCAAATCTGATATCAAGTTGTAGGCTCCTACTAGTTTAGTGATTATAGGAACATCATTCGTGGAAGGAACGAATGGGTAAGGGTTGTGAAACATACTCCTTCATCCAAGTTGTTGCATTAATTTCACGCTCAACCTCTAGCTCAACTAATCCCAATATTTTTGTATTATCGTTTGAACAAAGGTTTGGAGCAACCCAAGAGTTGTCAGAAGTTGAGGCTTCATGGTCATTGTTTCCTATAGGAATGCCCTTGTTTGTGTTTTATGAATTCACTTTTAAATTTTCTGAATGTGTAGGAGAAGATCTTGAAATGTGCTCACATTAGCATTATGAGGAGCCACAGTCTGTATAGTCATATTGTGAGTTTGTTTCAGGATTTGCTAAGAACTTATCTACAAAGAGTTGTATTTGGTTTTCGGGAAGTCTTTGTAAAAAATTGTTGCAATCATGGAAATTCCTATCGTCATGTCCTCAAACCTTATGGAAACCACAATATAGGTTAGCATCATAATATCTTGGTATTTTATAAGCATCTTGTTGTTGTTGATTATAACCTCGGTTGTAGTTTTGAAATTGTTTTTATAACCATGATTTGTTGCCCCTTGACCAGAGTTTTGATATTGGTTTAGGCCTTGGGTTTGATTTTGTTTTTGCGGTGGATGATTTACATCAACCATGTTGATAGAAGACACAATGTTAGGGCCTATTTTATTTCCCGAGTTGTTGTTATTGTTAGTGTTGCCATTGTTTGGAAAACCAACATTCTTGGCTTGATCAGTAGCACTATTCATGGTAGTACCATGATTGTGATTCACACCCTTAGGTCCTTGGTTATTGGCACTATTTTTTTGATGATTTGCATGACTTTGATTTGGGGATACCTATTTCCCATTCGGACCATAGGTCTTACGCTCACTATCTATAGAGGCTTGGTCAATATGAAGAACTCCTTCCAATACTTCCTCATAACTACGGAAAGGAAACTTTTGGACCTCTTCCTTAGTCTCTCGATTAAGTGAGTGGAGGAAAAGATCAAAAATTTCCATCCGGTCTATGTTGGGTGCACTTGTAGAGGAATAAAGAACTTGGCGCCATCTCGGGATGAAATGTGTGATAGATTCATTTTGCTCTTGTCTAATATGTAGGAACTCCCTAATCCTTGTACACAACAATTTGTTCATGTCGAATGCTTTGATGAACTCAGAAACAAGATGTTTAAAGGAATGTATAAAATATTCTGGAATATGGTAATACCAATCCAATGCAATTCCTACAAGATTCTTTGGAAAGATATTAGCCACTACGACATCACAAGGAAGCAATTCCCTGATAGAAGTAGCATAGGCCTTGATATGAGCGTTCGGGTCACCTTCTCCCTTGAATTTTGGAAGATTCAAAAATGGGCATGGAAGCATGACACCACGTATGGTGAAGTCAAGAGGCTCCTTTAAGTACTCAATGTATGTACCCATTGCGTAATATTCCACCATTAAAGATCCTTGATGAGCAGGTAGAGGAGGATGATTTGGATAAGCTACATTATAAGCATTGACGAGAACGTATGGGGTCCCTTGATATGTCATGTAGGGAGCAGGAATGGTATATGGGTCCATCTGGGGAGTTTTTGAATACATATGCATGTAATGTGGGATAGTACTAGGATATGGACTAGCGGGCGTAAAACCAGGAAACACCACATTACCTGTTATGTTGGAATTTAATAACGCACTTCTAGAAATCCCTTGCATAGGATAATCTTGAGAAGGATGAGGAACCATCCCTAGTGTGTCTATCCCTGTGAGAAGATCACCTAGATTTGAATGAGCCAGATAACCTTGTTGTACATGATATTGTGTTGGTTTCTCATTGGAAGGGATGTGTCCTTTGTTGTCAACTGGATACCCCATGTTATGCCCTACTACATGTGTTGGTTTTGAAGTCTAGGTAATTTCTAGTTATTTAATCCTCCCCACTAAAGTATAAATGAGATCATCGGGAGAGGATTGAGTCCCTTATTGGGGTGCCTTTGGCGTAGGGTTTGATTGAGCGGAGCTAACAATACCTATCATGAATTGTTTAGTGTTATAATTCTTGTCTTCCTCAGAAGTAAGAATCTTATAATAGGTATTCGAAATATCAGAGGCTAAAGCCTTCATTTTATCCAAATACTCATCTATCTGATGAAGAGGATTATATATTCATGCAAATAGATCATCCATTGTTGATTGCATGACAATGTGGGGTATTGACAAGACCTTGTGGTAAGAACCTATTCCATTTTTATAACAACATAGTTTGCATTGGGTTGATTGTATTAAATGTCTAACGGTCGATCAACCTCCTCCATCCTTACATAGCTAATGGGGTTTGAAGCGTAACTAGGGGGTTTGAAGTGTAATATCTATCAAAGTCAAATGGCCCACCATAATCTCTTCTAGTCATATTTTTAAAAGGTAAGACATACCTACCAAAATACGGGAAGAAATGGAAAGATGAGGTAATAGCAATGAAATACGGAAACAAGAAGGAATTAATACTTCACGTCGGGTTCACCAATTTGTACGGATGAAAATGAACACTTGATCTTCTACCATGCTTGACCCCCTAAGGTCGTGCTAGAGCAGCCGATGTTTTAATATGTGTGGATAACTATAGAAGGATCATTGACTAAGATATGGTATTTTGATATCCTAGTAGCTAAATTGACAAAGGGGAGGTTTAGAGGCTATGAATGGGTAGTGTAAATTCCCTATGGTCTACTTACCTAATCTGGATCTAAGTGATAAACTAGTTTGAAGTTTCCATGTAAATTGAATGAAATTAACAATCTATGCTACTTCAAGGAAAACTAATCTAAACAAATCACAAAATTGAAATGTTACAATCACAAACAACAATTTACCTCTATTCTAAGTGATTAAAATATTTCTACACTAAAAATAAACAAGCAAGATAACTTTGGTGTGGTTATTCACCCGTGCTTTGAGTGTATTGAATCTAAACTAACTTAAAACAATTACTTTTCCAAATGATCTATGATATGTAGACAACCCTCCTATAAATATTCTCTCCTTCAGATCCATAGAGATGGAAAGAAGAGGATCTTCCTTTGGGAGTTGCTATGAAAGATTCAAACCCTCTTAGAAATTAACTAATTTCTTACAAATAAAAGGAAATTGATTTCTACTCTATTTGATATGATGTGACAATGATAAATTATAAGAATGAAGGAAATAAAAAAAAAATCCAACTTAGAACTCACAAAACAGAGGTAAATCCAGCTGTGTAGTAATTTTTCCCCTAAGTTTGTCCTTTATTTCTCTGAGTGTTCATATGATTCTAAGGGATTAGGAATGCAAGAACAACAATAGGTGAATGGCACTTGAGCAATGGCAACTTGATGGAAGTCCGGATGTAATGCAGTAGAAGAGAGATAACATAAGAGATAAGAGCTTGGCTATGCAATTCCTAGAGAGATCGTAGTAGCAATACAATAAAAGATACACAAAATTCTTAGGCCCCCCTTTGCTTGAAATCAAGCATGGAATATATAGGAATGAAGGATGGAAGGTGCCTTCATGCATAAGGCAATAAGAAGCAATTCTAACTAATTAAATCTATTTAAAAACATAAGGAGGAAGGAGAACCAAGCAATCAAAGTTAATTTTAGAAAATTTGGCTCACAGATGCATGCAAAAAGCAAAATTAAGTGAACCGTCTATTAGTGTAAGTTATCCTATGTGTCCTCCTCGCATGTTGGAGGGTCATCTCACATAGGTTAGGTTTAGGGTTAGGTTTAGGGTTTCATATGTGTCATGCACTAGGGTTACTCAAAGCACCTTATATGTACCCCTTTTCTATTCATTTATGAGAATGCCAAGACACTCCGCTTTCTTTCCTCTATGCAAGCTTTGTTTCAGTTGAGAAAGTTCTTCCATTATCGATCAATTTTTCCTTGATATTGCTTTGGAGCTTTCATGATTCCGTTGGAGTATAACTACTTCATGGTGCCTTGTTTCCATTTGATTATCGCAAACTCTTTTCATTGTATCAGAGCTACATGACTTGCCGTCACACCAAAAGCTCGAACTGATGGTGGAGAGGGATCTCATCATGTTAATCAGTTGCTATGCCAATACCCTCCTGCACGATGGAGCCGGGTATACACCCAATCAGGCCTAATGGCATATTAAGAGGAAGTGACACTAGGAATTTCCCAGAAGTCACCCATCCTAGAACTACTCTGGGGGCGGCACACTTAATCGCCTCAGTATCGAGATGCATGACTTGCCGTCACACCAAAATCTCAAACTGATGGTGGAGAGGGATCTCATCGTGTTAATCAATTGTTATGCCAACACCCTCCCGCACGATGAAGCCGGATGCAACCACGTGAGCTCTGGGCCCACCATGTATACACCCAATTAGGCCCAACAACATTAGGAGGAAGCGACACCGGGAATTTCCCAGGAGGTCACCCATCCTGCAACTACTCTAGGGCGGCGCACTTAATCGGGATGGTATTAGAGCTACACAACTTGCCGTCATCACACCAAAAGCTCGAAATGATGGTGGAGAGGGATCTCATCATGTTAATCAGTTGCTACGTAAATAGCCTCCCACATGATGGAGCCAAGATACACTCAATCAGGCCCAATGGCATATTAAGAGGAAGTGATACTAGAAATTTCTCGGGAGGTCACCCATTCTAGAACTACTCTGAGGGCGACGCGCTTAACTACCCGGTATCGAGATGCACGACTTGTTCACTAAGCCTTTCACTGAGATAAAGTTTCTTCACTTACGGTCTCTTCTTGGGGTGAGGTCTTCTGCAGCTACCCATCTTCTTAGGGCTATTTAGTCCTTCTTTTCTTCTTCTTCTTCTAGGAAGATTGTGTTTGTATATGGGCACCTTATTAGGCCTTTAGTTGCCGGGCCCCATTGGCACATCTTTCTTAGTTGTTTAGGAGTGTCTTCCTCTTTCGTCTGACTCATCACAGCCACTACCCCAACTTTGATGAAGGGGGGGTGTTAGTGTGAGTTATCCTATGTGTCCTCCTCTCATGTTGGAGGGTCATCTCACATGGGTTAGGTTTAGGGTTAGGTTTAGGGTTTCATATGTGTCATGCACTAGGGTTACTCAACACCCTATATGTACCCCTTTTCTATTCATTTATGAGAATGCCAAGACACTCCGCTATCTGTCCTCTATGCAAGCTTTGTTTTTGTTGAGCAAGTTCTTCCATTACTGATCAATTTTTTCCTTGCTATCATCATTGGAGCTTTCACGATTCTGTTGGAGTGCAACTACTTCATGGTGCCTCATTTTCGATTCGATTCTCACAAAATCTTTTCATCCGGTGATACACGAAACACATTAGATTGGTCAATAGTATCAGTTTACCAAATTACTCACCTTGGTGAAGGAATGCGAGTGGAATTTTCTCCTAACTCGGTGATTATTCGTTTGCGAGAATGCTCGATACCATGAAAAGAGTTTATGATAATCAAATCAGAAACAAGGCACCACGAAGTAGTTACACTTTAATGGAATTGTGAAAGCTCCGGTGATAACAAGGAAAAAATTGATCGAATGGAAGAACTTGCTCAATCAAAAAACAAAGATTGCATAGAGGAAAAACAGCGAGTGTCTTGGCATGCAAGCTTTGTTTCTATTGAGAAAGTTCTTCCATTACTGATCAATTTTTGCCTTGCTATCACTGGAGCTTTCATGATTCTGTTGGAGTGCAACTACTTTGTGGTGCTTCGTTTCCGATTCGATTCTTGCAAACTCTTTTCATGGTATCAGAGCTACACAACTTGTCGTCACACCAAAAGCTCAAACTGATGGTGGAGAGGGATCTCATCGTGTTAATCAATTGCTACGCCAATACCCTTCCTCTCGATAGAGCCAGGTATATACCCAATTAGACCCAATGGCATATTAAGAGGAAGTGACACCGGGAATTTCCGGTAGGTCACCCATCGTAGAACTACTCGAGGTGGGGGTTTAAGAATCGCCTAGTATCGAGATGCATGACTTGTTGTCACACCAAAAGCTTGAACTGATGGTGGAGAGGGATCTCATCGTGTTAATTAGTTGCTATGCCAACACCGTCACATGTTAAAATAGGCGTGAAGAATCTGGAAAAAGTGGACAGGGACCGCCGCCTAGGTAGGGAGGCGGTCCTGCACCAAGGCCAAAACATGTGCAGAAAGAGTGGGAAGTTGGAAGAAATCGTGAGAAGGCTAAGTAAATATGTCTAGGCAACAAATCTACATTGCGAATGGTACTTAGAGCTCGAAAGCCTTCTTGAAAGGAACTAAATCATCATTGGGGACTTTTGTAATGCAGTTTACGACAATGTAGCACATGCAATTTTGGGTGCGCACAATAACTATGTTTTTCCCAAATGCCTAATCATGTACGATCCGATCATCCGGTAACTCTTCCCTTAACCTCATACCCGACTATTTCATACATAACATGGGCCAAATTATCACAGAAACATTGGTAGTGTCACGACCATTACACATCTTCCCAATGAAGTAGGCATTTCTTAGATGGCTCCACATTCTCGGGGTTGCACAATGTGCGTGCATAAATTTGAGACATATTTTCTTCACTCAGTTGTAAATATCTTCCCCCCGGGTAGATATAGACAAGCAGAAGAATATGGAAATCAAAGGAACTCAAAACCCGACATTTATTTATGCCAAAAGTCACACCTTGGCACACGTAAAGGGCACATGACACAGAGTGTCGACATGCCAAAAGTCACGCCTTGGCACACGTAAAGGGCGCATGACACAGAGTGTCGACATGGCAAAAGTCGCGCCTTGGCGCACGTAAAGGGCGCATGACACAGAGTGTCGACATGGAAAAAGTCATGCCTTGGCACACGTAAAGGGTGCATGACATAGAGTGTCGACATGGAAAAAGTTGCGCCTTGGCACACGTAAAGGGCGTGACATGAGTGTCACATGGAAAAAATCATGTTGACATGGAAAAAGTGTCGACATGGCGCCTTGGCACACGTAAAGGGCGCATGACACAGAGTGTCGACATGGAAAAAGTCGTGCCTTGGCACACGTAAAGGGCACATGACACAGAGTGTCGACATGGAAAAATTCACACCTTGGCACACATAAGGGTATGTCAACATAAGGATGGATGCGCCAAGGCACACCTTTAGGAGGCGCAACATTTTGAGCGCTGACAGGAAGCAGACCCTGACCCAGATATTCAGATGGCCATAACTTTTCACAGGGAGCTCGGATTCACGCAAGGTTGGACTTTTCGGAAAGCTTACGAAGTCCTCTATGTCCAAATACAATTGGATATATTTAATTGGGTGAGAAAAATTCTTAAAAATGCAAAATACAGTTCGCCACTTTTTGGGTTTGCTAGGGTTCTCACCTACCACCATAATGAGATGAATTAAATGCAACCTGGAGGTGGTTGGGGTAGATTTGGATTTCCTCTCTCTTCCCTCTCTCATTCTTCCTATAAATTGTAAGGAGGGGCTTCTTTCTAAAGGTTGGACATTCTTGTTTTTCCCCTCCCTTCTTCTCTTTGGCAGGTGAATTTGTGGAGTTCAAACCTCCCATCTAAAACTATAATGCAACTTTGCCTCTTGGCATTTTGTAGTGTATTGTATCAATCTTTGGAGCAAATAATGCATGTCTGTGGATGATTCTCAACCCTCTCTATATTCATTTGCATCCTCCTGATCTTTCACTACAAATTTGGTTATCTGTGCATGATCTTGCATTGCATTTTAATGGTTTGTGTTTATTGGCAAGACAGTGTTCTTCATTCCTCGGTGCATCACCTTTGTTAGTTTAGGTTTATTTTTATGCATCTTCTTACCCTATCTCCTTGGAAAGTTAGATTAGGTTTTGAGTAAACCCTCTGCATTTTTATGTGTGCATCTGAATAGAGGAATAGGAACCGGCCTTCATCCGGAGAGCTTTCCCGATTCACAGGTCCCACACTTGGGAAAAGCTCCATGTTATGCAATCGCACTGAGAGTCTCAACCCATCGAGTTGCAGACATTCAGGGGTGTTGTGATTCGCCATCAATAGTTTTGGCATGCCGGTGGGACAAGAGGTCATTCCACAAGATTTGAAGGAATTTTCAAGAAATTTGGACTAAAAATTGCAGGTTTTACAATTTCAGATTTTTCACCTTCCAGATGAACTTTGAAATCAATTTTCAAGGGCTTAACTTGCTCAAAACAAGTCAAAATTTCACCAGTTGATAGATCGGGGGTAATCTTCAAAAGGGTATTCTTAGATTTTTGAGATTTTGACTTTCAAAATTTCATGGTTTTTAGTATTTCAGGTTTTCCCAGGTATTGAGCATGTCCCAAGTTCTGACACGGTGTATTTCAGGTTTTGTAAGTTGCCTTGCATGACCTGAGTTTTCCTATACCTTTTGGGGATTAGTAACTACACAACAATACCCGATAACCGAATTGAAGAACTGTATCTTTCGGGTCCTTCAAAGTTTTAAATTATTTTTTAATATTGTCAGGTTTGGTGTGTAACTTGGCAGAATCTAGCCTTTTGAGGCTCACTTTCTAACACATCTGGCGACTCCGAAGGGATAGAATTTAGTGGTATAGTAGCACAGGTTGCCCAGGTACATGAGAAGAATTCGAACCAGGTCTGATACTCGAGAAGAGGGGCTATTTTTCACTTGCAGCTATCACCAGGTAGAGGAAGGAGAGGAAGAAGACCACAAAGGTCACCATCTCCACCTAACCGGACTTTGTCTACACCTCCACCTGGTAGACCTTTTCTCACATCAACCAGAGTTCTTAGGCCAATCATAATGGCACATCTACCACCGAATCCCTTTGTCAATTTCACTGGTAGCAGCCCACTTGCCCTCAATGCACGAGAATCCGGTTCCAATTGCGGCATTGAAGAACATTCCATTTTCACTTGGAGAAAATCATACCACTCCTGGTGATCATGTCAAAGACATTGCTAACGTTTGTGCGATCCATGAGATAAATGAAATGGATGTTCTTTGTCAAATTGTTGGCATCTTCGTTCAAAGGAAGGCTTTGCGATGGTTTAGGAGCCTTGGAGCTGGTTCTATCCAAAATTGGAATCGATTATGCATAGTTCTCCATGAGCGGTTTGGAGAAAAGGAGACAATTTGTCTCTACTAGAACAATTGACAACTATCGAGAGCTCCCAATGAGCAAGGTGACCCGACTTCAACTTCAGATTTCAAAGGTCTTGGGATAGGATTCCAGTGGCCGTTAGGCCAACAGCTGAAGGTGCTTTTCTATATTATCTTAAGGCTTTGAATTATGATATTTCTATGTTAATTCAATCTATGGGAGGTATGACCTTACTGCTTGCTTATAGCATTGCCATTAGGGCTGAAAACTATCTTATTCAAGTCAAGGTGGTAAGTGGCTCCTAGGCCTCCCATGCCCTTGTATCCAAACTTAGAAAATCTAAGCACTAGTCAGGCACCCACTTTGGCTCCTATTCCCACTCCTAGAAATCAAAGTTCAAATGAAACTTCTACTTCATCCTCTAGTGCTTCAAATGAACTCCAAGAGGTTATGAAACAATTGCAGAAACCTTGGAAATGAGTGGTGACTATCAAAACAACAAGCTCAAAGTGCTTTAGACCGTATCGACCTCAAGCGATGCCCGAGGCTAGGCCCCATACCAACAAAATAGGTCACCAACTCAGGCTGCAAATCAAAATCAAAGCCAAGTAAGGCCTCCCACTAATAGACCATTTCAGCCCTATAACCCCAATGTTGCATCTACTTCTAAAGCATTAGTGCCAGTCCAAAACAACATAGCTCAAGAGTATGATTGGTGTTTCCCATGCAATGAACCTCACAACCAATCTATGTGCTTTAATGGTGCTTTAAACCAAGCCTTGATGGTGACAACTACTGGCGTTGAGGGTGAAGTGAGTCAAGAAGCAAATCAGCAACAAGGGACATCTCAACAAAACACAGCTCCAAATGATACCGCACTTGCGAATTGGCAAGCTGAGGATTTTTGTGGCATGAATCAAACAATTTCTCAGAGTGTAGCAGCTAACACAAGATCAAAGAAGAGGAATATTGGTGAAGGGCAGTCATTGGCTCCAAGTGATCTACAACCTTCCATCACTCCACAAGGTGTTGGTAAGAAAAATATAGTTCCAAACACGCAAGGACAGCCCAAACCACCTTCTAAACCAACTCAAATGCCAGTTGTTGCTGCCCATGCACAAGAAAGGAATGTGCAGCCTAAAGGACAACAAAGAGATCTTTCATCCCCATTTAGCATCATTGATCAAATGAAGAAGACAAATGTGAATATATCAATGTGGGAATCTTTATCCATCCCAGGCCAAAGAGATCTTCTACAAGCTGCCATGAAGAATTGGTCAACTGAAAACGGCGAGTCCATATGCAAGAGAATGTCCTCACAAATGTTGCTCAGCCTGAAGGGAATCATGGAGGACAACAAGGTAAAGTTTTGAAACCCCCTCCATTCTATGTTTCATTAATCATTGGCAATAAACTAGTACACAATTGCATGATTGATTATGGGGCAAGTAGTTACTGTCATGCCCAAGCAAATAGGCTGATGATCAACTGGGTCTCAATATGAAGTCATATCAAAGGGGTAGTGCAATTGGATGGGACAGCAGTAGTAACATGGTGGGAGTGATTAAAACTTTGAATCTTACCTTGCATGCATGCCCCAACGTTACCATTTTGCAAGATGTGTCAGTGATAGATTTGCCACCACTCTTTGCCCTATGCTTATCAAGGGATTTCACAGCCAAAATTGGAGGCTACTTATCTGCTGATTGGTCACACATGTTGTTCAGAACAAGATATGGTACTAAGGTCACAATCAGATCTGAACCAATTGCAAACTTTCATATTGAGCCTCATACTCCAAGCCAAATCAATGCCAACTGTTCAGCATTTGATCAAGAAGATTATCCAAGCACAGATGAAGCTGACACCAAAGTTGGAAGCATCCCAGATTTGACTCTTGATGAATGGGCAAGCAAGGTACATGCTTTTGATCCCTACCAAGAAGTAGAAGAATCTGAGCTAGGAGTCTATTGCATACATGAAGAAAACCAACCTATTCCTAGCATCACCAAACCAGACCATAAGGATGACAATGAGGTATGGCAATTATTTTTTGATGGATCAAGGAGTAGGCAAGGTGCAGGAGGAGGAGCTATGCTTGTTTCACCTCAAGGCATCAAATATTATTCATCTTTCCATTTCTAGTTTTCCTGTTCAAACAACACAGCTGAATATGAGGCCTTGATTCATGGACTTCATTGGGCCAGGAAAAAGGGCATAAAGAACTTGCAGGTGTTCGGGGATAGTGAGCTAATCATCAACCAAGTCAGGGGACAACATGCTACAAAAGAATACTGCTTTGAAGAACTACAAGAATAGGGGTGTGGGACCTCGTTGAGGATTTGAAGCTTTGAATATCATGTCCATACCCGGAAGAAAAAAATGAAGCGGATAGGCTCGCGTGTTGGAGCAACATTTGATGTGGTTGACAACATCAAAAGGGAAAAAACAACCACATATCCATGTGATTGTGAGGCCAGTAGTTCCAGATAATAACACAAGCTGGCAGGTGTTTGAGAACGATCAACAGATCGTCAATTTCTTACAAGAAGAGGCTGAATTCTCAGCTAGGAATCAAGATAGATTAGAGCAGCAGTATGGGGATCAAGTAGTGCAGTTGCGGACAAACAAGCTTCCCAAGGGTTTAGTAACATTGGAGTCTATCTTCAACCCTAACGACCAATTCCGTAAGGAAAAGGCTAACATACAGGTCAAGAGAGAAGATTCAGAGCCAATTCCGGTTGGGGAAGGCAAAACACTTCAAATTGGCAAAGTGGCCACTGAGCAGGAGAAATCAGATTTCATACAACTTTGCCAAGAATTTCTAGATGTCTTCACTTGGAGCTATGAAGACTTAAGAGGTTTCAATCCGAAGTTGGCACAACATACCATAGAATTGGATCCAGATGCTAAGCCCATCAGGCAGAAGCAGAGACCAGTCAACCCTCACATTGAGCCTCTAATGAAGAAAGAGTTAAGCAAGCTAATAGAGGCAAGCATTATATTTCCGATCAAGCACTCAAGCTGGGTTGCAAACTTGGTTCCGGTCAGAAAGAAGAGCGGAGAAATCAGGTTGTGTGTGGACTTCGAGACCTAAACAGGGCATCTCTCAAAGACCATTACCCACTTCCTTGATGGAACAAATATTGCAAGTAGTATATCGGTTCGGAGAGATTCTCTCTCTAGATGGCTACTCGGGGTATAATCGGGTAATGGTGAAAGAAGATGACCAGTTCAAGATGGCTTTCACCACAAAATGGGGCACCTATGCCTACTAGAAGATGCCATTTGGACTATCAAATGCTGGAGCCACTTTCCAAAGGGCAATGGATATGGCATTCAAGGGATTGATCAATAAAATAGTTCTGATATATCTTGATGACATCACTGTATTCTCAAAAAATGTAGCGGATCACCTCTTCCATTTGAGGTAGGTGTTTCAGAGGTGTAGAAGATTTGGGGTATCATTAAATCCCAAAAAATGCATATTCTTGGCTCACGAGGGAAAACTTCTAGGCCATATTGTTTCAAAGGAGGGGTTGACGATTGACCCAGAAAGAGTTGAAGCAATTCGAGCGTTTCCATTGCCAAGTCACAAGAAGGCTCTTCAAAGCTTCTTGGGAAGGATCAATTTTGTCCATAGGTTTGTTCCAAACTTTGCAGCTCTCGTAAAGCCAATAACGCTGATGTTGAAAAAGAGCATGACATTTAAGTGGACATCTGAAGGCAAGGCAAGTTTTGAGGCAATAAAAGAGGCTATATCTCAAGCTCTCGACTCTCGTCAATCCAGACTTCTCCAAGGACTTCGTGTTATATGCCTTCGGTGGTGGAGACACAATTTTTGCAATCTTGGTACAACAAAACAAGGAAGGATTAGAACAACCAGTTGCTTTCTTCAGTCAAGGCTTGGAGGAATACGAAAATAGGTACTCTTTCATTGAAAAGCATGTCCTTGCAGTGATCAGGAGCTTAAAGAAATTCAAGCACCTAGTCTCAAACAACAAGATCCAATTGTTGGTCTCTCATGCGGGAGTCAAGGACTTCCTTCTAAACAAGGATTTGAATGAGAAACGTGCAGGATGGATAACCCGTGTCATGGAATATGACATCGAGATTAAGGTCACTAAGCTAGTACGTGGAAAAGGACTATGTGAACAACTAGCTTTGAGTCGGAAAGTTGAAGCAGGTGATGAAAAAGAGACTGCCTTGGTACTACAGGATGGTCAAGAACAAGAAAATGATGATGTGCCCACTCCTTGTTGGACTCAGAATATGATACACTTCCTACAGGTAGGCCTATGCCCTCCAGAATTGAGCAAAGCGAAAAGGAGATACTTCAGATTACAAGCCATTCCATATGTGCTTGTTGATGGTGTTTTGTTCAAGAAAGACATCAATGGAGTTCTATTAAGGTGCATTGGGACAGGTCAAATTGAGAGGGTGTTACAAGATTTTCATGATGGAGATTCTGGAGGACATTTTTCCCCACGGATAACAGCTCTCAAGATAATGAAGGCAGGGTATTATTGGCCCACAGTGTTCAGTGACTGCTATACATGGATAAGAAAGTGTAAGAAATGTGCACTCTTCACAGGCAAAGAAAGACTAGCAGCACTTCCATTGCACCCAATTTTGGTTGACCAACCATTTATGCAATGGGGATTGGACTTCGTTGGGGTCATCAACCCAAACTCAAGCCAAGGCCACAAGTGGATTCTCACGGCAACGGACTATTTCACCAAGTGGACCGAAGCAGTAGCGCTCAAAGAAGCAAATGAGTCTAACATACTAGACTTTTATGAAGGAATAGTGACCAGGTTCGGTGCTGGCCACTATCATATCAGACAATGCATTGGCATTCATAGGTTCCAAGATTACAGAATGGGCTGTCAAGAATGGAATCTATTTGAGCACCTCTTCAAATTATTACCCACAGGGTAATGGACAGGCAGAGTCCACGAACAAGAATTTGCTAAGAATCATCAAAAGGACTCTGGATGAAAACCAAAGGACATGGCATACCAAGCTAAAATCAGCATTGTGGGCTGACAGAATAACACCAAAGAGGTCTACTGGTAATTCTCCCTACAAGTTGGTCTATGGGAAAGAGGCAGTATTGCCTATATCATTAGAATTGCCAGCATTGGAGCTCATGAAGCAGTTTGAGTTGTCTGAGTTCGAACCAATGGAGGCCAGGTATGTAGAGTTGATGGAATTGGAAGAAATAAGAGAACATGCAATTCTGATGATTGAAAAGGATCAAGCCTTAGTAAAAAGATGGTTTGATAAGAAGGCAAGAGCAAGGACCTTCCAGGAAGGGGACCTAGTTCTGAAATGGGATGCAGATCGGGAAAAACCAGGAAGGCACTCCAAGTTTGATTCCATTTGGAGTGGCCCCTACATGGTCACGGGATGTAAAAGTAGTAATGCCTTCCAATTGTCTACATTGGATGGAGAAGAACTCCCGATTCCGGTTAACGGAATCTATCTTAAACATTGCTACTAAAAGGAAAAGGTTTACCCTTGTAAATATTAGCCTAGATTTCAATTCCTCTAAGTGCGTATGCACATCATCTTGTTATAGTTAGGTTTCAATTTCCCTAAGTGCTTTGGCACAGGTTTTGTTGCTCTTAGGTTGAATTTCTATAGTTCAGCATGCTCTCGAAGAAGGAGTTGCGGTATCAGGCTTGGGATCAGAGATCAAGTTGGTTTCAAGTTATTACTTATGACTCCATACCCAATGGATTGCTAAAAGGCCACTGATCTTCTACCTAGCAGGCAGGTGATCCCGTTGAGTCACCAAATTGTTGTAAATATCTTCCCCCGGGTAGATATAGACAAGCAAAAGAATATGGAAATCAAAGGAACTCAAAACTGACATTTATTTATGCCAAAAGTCACACCTTGGCACACATAAAGGGCACATGACACAGAGTCGACATGGAAAAAGTTGACATGCCAAAAGTCACACCTTGGCACACGTAAAGGCGCATGAAAGGGCATGTCATAGTGTCGACATGGCAAAAATCGCCTTGGCGCACGTAAAGGGTGCATGACACAAAGTGTCGACATGGAAAAATTCGTGCCTTGCCTTGGCACACATAAAGGGCGCATGACATAGAGTGTCGACATGGAAAAATTTGCGCCTTGGCACACGTAAAGGGTGCATGACATAGAGTGTCGACATGGAAAAATTCACGCCTTGGCGCACGTAAAGGGCGCATGACACAGAGTGTCGACATGGAAAAAGTTGCGCCTTGGCGCACGTAAAGGGCGCATGACACAGAGTGTCGACATGGAAAAAAATTCATGCCTTGGCACATGTAAAGGGTATGTCGACATAAGGATGGATGCGCCAAGGCGCACCTTCAGGAGGCGCAACATTTTGAGCGCTGACAGGAAGCAGACCCTGACCCAGATATTCAGATGGCCATAACTTTTCACAGGGAGCTCGGATTCACGCAAGGTTGGACTTTTCGAAAGCTTACAAAGTCCTCTATCCAACTACTGACTTGGATATATTTAATTGGGTGAGAAAAATTCTTAAAAATGCAAAATACAGTTCGCCACTTTTTGGGTTTGCTAGGGTTCTCACCTACCACCATAATGAGATGAATTAAATGCAACCTAGGAGGTGGTTGGGGTAGATTTGGATTTCCTCTCTCTTCCCTCTCTCATTCTTCCTATAAATTGTAAGGAGGGGCTTCTTTCTAAAGGTTGGACATTCTTGTTTTGCCCCTCCCTTCTTCTCTTTGGCAGGTGAATTTGTGGAGTTCAAACCTCCCATCTAAAACTATAATGCAACTTTGCCTCTTGGCATTTTGTAGTGTATTGTATCAATCTTTGGAGCAAATAATGCATGCCTGTGGATGATTCTCAACCCTCTCTGTATTCATTTGCATCCTCCTGATCTTTCACTACAAATTTGGTTATCTGTGCATGATCTTGCATTGCATTTTAATGGTTTGTGTTTATTGGCAAGACAGGTGTTTCTTCATTCCTCGGTGCATCACCTTTGTTAGTTTAGGTTTATTTTTATGCATCTTCTTACCCTATATCCTTGGAAAGTTAGATTAGGTTTTTGAGTAAACCCTATGCATTTTTATGTTTGCATCCGAATGCAGAGGAATAGGAACCGCCTTCATCTGGAGAGCTTTCCTAATTCACAAGGTCCCACACTTGGTAAAAGCTCCATGTTATGCAATCGCACCGAGAGTCTCAACCCATCGAGGATGCAATTATGGCCTTCCCATTTGGTTATATGCATCCAAAGTCAAGACATTCACCTCTACACCTGTGTCAATTAGAATATTATTCACCAACCATCCATCAATTACTACATCCAGGTGTGGTTTCCTTATCATACTCATGGTGATGTGGTAGTAAATTCACATGAAGTATATAATGCTTGTGCTCAACTTCCAAGCCCGGAACCTTCTCATGTAGCCATTCCCCTAATAGTGGGATGATATTATCTTGTCTCAAAGCATTTTACATACCTCCTTCGATCATCTACATCTTTATATGGAATCTCTATGTTCTTCACATGTTCCCTTTCATGCAACTTCTCTTTCGAGCACTCGGATCTCTCCTTGCAAATCTCTCGATTACTCCCATGGTCTCTTAATAGTCTTCCTTCTAATGAGAAACATCTAGATACTTCACATGCATGACCTCTTCTCTCTTGATGAGGGGTATTTCCTTAAGAGGTTCATGCATGCACACTTTTTTTGCATGAGTAGTCACTAACATGGGTTATAAATTGGGATCATGCATCTTATTTGGCATCCATTGGTCATTACTTGCACGCTATACCTTAATCATTATCACACCTTTTTCCTTATATGTGTTATTATACATATGTTCATAAAGATCGGGAAGTCTTCGACCTTATGTTTCTTCCCATAATACGCACATACATGATTTTGGTGACACTCACACTGGTAATGATTTGGGGACCCATAAGAGTAGCAAGTATTACTCTTAAATATTCCTCTACCACCATGACCTCTACTTCTATATCCATCTAGGAATCCACCTTCTCCATTATTACTCCCTTTTAGTGGGTCGATCTTCCTGTGCACTGAGAGCTACTTGCGAAAGTGGTTTGTCACAATCCAATTTTGCATGCCTCATGAATTTTGTGTATTAACCGAAATATTTAATATCATGAATTTGCTTATCACAAATGTTACAAGACATAGAAACATTCTTCATAGTTGTGCACTGCAAGAGAGGGAAATTTCAGACATCATGATTCTTGTGGCAGATCTTATAATATTGTAACAATGTGCACAAAATCTTTATAGACAACTATCTTTCGTATGTCCCTTAACTACATAATCAATGCACCATAACCCACTATGCATCTCATGTGTTGAATTGGAAGAAATATTATCCAATTGCTTAGCCATAACTGCTATTTATGCCTTAAGTAAAGGGATTACTCCATTATCTACACTCGTAATTGCTTCAATGCATAGATCTACTACCAAAGCCTTGCTAAGATCTTAATATGTATTATGTGATAAGGCCCTTTGAAATGGAGTCAACAATCCTCCAACAAACCACTTTGCATGCGGAATTTGATGAATATCATAAGATATCTTGGACAAGAGAGTTTTGAAACATGAATCATACTCCCTCCCACATTCAGAAAATCCCTACTTGATATCTTTAAGCATGTAGACAAAACAACACACATCCACTACTATTTACTATACTACAAGGTGTTTTTTTTATATGTGGATCTTGCGTAAGAAAATTATTGATTAATGGCACACTTCCTAGTCCATCCATTTGTGTTGTTTGTTTCTATTGCTCTTATCTTTCACAATTGTCACTCATACACCTAGTTCTGGTCAAGTCATAGGGATTGATGTCTCTCAATATTCACACATATTTCGTCGGTTGTCATGGACACTAGTGCTCATGACTTATCACTAACACCCAAACACTCTTTTCCATCTTGGTTGCCATGTCCTCTTTACTTTTGATCTTATTTTTGAAAATTGAGGTTGGTATTTTTATTTTTTCCTCTCATATCCCGAGGTAGTAGTTGGCATGTTGGGTCATTAGTGTTGAAATTAAAGCAAGAGATCCCTATATAAACACAACATACATACCATTATAATGATGAGCAATTTATATCAAGGGCTATCTATATACATATCAAAGGGACTACATCTTGGGCTTATTACTCTGCATACACACTACATGGGAAGGGAAAGCTAACTTTTCCATCCACACATTTACATTCTATCTAGCTACTTCTTTCTATCTTGGCATCATCGGCACAAAAGAAACCTATGAGTATTATTGTAAACAAAATCACATTGAACTACATTGGGTATGAGATATAGTGCATAGTGCTTAGTCGTAAGTTCACTAGTTTTGCAACTGAGGATAGTTGGACCCCTTATTTTGTAGGATTTGATGTCTTCTTGAGGATTTTTAGAGGAGGTTATTTATGTTACTGATTTATAGGTATTGTGGCGATCAAAGTACAAAATAGAGGTGATCAAAGGAGAACAAGTACAAAACAATAATGACAGATATCGAACTAGGTTTTTACCTTTTTGGTAGACTCTAGTTCCCCAGAGGTTTAGGGCTCCTACAGAACCCTTTCCCCTACCCAGACACTTGTGTCTCAAATTTTTGCATACTTGCATTTTTATGAACGTGATTATGATTTTTTTTTCTTTCACCATTTTAGCCATTCAAGACACACTTTGGGATAAGAGAAATCAAGGTAAGTCTCCTTCATTTTATTCCATAATTTGATCAAATAAACTACCTAGCATCTCGTATTTCATTTTATATCATTGTAAATATCTTTGTATTACGATTTAAATCAAATATATCATATTTTATTAAATTATTTTTTTAAACTCGTAGAAAAATACTCCATTCCTTAGAATAAATATTTTCCTCCTAGAAAGGATATACCTCATGTGAGGTTAACCCTATTTATGATGAAGTAACTATAACTGAAATTAGCATTCTCTATCACAATACTATTCTTTTAGTTAATACTCAAAGACAATGGTTGGCCAATGAGTGCAATATTCCTACTAGCTTTGATCATTCTACCATTGGCATTTTTATAGTCTAACAAGTTTTTCTAGTTGTACTCCTTACTATTCTCTAAGCAATAGGCCTCATCCACCTTCTTTTATTTCTACCGAAACTCTAGATGAGGTTATTATCAATTATCTTCTTGGTTTTTATTGCAATAGTAAAAGATAAAATACATGATGAAAATTTACATGTGAATGTTTTTGTTTCTAATACTAGTTAGGATGATTGTATAGTTATATCTCACACTCCTTGTATTTATGAAATTTTTCTAGTGATTCTAGGGATATATCAAATAATAGCATCTCTCCTATTTAATTGTATATTAATGACATGCTTGATGAAATCCTTGCATCCGAGTCTTTATCTAATATTGATGATACACATACTACTAACTACTCTACTTCTCTACATACTTCCATTTGAATTCTCTACTCCGTTTTCATCTTCTTCTTAGACTATGTCTATTAACATGCATGTTGATTCATTTCCATCTATTGGTTCATCTCCTAAAATCTCTTCCGATGTTATTCCTAATGCTGCTATAGATATTCCATCATTTAGTGTTCATCCACACCTACATCTAGTATGCATATAACATTGACATCCTCCACTTCTTCTTAAGACATTCCAATGATCACTCATAATGGAAAGATGCACCTAATCAATACACCATTAACAAATTCTACCATTCCTTCATAGAATATCTTATCAC
Source organism: Taxus wallichiana var. yunnanensis (assembly GCA_018340775.1). Classification (NCBI taxonomy): domain Eukaryota; kingdom Viridiplantae; phylum Streptophyta; class Pinopsida; order Cupressales; family Taxaceae; genus Taxus; species Taxus wallichiana. The sequence continues at coordinate 107,356,213 of CM031236.1, forward strand.
TCATGAATTTTTTTGGTCATTTACAATCTTAGGTACAATTTCTCACTTTGAAAAGCAAGGCCTATTATGCTTCTATTGATCACAATTATTTACATGTAAATCCTATTCTAAACAAGATTCATAATTCAAAATTCTCTAAGGATTTAATTATGCCTACCTTTTCATGATTTGATGGCACTGGTAATCCATATTTACATCTCAAGCATTATCATCTAGATATGGATTCTTACTCCAATGATCAATTATTGCTTAAACCTTTTCATCATTTTCTTACTGATGATGCTCTCCAATGCTACACACATTTACCTTTTGGATCTATTAGTACCTACTGTGAGATGGAAGAGGCCTTCCTTCGTCACTTCAAACTTAAAAATAGCCCTAGAATCACACATGATCACTTACCTAGCTTACATCAAGGAAATATAAAACCTATTATTGATTACGTTATGCATTTAAATGCTTACATGCATCGATTAGTCTTTCAGCCCACTCATTTAGAGAAACAATTCATATTTTATCATGACATGATTCCTACTTTAAACAAACACTTATAATATGATACATGTGATTCATTTACACTCTTACACTACATAGTCATTGATTTGGAATAAGATCTCATCACTACACATGTCATATATCCTCCTATTATTTATGCTACTACCGCATCATTTAGTTCTTCTCCTCTTCTATCTATTGAGTGTCCTCGATGGTCTCCATATATTGCACTTTACAAGAAAGTTCAGTCTTCTCCATCCCATAATTGTCCTTCATCTACTTCATCGCATTGATCTTCTCGCTAAGACTTCTTCATCTTGCCTCGGAGACATCACACTTTTCTCATGATGCTAGGCCTTATGGTATGCTGCATGCTTTTCTTGACAATAATTAGATTTGCTTACCTTCTAATCAACATCATCCACCTCATCATTGATTGCAACACCAATGCGATTGACCTTATTACAACTATCATCACATCAATGGCCATTGTGACAATTAATGATTCACCCTTAATGATAGATTACAGAAATTACAAGACAAGGGTGTCATTGTTTTTGGCTCTTACTGTCATGAGCGGTCTATGTTTATAATTACATGTAATCATATTGTTACTTTAGTGCACTTATCTCCTAAATCCACTTGTAAGGTCACTACTCATCCACTGCTGTAGGTTATTATTCATACACGCCCTCCATGTCATTCATCCATCAATGCACCATCTCATCCGCACGCAAAGGTTTTACTACATAGTGGATTCCTAATCCATTAGCATATATGCTTCCCATCGCTACATATTTCATCATTGGCACCATTTCATTTGGCATTCAATTTGGTTCACACACTCATGTTACTTCCATTCCACATGCTTTCACCGCTCCACACCCTCTTGGTATTTAGTAGGCGATCTTTCTTACCTTACCCCTGATGACACACTCAAGTTCTCATGGTTATTACATGACTATTGAGGGATCTGTTACAATAAGAACCTTGTTGCACTTTTACGCTACACAATTCACCGATATATCTTTCTAACGTACATTATCAAATCATTTCTTGATGACACACTCTTGCTTTATGGTTCATTCTTAACTACTAATGGGTCTTATATAAATGAACCTCATCATTCACACATTAGGGGGAATTGTTATTCTCCCCTTCTCTTCATCATACTAACACGCGCTCAAGTAAACTTTCATGATCATATAATTCACATAATCTCCTACATAATTCATTATATATATGCGTTACCATTCATCATATCTCTATTCATACATACAATATAATTTTGTGTCATTTATCTATCATATGGCACAATCAAACTATATATATTTCATACACTATCTATTATCACATACACTATATCATTACACATCATTATCCATTAGTCAACATTAACAACTACGCAATGCAAATCAAATCAAAACATACGAACAATGCTCAACACATCATATATCAATATAACACATCAACACAATACAATGACAACAATCATCCATTTCTATATATCATCAAAATATCATGGTTACATAATACAATCACTGGGGAAATCCCCTACATACATATACATCATATCTCATCATCACTATCACTATCTACAACTGCGGGAGCTCTAGAACTAGAAGCTTCACCACTCAATCTACGCCATTGGTCATGGCCCCTATACCTCTCTACCCACATATGTAATAAAGTCAGCTCAATTGAATGCTCCACAAAGTGACCCTGTAGTTCTACAAACCTCGTAAATACATCCTGTGCTAGGGGACATCCACCTGCAACTTCTCTAGCTCACTATGTCTCATCTCATGCCTTATTCCCGTCACTCAATAGAATGGTACAAGTATCCACCGCTATCACCAAGAGATAAAATAGATGATAAGTTGTGATGTAAAATATATACCATGAAAAATTAAAAATATTAAGAATTAAAACTAATCCCCTAATTGAAAATTGGAATTCCTAGTAGCTTTGCATCCTTCCTCTAGCTAGCCTACCCTCGCCATCCTTCACCGCAGCTTCGGACTATAGTCCTAAAAAGTTTTTAAAGTTTAATTTAGTGTTTAGGGATTTTTACTCAAGGTGATAAATTAATTTATTAAGATTCAGTGAAAGATATCTTCTTCTAAAGGGCTAAAAAGGGACATCATGGGGATCACACTGTGAAAATGAATAGATCAAGGTGTTAATGTGTACAAAATAAAATGACTTGGACAACAAGTACAATCACGATAATCATGAGGTCTATGAAGAATTTAAAACATCAAGGACCTCATTAGAATTCAAGTAATCAATGGAATGATCATCAAGATCACGATGAGAAAGGATAACCATGAGTGGTGATGGAAGTTATCTTAAGCTCACAATATGGTGCATATCTCTTGAGAGTTTTTCTATATACTAAATCAATATTTGGTAATGTGCTCACATATTGCAATTCAGGCATTAGATTTCACATTTCTTCAATGCATTTAGAGGTCAAAAACATAGATCTCATCCTCAAAATATTTATCAAGTCTCATTCAAGGATAAATCCTTCCATATGGAGGAGGAAGCCTATATCTATGAGGATAAATCTAGTAAAGAGGTTTCTAGATACTATAAGCATGTTTCCATTAATGTGACATCTTGGTCATGGAAGTGAATTGTGAACCTAGAAATATTTGTGTCACTTAAGTCATAACTTGAGGTGTTAGAAATATGCTTTCAACTCTTGGTAACTCATTTTTTTCAAATTTTTATTGATGAATGAACCCATGGAAGACTTTTGGATGTCTCATGTCCCCTTGTCACATTTTTCCAATAGTAAGATGGAAAGGGGGACATAAAAAATATGCTCCCCTATGGAGGAGAAGTTTTTTCACATAGAAACACATCCCGGGGTTTTAAGAAGGTGTTTTTTATTGGAATACTTGGCATTGATGTAAAAGGAAGATGAAGAAGATAACATATTGGTTAGAGTCATTGATGTAAAAAGATGTTGTAAAAGAATTAACTAACAGGGAAGAGTGTTGAAAGAGTGTTGTCTATCACTTTAGAGTCTCATATTGTGTGGGAAAGTGTTTCAAGTTCTCGTCAAGTGAAAGAGGAATATAAAGGCATGCCATTGTTTTATGGATTAGCTTAAGTGAAAGAGAGAATTCTTCATGTACCTCAGTGGTCCATTCATCAGGTTCTTCTCACTTCTTCTCTCAGTTTACCTTATAGGAATACAAAAATTTATCATTCTAGGAGGCTTCTTTACTTATATAACTAACTATTTTCAATAATGATGTGGTTACGGACCATAAAACCCAAAAATACATCATAGAGTATCATTTGATTTAGTGTGCATGATGTTATTGAGACCAAATAATACCTAAATCTCATCACACCATTATAATTAAGTTCGTATGAATCAAATAGGGTAAACTACCTCTCTCCTTGAGATATTATGTGAATGATGTTTAAGAAGATTTGACGCATGTATAGATTAATTTGGAATACTCCAAGACTTTAATTTTTAATAAAACCTTTTTTTAAATATATTTTCTACCATAACCTTCTTATTCCTATAAATGTATTGTGATAAGTCTTGGTGTTCCCATGTGGAAAGGGATTTTCGATCATGAGAATGGTTTTTAAATTTTTTTTAGAGAGGAAAAAGGAAACTAAATTTTTAATATGTATGTAAAAGTATACTTATAGGATTTATCATTCCATCATATATGATGGTCCTAGATGCCTTGATAAATTGGAATAGCTCATCTTGGCTTGTTCTATGAAGAAGGTTTAAACATAATGGTAGAGATAGGAGATGAAGATCATCAACCCCCTCCATGAGTCTCAAATTTAACTCACTTTCCTGACCATGAGTGGAAAAATCATAAAATCAACGGAAAAACACATTCTAAGATCAATAGAACAACTATCTAGATTTGATTTTTCCTAAACCTAAATATTTGGAACCATTTTTGTCTAAGACCAAAAGGGGTGGCTGCAATATTTTCAAATTCTTCATGAAACCTTCAAGCCTTCAAGAAAATAGATGTGTCCAACATGTCAAGGATTTGGTTATATTTCCAATGCCTATTTTATTTCCTCCTAAATCCTTTCAGAGCTCCTAGAATCTTCCAAAAAATCTAGGTTTCACCATTAGAGTGTTTATTCCATGCACCTAGAAAACCCGTTGTTGAGTATATAGTCCTTGAATGAGGTAACCTTTCCTAAATATTCCTAAATTACCTCTAAAGCTTCCAAGATTCCTTAAAATAACCTCTCGATGCTTAATATATTTCATAAAATATCCTAGAGGGTGTTTTATTAGATCAATAATCACTAATATAACTACTATGAAAATTTAAAATTTTGAAGTATGACAACGAAGCCCTTAATTGAAAATAAGGGTTCTCAATAACTCGTGCATCCTTCCTATAGTCAGCCTACAACCAATCCAAAATTCAACCCATATCAAAGGAAAGTCCTAAGAAGATAATTTAGTGTGTTTAAATGTATAGGGAATTGTTTCTAAGATGATTGATTAACTCATTTCATTTTGATAAGAGACTACTTCCTCCGAAGGCCATTTCAGCCCATTCTTGCTAATTAAACACCCTTGGGAAGTGTTCAAAGAAAATATAAGACATTTGAGGGTGATATAACATATAATTTAATATTTCTAAGTAATTTTGGTAAATTTTAGGAAATAAAATCTCATTCAATAGTAATATTTTTAATAATGGGTTTTCAAATTTAAGGAATGAAATCTAAAACAATGAAAGATGACTTCTTTGATTGATTCCTAGATTTTTAGAAAGAGTTAGGTTGAAAAAAATAGGAATTGGAAATATATTAGAATACTCTATAAGGTGGAATAATCAACATTTATTCAAGGCTCAAATACTTCTTGAGGTACTTCAAAACTATGCGATTTCCCTCCCAGATTCGAAATTGAATAAGACATACAATTTGAGTTGTATGAAGCATTAGATTTTTAGAATAGTTTAATGGATCATAGAATGTAATTTTTTGTGTTTCAGTGAAGTGTGGAGGTCAATAAAATGTACCTCATCCAAAAATTTCATTTAAGGATGTATCCCCTATATGGAAAAGGAAATTGATTTTCAAGAGGAGAATCTTGAGAAAAAAGATGTATAGGTACCATAAGTATGCTTCCACCTAGGTTTTATCTTGGTCAAGAAATTAAATTGAAAAGGATTAATCATATTCAAAGGTGAAATGTGGAACTCAAGGAGTGACTTGGTGATCATCATATGCTAACTCTGTCATTGTACCCATGTCTCTTAAAAGAACATGCTAGAACTAGCTAGTCATGCCATTGAGGAATCCAGGACACTCATGTATTAACTATTAATGCATCATCTATCTCCATTAGATACATACTAGAAAATATGTGTATGAGAATTATGAATTTCATTCCATGAAAGGATGATTTTATAGCCAGAAAGGTGAGGGGATGATCTTCATATGGACCACCATGTTTCCAAGAATGAGCAATCATGTTAGTTCCTTGATGCAATTCACTTGGTATTGTTATTAAAAATTTCATTCAACACCTAGTAGTGTGATCACACCTTAAGAACAAATCACATTACAATAAACTCATTTTGGCCATAAGACACAAATCCTATTCAAGGAGGAATCCTCTATCTACAAAGTGAGGATCTCATTTTGGTAACAAGTGAAGAAGCACAAAAATGTTGATTCATGGAAACTAAAGTGAATTGTGGACCAAATTTCATACTTAGTACCAATTAGAGTAGTATTAGGTCCAAAATCCTATCCAAAAATCCAAAAAACCTACAAAATGACTATATGTTTTCCCAAAACAAACACTGAATACAATATATATGCCCTGAAATCTTTAGGTCCTTATTGAAATAGTTAAAATGAGAAAGTACTGAAAAGATTAGATTTTAAAAAACTATCTTCTAGATTATAACTGTTGGAGCTACGAGACCACTTCCATCAAAGTGAGTGACCCTAAGTATAAGAAATAATAAAAGTATAAAGAAATAATAAAATAAATCTTATCCTTAGAATTTATTTTAGTAAATATGCCCCCTTCCCTTCTAAATATTCATAAAACTAAAAACATCTACATGCTTCATAAAAATATAAATATGTAAGTATTTTAGGTTTGAAGTCACCAAACCTAACAAACAAAAACACATACACATTATATGAAAATGCATATGCGTTATAGCTATTTTCAATTTTTTGTCTACTTTTTGAAACCTCGTTTTGGTGCACTTACCCTTTCTTATGATTATTATGAAAGAAAACTTGACAAAATGTCATCATGTTAATTAGTAATCATGGTGGTCACCTTGAGATGACTTTAACAATATACATGTGTAAAAAGTTAATAAAATATATTAATTGTATTTAATATGTTTATGAAAAACTTAAACTTAATATCAAATAGATGATAATAAAGAAGGCTCTTCTTATATATGTTTAAAGCTTTAACACCATTAATCATTATACAACCTAATAAAATATATCACCATATGCTCATGACCTTTTATTTAGTGTTCCTCTTATAATTTATTGAATAAAGAAAACAAAGAGACTAACACAGTCCATGAAAACACACATTTTTTCAAAATATAATCTAAATTGACACTTAATTTCCATCACATGGTAATTTTATTTGATGTAAAAATGGTTTAGTGGATTGTGAGTCTCTTATATCATTTTATTTCATTTATTATGTGATCCATAGGGATCTAAAATGACTCTACTTCATCAGAACATCTAGCACCAAAGAAGGAAAATGAAGAAACATAGGTTTTTTTGTATCTTAACAGAACTGCCACTCTATATATAGCGTCGGTTAGAGAATCGACACCAAACCAGGGTGATGGTCCTGTGACTTCTGGTTTGTGTAGGTTGACAGTCCTATCACTTTTGAACAAAAAAAGAAATGGAAGTATGAATGGACACATATTTGAAGCGTCTGACTTTGTCCCTTCCCTACCATGACCTTTCTCATTATCCAAAGTGCATGGGAAAACATGGGAAATGCTATAAATACCGGGAGGAGTAAAGGAATGGATCATTGAAACATGAAAGAAAGTGAGAAATGAATTCTTAGTGCTAGAATTATATTTGTAGAAGAAAGGAATTTCGAGGTAGATTAAGCAAGGAACTGGGAGGAAGTCTGAGATATTATCTAATTCTCTTTCATACTTATTTTAAGTTTAGTATCTAGTATTTGAATTGTCCAATAAAAAGTGGGAAGAAAGACCATTTTTTCCTTCCCGACTAGTTTTCCTCCTCTGGAGATTTCCATGATATTGTTTTTGGTGTTCATGAGTTTACATTCATTCCTTTCTCTACAATTGTTGGTTCTAAAGCATAAGAAAATTAATTCACTAGCTATATCTACCATTTTGTAAATTAAAAGTATAACAACAACATTTAATTATGATTTTGTGAGCAATTACAAAGTAGAGAGTTTACAGATCATTTTGGTGTCAGAGATAACAAGTATCCATGACTGTGGTATTCGTTCTTGTGATTTATATGACAGTGACAAGGTACAAAGTTGAAGAAACCTTACCTTGGGATATAGACATTTCTATGAAGAAGTGGAAATAGAAAATTCAGGGAAAAATGGAGGAAGATAACTTGGTTTGTAGAATTAATATGATGGAAACCATGATGGATAGGATGTTTAGAAGACAAGAAGAACTTACAGATTTGTAGAAGATAGATTCTATTAAGCAAGACTCCATGGACTCGGTAGTTTGAGTTTTGGCCAAAAAAATTTCATAGGAAGGAGCCACGATGAGGAAAAAGATGGGGAAAAGTGTGAAGAAGAGACACCAATTACAAGAGAGAGGTAAAATCTGATCATGCCCCTTTAAAGTTGAAACAAAAGTTTAAATTAAGAGCTTTGAAGGAAAAAAAGATGCATAGTTGCTTGATAAATGTTTAATATATGGCGAAAATTTCATTTTAGGAAAATTTGAAAAGGCGAATTATTCGGAGTGGGTCGGTGTCCTGTTCGCCTAAAATATAAAGTATATTTTTTTTGGGGGGTCGGCTTCGCCTTCATTTGAAAACATCTCCTATAAAAACCTATTTGATTCGCCGGGTAGTATACCTCAAGTAGCTTACCAAATTACCAATACTGTGAAATTTGAACTCGCATACCCTTTGCACCAGAGATTCGTATTACTGTTATCCTGTGATTGTTGACGCGCGACAAATGCATTATTGACGCGCGACAAGAGAAATACTGACGCGCGACTTGGGCTAAGGCTTGACGCGCGACAGAGGAAGGCTTGACGCGCGACAGAGGAAGGCTTGACGCGCGACAGAGGAAGGCTTGACGCGCGACAGAGGAAGGCTTGACGCGCGACAGAGGAAGGCCTGACGCTTGACAGAGGAAGGCTTGACGCGCGACAGATGAAGGCTTGACGCGCGACCTGGGCAGTATTGACGCGCGACATCTGACAGTTCACGCGCGACAAGACCTCAGAGACTGTACAGAGTCGCTTCTTGGTTCTTTTGCTGACGCACGACTCTTTTCAGAATAATGGAAGGTGCCACCTCAAAGAATACGAATAACCTAAAAGTAAGTAAGAAATCTCAGAAATCACTCTTCAAGTATTTTGGAAACTCATGATACGTATAATGTAAATACCAATCATATAGATGCCACCAAAAGAATCGAATACCGACCGTGGTGGAAGGCATTATTGAGGTGGACATGCATTCTCGCACAAGATCACAACAAACAAATGAAACCTACGATAATATGCCGATCTTGAAGATATTGTTCCCGTTGGGGTGCAACTGTAAGTGCAAATAGATATCACGATACAAACACCGAGCAAAATGGAAGACATGAAATCAATATCAAACTCGTCCAAGAAAGAGGAAACCAGTGATTGCGATATTGCTCAAAATTCGACTCAAAAAGTAAAGCATCAAAACAAACAAGAATATGTGGACCATCGCGACATACAAGTTTGATTGGGCAATAATTTCCATTTATTGAACTCGTACAATCATCAAATTCTCAAGAAATCCCATGTGAATGTACATGTACAATATGTACGTGGAAATTGGGAAAGCAACAAAAATGCAATCAAGCTGACACAATAGAAAAATTGTGGAAAACAATATTTAATCAGAATAGGGGCGGATGGCCGTAAAATCAAAACACATAGGTGGAAAATCGAAAAGGAGTGCATGCATGTCGATATGCAATGGAATATGAGGCAGAGCGTAAAAACACAGACATCTCGTTGAAAAGGGAGGAACAATCACATCACATATTGGTAAGATGAAAGAAACAAATCTACATGCAAAATTCATACAATTCTCTACTCTTTTCAAATACTTAAAAAGGAAGGGCGATGTCGATTTCCTTGATTTCAAAGTTTTGTATCAATTTAACGGAATGCTGAATGTACCTCGCCCTCATTGGTCCGAGAGTAGTGGATGGGAAATGGCAAAATGCCTCTCGATGATAGAGAAGGAAGATTTGAAAGAGAATGTAAAAAAGCAAACTTTATCTCTGTTTCAATTGATGAAGTGACAAAGAAATGACAACACCGCATGGGTATGTATCCACATCTATACATTAGAAAATCATATAAGGACACCTCATCTCGTTGGGTGTTATGAAAATGGTTGAAAATCGCAATGCTGAAAACCTATACAAAATAGTTGTTTCTCATTTGAAAGATGTCACTGGTATGACTGATTATGAAATTGCTACGGTTGGTATGCGTTGGAGCAGATGGTGCATCCGCATGCAGGTCACCGAACAGGCTCGTGTTAGATTACAAACAACAAGGGCCCCATATATGCTACCAATTCACCGCATGGCTCACGTGCATGAATTTAGCGTATAAAATGGTAAGCAACCATGAAAGTGTTGCTAAATTAGAAGACATAATAAGAGAACTCCATGCCTATATGTCAAGCAGCCCAAAACGCTTTCTCGAGTTCCAAAATTTGCAATTGGAATTACAGACGGCAAAAACTTCAAGGATGTGGAGACTAGATGGATCTCTTTGTATGAACCAAAGATGCAGAGTTCGTGAGGAGTATCCTTCATTGGTTGGTTTCATGCACAAATACCGCCATGAAGTTGATAGGGCAAGGGACCCGTTGTTCCGCTTTAACGATTTGGAGACTTTGCTTACATTGCTTGGTATTCTTCCAATGTTAAAGGAGATCAATACACTCGATGAAGCATGCACAGTAAGCGATTGATCTATATTGTGGATTTTATAAGGATGAGGAAAATGGTATGTCAAAGTCTTGATATATTGTATTGTTCGCAGGATAGTTTTGATGCACCTGCTTTTAAAAATTGGAGAGATTTATTAGATCTTAAAAATCCTAACACCTATTTGAGATTTAATATTCACGATCACCTATGCATCTCTCATTAATGGGAAGGAAATACCTATGCACATTTTGCAAAGACGCCAGATATTACAGTTCGGAGCGAGAAGATGTTCCCGTAACACGTAATTTGTTTGAGTCTCGTGATAGTTGAAACCGAATAAAGCTTAAAAAAATTTCAAACCTTGTCGTCCGTAAATTAGGAACGCTTTCGTAAAGATAAAATTCTCGAAGCCATGGGTGTGATGAATCCGAATTTTTGGAATACGTATGGTGGCTGCGCAGATTTGTCAAGAAGCATTTCCATAAATCAATGGGTACAATAATGGAACAATTTACTAAGACGCCGAGCTCAAGGGTACGGAAATCAAAGGTATACCGAATGCCGATTTATTAAAGTTTCAAATAACCAATTTTGCAACAACAATGAGGAACCAATATAAGAATTTAGATCAACCTTCCGAAGTGGTGCTATTACAAGGTCATGGAGAGGAATCTATCAAAGTTCTATCTTACAAGAAGATATCAAAGTGAGTATTTCGTAGACTATATGAATTATGCCGCATAATGATTTTGGGGTCTCTGTGGAGGATGAAAGAGTTTTCAAGCATTGTCATTTATAAAATCAAAACGAGAAACAAAGTTGATAAAAATCGAAAGTTGCATGAGGTGTTACGCTTCACGATACTCCTCGAAACCTTCCGCTTGACAGAGCAATTGCAAGACCGGAATTCCTCATTGCGAAAGAAGAGGTGTAAAATAATACACACAAGTACAAAATATACCCAACCTTGAGAGTGTAATTGGCTCTTCGTCACATTCTACGTAAGACAACATCGACTTTGACGAAGCTATTGATAATGGATTGTTTCAACTTTAAGTAGGTATCTTCTTTATCTATCTTTTATCTTTATCATTTAAGATGTTACAGTCTATATACTAAAAATATCAAAGCATTCACCCATCTATCTACTAATCCATTTCTCGTGTTGGATTCTTTTAAATCACAGATCTAGCTCATTACCAATGGCAGTGATGATTTCAACTTTAAGCAAGTATCTTTTTCCCCTTAACCTTGAGAGTGTAGTTGGCTCTTCGTCACATTCTACAGAAGACAACATCGACTTTGATGAAGCTACTGATAATGGATTGTTTCAACTTTAAGTAGGTATCTTCTTTATCTATCTTTTATCTTTATCATTAAAGATGTTACAGGTCTATATACTAAAAATGTCAGGCAATTCACCCATCTATCTACTAATCCATTTCTCGTGTTGGATTTTTTTAAAACAAAGATCTATATTGTTACCAGTGGCAGTGATGATTTCAACTTTAAGCAGGTATCTTTTTCCCCTTAATCTTATTGTTTGTTACTATTCATTTTTTCAACTCTGGTTATAATTAAAAATGTTACAGGTGTATGTATTTACATTTAGTTAAATACAAAATTTTTATTTTTTGAAAACGTGGGTTGACATCCGTCCGAGGAAGCTTTTACTTCTCGGGACTGACAACGTCAGGCAACTCACCCATCTATCTACTAATCAATTTTTTGTGTTGAATTTTTTAAGACAAAGATCTAGCACATTACCGTTGATGATTTCAATTTTAAATAGGTATCTTCTTCAACATAATATTTATATTTACTTGACCTTTAAAGATATTGTTGGTCTATATATTTAAAGATGTTGCTGGCACTTCTCAGGACTGACAATGTCAAGCAACTCACCCCTCCATCTACAATGTCATGTGAAACAAAGATCTAGCACGTTACCCTTGATGATTTCACAGCAATCTAATACGCAAGAGGTAAGCTAAATCCTAGCATATTTGCAATTATGTTTAATTTCTTACCAGTGATGATTCTTTCTTGATTTCTTAGAATTATATTTTATTTATTTTTAATATATTTTATCTTCCTGTAGACCAAGGATTTTTTTTCTATTTACTATCTCTTTATTCTCCATTTGTTGGTGAGTGGTAGCTTCCCAAAAAATAGATATTCCTGCCACCTGATAGGATAAGGATACCTAAAATAACAAAAAATTAAATTGGAAAGTGATGTCGAAACATGTCACAATACTACCAAATTCAATATTCACATTTCCCTGATTCAAACCACAAGAGCCTTGGCTGAGTCACCCTCCGTTAATATTAAAGTACATTGATCAGAATTCTTCCCTCCTGCTTGATTTGCATCAAGTTTGGGAACATCAATTAATTTGCCCTTCTTGGTTCCATCAGTTTTCTTAAGATCTTTTTTTTGTTTAAACTTTTCCACTGCACTCCTCAGGTCAAACAAAGTTACAAAGCTCATCTTAGATAACCTGACCATACACCATGAATCTTCTTGTACTGGAAGAGACTGTTTCCAATTACCACTTATACCACTTTTAGAGAATTTTCATCACCAACTAGGACTGAGTCAGCTTGAAGCACTGACAGAGTAACTTGCATTTGACTGAGCTTTACCAACTAGATAACAGGACAGATTGCTAGACCTTAGCATCATTGACTTGGCTATCTTTATTTTAGACTGATAAAGGTCATTCATAAAATCCAAACACACTTTGAAGTCCTCAACACGTTGAAAAATCATAGTACAACAGAGATTCTTAACCTATCAACCTTAAGTCTACTTTCATAGACAAAGATAACCCCACGTATACAATTAAAGTCCCACGACATAATTTTAAAGATAATTAAAGTCCCACAAGATATTCGTGCACTAAATTTTAGATTATACACATTAAATCGATCATCGTATTTCATCATCATCTATCATCGATTATCAATTGTCATCATTCATCATCTACGTCCACATACTATTCATGACAATGCAAGTAAACAAGAAACATACATATAATTCATGATAATCACCATCTAATCACCATATAATTAAATTCAAATAGCATAGTACAAACTCAATAGTTGAAGTTTTCAAATTCAATATTAAAAGTTTAGTCAATAATAAAAGTTTCTAATTTTCACAACCATCTAATGTAATCAAAATTTAAGATTGTATATAATTAAATTCAAATACCATACTCAATATTAGAAGTTTTCAAACTCAATATTTATAGTTTCCCCAATAATAATAAAAGTTTCTAGTTTTCAACCCTCTTTTCTTTTTATCCAAATTTGTACAACTCGCTCCCTTCCCCAACGGCTTCTTCCACTATGGTCAGTAACCCTTTCCCCAACAAAGCAGAAATAACCCCCGAACTTATAAGATCTTCTCAAAAGACTCGCCCGTATTTTTATAATTCTTTCTTCTTGATTTGTTGCATCTCCATGAGACAGCAAATTTGGATCAGCAACTGCTTTGGCTTTGAACAAGATGTCAGGGTCGAGACCGTGCTCTTTAATGATCCGCTTTAGTGTATTGTTTTGTTTGTTAACCAAAACAATATTTTGCTTCAAATTTTTTGCTGCGGATAAGCTGTTCTTTGCTGTTTCCAAGTGAACTTGCAAAACCTTCGCCTGACTCTTCAAATTTTCATATTTCAACTGCACAAAAAGAGTAACGTCAATTCAAAGTATTAATGTAAATTCAAAATTTCAAATTAACAAAAATGATTGTTAGAATGTAATAGTACTTACAACCGCTCTATCTCTTTCGGCATTTGCGATTGATACCAAATCCTTGTCCTTTGACCATTTGTTAAAATATGCCTGGGCCTCGGCACTAATATTTTCCAATCTGTTTAGTGCTTTATCTAAAATGCCATCTTTATAGTCGTTGTTAAAAGTGACAGTCCCACATTTTACTTGGGTAAGTAGGGAATCCATCTTTGCAGGTTGATTCTGGACTGCAGCGTATAAACTATCCCTTTGCCAATAATTTTCATAACGACTAATAATCTCATTGATAAGAATTTTAGCCCTTTTTTCCCATTCTATAAGCTGTTGCATTTGAGGAATTATAAACTCACTGACATGGGATTGACAATCATTACCAATTAGGTTCTCCAAAGGAAAATGTGGAAACTCTTCACTTTCTGAATCTGATGCGTAAGATCTTGGCCGAGAAGAGTGGGGCTTTCACCATGACCAAGATCAACCGCTCCTTGTTTCGTCTTTGGGTGGGCTGATCCTCGTTGTTGAAAAAATAAATCAAGATTTAGATAAATAAATTTGAAAACTCAATATTTAGATTTAGATAAATCAATGTAATTAAAAATTGTAAAGAATATTAAAATTGAAATTTGAAGACCAAGTATACCTGCGCCTTGAATCATCTCGCGGGTATCGAAAAAACCAGTTGGGTCATTGCTATCAATGCCCAAATAATCTTCATCTAAATTTATATTGTTCAAAATAGATATGCCCGTTGCACTGGGCAAGCCACCAAGTGAGAGAGATGGAATTCGAAACGAGGAGTCAAGGTTCGTGTTGTCCCACTAGGGGCCGGAGCAAAAGGCATTCGTTTACCAATGGTCTTTTTCACTGTTCCTCTGGTTGGCATTTTAAAAATTAATGGTTGAGTGGGTGTCGGTGCCGTGGCTTGCTCATGACTGACATGTGCTGAAAAGTACAAGAAAAAATTAAAAATATTAAAACATTTCATAAACTAAAAACTACGAAATTAAACGTTCTATACAAAAATTGTACCTTGTTGTCGAGGGGTTGTTTTTTTCGGTGCTACGGTGGCCTCAGTAGGAGTTGTACTCAAAGGTCAAGCTCAAGATATCAATGCATGGGACTCGTATTGAGTGAGTTGGGGAAGAAGGTTCCATAGTCCCCGCTATTCATCAATATTAAGTGTTGTCAATTCAGCTTTGATAAAATTTAAATTGAAAAATAAATCTGCAACTTTGGAATTTGTAATTAATATATGAGAATGTATTACTTCTCCGGCGTTTAACGAGTTCAAATTGTTGAGGGTCCGGAGAGGAGTGAGCTTCCATTTCGAATGGGAGTCCCCCAAGCCTCCGCGTGTAGTTGGCCTCTTCCTCTCGACATCTTTTTTTTTTTTTTTGGGAATGGCTTCAAGATATCTTCTCTCGCAAAACATTAAAATTTAAGTTTTAATAACTTCGCACCGTAATGAAGAAAATTGTAATACAATTTACAAACTAAAAGTTTATACCGTTGTTCTGCAAATGGAATTGAGAATTTCATCAAAGCCTCATCAGAGCAAGTAGGAATTTCTTTAGCTTTTAAATTTAAAAGTGCCTCATAGTAGAAGCCGAGGAGATAGTTGGTTGAATAAATGAAAGGTTTTTCTGACATTTTCGAATTTGATATGTCAGCTCTAATTTTTTTTGATATAAATGTGCACCAATCGAATTGTTGTTTTGAGATAGTGGCACAAATGTATGCAATGGCCCAATTTGGGATATCTGTTTGGCGACCCTGCATAACAATTTTGGCTTGAAAAATGCAATAAGTGCAGCAAGAAAGTGGTGTGCAATTGATTGTGTATCTACACCACGCCTGGATTTATTGACATGGGCTGCAAATGCGAAACAATGAAAATTAGCATCAATTTATAACAGCAAATTGTATCGTAATAAAAACAGTAATAAAAAAAAAATAAAAAAGCAATAAAAATGTAATAAAAAAAATAAATTACTTACAATCAACATGGAAACCGTATTTTGATTCGAGAAATTTCTTGTTTTCTTCCACGAGTGTTGCTTTGGTCAGAACATTTGGTAAGTTTCGATAGAAGGCCGGTAAACCGATGTATGTCATTCGGATCGATAGAGAATTGGAACATGTGGCCATCGCTCGAGTCACATAAAATATACCGTCCTCTCAATTGTAGCATGACGTAAGGTAATTCAAAATATCGGATCTGCTTTCAAATGGGGCATATTAACTAACCCGGTAAATCCACACTCTTCTATTATACCTTGATATTCTGAGACATCCTTAAAGCCGTATGGATGTGAGGGCATAAGGGATTCCCGTAGGTTATCTTGAAATCGATTGACTTGGATTCTCTTCATTTTCTTGCTGAACTTGCAATTGGGAGGCATGTGAAGTCGACATCAGTAGCTGAAATTGCGTCTTTGAAGAAGATTTCACCGCAAAAATTCAAGAATAGGAAAACGTAAACGAGAAAATGAGCGGAATAAGGGTATTTATAACCTAGATATAGGCGTCATCGCTTTATCGACGCCATTTTGCTTCAAATGACGCGCGTCAATAGGAAGCAGTGTCGTGCGTCATTTCATTATAGTGTCGCGCGTCAATAGATTGCTTTGTCGCGCGTCAATAGGTTGCTATGTCGTGCGTCATTTCTTCATAGTGTCGCGCGTCAATTGGTTATAGTGTCGCGCGTCATTTGTCTAGAGTGTCGCGCGTCATTTGATTACAGTGTCGCGCGTCATTTGATTACAATGTCGCGCGTCAATTGTTTACAATGTCGCGCGTCATTTGTTTACGATGTCGCGCGTCATTTGTTTACGATGTCGCTGGCATTTGTTTACGATGTCGCGCGGCATTTGTTTACGATGTCGCGCCATTTGTTTGTTTACAATGTCGCGCTCATTTGTTTACAATGTCGCGCGCATTTTTGTTTACAATGTGTCGCTAGCGTCATTTGTTTACAATGTCGCGCGCCATTTTGTGGTGTGTCGCGCGTCATTTGTTTACAATGTCGCGCGTCATTACGATCTAGTGTCGCCCAAAGTGTCGCACGCCATTAGGAGCTATTGTCGCGCCTGTGACGTGCGCCTTTAAGGATTCTGATTTAGCCTTGAAAACCAGCGAAAAAATTTTGTTTTTTAATATCACAAATTCGCCTTTCGCTGAAAGTGGTTACGGGATATTCGATGTATTTTCCACCTTCAATTTTATAGGGGTGTCTTAAAGCCACCCTAACCCATTACATTTCTTCGTATTGCCATTGGCCATTCAAAACTATTCTTTAATTGAAGGTGTTGTGAAGTTGGAAATTATACAATGGTGGCTTCCTCGATGCTCTGCTCCCGCACGATTACGCTGTTGATATGTTTTCAATTCTTGGCGGTCACGAGTTCGAGTCCCCTTAGAGCGAGGTCGAGATGGATTATAGATGAAGCAACAGAAACGAGTTAAGATCGCCCGTGTGAACTGGGTGGGGCATCTACAGGGGGATTACCGGAAGACCGAACCAAAGAACCCATCTCCTCCATCGCCACCAACATCACCTCGCTCGGCTTCAACCGTGTTCGCCTCACGTATTCCATCCACATGCTTACTAGGCCTTACTACACAAGCTCCACTTTGTGGGTCACACGTTTGAGTCCCTCAACCTCACTGTGCGAGGCCGAGGCGATAGAACTTCACAACCCCGGCCTTCTCACGGAATCACCTCCAAGCCTACAAGCGCGTGGCGGACGAGTGGCAGATCCATGGTGTGACGGTCATGTCGGGCAACCACGTCGCCAAGAAGCGCGGTGGTGCCATTCCACAACAAACGGCAACGGCTTCTTCGGCGACGAATACTTCAACCCAATGGAATGGCTCCACGGCCTCACTCGCATCACCACCTACTTCGAGACACACCTAATGTGGTTGCCATGTCACTCCGCAATGAGCTATGTGGAAACAAATCGACCCCTTCACACTGGTCAAAATACATGCAAACGGGCACCGTGGTCATCCACAGGGAAAACCCCAACGTCCTCGTCATCCTCTCTGGCCTGTGCTTGGACACCGATCTCACCTTCTTGCCCAACTTCCCGGTCACCCTCTCGTTTAAGGTCGTGTACGAAGTCCACTGGTACTCGTTCGAACCGATCGGCTGGTGGCAATCCTAACGGACTGTGTGCGGCAACATTACTGCTAAGTTGGAGAAGTGGGCGGGATTTATGACGGAGTCCATTAACGGAACATCGCTGCCTCTGTTTTTAAGTGAGTTTGGGATTGATCAGAGAGGAATTAACGAAGATGATAATATATATATAAATTGTTTTTTGGCATATGCGGCAGAGGGAGACTTTGATTGGACGGTGTGAAGGAATTATATCTAACTCCTAACCTAGAGGGTGTGTGCTGCAAATAGAAACAATATTATGAACACACACAAACTCACAAGAGAAATATAAAAACAAGGCTTTCTATTAAAAATACTCTAGAGCACTTCGGTGCCTTCTCTTGTTTTTCTTGCTTTTTTGAATTACAAAATGAAACCTCTTATTTATAGAAATTTTCCAACCTTCTACCTTAGAAAATATCTCATAATATCTCATAATATCTTATATTATATATTATTTGATATTTTGGATATTTTATAGATATTCCCAGATATTTCTAGATATATATAATATCTCTTGATATTTTCTAGATATTATATACAATATCTTTTGATATTTTGGAGGAGTTAATATTCACAATAAATGTGAATATATTTTACATAAAGTTGAATTCCATAAAGTTAAACTTTATCTAGAACAAGATTAGATATTTCCAACACTCCCTCCTAATCTTGATTCTTCATGTATTGTTGGAGCAATACGGACCTATGATGCCTAAGCAATCTCTCATATGCTCAAATGTGTCCTTTGGTAATGGCTTGGTGAAGATATCAGCATATTGTTCTGCAGACCTGCAAAACTCCAAAAATATTTGTCCATTGTTGACTAGCTCTCTGATAAAATGATACCTTGTATCAATATGCTTGCTCCTTTTGTGAAAAACATGATTCTTTGATAATGCAATAGCTGAATTGTTATCACAAAATATCTTTGTTGATCCTTCTTGTTCTTGCTTTAGATCTGATAATACTCTTCTCATCCATATTGCTTGACATGTTGCTTTTGTGGCTGCCACATATTCTACTTCATCGAAGAGAGAGTGACAATAGGTTGTTTCTTAGAAGCCCATGAAACTGCTCCTGAACCAAAATGGAAAACATAGCTGGATGTGCTCTTTCTGTCATCTATGCTTCCTGCACAGTCACTGTCTGTGTAACCAACTAACTTGAAAATATTAGAAGCTGTATATAAAATACCAAAAGCTTTTGTTCCACTAACATATCTTAAAATTATTTTTCTAGCTTGCCAATGAGAATCCTTTGGGGATTCCATAAACTTGGAAATAAGATTACATCATACATGATATCAGGCCTTGTAGCAGTCAAGTACATCAGACTACCAACAAGTCTTTTGTATATAGTTGGGTCAATATCACAACCTTTATCATCTTTGCTTAGCTTTAATCCTATGGCAATTGGTGTTGATACTGGATTGCAATTCATCATCCGGAACCTTTTCAAAATATCATTGGAATATTTTGATTGACATATAAAAATTCTATTTTCTAATTGACTGACTTCTATGCCAAGAAAAAACTTCATTAGACCCAAATCTGTCATTTCAAATTATTTCTTCATTGTTGTCTTAAACAAGTCAATTGACAAATCTCCTATGAATATTAGATCATCAACATATAGGCATACAATTAGAATTTGTTCTTGATCATTCATTTTGATGTATAGTGTTGGTTCACTATCACTTTTTCTAAATCCATTTTTCAAAAAATATGAATCAATCCTGCTATACCATGCTCTTGGAGCTTGTTTCAGACCATACAAGGCTTTTTTCAATCTACAGACCTTGTGTTCTTGACCTACAATTTCATATCCAGGAGGTTGTAAAACATAAACTTCTTCTTCTAGTATGCCATTCAAAAATGCAGACTTGACATCCATTTGATAGACTTTCCAATTATTTTGAGTTGCTAATGCTAAAACAGTTCTGACAGTGTCTAGTCGAGCTACTGGAGCAAAAGTCTCATTATAATCAATTCCGGGTTGTTGTGAGAAACCCTTTGCAACTAACCTGGCTTTATATTTTTCAACATTTCCATCTACATTGAATTTTGTCTTGTAGACCCATTTCACACCAATTACACTCTTTCCTTCTGGAAGGCTCACAAGATCCCATGTATGATTCTTTTCAATAGAATCAATTTCTTCATCCATAGCTTTTACCCATTTTTCATTTTCAAATGCATCTTCAAAATATATAGGATCATCATGAGAAAATAATGCAAAATCAGAATATAAATCAACATTCTCATCACCTTGAGTTTGTTCATAAATCTCCCTTAAGCTTCTTGTCTTCCTGGGGTGTCCCTGTAGTGAGACCTTTGTGTTGCCAATCTGGATCTAATATGTCACTGCTGTGAGACTTTGAATTTGAAGAATTGCCTTCATGCTCTAATGTTTCATGAGGATGTAAATTTGTTGGAGGGGATGACGATCCACCTGAGATACCTCTTGTGATGCTTCTTGAAACTGGAGTGCTATTTGAAGAAGACATCACTGCACTGATCCCTTGAGGTGCTAGATGAACATTTTGTGTGATCTTTTCATCAAACTCATTCTGATGATGAGGTATTCTTGTAGTGATATTTGGTAGCTTATCAACACTTCCATCCCATGCTTGTTCTTCAATTAACTGAACATCTCTACTAATAATAGAATTCTTTGTGATGGGTTATACAATTTATAGGCTTTTGATTGCTCACTGTAACCTACAAAAATACATCTTTCTCCTTTATCATCCAATTTATTTCTCCTCCCATTTAGAATATGTGCATAAGCTACACATCCAAAAACTCTTAAATGTGATACACTGTGTTTCTTTCCACTCCATGCTTCTTGAGGAACTTTATCCTTCACAATTTTTGTTGGACATTGGTTCAAGATGTAAACCACACAAGCTACTGCTTCAGCCCAATATTCATTTAGTAAATTTTTGGCTTTCAACATAATTTTTACCATTTCCATAATTGTTCTATTCTTTCTTTCTACTACACCATTTTGTTGAGGTGTGTACCTTGTTGTAAATTGCTTCTTAATCCCATGAAATTTACAAAAATTTAAAAACTCATTTGAAACATACTCTCCTCCTCTATCTGATCTTAACACCTTTATAGAGTAATCGCTCTGCTTTTCAACCATGGCCTTAAACTCTTTGAACACACTAAAGGCTTCTGACTTATGTTTCAAGAAATAAACCCAAATTTTTCTACTCAAATCATCTATAAAAGTCAGAAAATACATGCTCCCTCCAATTGATGGTGTTTGAATAGGTCCACATAGATCTGAATGGACAATCTCAAGAAGATATCTAGCTCTATATGACTTTCCAACAGGAAAGTTTTCCCTATGTTGTTTTCCTAGAATACAACTTTCACAAGGATTCTTTGGTTGCTCCATCAAAGGCAAACCCTTCACCATATGTTTATTTTGTAATAAATCTAAACCACCAAAACTTAAGTGTCCAAATCTCAAATGCCACAACCAAGTCTGATCTTTTAAAGAAACTTTAAATGCTAGTGAAGAAAGCTCTTTAAATGACAAATCATGTTGAATTCTTAATGGAAACATTTTGTTTCTTTTCATCTCAACCTTTGCAATCAATTTGTTACTTGGATTTCTATCTAGAATAACACATGCATCATCTTCAAAATAGTCTTTATATCCCTTCGCACTAACTCGCCCAATACTCATTAGATTATGTTTCAAACCAGAACATAATACACATCTAGAATGTGTTTGTTCTCACCTTTCTTTGTTTCAATATTTATGGTTCCTTTTCCCATTACTGCAACTTTGTTATCATTTCCTAACTTAACTTTAGATGTAATTGACTCATCTATGTTTGCAAACATCTCCTTACATCCAGTCATATGATTACTGCATCCACTATCTAGAAACCAAATATCCTTTGTACTATCTTGAGCAACATTGCATGTAATAAACATTGAACCATTGTTATAACTTTCAGACTGATTTTCTTCAGAAATATGTGTATTTTGTCTACTCATATCTAAATGTTTCTTCTTGCATTCATTGGCATAGTGTCCATACCTTTTACAGTAATGGCATTGAACATGTGACTTGTCATACCTTTGACCATAAGTATGATTCTAGTTGTTTCCTCGGCCTCTAGCACTTGTAGTGTAGAAATTTGAATTTGTTCTTCCTCCTTCATAAGATGTGTTTTCTCTTCCAGATCCTCTTTGGAAATCTCTTCCTCTGCCTCTGTTGAAGCTCGATCTTCCTCTTGCTCTATTACCGCCAATTGAAACTTGTGATTTGAAGGGTTGCTCAAGAGATGAGCTACCTGATCTATTCAATCTTTTCTCATGGGATATTAAAGATCCCATTAATTCATCTACAGACATTTGGGTTAAATTTTTTGATTCTTCTATTGCAACAACAATCACATCAAACTTGCTAGGAAGACTTCTAAGTATTTTCTCTACAATCCTTTGATCCTCTAAAGTCTCACCATGAGACCTAATTTGATTTACTACACTCATCACGTGGGTGAAAAATAAATCTACTGAATCTAAGTCTTTCATGCAAATATTCTCAAAATCTCTTCTAAGATTTTGTAATTTTGCAACTTTTACTTTACTAGTACCTTGATAATTTGTTTGAAGACTTTCCCATGCTTGCTTTGATCTAGTTGTTGCTGCAACACGCGGAAATATGGACTCGTCCATTGCTTGTTGAATTTGAAACAAGGCTTTTGCATCCTTCTGCTTGTTCTCCTTCAACAAATCCTTATCTGCTTGTGCTAGTGCTTGAAATGCTTGAAAATCTGCAGGTTCTGGAAACCCATTCTCAACTAGCTCCCACACATCTAGTGAACAAAATAAGGTCCTCATTTTTATGCTCCAATAATCGTAGTTCTTCCCATTGAATATGGGGATGTGGGCTTGAGTGAGGCTGCTGCTCATACCCGCCATTTTGAACTAGACTAATAGAGTGAAATAAAAACTTATAACTTAAGCTCAACCTAGCTCTGATACCAATTT
This sequence comes from Taxus wallichiana var. yunnanensis, assembly GCA_018340775.1. Lineage (NCBI taxonomy): Eukaryota > Viridiplantae > Streptophyta > Pinopsida > Cupressales > Taxaceae > Taxus > Taxus wallichiana. The sequence continues at coordinate 107,379,850 of CM031236.1, forward strand.
GAAGGAATTATATCTAACTCCTAACCTAGAGGGTGTGTGCTGCAAATAGAAACAATATTATGAACACACACAAACTCACAAGAGAAATATAAAAACAAGGCTTTGTATTAAAAATACTCCAGAGCACTTTGGTGCCTTCTCTTGTTTTTCTTGTTTTTTTGAATTACAAAATGAAACCTCTTATTTATAGAAGTTTTCCAACCTTCTACCTTAGAAAATATCTCATAATATCTTATATTAGATATTATTTGATATTTTAGATATTTTATAGATATTCCCATATATTTCTAGATATATACAAAATCTTTTGATATTTTGGAGGAGTTAATATTCACAATAAATGTGAATATCTTTTACATAAAGTTGAGTTCCATAAAGTTAAACTTTATCTAGAACAAGATTAGATATTTCCAACACGGTGTGGGCACTGGGAGGAAGTTATTATTTGAGGGAAGATAGTCCATCCAATCGGCTGACGTTCCAGGAGACATATGGTTTGTTCAACGCCACGTGGATTGGTCTCAGGGATCCTGATTTCATCAACAGGCTTCACTCAATACAGTAACCCATTCAAGGTAAAATTTAACAGAACTTACGTGGTTCAACATAGTCTCTCTTTCTCTATATATATATAAGAATCCAAATAAGTTTTTAATTCACTTGCTACTATTGTGGCTGCAGATCCTGAATTCTCTTCGGACCCTTATTATCAAATAATCTATCATCCTGCAACTGGTCTGTGCGTGGAATCCAGCATGGCAAATATGAACATTACGTTGGGATCATGTAACAGTGTTGGTAGCAGATGAAGCTACAATACTGCAGTGGAAGGTCCCATTGGCCTCGTCGGAACACCTTCGTGCATCGTCACTCAAGTAAATGGCCTGCCTCTGATTTTGACAAAAAATTGCTCTGCCCAAAACAATACCATGTGGAGTGTGGTGTCCAGTTCAAATATGCAGGTGGCCACAAGAGGAGCAGGCAGAGATGGTGAGAGGTTGGTGTGCTTAGATGGGAGCTCCAGTCCCTCCATTCTGGTAAAAGACTGCATCTGCGTCGAGGACTCGAAGTGTTCGCCCATCTACAATCCAGAGAACCAGTGGTTCAAAGTCATAAAAACTAACAAGAAAATTTATTAAGTTGGAAGGATGTAAATTTTAAACCGCTGTTTTGCTTAGCTGCATAGACTGGTCAAGCAATTTTCGTAATAATAACAATTCTGCAACTCTATGTAACCTTACAAATTTAATATTTATAGCAAATACGCATATAAATTTTAACTTCTGTATAATGAACAGATTTGCATAAACAGAGCATATATATAAGTCGTTTGTGGTATTTCCTATATTATCCATGCCCTTATTCATTGTTATGCTCATAACACAGTATGCTATTAACTTTTGAAATGCCTTTGCTTTTTTCTTCCGAGCGGCTTTCTGTTGATATGAAAATGATCCTTTGGGTAAAACAAACCTGATCAATATTCATAGGCGCTCAGCGCTGCATTGTGCTAATCTGATTGATATTGTATCTCTATTTTTAGAAATGGGTTTCAAAGTGGTTTCCTTCCATCTTGGCATTTTGGGGTTCAAAGTGGTTTCCATGCTATTGGATAAAGGTGTTGAATTGTGAATGTCATTAGTGGGTTGGTGTGATTTATTAGTCTTATAATGATTTAGCAAATGATCTTTATAGATACCCAAATGGGTGGTAGTCTTTATGAGCCACATCATGTCATTCATGTTGTTTGGTTAGGTATCTCGGTTTCATGGATTTATAATGTCTTTATATTAGCATGGCTTTATAATGTCTTTATATTAGCATTGCTTTATGATCAAATTCATGTTCAAGAAAGAAAGCACAGCCCACGGCTCGAAGGGATCAACAGTTTTCTTAGAATGACCCCATTCAGAATATAATGTATACAAATCTTATTATCTTTGTACCGTTACATGAGAGTTTGGAAAGGGTCCATAGGCATAGTTATGTTAAATTCTTCTCTTGTGAGAGCCTGATGACAACCCCCATGGTGGGATGAGTGAGATAAGTGAAGAAAGACTTAGTATCCCTTTCCTTGAGGAGAGGATGAATTTTAGGAGTGTTAATATTGTGAATGGTTATATTAAAAGAAGTGTCATTATTGTGAGTTTATTATATGATTCTATTATTAGCATCGTGATGGTTTCGGGTTTCCAAGAGGAATTGTAGGGATTTTTTTATTTTTTTGGTTGTTGATAGGTTATCATTTCTTGAACTCTCACATGAGATAATATTATATTATAACTTATTCAATGGATTCCTCCAAAGTTAATGTAGAGAAGAACCTAACCTTGTACTAAAGGAAAGGTTCTAAGGAAAGAAGAAATATATGGAATATATTGTCCTCGGATATGTTGTGCATGGATTTATTAGCCAATGATTTTCATTACTTTATATAGACTTAACTTATTTCATGTTTGGATCGTTTACAATAAACAAACAAGATGTTATTTGTAGGAAGGCCATGATAGTGGACTTCTTTAACTAAGGCATCAAGACTAAGCTATATATTCAGCAAACCTACATGGAAGGGTATGGTACTATCTAAAACATCACATCTAAAGGTATTAGTTAAGACCTTGGTGATGACAAAGAGTTGGTTTTGATCTAGTCCTTCTAGATGATGCCAAAGGTTTTGAGATGAAGTGTGGAATCAATTGGTTTTCATCTAGTCCTTATAGAAGATGTCAAAGGTTTTGAGATGCAGAGTGGAATTAGTTGGTTTTGATCTAGTCCTTATAGACAATGCGAAATATTTTGAAATGAAGTGTGGAATTCGTTAATTTATCATTGGTTATGATTAGGGTTGTTTATCTAATGTCCACTGTGGTAATATAAGGATCTAAATGATCCCATCACTACTACAAGGAGGGGTGTTTTAAGACAATAATAGATACAATAATTGACCAAATTGTCTCAAATAGAGAAAATAAAAAAGTTGTGTATTGTCTCTATTATTGTCTCAAAGCGGGTGTCTCTAATATTATCTCTAATTATTGTCTCTTTAGAGACAATATACATTGATACATATTTTGTCTCTCTAGAGACAATAATGAATACTAATTTTGTGTCTCTCTAGAGACAATACTAATTTCAATTTTTATCGTCTCTCTAGAGACGATACGAATTTAAAGAATGAAAAATATGAATTTCAAGAATAAATAATAACCAAATATTATATAGTGCAGTCAATGGCTACATATCTTCTATGATGTCAGAGTGGACTAGTAATTAATATTATAAATTAAGAACAATTTGATTTGAATCTTGTGCCCAACAAATGGGTCAAACATTTTATTAATATCAAATAAAATAAAATACAAAAGGGTGTCTAAATGTTGTTAACCCTTGAAATACAATGATAAAATACAAAAGGGTGCCTATATGCCGTTAACCCTTGACATACAATATTCACACCACCTCTCCACCACCAGCTTCAAGCGATCCGTTTGCTTCCCTAGTGTTACTTCGACGTTCTTTTTCTTAACTTTTATTTTGAGGAACTGCCTCTCCACCGACAGTTGTCATCTTCATGTTCTTTCCATATTCTTCAAAATACCTACAGGGACATTATACAAATTTAAATAAAGCACATTTTTGAGATAATTATAGGAAGCAAGTGAATTCATAAATGTTGCAACACTGCAAAATAATTTGAGAAAACTAGTTCATAGTTAAGGAACAAAACTGACTTTTGAAACATCTCCTCAGTAACAGAGGGTGGAATTCTTGCAACAAATATTCGTGTAATCTTCTTGGAAGAAGGTTTCCTTTCCCCCTACAAAAATCATGTTTAATATAAAAGAGCATATCGTATTCTGATATAAATTAAAGATAACAAAATTGCATAAATTGTAATAAGGATGATCCATTTTTGGCACACTAAGTTCTTCCCATGGGTATTAAAACAGGATGCTCATACAATTCAAATCATACAAGAGTGACCAATTCCAAGAGTACTACCATCAACTTGCATATACTCTAGCATAAAATGCCAAAGTAGTTAAACTTACATCAAAATTTCTTCCAAAGGCAACATCAGTATCTATTCTTAGCAAATGAAAGTACAAATTTGTATAAAATTAAAGGCCACAAGACAACATTAATGCCTCAAAAAGAATAATAACATCTAGTCTATTTTTGACACACCATATTTGAAATCAATTGCTCGCGATTGACATAGATAAATAGCAAATGGTGAAATAAACAAATTTAGAATTGGGAATTCAAAGAGTAGTGAATACCATCAAATTTTGCCAGCAGATGAGTATGACATTTCTTTCAAAGATTAAGTCAACAGTAGCTTGAAGCATAACACCATAATACCAATAATCAATCCTTTGAATACACTGAACTAGTTATTTGTAAAGCACCGTGATAGTTGACTACAGAAGTTGGCTTATAAAATTAATGAAACCTTGTTCTAAATCCCACAAAGATGATTTCGTCAACATTTACTTGCTTAATGATAGTACTTGTTCCTCCAAGACAATTCTAGTGTAATCACAGTTGTTGTCATAACATGAACTGGTATAATAGATCTTTTTATTTGAAACAACAAACAATTTCTGATTTCAGCTTTCACCCCTTATGCATTGCAAGTTGGCTCTCAGCCTTGGGGAAACATATCCAACCACTAGTCATGACCTCTAAAAATTATGCACTAATTTGTCCTAATAGAACCTAGAATAGAATTTTGCTTAACTACGAAGTCATCTATAACACACCAAAAATACCAACACAAGGACAACACAGTGAAATACAGGATAACTTTTTTTTTTGACTTGCTTTGACTCAACACGACACAACATGTCGTCACAAGGTTACAACCAACACCAGGAACCACTTGTTACGGGGGAGAGCACAAGGTCAGCACGAGAACGTTCACACCTATCAAGGACAATGTACTCTTCTTTTGACAAGACAACATGGAAGTCCAATCCACATGACACACTTACAGCTAGGGCAAGCCACAGTAAGAAATGATTGGAGGTTATTTATTTTGATAAGACCCCCTTTAGCTCATGACTTAAGTTTTCAGAAGGATTCAATATATGATTCGCACAAATTCATCTCACCAACTGAGTTAATTTCTTAAACACTGTAGAGTAGTTCACTTAAAGTCTTCTCCTACTTACTAAATCTTATTATCTTCCAGAAACTAACCATTGTTTTACTTTAAGCTTGTTTAAGAGTTCACCCAAAAGGGATAGTGTTCGCTAGTTTAGCTAGGGGTATCAATTTATAAATGTTTACTTCACAAAGGATGTTTTCATTTTGATCACTCATGGAATTATTTGATTTCAAATAGACCACCTTTACATTTATTTGTTGAATATAAAATTATTATTTTTGTTTAGCTTCTTTAAGGGTTAACCGACTCATTTTATTTTACTTATAAAATATTGTCGCTAAGTCTTAGAAAGATTTAACTTAATAATTTATTCTCAAGATCAAAGTTTTACAATACTCATTTGCGAGAACCAAACAAGGTTACATCAATTCATTCCAACACGATGCACAAACCGAAGGGACATACAATCTCCATTGACTCATGACTAGGGAACAAGAGCGTAAAATCATGGAACATGCCACGCTACTATTCTAAGGATTTTTAAAAAAATACACTAGAATATCCCATAACCAAGCGGTAATCAAGTTTCATCTTTCACATGATAACCAAACAAGCCAAAGTTTCAACAGTTACAACAACAATACTCTACAATACATTCGACATTTTTACAAGGAACTTCATAAATTGTACAGATGAACCTTTAACACTCTTTTCCTCTAGTCTACTCGCATAATCCATCTGCACAAATATTAACTAAAGTCAGTTCGCAAGAACTGAGCATGTTAAGACTACCCATAGCAACAGTAAGCTAACATTTTATAATATCATGAAGGTAAAATTCTAAACTTAAGAAAGGATCAATCACAAACCCATAAACAATATGTTTCACAAGATGACGAGATTTAAACCAGCCAACAAGGAGAAATCCCAATATTCAAGTGAGAGAGATATTCTAAGACAATAAGATGAGACTGATTGGTGAAGACAACAAGGTTGAGAGTGTTGAGATTTTAGTCATATAATCCTATGGATTACGTGATTGAAATCTAACACCCAAACATCATTCTATTATTATTAACCAAAAGATAAAGATCGGTCAAATGACTTAACATATTCAAAATTGCTTGTTAACAAGACTGCATTAACGCACATCCATGTTTTAGAAAGAATATAGGTCCCAACCATATATGAACACAAGTCAGTCAAAGATTAAAGTTAACTTCACTCGACTAAATAAACCAACATACATATAGTACTCACAACATTATAACTAACTATCTGAAGGTTCAATATACCCATCAATTCTCACCGAACCTAATTATTTTTCATCAAGAAGTTAAATAAATTAGATTCTATCCAATTAAAATTACATACAACAACTATAGTTGGATCACACAGGCAAGGATCAAGGAGAAGTCTTTTCACCAAAGGTTGTTATTATCTTACATCACATAATTAGTAATAAACCCGTAATCCACCCCTCGTATGATCATTGTAAGAGTTAAGGACTTAGCTCACTAAAATATGTAACACAGTTGATTCCTACCTTTTCCATTTTCATACAAGTCTAACCCAATTCAAGAAAGATAACCATTCTATTTTCATACATGCCTCGGTCAACACTTACTCGAACGTCCCTACGAGTTATTGAGGTTTGCTAAGCTACATAAAGGATTTAAAGGAACCCCATTCCGTTCGATACTTGAATTTAAACAAGCAAGGGATAGTCTGTTGAAAAATAAAGTGAATCGACACAAGATCCTCTACCGTGACCCAACACGAGTCACCAATCACAAGGTTTACGGTCAGCGAAGGAGGAAAGCAAAGCAAAATACTCTTCATACGAACTAAGCCTTCTCTTCCGTCTCTAAAACAACATATGAATAGCTTGGCATACCCATCTATTTCACGACTGTCTATTTGACCTATCCTCACAGTCGCTCCAAGGAAAACATCTGCTACTACAGAGTTCGTTTCACAAGGAAGATAATTTACATAGAACTTCTATAACATCATACACTTTACCAAGAAAGAGAGAAAACTCTACAATTTTAATTTCTGCCTTTCACTATTATATCCATTTAGAATACAAGCATTATCAGGCAGTCATAAAGCAACCTAGCCAAAAAAATTTAAAAACTGGAATTAGAATTGTAATCGGTTTGAGATAGCTTTTCATAAATTACCATTATTGATCAGACAATTGCAGTAACTAATAACATAAACAAAGGTTAAGTTTTACTGTTTACCTAGTTCATTCATTTTGTCCATTATGAAATAATTTTATGCTACAAAAAAAAAAACCATTTTGAAGCCGAGAGAAATTAATTGAGGAGCAAGGAAAAAGCGAAGCTCATTCTAAAAACCATAACGAGATAAAAGAAATAGAAGGACATTCAATTCATGACATAATAAAAGGGTAGCAAAGATTGCAAGGGCGGGTTTAACATGCCTGCACGGTTTAAAAACGCCATCTCCATGCATCCGATTGTTTCAATGCAGCGGCTTGTCCTTCTCAGCCCAAAGTGCTCTGCGAGCTCGAGCTAGCGCCACTTTCACGCGGTGAAAAAAGCAGCTGAACCCAACCCCATGATTTGAAGCTCGAACACAAGACATACCGATTACATCACGCTCCTGGCTCGCGGGCATCTACCGTGATGACCAATAAACCTTTTCCTTCATTAGATTGAGGACAACATCTAACACACGGTGCAAACGTTTCAGCTGTAGCCTGTAAGGCGTGATTATTCCAACAGAAAACTTTATGCCTGCCAACTTGGTGACACGCTGAAGAAGCTCATATAATAGCAGAGCAAATTGTGTTTCATGAATATTCTGATATGAAACAAATTGGCCTCAAAAGATTGCAAAGTTGAACCCTGCCTACAGTAACGGTTTGTCTGCTCTGCTCTATTACAGCTCACTCCAGGGAATAAATTTGAGGGTCTATCTTACCCTCGGGTAATATTCTCCTGATGATTTATTATTATTATTATTATTATTTTTTTCTCCTTTTCTATATTGCCCTTTCAGATGATAAAATCCAACAATAAATACCATTGAAGATTCATAACAATTTTGAAGTCCTAAGATTTTCCATATGCTTGGGATATTGTCTTAAAAAGTATTGACCTTATTTTACTGTGAAAGAAACTGTAAATACGACCATACAACCCCACAATTGTGAAAAGTGCAAATTTCACCTGAGTTTGCATCCTTTCTGGCACGTGTTTAAGGAGATCACTGTCTCGCTTTCCGATAGGGGTATTCTCATAGGGAGAACACCTCCAGTGCAAAATATCATTGTAAAATTTGCATATAACATTAAGAAGATTCGGACACAATGGGCGGTGGAAACAAACTAATCAACAGCCAACCCATGACTCAAGAAACGCGGCTCGGTGACATTTAGACAGACACAACTCGGAGGAGAAGTTGGAGTGCCCAACGAACAAGCAAAGGGTGTGGCCTTAGCCATAAAACAAACTCACTGCCACATAGTCGATACTGAAAGACAAATACCTTGAAGGAGAAACTCGAGTTTGAGGATGCATTCTGTACTGAACAGACAACAATGAAGTTAGACAACCTGTTTGTTGGAGCGCTCAAACAAAACTTCTACTACAGATGCAAGATCTTGCAACAACTGATCTCGCTATGATCGTGTGCAACCAGAACATTAGGATCAACACCAAGTGCCTTGGGATCGCCTGCAGCTCCCGGATTAACTCTCTCTCTGAAGCCACGGATTTTCTAGAATAAGTTTTTACTTCTCCCCCGTAGCTGCTGCAAAAGCCGATACTTCCTCACGGCACTCTCATAGCAAGATTTCAGTTCTACGCTCCACGTTGGGATAGGCATAGGCTAGGAGTGAACTGGTCCTTGTTTATTGCATTTGGTGAGACTGTGACAACTATTGAGGGTGCCCCCTGCCAAACCGACCCAACTCTCACCCACCTACCTTCAATTCTCTCAGAAAAGCCGTCCTATTCTTTCATTTGGTCAAGCAATTAATTACCTTCACCAAACTACTACGCCTTGCCAAGAAAGCATGTGATAATTTTAGATATATAATATTCTCCACGTACAGACACCAAGTCAATGAAAACTATAACTTTCTAATACATGCAAGGAATGTGTAGAAGGAGCACGATCTTTTGGCAGAACACAAGCTAACAATGTGGATGCATAGAATATAAAATGAGAACCATTTCCCTAAAAACACAATTTCCTTTTCTCAAAGTTGAACATCTAATCCCAATGCGCAGATCATAATCGATGACCATGAGATTCAAAAGAAGAACTTGGATAATTCTATCGACTCCAAAGGAAAATACACTGTACGAAGGTTCATGCATTGACCAGAGGCCATAAGGAATATTTATAATGGTGTTTGAATGGTTTGCTACCAAAAATTCCAATCAAACTTGAATATCTAAAATGTATAGACGCCCGAGTTAACTGAAAAGTTTTTTTTTTTATCCAACGAGGCACACAAGTCCCCTTTTCTAATCTAAACACTCAATGCAATCTGAGAAATAAAACTCTGTAATACAAGGTAAAAGGGCAAGAGCAGATTTATGTAAAGAATAATATTGTTATATTTATTCATATTAAACATATGAGTCTCATACTATAACGTTTGTATCTCCTAAAAATAAGGAGATTAGTTTACCAAAGCATAGTTGATATTCATTTAATGGTAAAGCTTTTTAGTTTGTATTTTTACACAAGGTGACACATGAGAGATGTGGCTTTTCTCAAGTTAATGAATTACATAATTTTGTATGTAGGTTGCAGAGGAGATGTTTCATCTGGTGGTTTGTCGGGGCACACGAGAAAGATAGCTCATGGAAAATGATCGATATATGTGGATTACATTTGAGAATTTGAAGCGAATCACGAGGACATTCCAAAATAATGTCAATGAATGCTATCACAATTTTATTGGGGCAATGGATAACATGCATTCTATCATAAGTGTGAACAAAGAAGATCGAGTTATGTGGATAGAAAAAAAAATATAGAATTATAAGAAAGAGGTTTAACTCAAAATAAAAATTATGACTCTTTTAGAGATAGTATGTGTGAAGGTGATTCAAAAGAAAAGAATCTGAAATCAAGACCTAATTTTGACACATGATGTAGCTTAATAGGGGTTCAGACTAATGAAACTAACATCTGAACTCATCAACCCTTGTCGATGGGTTAAAGTCCTTGGCTCGACAACGAATAGGAGCAGGATGGAAATGGCTTCAAGGAAAGTTACTAGCCCAATCAACCTTCGAAAAGGGTTTACCGCCAAACGGGCATTACATTCTCCTCCCCTTAAGAAAGCATCGTCCTCGATGCGACATAACACAGAGGAAAAGAAAAAGCACGTAACCAACAACATGCAAAGGAGGAGTACACTTTAATTGAAGGTGGAAAATACAGCGAATATCCCAAGTAACCACTTTCAAGGTGAAAATACGAATTTGATATTAAAAAACAAAATTTTACTTTGGTTTTCAAGGCTAAATCGAGAATCCTTAAAGGCGCGTCACGGTAGCGCGACAATAGCTCCTAATGGCGTGCGACAACGGGCGACACTAGATCGTAATGACGCGCGACATTGTAAACAAATGGCGCGACGACACGATCCACAAAATGACGCGCGACATTGTAAACAAATGGCGCGACATTGTAAACAAATGACGCGACATTGTAAACAAATGGCGCGCGACATTGTAAACAAATGACGTAGCGACATTGTAAACAAATGGCGCGCGACATTGTAAACAAATGACGCGCGACGACATAAACAAATGGCCTTGCGACATTGTAAACAAATGACGAATTGTAAACAAATGGCGCGACATTGCGAATTGTAAACAATTGTAAACAATTGCGCGACATTGTAATCAAATGAATGCGCGACAACGTAATCAAAATGGCGCGCGACACTCTGGACAAATGGCGCGCGACACTATAACCATTGGCGCGCGACTATGAAGAAATGGCGCGACATAGCGGACTATTGGCGCGCGACAAAGCGATCTATTGACGACACACTATAATGAAATGACGCGCGACAACTTGCTTCTATTGACGCGTCATTTGAAGCGAATGGCCAGCAGCGTCGTCGATAAAGGGCGATGGCGCTATATCTAGGTTATAAATACCCTTATTCCGCTCATTTTCTGTTTTCGTTTTCCTATTCTTGAATTTTTGCGGTCGAAATCTTCTTCAAAGGCGCAATTTCAGCTCTGATATCGACTTCACATGCCTCCCATTGCAAGTTCGGCAAGAAAATGAAGAGAATCCAAGTCAATCGATTTCAAGATAACCTACGAGGAATCCCTTATGCCCTCACATCCATACGGCTTTAAGGATGTCTCCGAGAATATCAAGGTATAATAGAAGAGTGTGGATTTACCGGGTTAGTTAATATGCCCCATTTGAAAGCAGATCCGATATTTTGAATTACCTTACGTAAATCATGCTACTGATTGAGAGGGCGGTATATTTTATGTGACTCACGAGCGATGGCCACATGTTCCATTCTCTATCGATCCGAATGACATACATCGGTTTACCGGCCTTCTATCGAAACTTACCAAATGTTCTGACCAAAGCAACACTCGTGGAAGAAAACAAGAAATTTCTCGAATCAAAATCACGGTTTCCATGTTGATTGTAAGTAATTTATTACATTTTTTTATTATTTTTATTACATTTTTTTATTTTTTTATTACATTTTTATTACATTACGTCTGATTTCTTTGTTATAAATTGATGCTAATTTTCAACATTTAGCATTTGCAGCCCATGTCGATAAATCCGGGCGTGGTGTAGATACACAATCGATTGCACACCACTTTCTTGCTGCACTTATTGCATTTTTTCAAGCCAAAATTGTTATGCGGGGTGCATGACAGATATCCCAAATTGGGCCATTGCATACATTTGTGCCACTATCTCAAAACAACAATTCGATTGGTGCACATTTATATCAAAAAAATTAGAGTGACATATCAAATTCGAAAATGTCGAGAAAAACCTTTCATTTATTCAACCAACTATCTCCTAAACCTACTTATGAGGCACTTTTAAATTTAAAAGCTAAAGAAATTCCTACTTGCTCACGATGAGGCTTTGATGAAATTCTCAATTCCATTTGCGAGAACAACGGTATAAACTTTTTAGTTTGTAAATTGTATTACAATTTTCTTCATTACAGTGCGAAGTTATTAAAACTTAAATTTTAATGTTTTGCAGAGAAGATATCTTGAAGCCATTCCCAAAAAAAAAAAGATGTCGAGAGGAAGAGGCCAACTACACGCGGAGGCTTGGGGGACTCCCATTCCGAAATGGAAGCTCACTCCTCTCCGGACCCTCAACAATTTGAACTCGTTAAACGCCGGAGAAAGTAATACATTCTCATATATTAATTACAAATTCCAAAGTTGCGATTTATTTTTCAATTTAAATTTTATCAAAGCTGAATGACACACTTAATATTGATGAATAGCGGGGACTATGGAACCTTCTTCCCCACTCACTCAATACGGTCCCATGCATTGATATCTTGAGCAGACCATGAGTACAACTCCTCTGAGGCCACCCGTAGCAAGAAAAAAACAACCCCTCGGCAATGAGTCTGATTTTTGTATAGAGCGTTTAATTTCGTAGTTTTTAGTTTATGAAATGTTTTAATATTTTTAATTTTTTCTTGTACTTTTCAGCACATGTCGAGTCATGAGCAAGCCACGGCACCGACACCCACTCGACCATTAATTTTTAAAATGCCAACCGGAGGAGCAGTGAAAAAGACCATTGGTAAGCGAATGCCTTTTGCTCGGCCCCTAGTGGGACAACGAACCTTGACTCCTCGTTTGAATTCCATCTCTCTCACTTGGTGGCTTGCCCGGTCTGCAGGCATATCTGTTTTGAACAATATAAATTTAGATGAAGATTATTTGGGCATTGATAGCAATGACCCAAGCTGGTTTTCGATACCGCGAGATGATTCAAGGCGGCGGTATACTTGATCTTAATTTCAATTTTAATATTCTTTACAATTTTTAATTACATTACGATTTATCTAAATCTAAATATTCGAGTTTTCAAATTTATTTATCTAAATCTTGATTTATTTTTTCAACAACGAGGATCAGCCCACCCAAAGAGCGAAAGCAGGCGGTTGATCTTGGTCATGGTGAAAGCCCCACTCTTCTCGGCCAGATCTTACGCATCAGTTCGAGAAAAGTGAAGAGTTTCCACATTTTCCTTTGGAGAACCTAATTGGTAATGATTGTCGATCCCATGTCGGTGAGTTTATAATTCCTCAAATCTGACAGACTTATAGAATGGGAAAAAAGGGCTAAAATTCTTATCATGAGATTATTAGTCGTTATGAAAATTATTGGCAAAGGGATAGTTTATCTGTGCGATCCAGAATCGACTGCGAAGATGGATTCCCTACTTACCCAAGTAAAATGTGGGATTGTCACTTTTAACAACGACTATAAAGATGGCATTTTAGATAAAGCACTAAGCAGTTGGAAAATATTAGTGCGAGGCCGGGCATATTTTAACAAATGGTCAAAGGACAAGGATTTGGTATCAATCGCAAATGCCGAAAGAGATAGAGCGGTTGTAAGTACTATTACATTCTAACAATCATTTTTGTTAATTTGAAATTTTGAATTTACATTAATACTTTGAATTGGCGTTACTCTTTTTGTGCGGTTGAAATATGAAAAATTTGAAGAGTCGGGCGAAGGTTTTGCAAGTTCACTTGGAAACAATGACAAAAAACGACTTATCATGACAAAAATTTGAAGCAAAATATTGTTTTGGTTAACAAACAAAACAATACACTAAAGCGGATCATTAAAACACGGTCTCGACCACGACATCTTGTTGAAAGCCAAAGCGATTGCTGATCCAAATTTCTTGTCTCATGGAGATGCAACAAATCAAGAAGAAAGAATTATAAAAAATGCGGGCAGTCTTTGCGAGAAGATCTTATAAGTTCGGGGGTTATTTACTGCTTTGTTGGGGAAAGGGTTCTGACCATAGTGGAAGAAGCCGTTGGGGAAGGGAGCGAGTTGTACAAGTTGGATAAAGAAAAGAGGGTTGAAAACTAGAAACTTTTATTATTATTGGGAAACTATAAATATTGAGTTTGAAAACTTCTAATATTGAGTATGGTATTTGAATTTAATTATATACAATCTTAAATTTTGATTACATTAGATGGTTGTGAAAATTAGAAACTTTTATTATTACTAAACTTTTAATATTGAATTTGAAAACTTGACTATTGAGTTTGTACTATCTTTATTTGAATTTAATTATATGGTGATTAGATGGTGATTATCATGAATTATATGTATGTTTCTTGTTTACTTGCATTGTCATGAATAGTATGTGGACGTAGATGATGAATGATGACATTGATAATCAATGATAGATGATGATGAAATACGATGATCGATTTAATGTGTATAATCTAAAATTTAGTGCACGAATATCTTGTGGGACTTTAATTATCTTTAAAATTATGTCGTGGGACTTTAATTGTATACGTGGGGTTATCTGTCTATGAAAGTAGACTTAAGGTTGATAGGTTAAGAATCTACATTTGTCTTATGATTTTCAACGTGTTGAGGACTTGAAAGTGTGTTTGGATTTTATGAATGACCTTTATCGGTCTAAAATAAAGATAGCCAAGTCAATGATGCTAAGGTCTAGCATGTCTGTTATCTAGTTGGTAAAGCTCGGTCAAATGCAAGTTACTCTGTCGGTGCTTGGTGACTCGAGTCCTAGTTGGTGATGAAAATTCTCTAAAAGTGGTATAAGTGGTAATTGGAAACAGTCTCTTCCCGGTCTGAAGATTCATGGTGTATGGTCGGGTTATCTAAGATGAGCTTTGTAACTTTGTTTGACTTTGAGGAGTGCGGTGGAAAAGTTTAAACAAAAAAAGATCTTAAGAAAGCGATGGAACCAAGAAGGGCAAATTAATTGATGTTCCCAAACTTGATGCAAAAATCAAGCGGGGGAAGAATTACGATCGATGTACTTTAATATTAACGGAGGGTGACTCGGCGAGGCTCTTGTGGTTTGAATCGGGGAAATGTGAATATTGAATTTGGTAGTATTGTGACATGTTTCGACATCACTTTCCATTTAATTTTTGTTATTTTAGGTATCCTTATCTATCGGTGGCGGGAATATCTATTTTTGGGAAGCTACCACTCACCAACAAATGGAGAATAAAGAGATAGTAAATAGAAAAAAATCCTTGGTCTACGAGGAAGATAAAATATATTAAAAATAAATAAAATATAATTCTAAGAAATCAAGAAAGAATCATCAACTTTGGTAAGAAATTAAACATAATTGCAAATATGCTAGGATTTAGCTTACCTCTTGCGTATTAGATTCTTTGTGAAATCATCAAGGGTAACGTCTTTAGATCTTTGTTTCACATGACATTGTAGATGGAGGGTGAGTTGCTTGACATTGTCGATCTGAGAAGTGCAGTGAACATCTTTAAATATATAGACCAACAATATCTTTAAAGGTCAAGTAAATATAAATATTATGTTGAAGAAGATACCTATTTAAAATTGAAATCATCAACGGTAATGTGCTAGATCTTTGTCTTAAAAATTCAACACAAAAAATTGATTAGTAGATAGATGGGTGAGTTGCACGGCGTTGTCGATCCCAGAAGTAAAAGCTTCCTCGGACGGATGTCAACCCACGTTTTCAAAAATAAAAATTTTGTATTTAACTAAATGTAAATACATACACACTGTAACATTTTTAATTATAACTTGAGTTGAAAAAATGAATAGTAACAAACAATAAGATTAAGGGGAAAAAGATACCTAACTTAAAGTTGAAATCATCACTTTGCCCTTTTTAGTATGATATAGATCTTTGTTTTAAAAAAATCCAACACGAGAAATGGATTAGTAGATAGATGGGTGAATTGCACGACATTTTTAGTATATAGACTGTAACATCTTTAATGATAAAGATAAAAGATAGATAAAGAAGATACCTACTTAAAGTTGAAACAATCCATTATCAGTAGCTTCATCAAAGTCGATGTTGTCTTCTGTAGAATGTGACGAAGAGCCAACTACACTCTCAAGGTTAAGGGGAAAAAGATACTTGCTTAAAGTTGAAATCATCACTGCCATTGGTAATGAGCTAGATCTGTGATTTAAAAGAATCCAACACGAGAAATGGATTAGTAGATAGATGGGTGAATCGCCTGATATTTTTAGTATATAGACCTGTAACATCTTAAATGATAAAGATAAAAGATAGATAAAGAAGATACCTACTTAAAGTTGAAACAATCCATTATCATAAGCTTCGTCAAAGTCGATGTTGTCTTACGTAGAATGTGACGAAGAGCCAATTACACTCTCGAGGTTGGGTATATTTGTACTTGTAGGCTGTATTATTTACACCTCTTCTTTCATGAAAGGAATTCCGGTCTTGCATTGCTCATCAAGCGGAAGGTTTCGAGGAGTATCGTGAAGCGTAACACCTCATGCAACTTTCGATTTTTATCAACTTTGTTTCTCGGTTTTGATTTTATAAATGACAATGCCTTTGAAAACTCTTTCATCCTCCACAGAGACCCCAAAATCATTATGCGGCATAATTCATATAGTCTGAAATACTCACTGATATCTTCTTGTAAGATAGAACTTTGATAGATTCCTCTCCACAGCCTTGTAATAGCACCACTTTCAGAAGGTTGATCTAAATTCTTATATTGGTTCCTCATTGTTGTTGCAAAATTGGTTGGCTGAAACTTTAATAAATCGGCATTCAGTATACCTTTGATTTCCGTACCCTTGAGCTCTGACGTCTTAGTAAATTGTTCCATTATTGTACCCATTGATTTATGGAAATGCTTACTGACAAAGTCTGCACGGCCACCTATACGTATTCCAAAAATTGGATTCATCACACCCATGGCTTCGAATTTTATCTTTACTGAAAGCGTTCCTAATTTACGGCGACAGGTTTACGAAATTTTTTTAGCTTTATTAAGGTTTCAACTATCACGAGACTCAAACAAATTACGTGTTACGGGAACATCTTCTCGCTCCGAACACTGTAATATCTTGGCGTCTTTGCAAAATGTGCATAGGTATTTCCTTCCCATTAACGAGAGATGCATAGGTGATCGTGAATATTAAATCTCAAATAGGTGTTAGGATTTTTAAGATCTAATAAATCTCTCCAATTTTTAAAAACAGTGCATCAAAACTATCCTGCGAACAATACAATATATCAAGACTTTGACATACCATTTTCCTCATCCTTATAAAATCCACAATATAGATCAATCACTTACCTGTGCATGCTTCATCGATGTATTGATCTCCTTTAACATTGGAAGAATACCAAGCAATGTAAGCAAAGTCTCCAAATCGATTAAAGCGGAACAACGGGTCCCTTGCCTATCGACTTCATGGCGGTATTTGTGCATGAAACCAACGATGAAGGATACTCCTCACGAACTCTGCATCTTTGGTTCATACAAAAGAGATCCATCTAGTCTCCACATCCTTGAAGTTTTTGCCGTCTGTAATTCCAATTGCAAATTTTGGAACTCAGAAAAACGTTTTGGGCTGCTTGACATATAGGCATGGAGTTCTCTTATTATGTCTTCTAATTTAGCAACATTTTCATGGTTGCTTACCATTTTATACGCTAAATTCATTACAGCAGAGCCATGCGGTGAATTGGTAGCATATATGGGGCCCTTTGTTGTTTGTAATCTAACACGAGCCACATGTTCGGTGACCTGCGTGTGGATGCACCATCTGCTCCAACGCATACCAACCGTAGCAATTTCATAATCAGTCATACCAGCAACATCTTTCAATGAGAAACAACTATTTTGTATAGGTTTTCAGCATTGCGATTTTTCAACCATTTTCATAACACCCAACGGATGAGGTGTCCTTATATGATTTTCTAATGTATAGATGTGGATACATACCCATGCGGTGTTGTCATTCTTTGTCACTTCATCAATTGAAACAGAGATAAAGTTTGCTTTTTTACATTCTCTTTCAAATCTTCCTTCTCTATCATCGAGAGGCATTTTGCCATTTCCCATCCACTACTCTCGGACCAATGAGGCCGAGGTACATTCGACATTAGTTAAATTGATACAAAACTTTGAAATCAAGGAAATCGACATCGCCCTTCCTTTTTAAGTATTTGAAAAAGAGTAGAAATGTATGAATTTTGCATGTAGATTTGTTTCTTTCATCTTACCAATATGTGATGTGATTGTTCCTCCCTTTTCAAACAGATGTATACGTGTTTTTACGCTCTGCCTCATATTCCATTGCATATCGACATGCATGCACTCCTTTTGATTTTCCACCTATGTGTTTTGATTTTACGGCCATCCGCCTGTTACGATTAAATATTGTTTTCCTGATGTTTTTATTGTGTCAAACTTGATTGCATTTTTGTTGCTTTCCCAATTTCCACGTACATATTGTACATGTACATTCACATGGGATTTCTTGAGAATTTGATGATTGTACGGTTGATAAATGGAAATTTAGCTGCCCAATCAAACTTGTATGTCACGCGATGGTCCACATATTCTTGTTTGTTTTGATGCTTTACTTTTTTGAGTCGAATTTTGAGCAATATCGCGATCACTGGTTTCCTCTTTCTTGGACGAGTTTGATATTGATTTACTGTCTTCCATTTTGCTCGGTGTTTGTATCTGTGATATCTAGCTGCACTTAGTTGCACCCCAGCGGGAACAATATCTTGAATCTGGCATATTATCGTAGGTTTCATTTGTTTGGTGTGATCTTGTGCGAATGCATGTCCACCTCAATAATGCCTTCCACACGATCGGTATTGATTCTTTTTGGTGGCATCTATATGATTGGTATTTACATTATCTGTATCATGAGTTTCCAAAATACTTGAAGAGTGATTTAAGAGATTTCTTACTTACTTTTAGGTTATTCGTATTCTTTGAGGTGGCGCCTTCCATTATTACGAAAAGTCGTGCGTCGTGAAAAAGAACGAAGCGACTCTGTACGGTCTCGAGGTCTTGTCGCGCGTGGCGTCGGATGTCGCGCGTCAATCTTTGCCCAGTCGCGCGTCGAGCCTTCATCATCGCGCGTCAAGCCTTCCTCTGTCAGCGTCGGGCCTTCCTGCATGTCGCGCGTCGAGCCTTCCTCTGTCGCGCGCGTCGAAGCCTTCCTCTGTCATGCGCGCGTCGAGCCTTCCTCATCATCGCGCGTCGAGCCTTCCTCGTCGTAGCGCGTCGAAGCCTTAGCCCAAGTCGCGCGTCGATATTTCTCTTGTCGCGCGTCGATAATGCATTTGTCGCGCGTCGACAATCACGGGATAACGATGTCTGAATCTACGGTGCGAAGGGTATGCGAGTTCAAATTTCACGGTATTGGTAATTTGGTAAGCTACTTGAGGTATACTACCGTGAATCAAATAGGTTTTATAGGAGATGTTTTCAAATGAAGGCGAAGCCGACCCCCAAAAAAATAACTTTAATTTTTAGGCGAATATACTTTATATTTTAGGCGAGCAGGACAGATTGTATTACACCACTCACAATTACGAATAATTCGCCTTTTCAAATTTCCTCAAACTCTTATGCCTCCCTCAAGTCTCTTATGCCTCCCTCAAACTCTTATGCCTCCTCGATTCTCTTATGCCTCCCTCAAGTCTCTTATGCCTCCCTCAAACTCTTATGCCTCCCTCAAGCTCTTATGCCTCCCTCAAACTCTTATGCCTCCCTCAAGGAGGTCGGTTGTCTCTATGTGCCCAAGGCACATCGAGTTCGAACACTCTAACCCAAGTGACATAATAACGCGTGGTTCAACAACCCGCTAGTTATATGTACCCCTTGGGCGTACCTCCATACAACGAAGTGGGTCCATAGGTCCAACCAATCCATGGTGCGTCCCATGACCCTATTCCACACATCATGACATTAGAACCAAGCACAACAATCCAATCAAAGTGCCAGTGGCAAGTACAAGGTACAAGCCTTGGGCAAGGTGGTAAGAATTCCAAATTTAAAAGAAGACCCCAAATCAAGCTAAAATAAATGGCCAAGTAGCCAAAGTTAGTATCAAAATCCCCTATTAGTGCCACAAACCAAGGAAATGCCCAAAATTGTAAAGCATTGCAATCAAGAAAAGATCTTTGGTCCTTGCGAAATAAAGAAAAAGAATCAATTTACTGAATAAAATCAACTTATAATAACGTCACATTATGATAACGTGTGGCTTATCTAGCCACCAGGGGTACTCAACGAGTTCTTTGGCACTCGGAACATCGAGCCTCAGCTCGTAAAATATATATCAATCCCGCCACCCTTCGACAAGGCTAAACATAGTCATAGATACACTAAGGTTACATACATACAACCACATAGGGAGAGAGGAAAGAGTCACATCTAATCTACTAAACCGAGTTTTGACTCGAGTTATGACCCATGGTACACCATTCCTCACCCTCAACATACACTTCTACCGATTTCCCTCAGGGTCGGTTAGTGTAAGGCTCATAACATAACATGTAACTACATCACTAACACCATGGTGGTACACACATAGCTACCATAACGTCTCATGTATGGTATGTATACAGGGTAGATCACAATCATACATCCACAGGGTGTAATACATCACTTTACCACTTTCTGCACCCAAAGTGCAAGCACCATATGATAGGGTTCATACACTCACCGTATGACCCAAAATCACAACATGAAGCATTACATATTTACACAGTCATACATACGATGAACATAGTACATCACAACATAACATACATTGCGACATAACGAGGTGGTACACACGTTTCTTTAGAACATGGTAAAAATATTATGATACAACTCATTTCTTTTAACATCAATCTAGTCAAACAACACATTGATACACCTACATATCACAATATGTCACAATGATCCAACATTCCGTCATCCACAATATAATTCTTTTCACACGCCACAAACAGTAATTCACACGTGAACTCTTCATAGAATCCACAAGAAGGAGAGAGAATACTCTCATCCCCAACACATCAACATGATGACAAATACGCACTGAGTGACATACACATCACGTGCGTTCACAATATCACAATTACGACAATAATCACATCACGCTTAAAGCACATTACTCTTCCAATATAAATCATCATCATGCAACATCATCATCATCATGCAGTATCATCATGTAACACCACCACCACCACGTAACATCATCATACAACACCAATCCGGCCCATAGGTTCGAGAGCATGAACCTACGCTCTGATACCAAATGTAACACACCAAAATACCAACACAAGGACAACATACTTGAAATACGGGATAACTTTTTTTTTTGAATTGCTTTGACTCAAGGTTACAACCAACACCAAGAACCACTTGTTACGGGGAGAGCACAAGGTCAGCATGAGAACGTTCATATCTACCAAGGACAATGTACTCTTCTTTTGACAAGACAACATGGAAGTCCAATCCACATGACACACTTACAGCTAGGGCAAGCCACATTAAGAAATGATTCGAGGTTATTTATTTTGATAAGACCCCCTTTAGCTCATGACTTAAGTTTTCAAAAGGATTCAATATATGATTCGCACAAATTCATCTCACCAACTGAGTTAATTTCTTAAACACTGTAGAGTAGTTCACTTAAAGTCTTCTCCTACTTACTAAATCTTATTATCTTCCAGAAACTAACCATTGTTTTCCTTTAAGCTTGTTTAAGAGTTCACCCAAAAGGGATAGTGTTCATTAGTTTAGCTAGGGGTATCAATTTTATAAATGTTTACTTCACAAAGGATGTTTTCATTTTGATCACTCATGGAATTATTAGATTTCAAATAGATCACCTTTACATTTATTTGTTGAATATAAAATTATTATTTTTGTTTAGCTTCTTTAAGGGTTAACCGACTCATTTTACTTTACTTATAAAATATTGTCGCTAAGTCTTAGAAAGATTTAACTTAATAATTTATTCTCAAGATCAAAGTTTTACAATACTCATTTGCGAGAACCAAACAAGGTTACCTCAATTCATTCCAACACGATGCACAAACCGAAGGGACATACAATCTCCATTGACTCATGACTAGGAACAAGAGCGTAAAATCATGGAACATGCCATGCTACTATTCTAAGGATTTTAAAAAATACACTAGAATATCCCATAACCAAGCGGTAATCAAGTTTCATCTTTCACATGATAACCAAACAAGCCAAAGTTTCAACAAGATTCAACAACAATACTCTACAATACATTCGACATTTTTACAAGGAACTTCATAAATTGTACAGATGAACCTTTAACACTCTTTTCCTCTAGTCTACTCGCATAATCCATCTGCACAAATATTAACTAAAGTCGGTTCATAAGAACCGAGCATGTTAAGACTACCCATATGTGAACAAAGTAAGCTAACATTTTATAATATCATGAAGGTAAAATTCTAAA
The DNA here is from genome assembly GCA_018340775.1 of Taxus wallichiana var. yunnanensis. Classification (NCBI taxonomy): domain Eukaryota; kingdom Viridiplantae; phylum Streptophyta; class Pinopsida; order Cupressales; family Taxaceae; genus Taxus; species Taxus wallichiana. The sequence continues at coordinate 107,402,500 of CM031236.1, forward strand.
CTTAAGAAAGGATCAATCACAAACCACTAAACAATATGTTTCACAAGATGACGAGATTTAAACCAGCCAACAAGGAGAAATCCCAATATTCAAGTGAGAGAGATATTCCAAGACAATAAGATGAGACCTGATTGGTGAAGACAACAAGGTTGAGAGTGTTGAGATTTCAGTCATATAATCCTATGGATTACGTGATTGAAATCTAACACCCAAACATCATTCTATTATTATTAACCAAAAGATAAAGATCGGTCAAATGACTTAACATATTCAAAATTGCTTGTTAACAAGACTGCATTAACGCACATCCATGTTTTAGAAAGAATATAGGTCCCAACCATATATGAACACAAGTCAATCAAAGATTAAAGTTAACTTCACTCATTTGAATAAACCAACATACATATAGTACTCACAACATTATAACTAACTATCGAAAGGTTCAATATACCCATCAATTCTCACCGAACCTAATTATTTTTCATCAAAAGTTAAATAAATTAGATTCTATCCAATTAAAATTACATACAACAACTATAGTTGGATCACACAGGCAAGGATCAAGGAGAAGTCTTTTCACCAAAGGTTGTTATTATCTTACATCACATAATTAGTAATAAAACCGTAATCCACCCCTCGTATGATCATTGTAAGAGTTAAGGACTTAGCTCACTAAAATATGTAACAGAGTTGATTCCTACCTTTTCCATTTTCATACAAGTCTAACCCAATTCGAAGAAAGATAACCATTCTATTTTCATACATGCCTCAGTCAACACTTACTCAGAACGTCCCTACCTGAGTTATTGAAGGTTTGCTAAGCTACATAAAGGATTTAAAGGAACCCCATTCCGTTCGATACTTGAATTTAAACAAGCAAGGGATAGTCTGTTGAAAAATAAAGCGAATCGACACAAGATCCTCTACTGTAACCCAACACGAGTCACCAATCACAAGGTTTATGGTCAGCGAAGGAGGAAAGCAAAGCAAAATACTCTTCATACGAACTAAGCATTCTCTTCCATCTCTAAAACAACATATGAATAGCTTGGCATACCCATCTATTTCACAACTGTCTATTTGACCTATCCTCACAGTCGCTCCAAGGAAAACATCTCTACTACTACAGAGTTCATTTCACAAGGAAAATAATTTACATAGAACGTCTATAACATCATACACTTTACCAAGAAAGAGAAAACTCTACAATTTTAATTTCTGCCTTTCACTATTACATCCATTTAGAATACAAGCATTATCAGGCAGTCATAAAGCAACCTAGCCAAAAAAAAATTTAAAACTGGAATTAGAATTGTAATCGGTTTGAGATAGCTTTTCATAAATTACCATTATTGATCAGACAATTGCAGTAACTAATAACATAAACAAAGGTTAAGTTTTACTGTTTACCTAGTTCATTCATTTTGTCCATTATGAAATAATTTTATGCTACAAAAAAAAACCATTTTCGAAGCCAGAGAGCAATTAATTGAGGAGCAAGGAAAAAGCAGAAGCTCATTCTAAAAGCCATAACAGATAAAAGAAATAGAAGGACATTCAATTCATGACATAATAAAAGGGTAGCAGAAGATTGCAAGGGCAGGTTTAACATGCCTGGTTTAAAAACACCATCTCCATGCATCTGATTGTTTCAATGCAGCGGCTTGTCCTTAGCCCAAAGTGCTCTGCGAGCTCGAGCTAGCGCCACTTTCACGCGGTGAAAAACAGCTACAACCCAACCCCATGATTTGAAGCTCGGACACAAGACATACTGATTACATCACGCTCCTGGCTCTGGTAGGCATCTACCGTGATGACCAATAAACCTTTTCCTTCATTAGATTGAGGACAACATCTAACACACGGTGCAAACGTTTCAGCTGTAGCCTGTAAGGCGTGATTATTCCAACAGAAAACTTTATGCCTACCAACTTGGTGACACACTGAAGAAGCTCATATAATAGCAGAGCAAATTGTGTTTCATGAATATTCTGATATGAAACAGATTGGCCTCAAAAGATTGCAAAGTTGAACCCTGCCTATAGTAACGGTTTGTCTGCTCTGCTCTATTACAGCTCACTCCAGGGAATAAATTTGAGGGTCTATCTTACCCTCGGGTAATATTCTCCTGATGATTTTTTTTTATTAATTTTTTTTTTCTCCTTTTCTATATTGCCCTTTCAGATGATAAAATCCAACAATAAATACCATTGAAGATTCATAACAATTTTGAAGTCCTAAGATTTTCCATATGCTTGGGATATTGTCTTAAAAACAATTGACCTTATTTTACTGTAAAAGAAACTGTAAATACGACCATACAACCCCACAATTGCGAAAAGTGCAAATTTCACCTGAGTTTGCATCCTTTCTGGCACGTGTTTAAGGAGATCACTGTCTCGCTTTCCGATAGGGGTATTCTCATAGGGAGAACACCTCCAGTGCAAAATATCATTGTAAAATTTGCATATAACATTAAGAAGATTCGGACACAATGGGCGGTGGAAACAAACTAATCAACGGGCCAACCCATGACTCAAGAAACGGCTCGGCTGACATTTAGACAGACAACTCGGAGGAGGAGTTGGAGTGCCCAACGAACAAGCAAAGGGTGTGGCCTTAGCCACAAAACAAACTCACTGCCACATAGTCGATACTGAAAGACAAATACCTTGAAGGAGAAACTCGAGTTTGAGGATGCATTCATCTTGAGCAGAGCAAACAATGAAGTTAGACAACTGCTTTGTTTGTTGGAGCGCTCAAACAAAACTTCTACTACAGATGCAAGATCTTGCAACAACTGATCTCGGCTATGGTCGTGTGCAACCAGAACATCAGGATCAACACCGGCGGTGCCTTGGGATCGCCCTGCAGCTCCCCGGATTAACTCTCTCTGGAAGCCACGGATTTTCTGGGATAAGTTTTTACTTCTCTGTCCTGTAGCTGCTGCAAAAAGCCAGATACTTCCTCACGGCACTCTCATAGCAAGATTTCAGTTCTACGCTCCACGTTGGGATAGGCATAGGCTAGGAGTGAACTGGTCCTTGTTTATTGCATTTGGTGAGACTGTGACAGCTATTGAGGGCGCCCCCTGCCAAACTGACCCAACTCTCACCCACCTGCCTTCAATTCTCTCAGAAAAGCCATCCTATTCTTTCATTTGGTCAAGCAATTAATTACCTTCACCAAACTACTGCGCCTTGCCAAGAAAGCACGTGATAATTTTAGATATATAATATTCTCCACGTACAGACACCAAGTCAATGAAAACTATAACTTTCTAATACATGCAAGGAATGTGTAGAAGGAGCACGATCTTTTTGGCAGAACACAAGCTAACAATGTGGATGCATAGAATATAAAATGAGAACCATTTCCCTAAAAACACAATTTCCTTTTCTCAAAGTTGAACATCTAATCCCAATGCGCAGATCATAATCGATGACCATGAGATTCAAAAGAAGAACTTGGATAATTCTATCGACTCCAAAGGAAAATACACTGCAAAGGTTCATGCATTGACCAGAGGCCATAAGGAATATTTATAATGGTGTTTGAATGGTTTGCTACCAAAAATTCCAATCAAACTTGAATATCTAAAAAGTATAGACTCCTCGAGTTAACCGAAAAGTTTTTTATCCAACGAGGCACACAAGTCCCCTTTTCTAATCTAAACACTCAATGCAATCTGAGAAATAAAACTCTGTAATACAAGGTAAAAGGGCAAGAGCAGATTTATGTAAAGAATAATATTGTTATATTTATTCATATTAAACATATGAGTCTCATACTATAACGTTTGTATCTCCTAAAAAATAAGGAGATTAGTTTACCAAAGCATAGTTGATATTCATTTAATGGTAAAGCTTTTTAGTTTGTATTTTTACACAAGGTGACACATGAGAGATGTGGCTTTTCTCAAGTTAATGAATTACATAATTTTGTATGTAGGTTGCAGAGGAGATGTTTCATCTGGTGGTTTGTCGGGGCACACGAGAAAGATAGCTCATGGAAAATGATCAGATATATGTGGATTACATTTGAGAATTTGAAGCGAATCACGAGGACATTCCAAAAATAATGTCAATGAATGCTATCACAATTTTATTGGGGCAATGGATAACATGCATTCTATCGTAAGTGTGAACAGTGAAGATCAGAGTTATGTGGATAGAAAAAAATATAGAATTATAAGAAAGAGGTTTAACTCAAAATAAAAATTATGACTCTTTTAGAGATAGTATGTGTGAAGGTGATTCAAAAGAAAAGAATCTGAAATCAAGACCTAATTTTGACACATGATGTAGCTTAATAGGGTTCAGACTAATGAAACTAATGTCTGAACTCATCAACCCTTGTCGATGGGTTAAAGTCCTTGGCTCGACAACGAATAGGAGCGAGGATGGAAATGGCTTCAAGGAAAGTTACTAGCCCAATCAACCTTCGAAAAGGGTTTACCACCAAACGGGCATTACATCATCGATTACATCTTACAAGCGATGACAAACAATCTCAAGCCAAAAATCCAAGAGGGCATTCAATCGAGGAGACATAAGAAGATATCACGATGAGATCATTTAAACATTTTTGACAACATCGTTGTATCCATTTAACAACATTTTATGTCGATGACACCATCAGGTCAAAGTCAAAGTGTTTCCAAACCCTGATTTTCTCACTCCTATCCAACCTAATTAAGATGCATTTTTTACTTGCTTAAGTTGACAGACCTAGCCGCTTAAGTTTCCAGTTACTAAATTAGCCTAGGATAGACTTGGCAAAAAACCTACATGACATTATAGTGCTTGAATTACATAAATTTATAAGAAAATGAATGACCTATTCAATTTAAATCCCATATTCCCAGCACAAACATTGAAGTAAAATCTACTCTGACTAGCAAGTTGACATTTTTGACATTGACAAGTTATGACATCGGCATTAGCTCTCTGACAATTTTCCTATTTTGACACGAAATTGCGGTGTTGATCGGTATAGCAAAAGACCGACTTTTCTAGTATCAATTGGTTTGAAGGATGAAATTAGATTTTCATCTTTGACTAATATATTTGACTGATCAATTGACCACTATAAAAAGCATAAGAAGCTGTGTCATTAGTTTTAACTAAATGTTTACTTTAATACAAATTGTTGAATATTGTACTAGCACAGTTGACATTGGCTGAATGGTGTAGCTAAATACTTGTTCCTAGAAGGGATGAAACTATTTCCAATGAAAAGTGGGACATCTATGCTATTTGGATGCAATAGCCCAAAATAGCAAATTAGTTCATTAGATACAATAGCCCAAAGTTGATAAGTGGGGTGTTTTCTTGTATACAAAAATGTGTTTTATGTGCATGCCATTCTTTGGATAACTGAACTAAGGATTTTGTGAAGTAGCAACTCTTGTCAAAAGGTAAGCTTGGTATAAAGGTTTAATTGATTTGTAATAACATTTTGGAGTTCTTAGAACGTCTTAAAGTTAATAAAGTTGACAAACTCGGAGATTGCCCTTTGGAAAACTCAGTACCTGTCCTGGAGGATCTATGAATTAAATTCTTGCTTAAGTTACACAAAGAACTCTTAAAACTAGTCATTGGAAGGAGTATGATGGTAACTAGCGTACTCAGAGAAAATGAAAGATTTTAATTTCTTGTGGTAGAAATCCTATAGTGCAAATTTGAAGAAACCCTCATAAACTGTGAAAATACCCTGTTTAGAGATATTTGAGAGAGTTGAAGGTAAATAAGTAAAAGAAAGACCATTATTGTGTGGAAAATAAATTTCTAGGAGGTTTCCAATGAGAATATTGGTTTTTGCTACAGGATCAAGAAGTATAAGAGTGTTAGCCATCAAAACTCAGGGCTAGTAAAAGTAAGGAAACACATTCCTGACTGTGAATGTTCAAATTTTTGCTTGGAACCATATGACAATGGACTATTTGAGTGATATCTCAATCTTGAAGGATAATTCCATGTGATAGGAGTGAATGAAGGATCATTGCATGAATTAGAAGTACCATCCTTTGTGATATTCTATTGCCAATGGATAAACTAGTTGAAATCTGTACTGTGACTATGCCTTGGGTTGTGGGATCAAACTTTGATTTTCTTTTGTGATGAGTATAAGCACGAATGAAATATGTAGGAAGGATTAGATGAAGTGTATCTAAGCCATGGTTGAGACCTATACAATGAAAGAATTCTCTGTTATTTGAATTGAGAGTAAGGGTTTGAATTACCTTTTATGAGCATGTATAGACCCCTCCTTAACTGGAAATCAAAATTATTTGTATTGCTAAACCTTACTGGTAGCTCAGGATCCTAGAGAAGGTTAAGACAACCCTGCATGTCAAGTAAGAAGCTTTGGAAACAAGTATCATGCATTTTATAAGCATTTTGAGGCTCACGGGCCAAGTAAGTGCATAGTTAGGGTTTGTAGAGTAGAGTGTGAAATCTCCCTATTAATCCTTTTATGGAAGATCAGTTCATGAGGAAAGTCAAGATGGGGGCGTGGTTAGATAATTGATTTTCCCAACTCCTCGAACATGTATGAAGGTATTTTACAATAATTGAATGCATATTCAAATGCAAACGTTCAATTTGTCATTATCCTTCTCTAGTTGATCTTGTGCTGCAACATTTTCACTATATATAAGAAATAGCGAAAGCTTTCCATGCATATATGATTTTTTTAAAATATATATATATATATATATATAACACAAATACATGGATTTTGGGCTTTTCTCAAGACATTAGACATCAAATTCAAGAAATTGGAATGAAATCATCCCTCTCGGGCTCCATAGAAACCCTTGGTCAAGGTTTGTAGAGAAATGTTTATATCTTATGAAATATGATGAAATTAATCACCAAATATGGAACTAATAATATTTGTACTCCCCTCAAGCATTTAGAAAGGGAATCAGGTCCTTAGGGCTTCACACGAGTGAACTAGGCATGACAAGCTTCTAGGAGTATGAAAAATACGATGATTTAGGCGTAAAAGGAGAAGAACTCAAGAGAGCTGGCAATGATTAGTGAAGAAGAATTACATGAAACTTCCTAGTCATTTAAATCTCAATAATGGGTATCTAAAAATGTTTTGAAGTAACTAATAAATTTCAAATTTTGCATTTTATAGCAAAACTCGGTCTGAACTATGGAAATTGTGCAAACCTAGTTTTAGGACAGCGTGCATAACTTTTTATGGAAGTATCATAAAGAGATAAAATTTAGAAAATAAGAGAACCTTGGAAATAAAAATCCAACGAGTCTATTATGAGGTCGATTGGGTATGTATAGAGAAATTTATGACCAAATTACCGACCTACACTTCTGAGACAACTCAAAAGAAAAACATATTTCAGTAAGTAAAATCATCATAAAGTGAAAAATAATCATCCAAATCATCTGAAAATTTGAGATAATTTTTTTTTATAGAAAATAAAAAGTTTGCAAAAACTTGGGTCTCGATTTCATGTGGGGAGAAAGATATCAAAGACAGAATTTACCCAGGTTGTGTAAAATGTGACAAAGTAAGAAATGGTGTTTTTATTTTCTATTTAAATTTGATCTAATTTGATGCTTCATCCCTCCAAATATATGGATAGTATTAAGAGTGTTTTTCAAGTTCCAATTCGGGAGTATTAATGGGGTATTTCTCCATCAGCATCTCCTTACTTTATTACTATTATTTTAATAAAGACATCGATAGAAGTATATCCTTTTTCTTGCAAAGTTGCGGTAGGCCTTTAAACTGATAAAGGAGCCAACATTCAAACTGATATCTTTGCAATAAAGAATATGAATACAGTAAGCATGGAATTTAAAAGATATTTCTACACTAGAGAAACAAACTGCAAGACATACCTAAAAGATTGGGTTTCAAATCCACTATCAACTGCACTACATCCAAAGAATTGTCTTGACCTCTTGTACAAAAAACTACTCTTGAATCTCCAACATTACCAATAACCAAGTATTTTCCCTGACCCCAAGAAACATAGAATGTAAGTTATTATTTAATAATTATACCTGGAATTAGATTCCATTTCCCAATTAGTCTTTGAGTTTGAAAATGTGAGATCAAAACACATGGTAAAATAATTACTCAGATTGTTCATGCTTCCCACACTAAGCAGGGTCTATCCATCGTCCATGGTTGATTCCTTAGGATTATTCATGCTTCCCACCGTACTATTAACTTCCTTTAAGTTATCGTCATCTTTAACCTCTGTTTCCCATTGGGAGCACAACTTTGATGGTAGCGAGTCGCTCACACTTTTGGCTACTAGATGCCCAAATGGACCATGCCCATCAAATACTCCACATAAAATTGTGTCCTTTCTTGAACCAAAATCCTGCAAATTAAGAAGATGTGTTTAAGTAATAATGATCGATATCACGAGTTCAACTAAAAACTCATTAATTTGTTATTCAGGATAATTACCATGTCATTCAGTCTTGAATGTTTGTCAATACCTCCCAGAGGAGCATGGCATCTTGATTGGTTCCCTTTCAGCCTTGCATGCTAAATACATCTCTAGTCACAAATTAAGGGAAAATCTTAGTACTTAGCAGCAAGTCTGTACCAAACATAATGAATACTCTTGAGCACAAAAAACTAATTCAAAATGCCTACAAACATTGATCCAAGGACTTGCATACTCTCACATGGACAAATTGGTATCGGTCAATGGATGTTATTGATGAATTCCTAAAATTTGTTATTTTAATTTTCTTTTTCAACATTGGGATCCTAGAAAAATATGGGGAAGATAGGAGGCCATTCCAATAAGATTTCAATAACTTAAGCAACACCTTCAAGTGTCAATTTTTCTCACTCAAAACACGTTTTAAGACAGAAATAAGGAAGGAAACATTACCTTTTATGAGTTTGTATTTTGATTCAGCGTATAGCAGCAATGTAGTATGTCTACTGATGTATATTATGAGCATTTCAGAGCTTAAATGGTCACAAGTTTTAGGATAGGGAAAAGAATTCATCAAATCCTAACTCTTTTTTTGAAAATTGGCATGTTCAATGAAATATTTGACTAAATGTGACAAATATTTGTATAAATTCCATAAAGAAATATGTGTGTAGGGTATATGGTTATTGAACAATATGCAAGGGAACTCTTTTTTCTCATGCATTTTCTCAAAGCAATCCAGCCCTTAGCCCACACTCCTTCCATGCATTTCATCAAACAGTTTAAATCCAAACTTCTTCCAATACTTTCATCAAACATCTCGCATGCATTGTTTTGTTCACATTTTTTACGAAGCATTTAGTGAAATAGTTTACACCCAAACTTATTCTAAGGATTATGTCAAACGCTTTGCATGTGGTGTTTTCATTGAAGCATTTACTCAAACAAAATGCATACCCAACATGGTACCATTTGAGGTGCAACAGAAATGAACATGATTTGAATTCCACATAAAAAGTGAGCTAAGCAAAGATGCAATAACCTTTTTATGTAATAGCAAACAGGGTGACAAAAGCTACTCTACCTATCATACTAATGACATAATTTCTTGTAGTTAATGCTTTCTCTACTCAACATGAAAATCCAACAAATAGCCCAAACTCTACAAGGTCAATTATACTTAAACATGTTTCATTGGTTAGAGATTTCTTCTACTTTCCATGCAGAATACAACACATTGCCCAAACTACTAGGAGGTTTACCTGCCATAAAATGCCAACTCTTGGATTTTAATGTGCAACACATTTCCGAGACGAAAGGTTTATCATATTTCATATGGCACAACATTTATTCCATTGTAATCTAATGCAACTTAACCCTTCATATTGAACTACAATTCCAATCTCCCTACAACCCTCCTTAACTTTAGAAGGGCGTTGCCTAATTAATTCTCAATAAACATTTTGATCAACTGTAGGGTATTCAACAACCAAGACAAAAACTTAATTTATCTCATTACACCAAAAAAATGAAAATAACACCATCTTATCTTAGTTGGATCTATTATTCCAGCAGCCATCAAATCTTCATATTTTCCTGTAGCAACATTGTATCCATATTTGGGATTATCATTGGAAAGTACCTGAAAATAAAAGAAAAAAGGATTGAGTTCTCATTTTTACAAAAAGTAATTACAAAGCTAAAAAGCAGCTATCTAGCATATGGGACAACTCCCTAAGATTGCAGGCATCAACCAAGGTCTATTGAATATCACCACTGAATGTATTAAGAAAGGCGAGATTATTAAAGAGATAAATGAACAATTTGCCAAAAGTTGTGCAAACCTTTTCAACCACAACACTTCCATTCACTACAGCATTCTTTGCAATAAGTTTCACGGGGTAGGTCAAAGCCCGTTTAACAATACCTGCACCAATCTAGGACATGCAATAGCCAATGAATTTCAAATCCAGCAAAGAAAGAAACACTTAGTAGAGAGATAAACGAAACAAAGCATGGTCCAACACCCATTATGGATCTAAATGCTTTTTCCAAACCCAATATACTTGTTCCTGAGTAACAAATAGAGAGAGAAGCTACATTCTGCTCATCATTTTCAAGTGTCTCTCTAATAGCATCAACCTTTGCGAGCAAGCCTCAAGAGAGCGCACCCTCCACCAACAACAATGCCTTCCTCAACAACAGCCTGTATAGAGTAAATAATTAAAATATTTCTTTAGCAAAATACATTAAAATGTAACAACAATTGCATTCAATTTACACAACGTTGACAAGGTGTGGCAAAATAAAAGAATTCAATTACCAAGGTATTAAAAAATAAATCACAGCCAAAACTCCACAAACTAAAAAATAATGTAGTATTTGTAAAAATTGAAGAATAAACAATAAGCATCAAATTGGGAAAAACAAAAACAATTTAGTATTTCTTAAACAATCATAGCCATTTTTTCAAAAATTTACAGGCATGGAATACATTTGCAAACCACATACGTGTGCAAAATGAACCCCAATTTCATTTATTAAATCAGAAGCCACAAATAAAAACATCCACGCAAATGCTAAAGAACTGTCAATGCCTAAAAAGAACAAGAAAGTAGTAAAACAATGAAGGCTAACTTTGTATGAATGATTAGTAATGTGTATTTTGGTGATCTACTCAATTTTTGGCCTATCATTGGGATCTTATTTTTCTAGTGTATATATTGTTTGTTTTATCTCGATAGAGGTTCATGGCAAAACTTTAATATCTAAAGTAGGAATTGAAGCAATGGCATAAAACTGAAGTTGGTAACATCTTCTAGTAGATTTCAGATACAAAACATCAATTAGAGACTCTTCAATAAGAAAATAGGAAGAAGGTTGAACTCAAACCATGGCCATTAGAGAGCAAGATGTCATCCACTCTTTTTCCAATCTTCAAAATTAGGAAGAAATGTATTGGTGGCAGTGACTACTTGAACCATGGGTAAAATACTCTAATATGCAGCTCTTCCACAAATTGGCACTCAACAGGAAACCCTTAAATACATTCATCAACATCAGATAACATATTGTCCATTATCACTAAAAAAGAGAGATCGTGAAATATGCTACCATTGATTTCAACAATTTCATGCATAAGATCCCCTCAATCCAAGATCCATGAAAGCTCGGTAGTATATGGTACAAAATATTCCCCATCTTATTAATCTAGAGGATAATGTGAACATTTTGAGCCCAATCCAGGAAGAGAAGCTAAAAAATATATTTTTCTCTTTCCTTCCTGGCAAAGAACCAGGGCCAAATGGATCTTCTACTAAACCTTCTGGAATGTTGTCAAATCATATTTTCAGGTAGTGATGGAGGAATCCTGACCAAGTAAGCAAATGCTTCATAATATGAATGCTAATACAATGGTTTTGTTTCCCAAACAAGCCAAAGTTGATCCTGTTGATCAATATTGGCACGTATATTTATGCAATATGGTCTATAAAATTATCTCAAAGCTTATGGCAACAAGGATACGACCTTTGTCATCCAAGATCATCTCTCCAACTCGGTTTGCTTGTTTCGAAAGGCAAATACATGATAAAAATATTTCGATTCAATAAATCCTCCACTTAATGCACAATCGAAGAAAACAGGAACTTTCATGGTGTTGGAAACCTTGAAGGCTTTTGATCGATGCAGCTAGTCAATGATTGCAGCTACATCCCTCCCTTTTGCATTCAACATGTTTGTATGTGAATGGATCCACAGTTGCATGAGCACTCTGCTCTTTGCTGTCTCAGTGAATGGAACATTGGGAACTATTATTTTTCCACTAGAAGACTGCACCAAAGAGACCCCCTTAACCCATATTTGTATATAATCCTGGGAGAGATATTATGCTGCTGGTTGGGCAAGGGAAAACATGAAGGAAAAATACATGGGTTCCAAGTAAGCATCATAGGAAAATGGCTCTCCAATTTCCATTTTGCTGATTATAATCTTATTTTCTCCACTACATTACCTTGGGAGATTAAATAAATCAATTTTTAATGGATTTCCAATCAGCTTTGGGACAACGGTGAATCCAGTCAAATCCCATGTCTTATTTGTAAAGCAAGCAACCCTTTGAACTCTCAAGTTCCAAGAATGAACACTCTGCATGAGATATTTTGGATTTATTTTTCATGTGAAGAGTGCAATGGAATTTTAGTTTCATATGGTTTGACAAATGAACAAAAAAATTGTCATGAGACACATAAATTGGTCTCTATGGCAGGGAGAATCCAAACAATATAAAAGGCTCATTTAGCTTGATTTTAAGGATGATACTTGAGTAGAGAGACATGGGTGTATGACCTTTTGTGTTGTTTGTGGGAAGAATGAGAAGCCTCTGGTTTAGATGGAATTGAAAGGTCCCAAAAAGAAACTTTTTGCAGAGGAGATCTTTTTATGCTTTTATGCTTTTATCATTCAATTCCATAGGCCATTGTTCTTGACCCTCTTATGTTTTATGTGGGAAATGCTTGTGGCACTGGGTCTATCAAATCTTAGATAGAGTGAAGTTAAATAAAATCATTCAAACAACCCTTGCCCACAAAGTTCAAGTCAACTATCTAAAACAGGGAATCAAACAGGTAGCCTACCAGTTCATGGTTTCTCACAATAGATAGAAACCAATAAAAAAATATCACAAAAAAGACAAAATTTGAAATATCCCTTTCTAGGTTGCAAACCTCTTACGGGAAAAAGACAGAAAAAGAGAAAGGGGAAGCTAACCTTTAACCGCCACTCCATGTATGCTCCCCACTTGATCGCTCTGTTTCACAACCATATTTTTGGAGCTGTATCTGAAATTCCAAGGAAAATCGAAGGTAATCAACATTCATTTTCCATCGGCGAGATCATCTGGGTGTTGTCATCTACTACACACCCAACACGCCAACATTCCCATCACAATCCACATCGACTTCCTTTTTGGTTAACTGGTGACTGCAATATAGATTTTCTTTGGGTGGCCTTGTGCATGCTTCCATATTTTACACACAGGTTTTTCAGGTGTGGCAACAGTAAAAGTGAAAACATTCCCATTTCCCTAAATGTTTTAATGGTTCAAAATACCCTGTTCCAAAATCCCATTTTGTACAAGTTGGAATAATAAGCGTCGGGAAGTAGGTACAATAAAAATATACATCGTGATCAGGAAAAAGTTAATTCAAAATGCCACTAGCATTCTATTGTTAGCCATCAGATCATCCCCATGGACCATTACCACTTGATCTGTGATGTTTTCTATCATCAATGGAAATGCAAATCACTCGTTGTTTACTTTCACCTCCTGTGCACAATGGGAAATTAAATCAAAACCATTTTGATTAATGGTGAGCACCAAATGAGGAAGAAAACATGGTAGCACAGAGTTCAAAACATACAGAGTGCTCAACAAACCCTAGCTTGCCCAAGCAACGTGAGGAGAGAGAAAAGTAGATTTTTGTAGATTTTCCAAAAAAACAAAATCGTAGTAATGCCGATATCTCCAAAAGGAACCCCCATATTTCTTCTTAATACTATGCATTTTACCAGATGTAATGTCAAATCTAGATTGGACCCTGTCTGTAAGCCCTAACGTGTAGAAACAAAACAGGAAGAAAGATCCAAAACCTTGGTTGCCTCCTCGATGTCCAACACAATATTGTTGCTTAAATAGAATGAACTAGTCGATATGGCCCTTGCCTCCAAAGAATAACGTCAAACATAAAAGCGTAAACGCAGTGATGTACACTATCTTAGGAGCATATAATCCAAAATTTTGGTAGGGAACTGGGCTTTGGGCTGCTCCAGGAAGAGGCCAAACCACTACACCTCCATCCACAGAAACCCATCTGGCATTCAAGCTAGCAGACATACCAGCCGCCATCGCTTTGTCTGTGATTAGGTTTGTTAGGGTTGGAAAGCAGATGGAGATGAGATAAAAGTTCAAATGGTTTTGTCAGGCGTAATTGAAAAGGTGAATAAATTATTAAAAGTTAAAAAAGGGAATTTAGAGACAAAAGTTCAAAAAAATCTAGAGACAAACGTTAAATTTTGTCTCAAACTATTGTCTCAAATCACCCCCTCTTGTAGTAGTGCGTTATCTTGAGTGAAAACCTTATTAGTGATGGGTCATGGGATGGGATTCTGTTAAGATCGGTAAAGGGGTGGGGAAACATTAATTTTGTGTACTTCATTGAATATGTTGTCGTTGATTAGTCATTTGAGCCAAGTTGGCTTACTTTTGAAGGAATTGGTAGCTACTATCGGTTCACATGTAGGGAATTTAATATAATCCTAGGAGAGATGTTACGCTGCTTTGGTTGGGCAAGGGAAAACATGAAGGAAAAATACATGGGTTACGAGTAAGCATCATAGGAAAATGGCTCTCCAATTTCCATTTTGCTGATTATAATCCCCTTTTCTCCATTACAATACCTTGGGAGATTAAATAAATCAATTTTTAATGGATTTCCAATCAGCTTTGGGACAACGGTGAATCCAAATCAAATCCCATGTCTTATTTGTAAAGCAAGCAACCCTTTGAACTCTCAAGTTCCAAGAATGAACACTCTGCATGAGATATTTTGGATTTATTTTTCATGTGAAGAGCGCATGGAATTGTAGGATCATATGGTTCGAAAATGAACAAAAAAATTGTCATGAGACCCATAAATTGGTCTCTATGGCGGGGAGAATCCAAACAATATAAAAGGCTCATTTAGCTTGATTTTAAGGATGATAATTTGAGTAGAGAGACATGGGTGTATGACCTTTTGTGTTGTTTGTGGGAAGAATGAGAAGCCTCTGGTTTAGATGGAATTGAAAGGTCCCAAAAAGAAACTTTTTGCAGAGGAGATCTTTTTATGCTTTTATGCTTTTATCCTTCAATTCCACATGCCATTGTTGCTGCCCTCTTATGTTTTATGTGGGAAATTCTTGCGGCACTGGGTCTATCAATCTTAGATAGAGTGAAGTTAAATAAAATCATTCAAACAACCCTTGCCCACAAAGTTCAAGTCAACTATCTAAAACAGGGGAATCAAATAGGTAGCCTACCAATTCATGGTTTCTCACAATAGATAGAAACCAATAAAAACTACTGCCACAAAAGACAAAATTTGAAATATCCCTTTCTAGTTTGCAAACCTCTTACGGTGAAAAGATAGAAAAAGAGAAAGGGGAAGCTAACCTTTAACCGCCACTCCATGTATGCTCCCACTTGATCGCTCTATTTCACAACTAGATTTTTGGAGTCAGTATCTCGAAATTCCAAGGAAAATCGAAGGTAATCAACATTCATTCTCCATCGGTGAGATCGTTTGGTCTTTGTCATCTACTACACACCCAACACGCCAACATTCCCATCACAATCCACATCGACTTCCTTTGTGGTTAACTGGTGATTGCAATATAGATTTTCTTTGGGTGGCCTTGTGCATGCTTCCATATTTTGCACACAGGTTTTTCTGGGTGTGGCAACTGTAAAAGCGAAAACATTCCCATTTCCCTAAATGTTTATGGTTCAAAATACCATGTTCCAAAATCCCATTTTGCACAGGTTGGAAGGATGGCGTCAGGGAAGTAGGTACAATAAAAATATACATCGCGATCAGGAAAAAGTTGATTCTGAATGCCACTAGCATTCTATTGTTAGCCATCAGATCATCCCCATGGACCATTACCACTTGATCTGTGATGTTTTCTATCATCAATGGAAATGCAAATCACTCGTTATTTACTTTCACCTCCTGTGCACAATGGGAAATGAAATCAAAACCATTTTGATTAATGGTGAGCACCAAATGAGGAAGAAAACACGGTAGCACGAGTTCAAAACATACAGAGCACTCAACAAACCCTAGCTTGCCCAAGCAGCGTGAGGAGAGAGAAAAGTAGATTTTTGTAGATTTTCCAAAAAAAAAATTGTAGTAATGTCGATATCTCCAAAAGGAACCCTCATATTTCTTCTGAATACTATGCATTTTACCATATGTAATATGGAATCTAGATTGGACGTTGTCTATAAGCCCTAAAGTGTAGAAACAAAACAAGAAGAAAGATCCAAAACCTTGGGTTGCCTCCTTGATGTCCAACACAGTATTGTTGCTTAAATAGAATGTACTAGTCGATCGATCGGCCCTTGCCTCCAAAGAAGAACCCCAAACATAAAAGCAGAAACGAGTGATACACACTATCTTAGGAGTATATAATCCAAAATTTTGGTAGGAAACTGGGCTTTGGGTTGCTCCAAGCAGAGGCCAAACCACTACACCTCCATCCACAAAAACCCATCTGACATTCAAGCTAGCAGACATACCAACCACCATCACTTTGTTTGTGATTAGGTTTGTTAGGGTTGGAAAGTAGATGGAGATGAGATAAAAGTTCAAATGGTTTTTTCGTGCGTAATTGAAAAGGTGAATAAATTATTAAAAGTTAAAAAAGGGAATTTAGAGACAAAAGTTCGGAAAAAAATCTAGAGACAAACGTTAAGTTTTGTCTCAAACTATTGTCTCAAATCAGCCCCTATTGTAGTAGTGTGTTATACTTGAGTGAAAACCTTATTAGTGATGGGTCATGGGATGGGATTCTGTTAAGATCGAGTAAAGGGGTGGGGAAACATTAATTTTGTGTACGCCATCGAATATGTTGTCGTTGATTAGTCATTTGAGCCAAGTTGGCTTACTTTTGAAGGAATTGGTAGCTCTATCAATTCACATGTAGGAAATTCAATCCAATAGTTGCAAGATCATTTGTGTTTAATCCGGATGTTTTGATTCATACTTTGTTAAGATAAAGAGGTGAATTAATACGGTTGGTACACAAAATGGTTGGAGAAGATGAAGGGCTTACAAAGGATGAAAAAAGAGGGTAGGTCATGCTTTTGCTTGCCCTAATGGTTGAAAAATTATTTTAATTAAAGAGAATTTTGTATAACTTTGGCACGGAGGTCATCCATGATTTTTTTAGCATGTAGGAAGAATCTACGATATATTAGGGAAAATTTGAAGGTATATGTATATAAAAATTTGGTATTCAAAATAGTCCTCTAGTTCATTTTGGCGCAACATCACTCTCCTCCATTAACTTCTAGGTGGCGACAAAGGTATTCTCATAAATATTTGATCTTCCCTTTTCTTCCTTCATAGGTCTATGGCGTCCCACTGTGGGGTAAGTCTATTCTTTGATAGTTGTAATAGACTTCACTTGCATTAGATATTATTGATGAAGGGGCATTGGTCCTTAGTCTTTGTTCTTCAACCACCAAATTCTTGTTAGGATGGCTAGCTAGCATAAAATTTACTATTAACATAGTCTTCTTATTGAGCTACTTTACCCCAAGGATAATGTGTCATCTTCTACTTGAAGTGTCACTCCATGTGCATGGAATTTCAAAATATTGTTTGTTATGTTGTTAGTTAGTTGTGTTAAAAGTCTATATACTTACATTTTCTACCTTTTCAGTCACATTTTCTGCCTTGTATTCATAAAATGACCATGAAATAACATTTTTACGTATTAATGAAAAAATAAAAAACCATTCCCAATTCACCTCGATTGGACAATTTTATTATATTATATAAGTATACAAGCGAAAGTCTTGCAAATGTATTAAAAATTTGTTTGGGACTCCTTTATTTTTATACTCCAAAGCCTTTTCTACTAACCGGGCTAAGTATGCGACGGTCCATTTTAGAATGGCTTATTGTTTGGGGCCGAATGTCAGGGTGTAATGTGTGCTGGTAAAACACCATACTCGCTCTTGGAAACGAAAAACATGTGGGCATGCTTTCTGCAATGCCGACGAAAACCCAGGCGGGCTGCATGTTTCCAAATATTCGAAACTAATCTTTAATTGAAGGTGTTGTGGAGTTGGAAATTATACAATGGCGGCTTCCTCGACGCTCTGCTCCTGCACGATTACGCTGCTGATATGTTTTCAATTCTTGGCGGTCGCGAGTTCGAGTCCCCTTGGAGTGAGGTCGAGATGGATTATAGATGAAGCAACAGGACGTAGAGTGAAGCTCGCCTGCGTGAACTGGGTGGGGCATCTACAGCCGGGATTGCCAGAAGGTCTGAACCAGCAACCCATCTCCTCCATCGCCACCAACATCACCTCGCTCGGCTTCAACTGCGTTCGCCTCACGTATTCCATCCACATGCTCACCAGGCCTTACTACACAAGCTCCACTGTAGGTCACACGTTCGAGTCCCTCAACCTCACTGCGCAGGCCGAGGCGATAGAGCTTCACAACCCCGGCCTTCTCCGGCTGACTCACCTCCAAGCGTACAAGCGCGTGGCGGACGAGCTGGCAGTCCACGGTGTGATGGTCATGCTGGACAACCACGTCAGCAAACCGAGGTGGTGCTGCTCCACGACAGACGGCAACGGCTTCTTCGGCGACAGATACTTCAACCCCATGGAATGGCTCCGCGGCCTCGCTCGCATCGCCACCTACTTCAGACACACCTCCAACGTTGTCGCCATGTCACTCCGCAACGAGCTACGTGGCAACAAATCGACCCCTTCACGCTGGTCAAAATACATGCAGACGGGCGCCGTGGTGGTCCACAGGGCACACCCCAACGTCCTCGTCATCCTCTCCGGCCTGCGCTTGGACACCGATCTCACCTTCTTGCCAAACTTCCCGGTCACCCTCCCGTTTAAGGTCGTGTACGAAGTCCACTGGTACTCGTTCGGAACCGACTGGGCCGGTGGCCATCCTGACGGACTGTGCGGCAACATTACTGCTCAGCTGGAGAAGCGGGCGGGATTTGTGACGGAGTCCGTTAACGGAACGTCTGCGCCTCTGTTTATAAGTGAGTTTGGGATTGATCAGAGAGGAATTAACGAGGATGATAACAAATATATAAATTGTTTTTTGGCATATGCGGCGGAGGGAGACTTTGATTGGGCGCTGTGGGCACTGGGAGGAAGTTATTATTTGAGGGAAGATAGTCCGTCCAATCGGCTGACGTTCCAGGAGACATATGGTCTGTTCAATGCCACGTGGAATGGTCTCAGGGATCCCGATTTCATCAACAGGCTTCACTCAATACAGCAACCCATTCAAGGTAAAATTTAACAGAACTTTACTTGGTTCAACATAGTCTCTCTCTCTCTCTCTCTCTCTCTCTCTCTCTCTATATATATAAGAATTCAAATAAGTTTTTAATTCATTTGCTACCATTGTGGCTGCAGATCCTGAATTCTCTTCGGACCCTTATTATCAAATAATCTATCATCCTGCAACTGGTCTGTGCGTGGAATCCAGCATGGCAAATATGAACATTACGTTGGGATCATGTAACAGTGTTGGTAGCAGATGGAGCTACAATACCGCAGTGGAAGGTCCCATTGGCCTCGTCGGAACACCTTCATGCATCGCCACTCAAGGAAATGGGCTGCCTCTAATTTTGACAGAAAATTGCTCTGCCCCAAACAATACCATGTGGAGTGTGGTGTCCAGTTCGAATATGCAGGTGGCCACAAGAGGAGCAGGCCGAGATGGTGAGAGGTTGGTGTGCTTAGATGGGAGCTCCAGTCCCTCCATTCTGGTGAAAGACTGCATCTGCGTCGAGGACTCGAAGTGTTCGCCCATCTACAATCCAGAGAACCAGTGGTTCAAAGTCATAAGCACTAACAAGAAAATTTATTAAGTTGGAAGGATGTAAATTTTAAGCAGCTGTTTTGCTTAGCTGCATAGACTGGTCAAGCAATTTTCGTAATACTATTTCGTTTTCAATAACAATTCTGCAACTCTATGTAACCTTACAAATTTAATATTTATAGCAAATACGCATATAAATTTTAACTTCTGTATAATGAACAGATTTGCATAAACAGAGCATATATATAAGTCGTTTGTGGTATTTCCTATATTATTCATGCCCTTATTCATTGTTATGCTCATAACACAGTATGCTATTAACTTTTGAAATGCCTTTGCTTTTTTCTTCCGAGCGGCTTTCTGTTGATATGAAAATGATCCTTTGGGTAAAACAAACCTGATCAATATTCATAGGCGCTCAGCGCTGCATTGTGCTAATCTGATTGATATTGTATCTCTATTTTTAGAAATGGGTTTCAAAGTGGTTTCCATGCTATTGGATAAAGGTGTTGAATTGTGAATGTCATTAGTGGGTTGGTGTGATTTATTAGTCTTATAATGATTTAGCAAATGATCTTTATAGATACCCAAATGGGTGGTAGTCTTTATGAGCCACATCATGTCATTCATGTTGTTTGGTTAGGTATCTCGGTTTCATGGCTTTATAATGTCTTTATATTAGCATTGCTTTATGATCAAATTCATGTTCAAGAAAGAAAGCACAGCCCATGGCTTGAAGGGATCAACATTTTTCTTAGAATGACCCATTCAGAATATAATGTATACAAATCTTATTATCTTTGTACCGTTACACGAGAGTTTGGAAAGGGTCCATAGGCATAGTTATGTTGAATTCTTCTCGAATGAGAGCCTAATGACAATCCCCTTGGTGGGATGAGCGAGATAAGTGAGGATAGTATTATCCCTCGGAGAGGATGAATTTTAGGAGGTGTTAATATTGTGAATGGTTATATTAAAAGAATTGTCATTATTGTGAGTTTATTATAGGATTCTATCATCAACATTGTGATGGTTTCGGTTTCGCAAGAGGAATTGTAGGGATTTTTATTTTTTTAGGTTGTTGCTAGGTTATCATTTCTTGAACTCTACCATGAGATAATATTATGTTATAACTTATTCAATGGATTCCTCCAAAGTTAATGTATAGAAGAACCTAACCTTGTACTAAAGGAAAGGTTCTAAGGAAAGAAGAAATATATGGAATATATTGTCCTTGGATATGTTGTGCATGGAATTATTAGCCAATGATTTTCATTACTTTATATAGGCTTAACTTATCTCATGTTTGGATCGTTTACAATAAAAAACACGATGTTATTTGTAGGAAGGCCATGATAGTGGACTTCCTTAACTAAGGCATCAAGACTAAGCTATATATTCAACAAACCTACATGGAAGGGTATGGTACTATCTAAAACATCACATCCAAAGGTATTAGTTAAGACCTTAGTGATGACACGAGTTGGTTTTGATATAGTCCTTCTAGATATTGCCAAAGCTTTTGAGATGAAGTGTGGAATCAATTGGTTTTCATCTAGTCCTTATAGAAGATGTCAAAGGTTTTGAGATGCGAGATCGGTGGAATCAGTTGGTTTTGATCTAGTCCTTATAAACAATGCGAAAGATTTTGAAATTAAGTGTGGAATTAGTTAATTTATCATTGGCGATGATTAGGGTTGTTTTGCTAATGTCCATTGTGGTACTATAAGGATCTAAATGATCTCGTTATACTTGAATGAAAACCTTATTAGTGATGGGTCGTGGTGGTAAAGGGGTGGGGGAACATTAATATTTTGCACCCCATTGAATATGTTGTCATTGATTAGTCATTTGAGCCAAGTTGGCTTACATTTGAAGGAATTGGTTGCTCTATCGGTTCACATGTAGGGAATTTAATCCAATAGTTACAAGATCATTTGTGTTTAATCTAGGGTATTTTGATTCATACAGATTAAGATAAGGAGGTGAATTATTACGGTTGGTACACAATAGTTGGAGAAGATGAATGGCTTACAAAGGATGAAGAAAGAGGGTAGGTTATGCTTTTGCTCGCCTAATGGTTGAAAAATTATTATAATTAAAATAATCTTGTAGAACTTTAGCGTGGAGATCTTCCATGAATTCTTTAGTATGTAGGGAGAATCTACGATATATTGGGGAAAAATTTAAGGTGTATTTATATAAAAATTTGGTATTCAAAATAGTCCTCTAGTTCATTTTGTCACAACATCACTCTCCTCCACTAACTTCCAAGTGACGACAAAGGTACTCTAATAAATATTTGATCTTCCCTTTTCTTCCTTCATAGGTCTATGGGGTCCACTTTGTGGGGTAAATCTATTCTTTGACATCGTAATAGACTTCACTTACATTAGATATTATGGATGAGGGTCCTTGGTCCTTAGTCCTCATTCTTCCACCACAAAATTCTTGTTAGGATGGTTAGTTAGCATAAAATTTACTATTAACATAGTCTTCTTATTGACCTACTTTACCTCCAAGGATAATATGTCATCTTTTACTCGTAGTGTCACTCCATGTGCATGGAATTTCAAAATATTGTTTGTTATGTTGTTAGTTGTGTTAAAAGTCTATATACTTGCATTTTCTACCTTTTTAGTCACATTTTCTGCCTTTTATTCATATAATGACCATGAAATAACATTTGTACGTATTAATAAAAAAATTAAAAAACCATTCCCAATTCACCTCGATCGGACATTTTTATTATATTATATAAGTATACAAGCGAGAGTCTTGCAAATGTATTAAAAATGTGTTTGGGACACCTTTATTTTTATACTCCAAAGCTTTTTCTACTAACCGGGCCAATTATGGGAAGGTTCATTTTAGAATGGCTTATTGTTTGGGGCAGAATGTAAGGGTGTAATGTGTGCTGGTAAAACACCATACTCGCTCTTGGAAAGGAAAAACATGTGGGCATGCTTTCTGCAATGACGACGAAAACTCAGGCGGGCTGCATGTTTCCAAATATGCGTTGCACTCGCCATTACACCCAATCACCTCATCTTTGTGTTTTACCTGTAAACTTCTAGGACAAACAGTGGCTACATAAGCACTGCAGGATTGGTATCCACATTCTTCTAAAGAAGAATAAGGAATTACTGAGAGTGGTAGATTATAGCCTGCCTCCAGATCAACCGCAGAAGACCCATTCATAAATACGGCCTGCGTAACTGCCGTTAAGATCTTCTCCTCAGCCGACGCTTCTTCACACCGCAGCTTTCCTCCACAGTCGCCGGAATAACAGTGGCCTCGTTCTGATGCATCGAAGGTGCATCCAAGCCTTCCCCAGATGCTTCCCTGCCACGACATGTCAAAGGCGATTGAATACGACTCGCCGGATTTCAGCAGCGGTCGGAATCCGTCAGGTATGTCGTATTCATGTGTGTTCCAGGAAGCAACTCCTGGCCACACAGGGAACTCGCACTCATTTTTCAGCTCGATGGTCTTCTCGGACAGATCTTCTCAATTCACAACAAACAACCAGAAATAAGGACATCATATAAAACACACTGCAGTAATGAAAACATTTAACAATAGTAAAACTTTCTGCTCTTCAAATAATTCTATTTACCTGCAGCGCAGAGAGATGCTGCGGAGAGGAAGAGGAAAAGGAAGCACAGAGAAAATCTGCACGAAGTTTTTGATGGTGTCTCCATTGTTTCAACTGATTTCCATGAGAAATGGAAGCATTGGTAAGTTTGAATATATAGACATGCCAACGTGCCTTAAACGCAACGAAGAGCAATACGAGTCAATATACCGTGAGAGAGGGCGTGTCACGCTTGTTTGGCCATTTATTTAAGAGGAGGATAGGCTTGTTAAAAAATTCTTAAATATTTTTGTTATTTTGGTAATGAATAGTAAATAATAATAATAATAATATTTAATTCACTATTTTTACTTTTTTAATTAATTTATATTAAATTTGATTTTTTATTAAATATTAAATTTATTTTAAAATTTTGTATTTGAAATCACAACCAGTTGAAATGGGGAAATCTATACCAAGAGGAAATCGAGTATGGGAACACCCGAGGTTGAAATTGTTTTCCGGCTTGAGCCACGCTCGTTGTCTACATGGTCATAGTATTTTAGCATGTCGTCTGTTTGGGCTTCTTTAATGGGTTTGTTTTGTCTTGTTTGGTTGCAAATTTGATGTATGAGCTCTTGTCCAAGACCGACCCATCACTATTGCGACTTGCATTGGGCTTGGATGGTGCTTGACTTGTGATTCAATGGATATGTGAACTCATGTTTTCCTTGTTATAGATTTCAAAGAACTAGGAGCTCAATACCGCCTACTACTAACTTTCCCAATAGGCTAGATAACAAGACTTGCATGTTATTGGTTGATTGTCTCCTGTGGATCTAGGTTCGTTGCCCAATGTCCTCTCATTTTTATGTTATATTTACATCTAGTTATTGGTTTACTTTCTGGTGTTTGATCACCTTTGTTAAATATCCCCTATGCATTGATTTATGTATTTTTGCACTTTTTCCCTTGTATCTGAATGAAAGCATACCCATATTGTAGACGTATATAAGGATTTAACATTATAGATGTATATAATACCATATGGGTATTGAGTAGATTGATACAGAAAAATATTTTTTGTTTTATAAAAATTTAAAATCAAGGACACATGGATACCTCAGATAAGAAAAGAATGTCAAGGAAAGTTTTCAAATATATAATTCATTTGTATAGACAATAAGATGGAAAGTATATGTAGCTTTCGGGTTGTAGATTTATTGCCTTGATTTCTTTCTGAGCACCTCTATTTAGTGCATCTTCTTTTGATTGGTTAAAGAATGGTGCCACATATCGCACATCGATGTAACAATTTACAGAAATGGATAAGTACATTGTTGGGACAGGGCCTATGATGGCCAAGGTAATTAGGTAAAGTACTTGATGGAATAACTCCCACTCAAAGATAATTTTCTAACTATTTCCAGCCATTTCTGCTTAATTGTGAATTGGAAAGTATGACGCTTCAAGCGAATGATCATACCAATCAAACTATTTTTATGGGCATGTTTGGGATGTAAAGGAAGGTTTGTATGAGTTCAAGCCTGCAATCACATCGAGTTCAAATGAATCTCTTCTTCCATTAGGCTTTTCATTTATTTCTTTAGACCAAAAATTGAATGATAAGTCATCCATAGTTGATGATTCACAATAAGTATTTATTTTGTCTTTTTCCTTCATAATTTGAAGGTCCTTGGATGTGTATCAATAGAAGTCAATATGTACAAGCTTCTGTGGATTTGCAAAGATTAGATAGATTTTATGGTTCATTTCACATTGTTCAGTCTTTCATTCTTCTCTAAGAATCAATTTTCATATATGACATAAATGGATATGATATTATTACCAATTTGATATGACAGGGGTGCACTATGGGATAATTATATAACATTTATAACCTTTTAGAATGTAGTACATTTTGTAGTATGGAAATATTGTATTTTTTGATCTAAATTTTTAGTAGAATTTTTTTTTTAACAATGATGAAGTTTATTTTGGTTTATATACAATTTTGGATACAAAATCTATTCCTCTGGACAGACAAAATATTATTTTCAAAAGACTAAATTATGGGTGAATTATGATAGTATATGTGTGTTGTTGTTAGTAGAATGACATGTCTTGTTAATGATTTGTGTATTTTAAAGGCTTGTTTTCTCCGTAAGCATGTTAGAGCATCCAATGGTTAGGATCTTCTTATACCAAAATCTACATCTAAGTTTTGCTTTCATGAAGGTGTTAAATGGCATGTGGTTGCCACGTCATCACTGAGACTTTTTATCTGAGCTTGATTGTTTAGGATTTTGGGGTTTAGTTTGTAGTATGCGCCTTTAAATACAAATGGCATTTGATGGAGTAAATGGTGTAGAATGGTTGTTTCCAAAAAAATCTAACCTTGTAAAGAGCCATCACATTGTGATTTATCTTTTGTCAACAATATTTTAACCCAACATAGGTTTTGTATTGCTCTAAATATTTGCAATGTTGAAGTAAATTTCCCTGAATGGGAAACTCTTGTGACACATGATTCTTTTTTGTCCTCAAAAATCCTTTCGACACCATTTTTTTTTTTTTTCCGTAAATGACTTGATTCACCACCACAACAAGGAAATGTTGAAATCATTGAATGTTCAAGTTACATGTTACGATGTTAAGTAGGAAAGACATCACTCTTTTGACAAGCTTGATGACGACTTTATCATTTTCCTATGATTATTCAACAAACCATTCTTTAATTTTATATATACAAATAAATTTACTCCTACATGCTTACTTGATTTACTTATTTATAAAAATGATTAAACTATTTTCAACCTTCTTATGGACCAAATATATTTTTTATATCCTTACAATTAACTTTATAGGAACCAATTTCTTTGATTAGTTATAAAATAGTGTCCCATGAATTAATGTAAGCATTTTTCATTTCATTATTTTCTAACTATTTATGTTGTGTAATTGCATGTGAAATTATGTATTTGCATAAGATGAAGTATGGATGCATTTTAGTGTGGATAAAAGTGAGTCAGGCAGGTCGACCTAATTAGACGTGACTTCTAAACTTCTACTAAGGGTTTCATGACTTGTGGGAAGGTAAATGTTTTTTGTCATTCGTTATGGGTTTGTTTTCATTTACCTCTTTGACTCTACGTGATTTCCATGAATGGAAAACTATTGTGACACATACTGATTCTTTTTTGTCCCTAAAAAATTGCCTTTTATCACCCCATTTGTTTTCTGTAAATGACTTAACAATTAAGAAGGAAGTATACAATACACAGTTAATAAATAGTCAAATATCCATGAAATCAATTACACTAACTCATATTTATTTTACAAACCCCTTTTTCACTCAACCAAAATTGTATTTTATTCTTGAACAAGGAAAAATAACCATACCCAGTTCTCATTTTGACATGCATGGCAATATCCTACATTCAAATGAACTAATTTAATCTAAATTGAATTAAATATATATTGCATAGTAAATGGATGTAACAAATGACAATATACAATCAATATACAAATGTTAAATACTTAAGTAGTGTAAAAACCTAAGTAAATAAGAAGGATAGATGACTTAAATGGTTTTTGTACAACCTCGACGTAGTCGACACTATGTATCTACTGGATATAACTAGAAATGATAGAACAATGGTTTCTTGAGAGTTATGGAATACTTCTATGTGGAGACAAGAGTTCTTGCGGGGGGACGGGAGCTAGCGCTTGGTGTTGGTGCATGATTTTGAGCGTTAGTGTTTGCGTGAAGATTCAAGATTCGTTTCTTTTATGGGTCTGAAGGATTTCCCTTCAATATCTAATTTGTCATTCTACCTTCGTCATTAGGGTCTTTATCACACATGTAACCTACAAAACAAACCCTAGCTACCTGTAAAATCTCATAAACGCATTAAATATAAATAAAATTTACAGTATGTGAAGACAGATTGACCTAATCAATCACCTAAAGAGTGAACTTATTACTTAGCGATGCATTGCATTTCAGACTTCATCTAGTTCTGTTTGCTTATGTGTGAAATAGTGTCCTTAGGTTTCCCTCACGTGATGATGCCAAGATATCGGGCTATAGCTAGATGAAATGTAAATATGTGCTTTATGGAATTCAACACTTCCCCTTCCTATGCAGTGTATGCAACCCAAAATGCAGTCCCTTTTGATAGTAGTGATAGTATATAGTTGTGATTTCCCCTTTGAATTGCTATCGAGAATAATAGTGTGTATGTTGTGTATATATATGAATGTCTTGTTTGAATTTCACACTAGTAACATGAAAAGCTGACTATGAGCATCGTGATATAGATAAAAAGGGATAAAAGATGGACCAAAAATGTAAAAGTGTGTAAAAATAATAATCATGATAGAAGCGCCAGAATGGACATATGCGCATGGGTCTTTAGTGTCTAGAGTGGGCACTAGTGTCCTCGATAAATAACGAGAAATGTAAACAAAAATATAGACAAGGATCCATGTGATCTAACCAAAAGTGGATACAAAAATGACATATATAGAATAGGATTACAATAAAAATCAATCAAATACATAGATGGACAAGGGATAGTGTCACTAGTGAATACTTTTCTTACTTAAGATTCATGCATATAACAACATACTAACGACATAGTAAAATAGTAATATGTGTGTGATTTTATATCTACATGTACATTATAACACTATGCTAGTGTTGTCTAGTAAATAGACCAAAAACAATATCAGATCACCAATATCAAATCATAACAAACATGTTACGAAGGGTAAGAAAGGAGCTCATGCCTTGTTTATACATGCTTCTACCAAACTTCAATTTCTTCCTCCTGCAACTTCCTTTAAAATTAGAAACAACAATGTTGAAAGTGAAATATTTATTTTTACCATGAATTAGCTCCCTCCTCCAGCTCAAAATCATGCCCATGGCCAAAAAACAAGTGCAGTGGAGGAGAGATTCCATTATCTCCATCTCCCACAAAAGTAGAAAAGTAACCAAAAAAAAAAAATGGACAAAGAGAATGAAGTCTAATGGTTTGGAGTTGGCTTCTTGGGGAAGCTAATTGCTCCTGAGGAGTTCAAACACAATAAATGTTACAAACCCAAAACCCCACCACCTTATTAATTCTTCCATGCATTTTTATTACTTCATATTATTGTCATGTAAGTCACACTCCTTGTTTCACAAACTTAACTAATTAGCATGGTTCGAGTATGGCTCACATGGTGTCCTCTTAGGTCTAGGGTTATATTCCCCTACCCAAAATCGATAACATTTGAACAACATCCGCACATATAATTACATGTTTATACCTTCACCCTATAACGTTAGGTTATGCATTTCTCAATGTCATTACCTTATTTACCATTCATAAACAATCATAAATTTTCAACGTTTACATACCTTGAACTTTGAACTATAAGTCATGTATAGGCTTAGATGGTCCTTGGCCAACCAATATTCACAAATCCAAGGCAATCGAGAGTAATATGTATAAATTTATATATACATATATATGTAGTACAAATTTTATAAGAACTTAATATAAATGAATGATTTTAAAAAGTGATCAATCAACTTTTACGATTGTTATCTAGTGATGATATTATATATTAATAGAATTTTCTAGAGAGAGCTAAGACTCCCGATTAGTGGCTTTATAAAAATATGAAAATGTTCAATTGACCTCTTATAAGATAATAAATTTCTGGAACTTAAAGAGCAAGATGTTACTCATTATTTTCTGAATAGAAAAAGTATGTATTCATAGAAGAAGTTATGTATAAGTTATTATACCCATAAATGTGATTAAGGGTACCATAAGAAGGTTAATTATGATCATGTCAAAATACGGATAATCATATGGATGTCCTACATATCAACTTGGTGTTGAAGAAAGATATAGATGTCATATATCAATGGACCATTGGGCAATCATTATATTTATAGGTGTGCCCAAGGCATTTATAGTAATAATGTTATTTTGAATTATCTTTTGAACCTTACGATGTAATCAATAGCACTCATTTGTGGCATGGATAACAGGCGTATGCATAAAGATGGGGGGCCAAAAAGTGGACACAAATATATTTTTGGCCATTTTGGCCATAACGCGCTCGTGTTATGGCTCAATCGTGTTATAACATGAAAAGGGAAAATATAGGTCACGTTATAATGTGATCACGTTACGGATCAGGTTTACCAAGCCAAAACATGCTCATGTTATGGTTTTATATGTGTTTTCCACATTATCCCTCCCAAATGGCCATATTTTGCATTGGAAATAGGAACACGAGCGTGTTATAACTCTAGTGCATTATAACGCGCTCGTATTTCATCTTGTTGGGGTTTGGACTAACCAATGCAAAGCCTTGGATTTACAAACCGAGTTTTGGACTATGTATTGTGTGATTAAAACCGTGTTTGATAGTAAAACATAAAAAATTCACATGTGCACCCTAATATCTCATGTATTAAAACATAATACTCAAAAATAAATTATACTATGATTTTAAGCGATTTTTTACCCTGATGACGATATAATTATTTCTAAAATATGATTAGTTTAAGGCTTTCATCCATAATTTCTTTTACTAATGCTTTGTTTTCTTGCAAAAACCTATGCATATATTTTTGTGCACAATTTATGATTTTTTCATCTAAAATAAAAAAGGTGATTTTTTCTAAATTTCATTCTACACGCACTCAGAAAAAAAGAAAAAATGACTTTTTTCTCAAAGTTATGGGGGTGCACACACAAATATTTCATTTTCGGGATATGTGCACTTTGAAAATTAATAAAAATTATCTATTCATCTAAAAATTATGAAAATTTAGTGGGACCTTATACATTGTCTTAACTAAATTTCTACCAAAGGTAGTTGAAAAAAATTTATACAACTCAAAAAATGGGGGAGGGGCGTGGGGGGGGGTTGGGGTGCACACACAATAGGTTCTTATCTTTTTTACAGAAAAATAGACATACTTTGTGTGCGCACAACATTTGAGCCTCTTAATCTCAACCATTTAAAAAAATTAATAGTTTAGAAACTAGATTTCAAGCTCTGCAGTACTTATTCTTATCACTTTGTCAAATTTTGAGCATAGACACGCCAAATGAAGTTTAGGTTTCATTGATTTCAGGAAAAAGGTGTCCCTTTTTACCCCCTTTTGGCCCCCCATATCTTTGCACGTACCCAACTACCTACTATAAATTCAAAAATTTAAATCAAAATTTGTGATTCGAGGACTATTCATGTCAATCGTACTTGTAGGTGTAGGTAAGTAAATTAGATTGCATTATAGGAACTTTGCAAGCTCTTATGAAGAGATTCTATTATATGGGTCCATTGTTCCTTTGGATATATAGAGACGAATCACGAGGATTGGTTAAAGGTTTGATAGAAAACACAAAACCTTAAAGAATGGTATAGAACCAATATAACATATTTTTTTAAGACTACATGGAAAAGACGTAGCTAATAAGGCATCCTTATCAATATATTACATACATGATGTAAAAAAGGCATGAATATCTTGTTTTGAATCATTCTATTGATCATGGAAGGGATAATTTTGGTGGAGGAAACCTCAGTGGTGAAGGAAAATAAAGACCTTAGGTCCCATAATGAATTATCAAGTAATCTAATAGAGCTTGTAGAGATTTATGATTTTCCTTGTGTCGGAAGGGATTTATGATCTTGCATTTCTTGTAGCTATTGAGCATACATACTAGGAAGAGGATTTGTAATGTAATATGTAGCTCAAGAAACTAAATTTGAAGCCATGGGTTGTGTAAGAATATGCATTGTAACTTGGGGAGAAACATGTGACTCTCGCATAGTCATTTACCTTTAGTGGGCACTTTTGATCCTAAATTTCATTTCTTCATAGTTTTTGGCCTTCATTGATATTTAAATAACAATCATTTTTGTTGGCTTGCATGTCAATAAAAACCTGAATTTGAACTCAAAAATCCTATGAATAAAAATCCCTATAAATTCAACAACTAATAAATATAAAGGTGTCAAATTTCTTCCTACACGATAGACATTCTATATCAATTATCCTCTTTATATATTGTTTTAGTTAAAAAAATAATTTGTAATAGTTATTTTTTTATAACACTGTCTATTTTATTACAAACTATTATTGTTATACTAATGTGTTATAAAAATAGTTTTTATTATTTTTCACTAGTAAAAATATCTTAAATACATCTATATCGAGAACACCGAGATAAAATCTCAATGTGCTTATCTCGATTTTGAGCATACAACAATTATAAATTGATTTTTACCTTCTTCAAAAAAATCCCACTAAATGGTGAAAAATGGTGTCAATTTAGTGACATCAATGTGTAAGGATTGAAAAAATATTTTAGGAGAAAAAGGGTTGCGATTCAAGAGTATGGCTAAGATGCTACAATATTTTAGTTAAATTCTCCAAGAAAAGAATAAAAGAAATTCTTATTAACAATCAAGTGCATGCTAATTTAAGGTTTGAATTAAAAGAGAACAAAATCATATACATCTCGAGCAATATTACCACTTGGTTGCCCTTGTAAAATGTGTCTCAATATAATTAATATTAAACTTATATGCACTATTTGTATGATTTTAGGATGTTTGTGCACATTTTTTTATCATTGGTCAAAATTAGGAATTATTGTTGTATCTATTGACTTTAAAATATTGTATTTGTATTCAATTTTGATTTAAAATTTACTTTTTGGCAAAGGTAATTTTTTCCATAACATTTGTATATATGTTTCTTTATTTTGTAGTCGAGGGTGGTATTGGAAGATAATATTTATGATATGTTAACACTTAATTTCGAACATTAAAAGCAATTTAAAACTTAAATTTGATGTCTATTCATTATCATTTTTTTTTCATTCTTGTTTGGAAGAATTAATAAAAAATTGTAACTACGCCATAGGTGTTCCCCCTATGGGAAAGGCCTCTCCAATCGTTCACACCATTGGACTAAATTTGACATCCTTTTTTCGTTTTCCCACGTACTTAAATTTGACGGTCATTCTTACGTTTTTTCTTTTTAAAGTTTTCTTTTTGGTCGTTTTTTAGGAATTTTACGAGATCACCGACCTTAGATAGTTGTTTTTGTTGTTTTTAAGTATAATCGTGGCTTGTTAGGGTTTTTGGGAAATATAACTCAACTGTAAGGGATTTTCCGTTTAATTTTGCAGGCCTATCATCGATCCCCTAATCGGTTGCAACCTTGAATACGAAAAATCCTTCTTTTGACGGTGTACATACTGATTGGGGAGTTGGCGGCGTGGGTTCCCCTGCTCTTTAGGCTAAAGGAAACTATTGCTAGAGAGGGATTCACTGATGTACATGTTCGTTTTGTGCGGGTAGGAGTCTGTGTAGCAGATCCTTCCTTCCTAGAGGTGTTGCAAGGGAGGACTGCACACCAACATATGACTATTTTTTATAGTTTTTAACTCTTACTAATCCCAAAACAATAATTTATTGCATGGAATATGAAGGAATCCGTCCAGAAAAAAAAAATGACCTAAAAGAGCTACAGCCAGACCCACAAAACATGCAGGTTCTTCCAGCACAAGGAGATTCCCCGAAACAGGGGTAGAAATGGATATTGTGGATAATTCAGGTGATCAAGGGAAATCTCAGGTGATCAAGGGTAGAAATTTCTTTTTGAAGGGGAAAAATTGGCTTTTGGGCATTTTGTTCCTTTTCCACTTGCCCAAGAGGAATGTTTTCATCAAAGATAAATCAATCCACTTTCGATAGTAGGAGTAGTACACTCTTATGTTTTTGCCTGCTCTAATTGTATAAGGTTCCATAAGAAAAATAGTTGGATCAAATGACATCAAGAAAGCTCGTGTTGATATAATTTTTGCTACATTGGACGGAGAGTATCATGTGTAGTTCAGACCAAGATAAACTTAATTGTAGATATAACTACAGATAAATGCCAAGAATAATATGATTATTGGGTTTAGGTTCTCTTTAAATGCTTTGCTTGCATGACCCCAGGTCATGTTGACATGGAAAATCATAAATGTACGTCTATTATTAATCTTGTGATGAACTTCCACTTGGTTGGAGGATTGAATTGATATAACAAAAAAAAAGGTATAGTAGTTGATTATTGTATTAATTTTGTGAAGTCAAGAATGACAGTAGTTGGGGATTGAAGTGAAATTTGTAACCAATTTTTTAAATTTGTTAGTACTCGAACAAAAGTGCAACTAGCCTCGTGGATGTTAAAAGTTCTTCTTAGTTGTAGGATTGAACTCTTACATGACTTAATACTAGTGTGGGTATATATATTAACTTGAATCAAGATTGTTTTGTTCTAGGTAACAGTCGACAATTGGTTGCTTAATTACATTTCTTTCAATGCAAAATGAACACTCTGTTCAACTATAATAGGTAGGACTGCTCTGCTAGGTTCCTAAAAATAGTAATTGCCATCTTAATAAGCGCATTGAAAGAAGACCACAACATACTTGTGATGCATAATGAACACTGAAATTTGTGAAGCCTGGTCATGATACAAGAGATTTAAGTAAAGGGGTAAGTATTGCGTAGGTAGTTTTGTTGCCAACATTTAATGAAAAAAATGATTTGGGATTGTTGGGAGTCGGGACACACATTCAAGGCATGGTCATGTACGATCAGTCTGAGTGATTTACATCTACAGGATCCTCTTGATATCCTCACAGTCCTTGGTTGTTTCAAACCGCATGAAAGGTACTAAAAAATGGTGCACGTACCAACACTTGGAGCAAGAAGAAAGGAGAAGTCAAGACTACTATCACTCAACCAAAACAACCTGTCGTAAATACTACCCTCTACTTTGATAGCACCTCCACTACTACTTTACTCAACACTTCTTGTATCCAAAGCGGCAGTGCCATTCAAGGGGTATCAAATGTATTCATGTTTAGTGCAAATAAAATTGGCCACAAAAGGCTACCACTCATGATATAAAATCTGCAAATGTACGGAGGTCTTCATGTATTCATGTTTAGTTCAGATCTCATGATATAAGATTTGCAAATGTATATGTACGAATTTGTAACAAATTTGAAATGTACACATAAAACCTTTCAATGTAATGTTTCATCTATATTCTTACACATACAAAATCAATCACACCCCTTATCAACATCAACTACAAAAGTAATAACTATCCCCCTAAAACAAATAGCATATACTATTCGACGTTCACATTGCATTGTGCACGTGCAATTGCTAGTATTCTAGGTATACGATAGAATTTGGAGTCCTTTTTCATTGAAGTGTACCTATATTAAAATCATGTATAAGAAATTTATAAAGAACATATATTGATTCTAGTGTTTCAAATCCTATATAGAATAATTAACATTCCAAAATAAATATTTCTCAATATTTTCAAAACACATATTAATTAAAATAGCTTCTAAAATTAATATATTTAATTTACATATACTTTAACATATAAACTACTTTCTAAAGATTAAATAATTTTACACTAATTTAAAGAGTCTTAATTAAAATAAGAAAATTTATCCTTTAAACAACAGCACATGACCAAATCATTTTCTAATATTTGATTAATAAACTATATTACACAAAATTAATTTTCTTGAAATTTGAAAAGACTTAAACATGGTTACATGTGTTGTGGACTGAATAAACATTTCATTCACTTTTTAACTTCTTACATTTAAGTGTCCTACTTACACCCGTGACCCCACAATGTTCTCTTTGGTCGTGTCACCTTGTCAGTTAAAGAAAACATTAAATGAAAAATCCATTACGGACTGCTTTCATTCTAATATCCGGTCCCACCAGCCACGTCGACATATACTCAGAACCAGGCTGTGCCTGTCAAATTAAAATTGCTAACGGTGATTGTAAATATCAACAATTTTTATAATTTGTTTATACATAAATAAAAATAGGTATTATATTGTTATATAAATCACTTAGTTTACGGGTTATAAAGTTTTCAACGTATCGTTATCTAAGATTTCTTAATTTCTTTACCTATAATATATCGTTAAAATCGAACACACCCGCAAGAGACAAGGCGTTCCGTTTGTGTGGGCCAGTTAAGAATCGCCCCTAATTAAGTGTTTGTTACTTCACCGATGTTAATTGGTAAGCATGATTTTTTTAATAATATATGAAGAGTCGGTGAGAAGACAGTATGCCTTGCCCCTTAATTCAAGCTCTGCGATTATATACGTTTTATTTCTGAAGCGTACAAGTAAGTATGATCGCGTGAATAGGGTTGCATTAATTTTTAAGTGGCGTGCAAATTGCGCATTACAGTGATAATACCTTCAACCCTAAAACTCGTTCTATTCCAAATTTGTTGAGGCAGTTTTGTTATACCATAAAATAATATAAGCGAGTCTTACAATCACACTAAAAACTGTATCAGAAACCTTTTTTTTTTTCATTATTACAAAGACGTTCGATTTTTTTTTCCATTATTACAAAGATGTTCGAATTATTTTCCCCTCAAAGATAACCGGCTTTATGAGAGCCTCTTTGGGGCAGAAAGTGAGGGTGTAATCAGTGCTAGAAAAACACCAGACGCGCTGTTGGAAAGGAAAGACATGCGGGCAGGCTTTCTGGAATGCCGAGGAAAACTCAGGCGGACCGCATGTTTCCAAATATGCATTGCAGTTGCCATTACACCCAATCACCTCATCTTTCTGTTTTACCTGTAAATTTGTGGGACAAACAGCGTCTACATAAGCACTGCAGTATTGGTATCCACATTCTTCTTCTAAAGAAGAAGGAATTACTGAGAGTGGTAGATTATAGCCTGCCTGGAGATCAACCGCAGAAGACCCATTCATAAATACGGCCTGTGTAACTGCCGTTAAGATCTTCTCCTGAGCCGACGCTTCTTCACAACGCAGCTTTCCTCCACAGTCGCCGGAATAACAACGGCCTCGTTCTGATCGACTGAAGGTGCATCCAAGCCTTCCCCAGATACTTCCCTGCCACGACATATTAAACGAGATTGAATACGAATCGCCGGATTTGAGCAGCGGTCGGAATCCCGCAGGTATGTCGTATTCGTGCGTGTTCCATGAATCAATTCCAGGCCACACGGGAACTCGCACTCATTTATCAGTTCGATGGTCTTCTTGGACAAATCTGTGCACAAACCACAACAAATAACTACACCATACAAAAACATTAATGATGCGAAATCTTTTTGTCCTTCAATTAATTTGACTTACCTGCAGCGCACACAGAAGATGCCGTGGTTATGCATAGGAACAAGCAGAGAGATAATCTCCATGAAATTTTTGATGGGTTTTCCATGGTAATATCTTTTTCCCTGTCAGAACTCAGAGCTCAATACAATCTGTAAGTGAAAACACATGCAATTCGCTGCAATATATAGAGGATTTCATCATACAACTCTAAAAATAGAACGACCTTGTTATCATCTACAAATAATCATGTAAATAAAACTACTACTTTTATTCTAAAATAGAAACATCTACTTAAAATTAAACTATTAATAGTAAAGCTAGGTTTTTTTTTTTTTAAAGCTTTTAGTTATTTATTTTTCTTAGTAATAACAAAAACATGCGGACATAAATTATTTATTTCTAGCAACGACTTTTATACACACATGGGAACGTGACTAAAACACAACTCATACCATTAAGAAAACATGTGCGGCACAGTGCGGGGTGTAATTTTTTTAAATAAAGTAGAAGTTACCCGTGTATATATGTGCTCTATAAAGTTTAATTCATTTGGTTGGAATATAGACAGTTAATATATTGAATTCTGCTGGTATGTTTCTAAATTAATTATGATTGATTTAAATAAATTGGGAAGATTATTTATCAAGTTACATTATAGAGTTAAACTCATTGGTGTGGAATTAACAATAAGACAACGTAAGAGCAATTGGTATGACGAAAGGGACAATGCATAAAAGCATCAATATTATAGTAGGAGAGGGTGTAAGAGGAAAGCAACAAGCGTAGAAAGAAATGAAATGAAATTTTGGAATATATGGAAGTGATGAAGTTATTTTTTGACAAAGAAGGAAAATGTGGAAGGGAAGCGATTCTTGCCTCTTCAGCTTTCCTTTTATACACATGAGGGCCGAGAGACATTTCGCAGAATAGTTCAAAAGAGAAAGGAGGGGAGATGTAGTGGTCTTGAAGTGAAGGCACCCTGAAGATAGCAAAGTGAAAGTTAGTCCTTGTCTTATTGTTCCGCCAATATCAATTATTGCCCTATGCAATGCGAGTCCTTCGAGATCTGTGGATTTTTAAAACCAAACCATTTTAAGCGGAATTTGCCTCTAGAACCCTCTTGAAATTGGAGAAACTAGAACATGCAGAGAATTATCTGTATCCCAACAAGGGCCAATGCACTTGTCAAATTTGATGACAACAAAAAGTGGCTGCCTAGATGACAAGGAAGAGTAGTTGTAGATAATCTCGATGATTGTGCGTTACGACAACAAATATGGTCTTTTGCTACAATTTTACACCAATATTTTTGTGGTTACATGGTATTCCAAAAATATAAATTGTGGAATTGGAATTATAGCTAATCCACATTTTGATATATTATTGTAGTTTTTCCACAATTCTTTATTCCATAGATAGTCCACAATTTATTAAATTTATAGTTAATCTCCATTTTTAACTGTATATTATCCACATTTCTTAATTTTTGTAACATTTCTACAATTCTTGTATTTGTTAGTATTCCACAATCTTCACAAAAATGTAGTTTATCTATATATTACATCTTTGTAAAAATTCCACAATTTAGAATTTTGTAACTCTCATCATTATTATATTGTGGTAATTTCAACAATTTATTTCTACAATTTTCATTACCACATAAAAATTGTAGGTGGAAGCTACAATTTGATTTCCACAATAATTAATTGTGAAATTATCTTTTTAAAAAATGTAGAAATGTTATTATTAACAACCGATTTCACATTTATTTAGATAATTTTTTATGTGGATTGTCTACATTTGGAAGAAATAAACATAATTTTATTTTTAAATGTGAATATTTTTTTATAAAAATAATATTTTTCAATAACTTGCAGATTTAAATAAATAACTATTTTAAATAAATAAATAGTTTTAAGGATATATCCTTATTTTGAACCTTGTAGTTTAAAAAAATATTATACATCATTAAATTCATAAATTTATATAAAACAAATTTCATTTAAATTATAAATACTAATTTTCAATACAAATTGTGGTTTGTGGGAGAAGTTACTATGGTTCCGTAAGATTTTTTATTTCCATTATATATATTTTGGTTTCCTAATATTTATATTGAATTGTTATTATGTGAACTAGTTTAGATCCTTTAATTTCTTTAAGTTCCTTATTTTATATGAAAGGGATAAAAGATTAATATAAATTCGTGAATCTTATTTCTCACAATAATTTTTAGACTTTGATTGTATAAAAATAAATTAAAATTATTTTAAAATCAAAAGTATGACTGATTAAAAATATGCTTTGATGTGACTAGTACTAGAGCCTAATGTCATTGTCTTGGATAGATAAATAATAGAGAACATAATTAAATTGAAAGTAGATTGACATATTCATATATCTTGTGGTTGTGGCCTTACACATGGTAATGTAATTTAAAAAGTTCCTTCAAACAGATAGTCTTGAATGCACCGGAGTTTGAGAAATTGACTAAACCAAGTGGGGCATCCAACGCAATTACCATTATCTCATTCAGATTATACTGTATTTCCCTCGCCTAACCTAGCAACACCGTACCAGGATATATGTTTTAGTCACTTAAATACAGAGCCCAAGCCAAGGCCTTAACAAGAAAACTCATATGCATGGTCGATGATATGGAAATCTAGGATGAAAGCATGCAAGCTACAATGCAAAGAGATATGTTGCATGGTACATGGGCTCTCAATGAAAGCTCTATCAAACTTGCATGCATCGTCATTCTGTTTTTGTTTTTGTTTCTAGTGTTGCCAAGGATACAACTAACACCGTGAACAACTTGATACAAGGATGGCCATAAAGGCAACACGAAACGTTCACACCTATCAAGGACAATTTACTTTTCTTTTGACAAGACAACATAGAAGTTCAATCACGTAACACACTTTCAGTTAGGGCCAACCACAATGAGATATTCTTGAGGGTTATTTATTTTAAAAGGACATCTTGCAATTCTTAGCTTACGTTTTCCAGGAGGCTCAAGATATGATTCATACAATTCATCTTACCAAGTTAAGTTTATTCTTTTTTCACCTTTGAGTAATCATCCTTAAATCTTCTCTATTATGACATTTATTTGCTTAATTCGTTTATCAAGAAAAGGGTATTTAAATTCCACAAGGCCATCTGCTCACCACTAACGCTACTAAGATTCGTTCTTGCCCACACGACAACATGGTTTTAAGTTCAACACACTTAAGAGAAGAGATACAAGGTGCCTTGAAAGAGGGTTAGAGGGAGAAGGTCGAGATGAAACATCTTTAGGACCTCATTAGTTATTGCCAGTATTTAATTGAAGCTAGGGCTCTTAACCAGAATTATCAACAACTTTACTTAGGCTTCGCTAAAAGTATTAACAAGGAGTAAAAATTCACTTTCCAAATGGCGGTGAGAAAGATGGTGAGGTCTCCAATTTGTTTTCTCTGGCTTATTAAATCTTATTATCTTATATCAACTAACAATTTGTTTCACCTTAGGATCATTCTAAGAATTCACCATAAAAAGGATAATGTTCACTAGTGTAGCTAGGGATATCATGATATAAAGTTTACTTGCAATGATAGTCTTGCCCTTGTTTACTTAAAGAATTTCTTGCTCTCAAGTTGGTGACCCCTACGTTACTTTATTTGAATACAACTTTTAATTTAACTTCCAGAAGTATTAAACAATCCCATGTTAGTTTACTTATGACACTTTATTACTAAGTCATATCAAGGTTTAACTCAAAATTTATTCTCAAGGCAAGGTTGTAGCAACACTCATTTACAAGAACAAAACAAGATTACATCAATTCTTAAAATACTGATACTCAACAAAGTCACTCAACAACAATAACCAAATTTTCTTATAATTTCAATGATGGTCAAACAATACAAGGTTTCCAAAGTTCAGATGACAAAGTCCACAATACTTTATACTAAGACATTAATCCTCTTTTAAACTTTCCACTGGACGTTAACAATAGTTGAACAACATAAAAAGGTTTCGAGCAAAGGAACTTCTCAACTGAGGTTGATGACAAAAGTCTACAAATCTATCCCTCATCTACACGTAAAATCCATCTGCAGCAAATTTTCTACAAGAGTCAGTTCACGAGAACTGAGCAAGATAAGGCTACACAAACCCACCATAACTGTTATCTATCAATATCATGAAAAGAAGCACTTTATTACAAGAATTTGGGTCAAACCTCTAAACACTTTCAACACATCAAGTTATAATAAAGTCTCTATCATGCCAATCAAAGAAGGAGAAGACCTTGTACTTCAGTTAGGAGTAAAAGCAACGAAAGTATAACAATCGTAAGAGAATGGCCCTTGGCCCTATAAGGAGAAATAAACAATCTAGTAAAATAGAATTCCCATCAAGTAAGTAATTAAACAATAATTACAAGATTGAGATTTGATATATATAGACCAACCATCTAGAAATTTATCAAAGGTACCAAACACATAGACTAAAATAATATATTTCTAAAAGAACAAGAGTTGATCGGCCCAAGAAAGGAGAACCACGGGTTTCAAAAATTAACACAAAAGCCATGTATAATTGAGTTTCAAACCGAAATCAAATAAAGTATACACACAACATAAGTTTTGAGGTGAAAGCAAAGTATATTAGTTTTGACCATTAACTACAAAGATTTTCCAATCATCCAAGAAGGGTCAAAGTCTTACAAAGCTAGTAGCACACGCGAGAGAAGAAGAAGGGGTTCCGTCCAACAAGAGTATACAATAATGTCATCAACAAATTTTTATAACACTAAAGATTTGCAAACCTCCACTACTGATACTAATGTTTGGTTAATTTAAAATAAATTACCCATATCCCAAAACAACCATATTTTACGGCAACCCTTGGTAACACAATCAACCATCACAAAAGTAGATACAAACATAATTTCTAAGTGACATTATCAAAACAAAACCTTCCGCTATGAATCCATAAGATTATCAAATGAAAGCTGAGTTTTTTCCGAAGATTAATCACATTTAAGGAAATTTCCATCACAAACTATTACGGTAATTACGTGCATAAAAACCGACCAATATTAATTAATAGCGTTAACATTACAAGGGAGAAAATAATGCAAGTTAGGAAAAATAGAAGAGCGCCATCAGCAATAATTCTGAGAGGGGGATTAGACCAAACTATTCTAGTGTCAACGAGGTACTGGATTCGCACAATGAAACCTCTAGCTTAGTTGATCCGAAAAGCTAGTTATGGTTCAAGTTGATAGGGATGGTCAAGGTACTTCTTGAGGATGGCCTTAAAAGCCTAGAAACAAGATGAAAGATAGTATAAGAGTCTAAACACGTGAGACGGCAAAACACATTGCACACAAACCTTTTCATTACTACCGGTTTAATACCAAAACTCTAAGCTAGCTAGCCCACGCATTGCTCACACAATCCTACAACCTTTCTTTCTCGATGCCAAAAGGTTATCAAAGGGACTTGCGAAGGAGCTAACAAAAAAAAACGTCAAAAGACAACTTGGGTGCTAGGGAGGAGCTTCATAGTTATCGTAACTTACTTCCATAATATCGAAAATACTAGTTGATCAACATAATAACTTGCAACTCAATCGCAGAGAAGAATTAATACATAAACAAACAGACGAAGGTCTATCATTCGAGTAAGAGAAACATAACATTCAGAGGAGAGAGGCACACACATCCTTTCGACCAACATACTGACAACGATAAAAGCTAAAACAAGAAGAAACAAGCAGAAAGGGGAAATCTCCCATCATGACATCCAACTGACAAATCAATGCAAGGAAAAAGTGGTTCGATTTCACAATAATTTTAAATAAAATAGCAGTAGAAAAGTGTAGAAATATCTTGCCTTTTTTCTCCAGATCCAGTAGGTTTCATGGACACCGCCCGGATCAAAGCAACAACCCAAGCCAAATTCCATTTTCTTCAAGCTCGTTGGGCACCCAAACATCGACCATCTTCATGTTGGCATAGGTAGGAGTTCACGGCCAGGGTGGGTGGTCTAAAATACTTGCCAACATCCTCCCAACACCGCTCCAAAATTAGCCCTAGAACCTCTGTAGGCCCCATTTTTGGCAATTGAACTTGATCCTTCGTCATTCATCCAACACCTCCACCATCTCCATATGCATCTGATTGTTTTCTGATTTGGACCTCCTAACCTTGGTGCTCTCATATTAGGAGCAGCCCTAGTCTGAGACGAAGCAAAAGAAGATGGCTTTAAAACCAAAAAAAAATCTCTTGGTACAGACTCCATATCCAAAAAAAAGTCCCTAGACTCAGCATCCTCAATTAAGGCTGACCAGTCACTAGATTGCTTCACCAGGCATTACCAATACTCTCTACAAGAACATTTCCCTTTTTTTTTTTAAAGTGATGGAACCGCTTTGCCTCTCTCACAACAATTTGCGTTGCAACAATCTTGGACAAACCTGGTGCAGTGTGGCAGAGGAATACTTTTACTTTCCCTGTTCACTCAGCACATGTTCTGAATCTGACAAATATCCTACTACCTTCATCTCCCAAGACATTTTCTCCAACATTGCATAGATCTCCTGTGCCTGTGGGTGTGATCTGTCACCAACACAAAAAGCATGCGCCATTTTATTGGCTTCGCCGAGTTGAGCACGTGCTACGGGCCAAGCTAGGTCCCGCTAGGAAAGTCTCATGTTAATTTTACAACCAAATTGTTTATACATTAACTCACCATATACCAACTCAAAGGCTATGGCCGAGCCAACCAGATCACCCAAACTTAATTCCACATGCGAACCAAGTGATCCGTTCACAACACAACACTGAGTCTTGATACCGCCAAGAAGCATTGATAGGCCAACAAAAATGAGCCAAAGTGTGACCAAAGTCACCGGAATCGAACACAAGAAGGAGACAGACACTCATCTACGGGAAGAGTGGAAGAAATGAAACA
This sequence comes from Taxus wallichiana var. yunnanensis, assembly GCA_018340775.1. Lineage (NCBI taxonomy): Eukaryota > Viridiplantae > Streptophyta > Pinopsida > Cupressales > Taxaceae > Taxus > Taxus wallichiana. The sequence goes on from CM031236.1 coordinate 107,446,344, forward strand.
ACAAGGCAATTTGTGCTTCGTGAATATTCTGATAAAAAATAGATCCACCTGTATGAGATACTCTTCCATGAGTTACATGTAAAACAAGTAAGAAATCAATAGAGAATCTTAGTAATAAATTTCATCAGGTCTCCTGGTAATACTCTCATTGTCACATAATCGATTTTGACAGAAATATCTTGAAGGAGAATCCCGAATTTGAGGATGCGTCTGATACAGAACAAATAACAACATAGTTGGACAACCTGCTTGCTGGAAGCGCTCACAAAGGCTTCACCTATCTTATATGTCTGCTTTGCCGGTTAAACACTGCTTGCAGTAATCCAGTGTGGATCACCGACTGAACACACCTTGCAGGCGCCCGAAAAGTGGAGGTAACACACTGCTCCCCCTAGCCTGAAGCTCCATCTACACCCACACACATGAAGAAGGAACCGGAAGAAGACGCCATGACGAGCAAAGGTTCGTGGCGAGGAACAGAATCAACACTGCGCAAAAGGACCAAAACAACACTCCAAACATGTTTTCCCTCCATCAATGCCTGCAGCTCAAGAAAGACGTGCCTCCCAACCATACGCATTGAATAAAGGATCCAAATGAGATCCAGGTGAGGAAAAACGGGACTCCACCGACTCCCATCTCCCTCACGCAAGGACAGAAAACATAAATTTCCACCCACTGCCAGCTACAACCTAGTTGACTGCATTCTTACTTCAATTTCCATCCTGATATGCCACACAATGCTTATGTTTTCATTGAGAGAAAGATTGTATTATCTAATTAAGGCCAATCACCCTTGCGGTCAATTAGGAAAAATGGTCCTACTTTGACAATTCAAGTATATCTTGTCTTTTAGGAAGATAGCTACAAAGCCAACCCCATGATTTGAAGCTCGGACACAAGACATAATGATTACCTCATGCTCCTGGCTCTGAAAGGCATCTACCGTAATGATATATAAACCTTTTCCTTCATCAGATTTGAGGACAACATCAAACTCTCGGTGCAAACATTTCAGTTGTAGCTTGTAAGGTGTGATAATTCCCACAGAAACCTTTATGCCTGCCAACTTAGTGACTCGTTGAAGAAGCTCATATAATTGCAAAGCTAGGCAAGGGAAAAAATATAAAGGCACATAGGCTAGGAGAAGAGTAAGATAAATGTTTTCTTCATTCAGTTGGGTGGAACGCATTAACTGCACAAGACTAGCCACAATGACCTCCTCCTTCCAATCTCACGCAAAAGGACAAGGACGTAACCGTGAAAGTCGATGCCGAACAGGGCATTACATTCTCCTCCCCTTAAGAAAAGCATCGTCCTCGATGCGACATAACACAACAGAAAAAGAAATGGTTCACAATCAAGAATAGGTAAAGGAGAAAGTACACCCTATGGTTTAAAATTTTAGTCGATTAAAGCACGGTCACAAGAAGCCTTAGGAACATTTGGTAGAAATTTTAACTTTCAATGTTCTGTGAAGATTGGCAGTTCTTTCTTGTTTATTATTTCATTAGTCTCTTTCCATTAGCATTATTCTTAGTTTAATTTCTTTTAAAAATTTCATCATTGAAGAGTTTTGGTTTATTCCTTATTGTGGGTGCCCAACATGAACTGCTAACACAACACCCTATCAGGTTCAAAAGACACTACAGATTCACAAGCACACAAGTATATACTTCATGATTGTATTACACCACAAAAGGTTACTCAAATACGGAATAGAATAGGCACAGTCCACATAACATAGTACTCGTCACACATCAATGACTGACATACAAAATACTCAACCAAAAGAGTACTACAATCCACCAGACATTTCCTCAATTTGCATCGATGAAAAATTCACATAACACCAAACAAATGCTACAGGTACATAGTGTCCACAAGGGAATCAATGACATATCCACAACATCACAACACATATCCATCTGACATGAGTAACACATACATCAAAAGACCACTACCAAACATCACAATAACTCAACATATATCCCAAAACATCAACCATACAGACAAATATCATAAGCCTCCCTCAACTCTTATGCCTCCCTCAACTCTTATGCCTCCCTCATACTCTTATGCCTCTCTCAAACTCTTATGCCTCCCTCAAGTCTCTTATGCCTCCCTCAAACTCTTATGCCTCCCTCAAACTCTTATGCCTCCCTCAAGTCTCTTATGCCTCCTCAAACTCTTATGCCTCCTCTCCTCCTCAAGAGGCCGGTGACCCTATGGCCTAAGACACATAGAGTTCGAACACTCCTAACCCAAGTGACATAATAACGCATGGTTCAACAACCCGCTAGTTATCTGTACTCCTTGGGGCGTACCCCTATACAACGAAGCGGGTCCATAGGTCCAACCATTTCATGGTGCATCCCATGACCCTATTCCACACATCACGACAATAGAACCAGCACAACAATCCAATCAAAGTGCCAAGTGGCAAAGTACAAGCCTTGGGTAAGGCGGTAAAAATTCCAAATTTAAAAGAAGACCCCAAATCAAGCAAAATAAATGGCCAAATAGCCATAGTTAGTATCAAAATCCCCATGTTAGTGCCACAAACCAAGGAAATGCCCAAAATTGTAAAGCATGGCAATCAAGAAAAGTTGTTGGTCCTTACAAAATAAGGTAAAAATCTCAATTTACGAATAAAATCAACTCATAATAATGTCACATTACGATAACTGTGTGGCCTTATCTGGCCACCAAGGGGTACTCAACGAGTTGCTAGCACTCGGAACATCGAGCCTCAGCTCGTAAAATACATATCAATAATACAACTGTCATCACCTCCATCTGAATCATCCCGCCACCACTTCGACAAGGCTAAACATAGTCATAGTTGCACTTAGGTTGCATACATACAACCACATAGGGAGAGAGGAAAGGATTCACATGTTATCTACTAAACCGAGTTTCGGCTCAAGTTATTGACCCATGGTACACCATTCCTCACTCTCAACATACACTTCTACCGATTACCCTCAGGGTCGGTTAGCGTAAGGTTCACAACATAACATACAACAACATCACTAACATAATGGTGGCACACACATAACTACCATAACGTCTTACATATGGTACATATACAGGGTAGATCACGATCATACATTCACTGAGTGTAACACATCACTTTACCACTTTCTACACCCAAAGTGCAATCACCATATGATAGGGTTCATACACTCACCGTATGACCCAAAATCACAACATGAAGCATTACATATTTGCACAAATCATACATACGATGAACATAGTACATCACAACATAACATCCATTGCTACATAACAAGGTGGTACACACATTTCTTCAAAACATGGTAAAAACATCATGATACAACTCATTTCTTTTAACATCAATCTAGTCATACAACACATTGATACACTTACATATCACAATATGTCACAATGCTCCAACACTATGTCATCCACATTATAATTCTTTTCACACATCACAAACAATAATTCACACGTGAACTCTTCATAGAATCCACAAGAAGGAGAGAGAATACTCCCATCCCCAACATATCAACATGATTACAAACACGCACAAAGTGACATACACATCATGTGCGTTCACAAATCACAATTACAACATGGATCACATCACACTTAAAGCACATTACTCTTCCAATATAAATCATCATCATGCAATATCATCATCATCATGAAACAACATCATGTAACACCATCACCATCATGTAACATCACCATAAAACACCAATCCGGCCCATAGGTTCGAGAGCATGAACCTATGCTCTGATACCAAGTGTAACGACCCAAAATCACACACACGAACAACATAGTAAAATACAGGATAACTTTTTTTTTTGACTTGCTTGACACATAACATGACACAACATGTCATCACCAAGGATACAACTAACACTGTGAACAACTTGTTACAAGGATGGCCATAAAGGCAGCATAGAAACGTTCACACCTATCAAGGACAATACACTTTTTTTTCTTTTGACAAGACAACATAGAAGTCCAATCACAGAACACACTTACAGTTAGGGCCAACCACAATGAGATATTCTTGAGGGTTATTTATTTTAAAAGGACATCTTGCAATTCTTAGCTTACGTTTTCAAGGAGGCTCAAGATATGATTCATACAATTCATCTTACCAAGCTAAGTTTATTCTTTTTACACTAAGTAATCATCTTTAAATCTTCTCTATTATGACATTTATTTGCTTAATTCGTTTATTTAGAGAAAGGGGTAATTTAATTCCACAAGGCCATCTGCTCACCACTAACACTACTAAGATTCGTTCTTGCCCACAAGACAACATGGTTTTAAGTTCAACACACTTAAGAGAAGAGATACAAGGTGCCTTGAAAAAAGGTTAGAGGGAGAAGGTCGAGATGAAACATCTTTAGGACCTCATTAGTTATTGCTAGTATTTAATTGAAGCTAGGGCTCTTAACCAGAATTATCAACAACTTTACTTAGGCTTCGCTAAAAGTATTAACAAGGAGTAAAAATTTACTTTCCAAATGGCGGTGAGAAAGATGGTGAGGTCTCCAATTTGTTTTCTCTGGCTTATTAAATCTTATTATCTTAAATCAACTAACAATTTTTTCACCTTAGGATCATTTTACAAATTCACCATAAAAGGATAATGTTCACTAGGAGCTAGGGATATCATGATATAAAGTTTACTTCCAATGATAGTCCTGCCCTTGTTTACTTAAAGAATTTCTTTCTCTCAAGTTGGTGACCCCTACGTTACTTTATTTGAATACAACTTTTAATTTAACTTCCAGAAGTATTAAACAATCCCATGTTAGTTTACTTATGACACTTTATTACTAAGTCATATCAAGGTTTAACTCAAAATTTATTCTCAAGGCAAGGTTGTAGCAACACTCATTTACAAGAACAAAACAAGATTACATCAATTCTTAAAATACTGATACTCCAACAAAGTCACTCAACAACAATAACCAAATTTTCTTATAATTTCAATGATGGTCAAACAATACAAGGTTTCCAAAGTTCAGATGACAAAGTCCACAATACTTTATACTAAGACATTAATCCTCTTTTAAACTTTCCACTGGACGTTAACAATAGTTGAACAACATAAAAAGGTTTCGAGCAAAGGAACTTCTCAACTGAGGTTGATGACAAAAGTCTACAAATCTATCCCTCATCTACACGCAAAATCCATCTGCAAAAAATTTTCTACAAGAGTCAGTTCACGAGAACTGAGCAAGATAAGGCTACACAAAACCACCATAACTATTATCTAACAATACCACGAAAAGAAGCACTTTATTACAAGAATTGGTTCAAACCTCTAAACACTATCAACACATCAAGTTATAATAAAGTCTTCATCATGCCAATCAAAGAAGGAGAAGACCTTGTACTTCAGTTAGGAGTAAAAGCAACGAAAGTATAACAATCGTATGAGAATGGCCCTTGGCCCTATAAGGAGAAATAAACAATCTAGTAAAATAGAATTCCCATCAAGTAAGTAATTAAACAATAATTACAAGATTGAGATTTGATATATACCAACCATCTAGAAATTTATCAAAGGTACCAAACGCATAGACTAAAATAATATATTTCTAAAAGAACAAGAGTTGATCGGCCCAAGAAAGGGGAACCACGGGTTTCAAAAATTAACACAAAAGCCATGTATAATTGAGTTTCAAACCGGAAATCAAATAAAGTATACACACAACATAAGTTTCGAGGCGAAAGCAAGGTATATTAGTTTTGACCATTAACTACAAAGATTTTCCAATCATCCAAGAAGGGTCAAAGTCTTACAGGCTAGTAGCAAACACGCGAGAGAAGAAGGGGGTTCCGTCCAACAAGAGTATACAATAATGTCATCAACAAATTTTTATAACACTAAAGATTTGCAAACCTCCACTACAATACTAATGTTTGGTTAATTTAAAATAAATTACCCATATCCCAAAACAACCATATTTTACGGCAACCCTTGGTAACATAGTCAACCGTCGCACAAACAGATACAAACATAATTTCTAAGTGACATTATCAAAACAAAACCTTCCGCTATGAATCCATAAGATTATCAAATGAAAGTTGAGTTTTTCCCAAGATTAATCACATTTAAGGAAATTTCCATCACAAACTATTACGGTAATTACGTGCATAAAAACCGACCAATATTAATTAATAGCGTTAACATTACAAGGGAGAAAATAATGCAAGTTAGGAAAAATAGAAGAGCGCCATCAGCAATAATTCTGAGAGGGGGATTAGACCAAACTATTCTAGTGTCAACGAGGTACTGGATTCGCACAATGAAACCTCCAGCTTAGTTGATCCGAAAAGCTAGTTATGGTTCAAGTTGATAGGGATGGTCAAGGTACTTCTTGAGGATGGCCTTAAAAGCCTAGAAACAAGATGAAAGATAATAAGAGTCTAAACACGCGAGATGGCAAAAAACATTGCACACAAACCTTTTCATTCTACCAGTTTTAATACCAAAACTCTAAGTTGGCTAGCCCACGCATTGCTCACACAATCCTACAACCTTTCTTTCTCGATGCCAAAAGGTTATCAAAGGGACTTGCGAAGGAGCTAACAAAAAAATGCGTCAAAAGACAACTTGGGTGCTAGGGAGGAGCTTCATAGTTATCGTAACTTACTTCCATAATATCGAAAATACTAGTTGATCAACATAATAACTTGCGAACTCAATCACAGAGAAAATTAATACATAAACAAACAGATGAAGGTCTATCATTCGAGTAAGAGAAACATAACATTCGGAGGAGAGGGCACACACATCCTTTCGACCAACATACTGACAACGATAAAAGCTAAAAAAAGAAGAAACAAGCAGAAAGGGAAATCTCCCATCATGACATCCAACTGACAAATCAATGCAAGGAAAAAGTGGTTCGATTTCACAATAATTTTAAATATAATAGCAGTAGAAAGGTGTAGAAATATCTTGCCTTTTTCTCCAGATCCAGTAGGTTTCATGGACACCGCCCGGATCAGCAACAACAACCCAAGCCAAATTCCATTTTCTTCAAGCTCGTTGGGCGCCCAAACATCGACCATCTTCACGTTGGCACAGGTAGGAGTTCACGGCCAGGGTGGGTGGTCTAAAATACTTGCCAACATCCTCCCAACACCGCTCCAAAATTAGCCCTAGAACCTCTGTAGGCCCCATTTTTGGCAATTGAACTTGATCCTTCGTCATTCATCCAACACCTCCACCATCTCCATATGCATCTGATTGTTTTCTGATTTGGACCTCCTAACCTTGGTGCTCTCATATTAGGAGCAGCCCTAGTCTGAGATGAAGCAAAAGAAGATGGCTTTAAAACCAAAAAAAAATCTCTTGGTACAGACTCCATATCCAAAAAAAAAAAATAGTCCCTAGACTCAGCATCCTCAATTAAGGCTGACCAGTCACTAGATTGCTTCACTAGGCATTACCAATACTCTCTACAAGAACATTTCCCTTTTTTTTAAAGTGATGGAACCACTTTTCCTCTCTCACAACAATTTTCGTTGCAACAATCTTGGACAAACTTGGTGCAGTGTGGCAGAGGAATACTTTTACTTTCCCTGTTCACTCAGCACATGTTCTGAATCTGACAAATATCCTACTACCTTCATCTCCCAAGACATTTTCTCCAACATTGCATAGATCTCCTATGCCTGTGGGTGTGATCTATCACCAACACAAAAAGCATGCGCCATTTTATTGGCTTCGCCGAGTTGAGCACGTGCTACGGGCCAAGCTAGGTCCCGCGCTAGGAAGGTCTCATGTTAATTTTACAACCAAATTGTTTATACATTAACTCACCATATACCAACTCTGTGGGCTATGGCCGAGCCAACCAGGATCACCCAAACTTAATTCCACATGCAAACCGAGTGATCCGTTCACAACACAACAGTCTTGATACCGCCAAGCTTGATAGGCCAACAAAAACGAGCCAAAGTGTGACCGAAGTCACCGGAATCGAACACAAGAAGGAGACAGACACTCATCTACGGGGCAGAGTGGAAGAAATGAAACAACAAGGCAATTTGTGCTTCGTGAATATTCTGATAAAAATAGATCCACCTCTATGAGATACTCTTCCATGAGTTACAACGTAAAACAAGTAAGAAATCAATAGAGAATCTTAGTAATAAATTTCATCAGGTCTCCTGGTAATACTCTCACTGTCACATAGTCGATTTTGATAAAAAATATCTTGAAGGAGAATCCCGAATTTGAGGATGCGTCGATCTGAGCAGAATATAACAACATAGTTGGACAACTCCACTTCTTTGGAAGCACTCACAAAGGCTTCTACTATACTTGTAACATGCTTGCTGCCGGTTAAACACATGTTGCAGTCAGCTGTTGTCTGTGGATCACCGACCAGAACACACCTCACAGTGCCCAAGAAAGTGGAGGTAACACGCCTGCTCCCCCAGCCTGAAGCTCCATCTACACCCACGCGCACAGGAAGGAACCAGGAAGAAGACACCATGACAGAGAAGGTTTGTGGTAGGAACAGGAACAACACTGCGCAAAAGGACCAAAACAACACTCCAAACACGTTTTCCCTCCATCAATGCCTCGCAGAACAAGAAAGACGCCTCCCAACCATACGTATTGAATAAAGGATCCAAATGAGATCCAGGTGAGGAAAAACGGGACTCCACCGACTCCCATCTCCCTCACGCAAGGACAAAAAACATAAATTTCCACCCACTGCCAGCTACAACCTAGTTGACTGCATTCTTACTTCAATTTCCATCCTGATATGCCACACAATGCTTATGTTTTCATTGAGAGAAATATTGTATTATCTAATTAAGGCCAATCACCCTTGCGGTCAATTAGGAAAATGGTCCTACTTTGACAATTCAAGTATATCTTGTCTTTTAGGAAGATAGCTACAAAGCCAACCCCATGATTTGAAGCTCGGACACAAGACATAATGATTACCTCACGCTCCTGGCTCTGAAAGGCATCTACCGTAATGATATATAAACCTTTTCCTTCATCAGATTTGAGGACAGCATCAAACTCTCGGTGTAAACATTTCAGCTGTAGCTTGTAAGGTGTGATAATTCCAACAGAAACCTTTATGCCTGCCAACTTAGTGACTCATTGAAGAAGCTCATATAATTGCAAAGCTAGGCAAGGGAAAAAAATATAATGGCGCATAGGCTAGGAGAAGAGTAAGATAAATGTTTTCTTCATTCATTCACAAGACTAGCCACAACGACCTCCTCCTTCCAATCTCACGTAAAAGTACAAGGACATAACCGTGAAATTCGATGCCGAACAGGGGCATTGCACTCATAATCTTAGGATTAATTACACAAGACTAGCCACAACACCTCCTCCTTCATCTCACGTAAAAGTACAAGGACATAACCGTGAAATCGACAGGGCATAGCCATAATCTTAGAGCATAAGGATAGGGACAGTAGACCATGTCGATCTCGCATCTAGAAGCCTCTTTAAAATATCAATCCATTTCAATGATAGGAATCTCTCATAGTCATCTACAGCGAGCCCCTACATCGCAGTCTTCATACGGCCAGTGAGATAAAGAGGCATCCGCGACCTCTACATGTACTCAAAATAGGGGATGAAAACATCTTATGTAACACATCTGACTCTTGAATTTATTATCGCAGTAGATACTGAGAAAAGCCAACCCCCTGTGCGGCTCTGTTGTCAAACCAGGGGAGAAGCAGCATTACCACTTTATCCAAATCCCCAGTTACCTCCTCGAATTCTTCCAAACACTTTGATATTTTACCCACTCTTACTTTTCATGACCCTAACACCTGAAAATTACCAAACAAAACAACTTGTTATGAGCTAAAATATGAGAGCAACATTTTCTGTGTGAAAAATAAGTACTCACTTGCTTTAGAATCTGTTGGGAATCTCCAAAAAAATTGAGATTTCATATACCCAGGCGGAGCACTTTTGAGAATCCTTCAATGAGATCCCTGTACCGTGCTATAGATTTGCTTCTCCCGATTATCACCTTCCTCATTTTAGGTAGATAGAGCTATTATTTCTTTTGAAAAAATAAAAAATTGCATGTGTTTTGATAAGATTCTATTATTATAACAAAGCTGCTGCAGGAAATCCGTTAATGGTGTAAAGGTCTTTAATTGCTCACCATTGGATTTAATTTTAATAGGCGGATGAGATTTATTTCACTTTGATCTGTGCAATATGGATTCCACCAGTGCATGGTCATGAATTTTCCATCTTTTTCTGAACATGCAGGTCTCAAAAATATTTCTAAAACACTTATATCACACGTGGCTTATTACAATCACATATGAATTAGGGAAAACAACTAGAGTAAAAATTTTCCTTTCAATATTTAATTTCATGTGATGAAGAATTTTATTATAAATAATAGCAGCCATTGGAAATATTAAAACATAAAAAAACTAGTCATTTATAAATTACAAGCATGTAGCAGTTACGGTTCTAAAGTATTACTAATACATTTAATTATAATTATTACGCTGAAGGCGTTCCCTTATGGGAAAGGACCTCTGGATGTTTCTGCCACGATGTTAAATTTGATGGCCTCTTGGACGTTTTTTCAATGTGTTTTATTTTGACAGTCATTTGGTCATTTCTGGCTATTTTTAACAGTGATTGTTTTATCTATATTTATTAGGGGCTTGAGTAGCTTTCATTGTATCTTTGGTAAGGAGTTTTGGTATTTTGTTTGAGGGTAAAAAGCTGTGCAACACCTGCTAGAGACCGGAATCGTTCAAACTTGATTCTTTTGTTTGTGTCGTGCAGCTTGCGGGAGTTTTGATATTCTCTGTCATCTATAAAGGAAGCCCCCAAGAGAAAAGCTGCTTTGGACAGGGCCAGACGTGACAGGTAGCTGCTCAACCTTTTTTTTTAATGTGGCTGTTCATCAGAGTGTTAATGGTAATTTGTGTTAGGGTTTTGTCAACCAGGGCATTCTCTATGGTTTTCTGCCTTAATTTAGTGGTTGAATTTTTATATAAAATCTACATAAAGTTATTAGATTCATTAGAAACAATGAAAGACGTAATCGGGTCTGTGTGTGTTCAATGTTCAATGCATATCAACTATTTGTTTAGCCTTTTTCAAAATTCTTTGTTGGTGCATGGATAAATTTTTTCGTAAGTTTCTCAAACCAACTTGAATTGAGTGTTGAAGGAAGGGTACTGTGTTTTTTCTTTTTCAGGTGCCCAATTTATTATTCTGTTATAGTTCAACCTAAGACAACTTGAGGGATCTTATAGATTTACATCAACATTGGATTACTATGATCATTTCGTGAACATATTTCTCACTTTCTTTAATAATTTGTAGGTAGGTTACAAACACTTTGACACCGCCACTCTTAAAAATTAGAGTATGCATTAGGAGAAACCCCGATACTTTGTTATTCAAAGTGGCATTGTCAAAAGAGAAGATGTTTTGTCACCACCAAACTCGAATACTTGATCGTGACGACCCACTTGCTACTCTCAAAACTAGTTTAATGTATGATTTCTATACTACCGTCTCGCTTGTTTATATTCTCTCTTTTGGCATAATTTCTTATTGTAATTTAGTATGGAATGTTCAGGAATTTGAAACTAGAGTATGTGGATTTGTATCTTATCCACTTACCTCTAAAGTTCATTAAAGGGGTTCTACTTAATGTCCGCCCCAAAGAAGAAGATTTTTACCTTTAGATTTGAAGTCTACATGGGAGGGAATGGGAAAATGTATGGAGATGGGGTTTACCAAAGCCATTGGGATCGAGTAAATTTTCCTCCAAAAAGATTGAAGACCTTTCGGCTATGTCGGGATTCCCCTTGTTAATCGTAATGCCTTTCACAAAAGTTTTTAGTAGCTTAATTTCCATCTCGCTCACTGAAGGGTATTTTTGTTTCTTTTTCATGCTTCAACTTCCTACATGACATCTTTAACGTAACAACCCATCAAGAAATTGAAGAAGCCATATAGACCATTTAAATCTTCATGCTCTGTTCACTCAATATATGAAACAGAGAAACTTCCAAACTCAAAAGTTTTATTAACATTCTAATCCATAGGTGTAGATGCATCCGATGTGGCAGCATAAAAAATTGAGAGAGTGTTGTAGCAAGCATAACATTCATTTAAGTGCATGGTCTCCTTTGGGAGCTCCAAATACTCCCCTGGGTACTAATCTGGTGATGGATAACCCCCTTATTCAAGAAATTTCCCAAAAGCATAGAAAGACTAAAGCTCGGTATTCCTTCAAGTTCGGTTTTATGCAAAATTTCCCTAAATTAAGAAGCATATGGTGTATAGTTGGAAAATGTTTGTGCAATCTGTTGCAAGTTTTGTTAAGGTGGGGGATAGAACAAGGAGTGAGTGTGTTGCCAAAGAGCTACAATAAGAGTAGAATAACCGAGAGTTCTTAGATATTCAATTGGTATCTAACTTCAGTGATCTTAACAAGATTAGCAAGTTTGAACACGCTAAGATATGGCGTGGGGATATTTTTATCAACTCCACAACGAGCCCCTACAAAACTATTGAAGAATTTTGGGATGGAGATATTTAACATAGTGAGTCTATGTCCATAGATTTATGTGAAGGATAGATGATGATAAACTGTATATAAATGATTGTTATTGGAAAAGTATATGTGAACACAATCAACAGTTAGTTTTTTTTATATTTCCGATTACAACATATAAGAAGGGGTGTGAGAATAAGGCATGACACCATGAAAAATACTTAGAAAGTGAGGGTATATGCTACTATTTAAATTATATGTTTATTTATAGATATTGTACAAGCCTTGTGAATGTGATTTTGAGTAGCCCTCCTTTGGCTTTGACTTAAAGTCAATAATGAACCAATCTTGTTAAAGGAATAACTTTATTTTTAAAGTCAATTTTCTTTGTAATCCCCATTCTCATAATCATAGTCATCCTACCATAAATCCACTCATAGCAAGTGAGGATACAATACCTTCCCATCACTTTCACTTCACCAAAATCAAGGACTTACCTGCAAGTGTTGAAGGTTCTAAAGTTGACTTGTTTGGCATTGTTGTTATGATGTCAACATGCTTAACAATTCATCGGCATGACAAGTCTGAAACAAAGAGAAGAACACTACAATTAAAGGACATGTCAGGATTCAATGTAAGTGTCACATTGTGGGGACAACACTTAGATGAGATAAGAAACGAACTTGAAGACATGCTTTCTATACCACCTCTTTTGGTCCTTGCCTTGAAAGCTTCTCGTGTCTCCAGTTTCAATGGAAGCTCAGTTGACACTGTTTCAAGAACCAAATGTTACGTCAATCCTCTAATTTCATAAAAAAATACACTTCATGGTTGGGTTGATTCTGATGACTACTACCTTCGACACCCTCTATCACAAGCCAATTTATGGGCCCTCCAAAAAGCTTGACCTCTATAACAATGATTTTAGAGGTACTAAATATGGGGAACACAAAGAGAAATGAATGGGCCATGGTTACTGCAGAAATCACAAATATCAACATGGACAAATTTTTTTACAAGGCATGTCCTCTTCAAAAAGGTGACAAACAATGCAGGAAAAAGGTGAGAGAGAATGGTAATGGTTCATGGTTATGTTCGAGTTGCAACAAACAAGTTCAAAAATATGATTATAGATATGCATTGAGGATTGATTTAAAGGACCCAACATGAGAACTTCAATCGCCATCTTGCTTTTGATGATACAACTGAGCTAATCATGGGTGTTACAATAGCGATCTCCATATATTATCTATGACGAAGATGCGATAAGTGAAACTATAAGTAATGTCATCGTAAATGAATACTTTGCTTCACGCTTTCACTCGAAAAAGAGACATATTGCATGAAATAACAAATTGAAATGTGTCATCCTCGGTTCAAAGAAAGCGAAAATAGTGCAAATCCTCCATTACCTTTACGCAATATTTCCAACCCACTGTCCCTTCAAACATTACACCCTTACCCATCCCATTCTATACTTTCAACTATCACCGCTATGTTTCTTATTTCATATCTATGTTTTGCTTTTTTCCCGCTTCAAAAGAAAACTGTTGTATTCCCTTATACACTTACATACTATTGTCTCCTACCTACTATGTGGATTGTTAGTACTTTTAAGAAAATAAATATAAAATACATGCACTTTTGTTATGTACATATTTACATCCTTGTGTACTATGTGAACGCATTGTATGTTTCTATATATCTAATACTCTTTTCCTTAAGAAAAAATGTAGTTTCTCAATACTCAAATTGTTACCTCTTATGCATATTTCCCATTGGAACTCCACATGCATTACAATTGAATTTAGTTTTATATTTTGACTTATTTCTGCATTTGTATGTCATCAAACAATTTATCGTTCCTTGCTAACCTGCATGATCTTTATCCAACAGGTGGTACTCCATAAGCCTATGACTTTGCAATCATGTCGACTCCTGCAAAACAAGCCCAACGAAGAGAGAACTACGTAAAAAATAAAGTAAACATAACTACTGAGCAACGACATCATAAATTAGAGCATAGAACAATGAAAATATCTGATATCTTTCAACTTACAACGCCCAACTTACAACGCCCAACAACCTACAATTCCCTAACATTCCAATATTTCCATCAAATACAACTATTGAAGAATTTCCAACCAACATTCCACATGTAACTTCCATGGAAACAAACTTTCACGAGCACACCACTTCCTTCCCTACGAACCCATCTTTGCTAACAACAGTCACTTTTCCCCAAATATCTGGGATGCCACATGAAACTGTCTCAAGTACCAACCTTTCTTCAGTTCATCGCACATATACAAATAGTTTCTCCTCTCCTTCTGAATGCTTTCCACCTTACAATCCACAAATGACTCAAACAGAACACCCCACCCCTTCCAATACACAGATATTTCCCATATTCCCGCCCTTGATGTTGACTATTGAAGCCCAACGTCAGTTTCACAAAAGAATAGATTTGCTGGCAAACATCCAAACTTGCTCAATCTGCTTGGAAAATTACCCAGGAATTAAAACAATTTCCTTTAAAGGCTTTCCCTCCCGTAACAAATGGACCTCTAAAAATATCCTACCATTCTTGTGTCTTTAACCCAAATGGAGGAGATGCTTATTGCACGAGTTAATCCATTCATGCAAGTTGCCCAAGTACGTGGCGGGAAATAAAAATACTCAAGACACACCACAAGCTTCCCGTAAAACATTACTTCAATAACAAAGACCCTACCCTATCACCTTGGACATTTGGACATAGTTCATACAAAGGGAAGGATCTAATTTTAAAAATTATGATTTCTACGTCAGTAGATCTCATGTTTGTGCAGCTTTCTAATATAAAATCCAACACGATCCCTATTACAAAGATGTCTTAATCAATGATGAAACCCTTTCCTCACTACCATCCGAGTCATCAAATGTTTCCTCCTCTCTCAACACAACCACAATGGAACTGCCCCAAATGCAAACTTTCTCTACAACTCATGGTAGTGGTGTTCCCACCCACTTTGATGAAACATATGAACACTCATCGTCTTTCGTGTCAACACCTCACAATACATGAATAGAAGAAGAGGAAATCAAACAGTTCTTGCTCAACCACAATGGTAACACTCCATTTACCATGCCATGGATAGAGCTTGGGATTTCGCCAATAAATGAATACAATACGGAAGGCCTTTTCTCAATGGCTTTCCCAACTTTATTTCGATAGGAAAAGCAATGTGGCAACAACCCCACATTAAAGAAGTTCCAATGCATGAATACACTCTTCATTTGATGCATTTTCATGATGGATGCTTTGGTTCCCACCCAAGATTTTGTTACTTCCTTCTAAACCTCATAATGCGACACAAGCCAATCCACAACAGCTAGTTTTTATGAAACAGAACATCGAATCTAGAATCCCTTTGACAATTAGAGATCTGCAAAGAAAACTACTGGAATGCCCCAAAGACAACCTCCTAGACAATTTAATGTACTTTGGATCGAGCCTTCGAGGGACATGTTCATTCTGGGCAAAAAGTAGAAGTGAGATTTCAGATATGGTGGAACAATTGGGGACACCAACCTTATTCTTCACTCTAAGTGTTGCAGACACTAAATGGCCAGATCTCCACAATATTATGCCTAGTGAATGCCCAACAAATCCTCGAGCCGCACAACATTGGAGAACACTTAACATTGTCTCTAACCCTCATCGAGTATCAACATACCTGCATCATAGATTCACAATATTTTGGGAAGAAATATTGCAGAAGGAACTTGGAGTAGTAGACTTTTGGTACATGTAATCAAATCTACTTATTTCAAAGTTTTTTCCAAACTACATAGCTAATATTTATGTTCCCTCGTCTCGCAGGTATGAATGGAAACATAGAGGCTCTACACATGTCCATGGTTTATTGTGGCTTGAGAATGCACCAAAAGTTGATGAAATGGACTGGGAGGATATAACAATTATTGAGGCAACAAAACAATACTTTGATAAGTTCGTGTCTGCTTGGAACCCCTTCCCGACTTGCAACCACTTGGATTTTGTTCACAAGTCACTCCTAGATGACCCTTGTTTGCTAGATACAACACAAATTCTATCCACCTCCCCGCATGCAAACCTTGAAGAACTTATTAATCGAGTTTAGTGCCACACTAAATTTTCAGAGTAGACATGTCTACGTAGAAAGTTATCATAGATGCGGTGCGGTATAATGCCCCATGCCACGCAACCTACTTCTTCCTTACACATTGAAAGTGACGGGAAAATTAAGTACCTCCCTTCCAGAAATGATGACAGATTAAATATCCACAATCGAACAATGATATACATATGGAGAGAAAATGTCAATTGCCAACCGGTACTTTCGCACCATGCCATTCTTAAGTATATTACAAAATATGCTTTGAAACTCCGAGCAATGTTCAGAAACATATCACCAAATGTTATCCATATTTTCAAGAGACATAGAAGCAAGTTCTCTAGCACATATCACAATCCATAAAATGCTCACAGAAAGTGTTGTTGAACATGACATAAGCACACAAGAAACATGCCACATGCTGTAAAAATTGCCACTTGTTATGTGCAACCATTCATTTGTATCATTAAATGTTGGGAAACAAATACTGAGACGTGTCGTTGAAAGTGACGTCGATGCACAACAAACAACTACTTTCTTGGATGCATATAGAGTTTTCCCAATAATCATGGAACACCTACCACTTATTCAAGTTGCTCAATATTGGAGCTACAACAAGAACCATAAAGGTGATAAATGGAAAAGTGACCGAAACAAGTAATTGTTCAGTTCCACCCAAGATTTGTGGATGTCCCTGCTCAAGAATCGATGTCATATGACCTTTTCTATTGGTCAAAACTATTTTTATACAAGCCGGTTTGAAATATTGTGTCCGAATTTGGTTCAACCCCACATGACATCAATGGCACTTGGGACATGTACAAGCACAACTACCGACCGCGGCATGTACCAGCACTCGAGCAAGAAGAAAGGAGGAAGCAAGACTACTATCACTCAACCCATCATAAATACTACCCTCTGCTTTGATAGCACCTCCACTACTACTATACTCAACACTTCTTCTATCCAAAGTGACACTATCATTCAAGGGGTATCAAATGTAATCATGTTTATTGAAACTAAAATTGCCCACTAAAGGCTACCATTCATGATATAAATACTACAAATGTATACATGTCTCATTATGTGTATGTATATCTTCATTTATTTGATGTTTTCAAATATGAAAAGTAACTTTAAATGTACGAATCTGTAACATAATTAAATGTACACATACAACATTTCAATGTAATGTTTCAACTAAATTCCTACACTACAACTATCAATCACACACATTATCAACTGGACAATAAATGTTTTTCCAACAAAACACCAACCGAACAACCGATGCACAACTAACACAATAAAGACAAATTAAATACATACAACATCAACTAAAAAATTAACTATTGAGAACAATATAAAATGTATTCATGTACAAATTTATAACAACTTTGAAATGTATAAACAACCTTAAAATTAAGTGGCCCATCTATATTTCTACACTTACGAAAAAAATCACACCCCTAATCAACATCAACTGTAGAACCTTCAAAAGTAATAACTATACCTCTAAATCAAATAACATATACCGTTTCGCGTTCACATCTCATGAAACACATGCGATTGCTAGTTAATATAGAACTATGTATATTTAAAAATGTCTATTAAGTATCCATTAGTTGTGAAATAGTTTAATTTTAGTAGATTTATGTATTTTTAATTATTTTTTATATAAAAAAATTATTGATATATTTTAAGACAATCCATCAATCTTATCTATTAGTAATTTGTGGATTGATACAATAATAATTAATGACTCTTACTATACTCAATCATTCTCATATGCATGTTGAGAATATGTAAAAGATGATATAAATACATATCATGATTCACTTTAAATAGTATATTTACTATTTTAATGGGTTAATCTACTAGCGACAAGTCTTTGTTGTTGAAACAATGTTAATTATATAGAATTTGGTCTAATTTAGATTACCATGAACTCTACATGTTTCTTGAAGACTACACACAAGAAATAATGTAGATCTTAGTCCAATGTAATGCGAGTGCATAAACATTATAAATTTAAATACTCTTATCGACATAAAATGTAAATTCAATATGCTCTTCTTTAAATTTTTGTAGATACTTTTGTCACAGGAATGCTACATTATCACTAAAATCAATGATTTATTCCTTTCCTAATTACAACCTAGCTGTACTCATGTATTTATAGGTCCTTAAATTTAAATTAGGAACATATTGACATGCATGAAAAAAATTCGACAACATTTTATTCATTTATTCCTATTTGGAACCACGAGATAGTGGGGATAGTGGTTCAGGCTTATGAAGTCTTACATGTTGGAGTTAACTTTTAAATAATATATAGAAATATATATTACAAGGAAATGGTTTCCTAGAGGCATTCCTTTTATTTTTCGCATGCTAAAACAATACGGAACTATGTACTTTGTTATGTTCTAATTAGTAAAGATATTTACTTCAAAGCTTTTAAAAGTTCAATTCTCACCAAATTGGTTATTTTTTATTTTCTATAATGATATATTATTTCAATAAATTCAAATGATATAAATATATATGTTGTCTAATGTGTTGTTTCTATAATATTGTAATTTTGTATTTTTTTTTAATATGTACAAATAATAAAGTTTAGATAATGTGATATTTCCATCCTATTCAATGTGGAATTCTCACACTATTATAAATTCATAAATTAATCTTCTTAAAATATATCATAATAAACAACTTAATAAAAATAATCTCTTCTAAGAAAAAAACTAATAACATATTATATATAAAAAGGTTAATGTGGAATTTCCACTTATTCCAAATTTATATTAGTATTCTCAAAATATACCAAAAAACTTATAGTAATATAATAGTTCCACACAATTATAATTTTAAATTAGTTTAGTTTAAATATGTTATAAATGTAAATACAATAGGTAATAATTATAATAAATTTTACACATTTTTTCTATATTTTGGCATTTCTATTTAATGTGGTATTTCCATAGTATTTTTATTAGTACTTCAAAATATATATAATAATAAATATATCATTTGGGTAATGTAACATTTCCATGCCATCTTAATTTTATATCAATTTTCTTAAAATTACAAAAATAAATTAATATATTTGGTTGGAATAAAGATAGTTAATATATTGAATTTTCCGGTACC
The DNA here is from genome assembly GCA_018340775.1 of Taxus wallichiana var. yunnanensis. Classification (NCBI taxonomy): domain Eukaryota; kingdom Viridiplantae; phylum Streptophyta; class Pinopsida; order Cupressales; family Taxaceae; genus Taxus; species Taxus wallichiana. Next base: position 107,466,169 of record CM031236.1, read on the forward strand.
TTTCTAAATTAAATATAATTGATTTAAATAAATTGAGAAGTTTGTTTATCACATTAAAATATAGAGTTTAATGTATTGGTTTGGAACTAACAATCACACGTCGTAAGTACAATGTGTATGAGAGGAAAGGGATAGTGCATTCAAACATCAATGTTACGGTAGGAGAGAAAGAGTCTAAGGAAAACAACAAGTGTAGAAGGAAATCAAAGGAAAGTTTGGAATATATGGAAGTGATGGAGTTATTTTTTACAAAGAAGGAAAATGTGGAAGGGAAGAGATTGTTATTTCTTTAGCTTTCCATTTACACACATGAGGGTCGAGAGACATTTTGTATAATTGCTCAAATGAGAAAGGAGGGGAGATGTGGAGGTCTTGAAGTAAAAACCATTTGAAGATAGTAGTGAAAGTTAGTCCTTGTCTTTACTGTTCCACCAATATCAATTATTTCTCTGTCAAAGTGAGTCCTTTAGATTTGTGGATTGTTAAAGCCCAAGCCATTTTAAGCGGAATCTACCTACAGGACCCTCTTGAAATTGGGGTCACCGGAACACGTGAAGAATTGTCTCTGTATCCCAACAAGGGCCAATCAACTTATAATTTGATGACAACAAAAATTGGTTGTTTAGGTGGTGAGGAAGAGTTGATGTAGACAATCTCGGTGATTGTACCAATTGTACCATTCACAAGGCCAACTTCGTCCCATAAATTGGGTGTAACCATAAATTTTTTTGTTTGCAAAGGAATATGTTCTATTGGAGTTGATCATTGACGGTTTCACGGAATCACTATGCACGGTCAATTGCACAATTGATCGAGCCACGAGAAGGTTCAATGAATTTAGCATCTAAAGGTTATGTTGATTGATAAGGTCATTTTTACAAATAAATGGGGTGCATATTCAAAATGTTAAATATTTTGTTGTGAAATATGTGTACCGATTAACGACACAAGGCTTGTCCTAGTCCAATCTTCAGCAAAAGGATATACATCTCGAATGTGGAGGAGGAGTTCATGGAATTGACCCTGTGAATGAATTGAACCTTTGTGGTGAACTACTATTTGCAAAGTAATAGATGTTGAAAAGCTAATCCAAAGTTTGGTGCTAATGGAATGACCCACATATAAATGAATGTAGTTGACATGAGGTAATTAGCCAAGGTCACCAAAGAGAAATATATATATATATATAATATAAGGATGTTTTGAATTTCCCCTTATTCATTATAATTATTTGGAATGGAAGGGAAAAAATGTGATATCAGGAATATTGGATGAGGTAGATGCTTCTAGGTTATGTCATTCTAAATCATCTCCATGCAAATATTGAATAACCAAAGGTAACATTATTAAGCAAGAAGGAATGATTTGTCAACTCAAAACGAAAATAATCAAGAATGTCATTATCAAGCAACACATATTTGTAATCTAGATCGTGTTCTATTTTGAATTGTAATGCATTTAGTACACGAGGTTTACTAATGTAAAATTCACACTCTATGTGTTGTGGACCTTCCTTTTATACAAACAAGATTTCTAATTCTCCAAATCCACAAGGAAGGTATTTTAAAATGTAAGAGACATTCTATGGGAAGGCGATAGTGTGTCTTGTGTACTTCTACCAACCTCCACGAGCATGAGTGAATTACAAAATAAGATTTATTATTACAATTAACATTTCTTCCACTTGTGTAAAGGATTGCAAAAAATTTGGCTACATCCTAGATCCATGTTGTTCCTATTGGTGTGTGCCTTTTCAACATTATGTGTTGAGTCATCTTACTTAGGTGATTTCATAGGTCTTAGGTGTCATAGGGGTTATAACAGATTCTGTTGCGTCATACACCTCAGTGTACGTCAATGCATCATATAGGAGTTACTTTCCATTTTAGGAATGTATGTCCCCTTCTCAACTTGAGGAGGAATGATTACACGTACTATGGATTACATTTCAACCCCTATTTTCACCACTTTCCTTTTTCATATCTATGAGATAGTGGAATGAAATGTGACCCTTTATTTTCTTTGCATGCACTTTCATGGTTGATGCTCACTCCTCCATGGAACCTCATCATGCTGCCAAGTGTGTACAACTCCATTGATGTTTGTGTTATATGGGACATGATACTCATGTTGTCATGTTTATGATTTATTCAACATGCTTTATCGAGAGAAATTTGTAGGGATCTATGCTACTCACCATTTTCCATTGCTTCCTACTCTTGGTTCTTGATTTTCATGGTTTCATGTGTAAGTGTCGCAATGGGTATTACATCTATATGTTATATGCATTGATTCGATTTCATCTTGTTAATAGGTTTTTTTTTCATTTTTGTGGGGTTTATAGGTTTTTCTTGCCTTACATGTGTATCCTAGATTTTTTGTGTAAGTTCGGGTTGCGGTCTTGAGATTTATGTGCATTGCATATTTTAATGGTGTAAGTTATTTTTCTGGCCTAACTCGGACCCAACTCTCCAAGGTGGGAACCAAGCAAGCTCCCCTAGCTCACCCTCCTACTCGCCTTTGCAACTCTACTCAACCCTCCTCTATAAGCTCTTTGTTGCTCGGTCCTACCTCGTGCATTGATTCTACTCACCGACCTGCTCACGATCAAGCTTGGCCTTTGATGTGCATGTATTACTCCTTTCCTTTAACTCATGCACTATTAAAAATTTCAACCTGTATTGCTTTGACTCATGCCTTGATCCATTTTCCCGAGATCTGGTTCGGCCATGATATGTCTTGTACCCAAGTTAACCTTGCATTGCAACCAAAACTCATCCTCTAGATGTGTGTGTTAGTCTTGGTTTTCCTTGATTTGTTTCACCTTAGTCTCTACTTCACTATATGACCATGTGTGTAGTTTGAGCTCCATAGGATCCTGCATACATTGCACTTTGTCCCCTACATTAGATTTTTGTTGAGCCCCACCCTTGGACCTTGCAACCATTGTGCCCCTCCATCACTCAATACATGTGATCACCTTTTCAATGCCATGAATCTTGTTTACCTATCCATTACACACCAAACCATCAATGCAGCATGTTCCCTCTACTCTCTCATTACGACCATTCACAGGTTGCCGTGTTCAAGCAACTTGTGGTGGATGCGTGTCAAAATTTTTGAATCAAAAACCACCGATGACCACAACCCTCCGACTCATTGAAGACCCTAACTTGTTGAACTTGTTAAGTAAATTAGGGTCTTCTCGACTCATCACATAACTCATGCGAACTTGGGCTTTGGACTCGTCACATAACTTAGAGCTTGTCCACCAACTCACCGAGTAGCTTGACCTTCAACTCGAGAGATCTCCTAGGATCCTAACTTTCCTTGAGATTTCCCTCATCTTTCTAGATAGTTAGCTAAGATGAGAAAGATCGCCCTCATTCCGGACCTTCTATCACCCCTTCTTTGATTTTTTTGTATTTTATCTTTTTCAAAATTGATTAAGCTCAATTAAGGGAAAACCATTAAACTTCATCATTAAAGGGGAGTACTTTTTTGGCCTCATTATCGGAGTTATTGGGATTTTAGAGGCCACTTTTCTGCTCTTCATGCATTGTAGTGCTCTTCTTCACCTATGGCTAGTGAGTGCATCCACCACCTTGCAGCAAGAGAGCCTCCTTTTTTGCGATGTGAGACACATTCTCTCACACTTAGTAGTGTTATACCCCTATTTTACTTATGCCTTTTTGTGCTTAGTTGCGTGTTGTTCCTTTTCTTCCAATTATGACTTATTCTAGCATCCAATCTTATGTGATTCATGACATATTGCAAGGTGAGTGGTCTAATGTCCCACCTCTCATGAACACAACTTATTCTAATCAACACACTACTTATAAAGTGTCGTAAACAAGAGGATTATTATTATTTTTGGGTGTTGTATTGCACATAGACACATTCTTTCTTTGAGTCCGCATCTTTAAAAATTGTGTGTATTCTTGTACCCTTCTTCTCATTCATTATGCACTTCTATTAGACATATCATGGAGGATGTTGTTTCCACACTTGAGTGTCACATGATCATTTGAGAGGATCTACCATTTCTTCTTTGTATATTGAATTATGCACCAAGGTATACTTTTATTGAACATTACATTTCTTAGGAACGCCTTTCTCTTGCACTCATCATTTTCCATCTTTGATGATGGGGATTATGTTTCTAGTTACGATGACAAGAATACTAGTTCGAATCCTCTCCTCCTCTTCTCATCCCTATTCCATAGAATGTTTACACTCCTCACTTCTCGTCGGACATCGGTAGTATCATTCCAAGCCTCATACCATCATCACATAAACCTCCTTTCCACTTCTCATTTGTGAAGCCCTTTCCACTCCTCCTTCATGTGTTTGTGATTCATACTTGCCTCGACATCTCTCTTCTTTTTGTCAATCCCCCTTCATGGGATGAGTATCTGCTAGACCTTCTTCGTTTCTTCATAATTCCTACTTTTGATGTAGTATAGGGACTTTTTCATCCTTTCACATGTGTTTCATAGGATTCCTTCATCTCCTTTGTTGGGAGTGCAATTCTTGAGAATATTTTTAGTTCCACTTTTTGGAGATTATCACTTATCCACCCTTGCTTGTGGATCATCTTTCTATTGTGGGGGTTGTTGCATTTCCTTCACTTTACTTGGAAATCCTTTAATGAATGTTCGTCTTTCATACTCGACATTTTTATGCTCATGGCATTACCTTAATTTTTGTGCACTCATTTTCTAGATCTATGTAAAAGTTACGTGAACCAGATTCATAGTTCTTCATATTGATGCCTTAAATTTCCTTCATGGAGTGGGAAGACTTCGATCGCATTTCTATCCTTCCCAAGGGCATGAAATAATTTTGATGAAGTTGGTTCTTCTTAAATCCACTAGCCGAGGACCACATCATCAACACTCTTCTTGGATTCTTACTATAATTACAGAGTTAAAATCCATATAAAGATTCTTCAACGGTCCCTCTTATCTCCTTCCTCTCCTCTCTTTTTCTTCTTCTAGATATATTTTCGTTTGTACATGGGTAAGCTTTATTATCACGACCCATTTCTCATTTCCAGCTTACCTCCTTATCCTAACTTACAATGAAGGGGGCTTGTTGGTGTGTTAATTTTCCACATCGGTGGTGTGTGTCATCTCACTTAAGTGAAGAAATAAATATTAGGTGTTGTAGGGGTTATGAAATATTCATTTGCATCATATGCGCCAATGTGCATCGATCGTATGGGAGTTACTTTCCATCTTAGGAACGTAACTCCCTTTCTCCACTTTAAGAAGTATTATTACATGAAAATTAGGGGTTACACATGACGCCCTATTTGTACCCCTTTCCTTATCAAGATTTATGAGATAGTAGAATGAGATTTGACTCTTCATTTTCTTTGCATGGACTTTCATGGTTTATTATCACTCCCCATTGAACCTCGTCACACTACTAGATTGAAATTGGGTTTATGTTTGTGTTATCATGCATGATCCTCGTGTTATTGCATTTCCACATTATTTTTAGTTTCATGTAGAGAAACGACACCCATGCTTTTAAATATTATACCTACGAAAACTATGGATGTATCCTTCCTTACTTGTTATCATGCTATAGTAATTCACGAAATAAATAGAACAAATGTTGATGCTCAAAAAATATTTATTCGTGTTCAAAAAAAAATTGAGCCATAAAAAAGGATGGCGTGGTTTGGAAGGATTTATTTTGGGAAAAAAAGGAAATAATAGACAGCAGATACATTGTGCTTCTTGTGAAGGCGAGAAAGTGAAGGGGGTTAATTAGTTGGTAACATAGTAGATGAAATCATTGAGCTACGAGAGGTATGTTGGATTCGTTGTGAGCCATGTTCTCCTATCTATTATGTCACATTACGAAAGGTGCAATAAATATTTGAATAATGTTGGATGTGTATTACAAGTCCAAGATTGTGACTTGAATTTGTGGCACCTAAATGTTCAGAATACATTGGAAAGTTTCAGTCAGTTGCAATGAAAACTAAAATTAGATGATCTTTTCCTTAAATTAAGGTACACTAAATCATTTATTGTGAAAATGGAAATCCTTTGAACATGATGGTAATAGAAATATAGAGAGCATGATCTTGAATGCAGAATGCAAGAATACAACTAGATAAATCTCGAATCAAGAGAGGGTTCAAAACTAAAAATGGTTGATGTTTTCATCATATATCAAATTCAAAAATGTATGCCACGGGTTATACTTACAAAAATATGCATACACTAAGAAATAAATAATGTAATTTTTCAGTGCTTAAGTGGAAAGAAAATTAACATGACATTCAATAGTCAGCTAAATTATTTGTGAAGTCAAAAAGATGCATTTCCGAGCTACATATAGGTTTCAATAATTAACAATAAATGTAAAGCTAGAATACATCAACTATGGAATCCGGTAAAACAAAACCCCAAAAATATGCCATCAATCTCAAGGATAGCGGTCAAAATAGACAAACAGACCATTACATCCTTGAAATGGTCACGAGTTGAAACATTGGTAATACAAACCAAATAGAGAGAGTTATAGCCTGCCTACAAAGCGGCCATAGAAGCAAATAACAGTGAGATTTGGGTTTCTATACAAACAACTAGCTAAGTCGAGATTAAACGAAGCGTGGCTCGAATTTCCATGCAAAGCTGTGTATATTGTATAGTAGTAATCTCTAAATACAATCACATGCCAACCTAGAAATGGAACAGAACACCTTACGAAATAAATAAGTAAAACTCAGAACGATTGCGAAAATAAAATGTTAGCCTGAGCTAAAGTAAATGATTACAAAAGAAAGGCATGCCCATGAAATATTGTAGGGTAGATGTTTTTATGGCATAGAGCCAACAATGTGGCAACAAGGAAGATAAAATAGAGACTAGAAATACGGTGAAAATCACGAACAAGATCTTTAATAAAATGAAGACCCGTCAATAGTTTTGGCTTTGATAATGGTTTCCAAGAGTGGAAAGCTCGCAAAATGCACAACCTAACTCTATGGAAATGGCTCAATCCCACAGTCATCTCAGACCAAACCAAGAATCACCCACAGGAGTGAATGAAACCCATATGTCAAACAATAGAGTAAAAAACTATCAATGGCAGCAGTCTAAATAGAGCATTTTCAACCCAGAATAAATGCATTAGAAATGGAAAAAAACCACAGAGGAACCGGCAAACCAAATCACAGACGAAAATGGAAAAAGGATATGCAAAAATCTTAAAGTTTGAAGCTTCTATAGTAGCAAAAATTCTTACTTGAAACCTCCATGAAAACCTAGATCTGTGCATGACAATTGATAAATCAGATATTGAAAAAGGATATGGTGGCTTGAATCAAAGTTAAATTTTTTTCTTTCACAACATATTCGCCACCATACAAAGCTTCAAAAATGGCTCCATTATAAGAAAAAAATAGAGAAAATTTTGGCAGATAGTAAATATACTAAGCGAGAACTTCACACAACCTCCCAACAAGCTCAGAAATCACATAAGCAGTCGTCGCGGATAAATTTATAGAGAGCTTTTCCAGCTCGAGTGAGCTTGCAAGAATGATAAAATTAGGGTTCAAATTCGCTTTTTCCCTACCAAACTCACCACGAGTTAGCTAACCAAAGAAAATTTCAAGATTTGCATATGTTTCGACCAACAAACCCTAACTCACTTTGAGTTAGTTTCCACCGACATAATAATGCAAGGGTTAGAGTCCTCGTGAAAAAGGGATTAAATGATTACAAAAATTATCCCTATTTACTATAGTTTATAATCTATGTCAATTATCAAAAGAGCCCCATGTTATTGAATCAAATGATATACTAAGGTTCGAAGCGAGACAAAATTTCAAACCAATGATTGTTGTTTTAACTTAAAGTATAGTGCATGACTAAGTCAAGGAAGGACCCACGACATTATATTTTCAATAGGTGGTCATATTTACTTAATCATATTTTTTAACCAGAGTATTTATCATAAAATTAAAGGATTCGACAATAGTAAAAATTAGGCTCAGATGGTCAACCAATGCACTCCTTATTGCTTTTGATCACCTTTTTGTAAATTGCAAAAGGAGAAGGAAAATTACTTTTACTTATGCACAGATCAGAAAAGACAAAAGGTTTTTTTTGCATGTGATCACAAAAGGAAAAGTTATATGCATGCAAAGGCAAGTGGTGCTAGAGGAAAAGGTGAGAAGATACAGGTGTCACATAGGAGGTGAGGACAAATTAACATGTTAATGCAAAAGGAAACTTGCACACAAAGAATTTTTTTAAAATAACCTTTGTTATTCACCCAATTACATTAAAGTTTGCAAAGGCTTCCGCACACTTTCATGCTTGAAGGATGAAAGGAGTTAGCTACAGTTTGACTGAAACTATAATATTTAAAATTAAGGCTATGAGAAAATACAGGGGTCACATCAAAGATGAGGAAAAATTAGCATGTTTAGGAAAAGAAAACTTGCACACCAAGAAAACGTTAAAAAAACATTAATCAATGAAGAATGAAAGGAGTCACCATTTGCGGTTTGGGTGAAAGTGTAATTTTAGAAATTAAGGCTATTTCGCCTCTTGTAATAGCCTATATAATTTTAGGCATTATTTATTATTTATGCAAAGGAAAATGCTAAAAATTATCGTGCATGACTTCAATCTACTTTTGAGGTGGGTGTGGGTGAATAATTTTTGTTACATATTGCGTGCACTTGAAAAACACTAGTTGATGATTACGGGAGGAATTTTGGGTGAGTGTTGAAGCAATTTTTCCTATTTTTCCCTTTAATGAGAACCGGTTATTTCCTTTCCAATTATTTGTAGTTGTGTTTACTAATCTATTAACTCTCGTAAATGTTATTTCATTTGAACTAACTAACTTACCTTGCTGCAAGTGGTGTTTTTATATAGTATTAATGTGCATGTTAATCAAGTTTATGTTGTTGTGATTTATCCTCAAGACATAATTATTTTCCTTAGGAAAACATCAAACCCATTGGATCATGCTAAATTAATGCTTCTTAGTGTATTGTGCATATTTCTTAGTCGGATCCCTCATAATTTTTTTGTATCACCGCACTTAAATTTTAATTACAACCATCTTTTACCCTTAAATTAACCCCACGATTAATAATATTTAGGATACATCAATAAGGAACAAGCCTTGTGACCCCATATACTCACCTCAACATAGGAATACCCACAACCCGAAGGTGTTTCTATTGTATTTTTAGAAGTGAGGGAAAAGCAAGCTTAGACCATCCGAGGTTATCCCTCAATTAGGTGCACTTATGAGAGATAACAATTTTTGGCACGCTTGGTGGGAGATAACAAAGATTAACGTTTTAATTTTTGGAAGTCGTTCCATCATTTAATAAGACTAGCCACCATGCATACATGATTTTTGCAGACCGCCGATGGGAACATAACTACCATGGATACGTTATGAAGATTGAATATCCAAAGCTAAAATCATCTCATAACTCAGTAAATCAAATTTCAGACTAGTGCAATATTTTTCAGCATCAAAATTTTCACCTGCAACCTTTTTAAGGTATTTCTCAAGAAAGTACATATATGTTATTTTTCTATTATCAAAATGTTTTCATGAGTAGTAGACCTATTTTTCAGATTTCTATATTTTTTGAGGTCTCGAAGACATGAATCATGATTTTAAGCAAAAGATTACTAGTCGATCAATATCCTTTTCATCCATTTTCTCCTTCGGATCAATACTATGATCCCTATTAAAAAGAATACCCTTACACTTGAACCTTATTAATCAATATAATTGTCAACATGATGATTATTATACTGATCAAAATCAAGCTTATGAAGATGGTTATGGTGATTGTTAATGGCGGTAAGATCTTGAAATTCAAGTTAATGAACTCCGAGCAATATTTAGCTATCGGGAAAAATTTGAGAAATCACAAGCGGTGGAGAATGATAGGCATCCGGTTGAGGAACCTTGTCGATGGGATTTTCCAACTTACATTTCCTATTAGAATCTAGTGGCCACATACCTTCCTTGTCGTAATGCGTCTATTCATAATTTCCCAAGTTTTTAGGTTCTTTATAATTTTTGCTCTTTCTTTTCCACAATCATGTAATGAATCAAAATTTAAGTGTTCAAGATTTTGTTCTACTATTTTTCTAAATCCAAACCTTGTACCCCACTCTTTTGTTCCAAAATTGTCGGTTTAAGTTGAAATCCACCCACTCTTCCATCCTTACTACTAGTTCATGAAGGAGAAAATTAAAAAAAAAAACCAAGAAGGGCAACCAACTGAAGAAACCATTAGGTTGGATTTCCTTTAAACTTTATAGCAATGGGTTTCAAAATTTCATTTTGATCAAATTTGAGAGTTAGAAAAAGAAACCATGCAAAAGGTGCGGTTTGATTTTGTAGAAGATCAAAAGCAAATGAAATATGATCGTATCTTTTCCGTAAGATCAAAATCAGGTGAAAGATGATCAACAATATTTTCTGAGAAGATCAAAATAGGGTGGAAGATGATCAAAATCTTCATAATCTAAGTGTAGTGTGCATGAAGGCAATATACTCACACTAGTCATTGATTCATCGTAATTTTCACAATCTAAAGAGGAGAAAGTATTAGTTAGTGATGAAGAGGGTTTGCATATCAGTTTTGGGGATAAAACAACAATTTTAATGCAAGACACACATGTTTTCAACTTGACCAATATTCTATTAGATGATGAAATTGAGATCAAAGATGAAGAAGGAAAGGTAGACCAGTTTCGTGGATTATCCTCGTGTTATTGCATTTCAACATTGGTTTTCAGTTCCATGTAGAGAAACGATGCCCATGATTTTAAATATTGCATCTACGAAAAGTATGGATGTCTCCTTCCTTTCTTATTATCATGCTATAGTAGTTCACGAAACAAATAGAACAAATGTTTATGTTAAAAAAATTAATTTTTGTTCAAAATGTTTTTAAAGTCTTAAAGAAGGATGGTGAGGTTTGGAAGGATTTATTTTGGGGAAAAATGAAATAATAAGCAGAGATACATTATGCTTCTTTGTGTGAAGGTAGAAAGTGAAGGGGGTTAATTGGTTGGTGACATAGTGAATGAAATCATTGAGCTATGAGAGAGATATTGGCTTCATTACGAGCCATGTTCTCCTATCTATTATGTCACATAAAGAAAGGTACAATAAATATTTGTACAATGTTGGATGTGTATTACAAGTCCAAGATTGTGAGATGAATTTATGGTACCTAAATGTTCACAAATACATTGACAAGTTTCAATCATTTGTAATGAAAAGTAAAAGCAATTGATATTTTCTTAAATTAAGGTTCACTTGAATACTTTGTTGTGAAAATGGAAATCCCTTGAACATGATTGTAATAGAAATATAGAGAGCATGATTCTCAATGCGAGAATGCAAGCATATAACTAGATAAATCTTGAATCAAAAGAGGGTTAAAATCTTAAAATGGTTGTTGTTTTCATGACATATCAAATTCAAAAATTCATGCCACAGTTATACTTATAAAAATATGCAAACACTAAGAAATAAATAATGCAATTTTTAGTGCTTAAGTGGAAAGAAAATAAACATGATATTCAATGGTCACTAAACTATTTTTGAAGTCACAAAAGAGGCATTGTCAAGCCACATATAGGTTTGAATCTTTAACATTAAATGCAAAACTAGAATACATTAACAATGGAATCCGGTGAAACAAAACCCCAAAAATATGCCATCAATCTCCGGATAACAGATCAAAATAGAAAAACAGACTACTACATCCATAAAATGGTCATGAGTTTAAACATTGGTAATAGAGACCAAATAGAGATAGTTATAGCACGCGATAAAGTAGTGATAGAAGAAAATAACATTGAGATTTGGATTTGTGTACAAACAACTAGCTAAGTCGAGCTTAAACAAAGTATGGCTTGACTTTCCATGCAAATCTGTGTATATTGCAAAGTAGAGATCTACAAATACAATCACATGCCAACCTAGAAATGGAACAGAACACTCTACGAAATAAATAAGTAAAACCCGAACAATTGTGAAAATAAAACATTATCCCAAGATAAAGTAAATGATTAAAAATGTAAGGCAGCCCATAAAATGTTGTAGGAAAGAGGTTTTTATTGCAGAGAGCCAACAATTTGGCAACAAGGAAGATAAAATAGAGACTAGAAATATGGTGAAAATCACGAACCGTAGAGATTCAATAAAATGAAGACCCGTGATTAGTGTTGGATTTGATAATGGTGTCCAAGAGTGGGAAGCTCCCAAAATTCACAAGCTAACTCTATATAAATGGCTTAATTCCAAAATCATCTCGAGACCAAACAAAGAATCACCCAAATGAAGGAATGAAACCTAGATGTCAAGTAACCAATAAAATAACTAGTGCAAATGAATACATGTCCAAAGGGCACAAAGAATGATAGATCATTATGATTAGGGTTGAGTTTGCCCCCAATGTAATCAAGCCAATATTTTCCTAATATGAGTGGAGTAGAAGGAGGTATACACTCGAAGGTAGACTATGAGATAGAATACGCATAACTCGTAAGTCAGTAGTGATAGGGATGAATCCATAATATATATGAGGATAATACAATGGAGGATAAGTATCTTCAAAAGTGAATCCAAGTCTGGACAAACCCTTATGTTTACGAGATAGTATCGTCGCAAGTAGTATCAAATGGGATATATTACCAAAATGAATCATTCATGAAAATTGTGTAAGTAAATTGTGGGCATGCTAGCGAAGTGGGACATGTAAAGGTGTAGGTGATAGAGCGATGTCCATAGACTAAACATGCCCCCGATAAAGAATAATATCCGTAGTAGGACTAGGTCTATCACACAAATGACACCTTCAAGTGGTGGAAAGTGAGGTGGTTCATTCATAGGTTGAGGATCATCTCGTACGATTAGTGTGTGGGATAGGAAAAATTGTATTAGGATCATGGTCACGATACTTGAATGGGTCGTGGTCATAAATAATAGTATATTCAATGTCTTCATGAAGAAATTTAATAAAATGGTGTACGGTATAAGTAAAAGCTTGCATGGCATGAAGCCATGGCCTACCAAGATGTTTTTGGTAAGAGACTAGGAAATAAGTGACAAAGAACACCGTGTTGACTATTTTGGGTCCTACAAGTAATAGGTAATCTAATGTGACCATCACATAGAGGAATGGAACCATCATATGCATGTAGCACAAGACAAGATGGAATAACATCACAAGTAGAAATATTTAGCTTCTCAAGAAATGACATGGGACATAGGTTGAGTTTGAATCCATTATCATCTAAAGTACGCTTAATACTCATATTGTAAATGTGAATCATGATATGCAAGGGTGGGTCATTGTTAAAGGTGTTAAGATCAACACAAATATTAGACTTGAATGCCACATGTTTAGAAAATGCATCTAAAAAAGTTTGATAGACTAAATCATGATGAATACTAGCATGAATGCAAGTGCTAGCTAGAAGATGTTGAATTTTATACTATACATTAGGATGTGTAAGAAAATAATCATTGATTAAGAAACTCATAATGACTATACTTGAGAATGATAAATGAAGAATGAGGACTATATGCACTTGATTTTGCATATGCTACATTATCGAAAAGGTTACAAAAGTCCCCAGTGATGATTCATGTCCTTTAAGAACATGTTTGAGTTCTTAATCTCATATGTAGTGTTTATTCATAGCCTAGATGCTTGTACTTAACTCTTCCCTAATTTTTCTATCTTTTTGTTGCTTTACGTACATGTTGTGGCCTTTCTTGGACCAGAGCCGCCACCACGCCTAGGAGGTGGTTCTGGGAATGCCTCCCAAGAAGGGAAGTGGTCCAGTGTGATTTTAACAGAATTCTCATGCATGTTTATAAAACACATGATTTCACTTAACTCAACTTCTAATGTGCGTTTGTGAACCAAATTACCTAAAAATAGTTATGTTTGCATGGTATTCACTCCCTCTCCTATTTTTAGATAGTTTTAATTAGTTTGAAGTTCCTCTTCACCTAGTGATTTGACACTTCAAGGATGCTTTGTGCATGAAGGTACATCCCATAAAATTCCTATATATTCAATGTTTGTATTAAATAAAATGGCCTAACAATATTGTGTATCTTGCGTAGTATTCTTACCACAATCCTAGTAGAAATTGCATACCCAAGCTCGGATCTCTTGTGTTATCTCTCTTCTACTTGGATTGTAACTAGACTGCCTTTAAGATGCCATTGTTCGGGCACCTTCTCTTGTTTCTTCCTTTGCATTCCCAATTCCTTGGAATCATATGGATACATAGAGAAAAAGGATAAACTGAGGGGAAAAACACAGATACATCCATATTTTCTAAAGATCTTGCTTAGCTAGGTTAGAATTATTTTTTTCCTTCATTTGTTCAAGTTATCAATTTTGAATTATTCATTTCAAATCCATATCAAATAGAGTATAAAATTGTTCATTTCAGTTAATCAGAAATTACACAATTACAAATAGAGAAAATCATTAGAAAGCTTGCTCTTTGACATTACCGGGGAAGTTATGGGGAACAATAGCTCTTCTAGAGTTATGATTTGTTCTCTACCTCTGAGGTAGGGTTAAAAGGGTTTTGATTAAATTAGTTCAATTGTTTTAGATCTAGATTCACATACTTGCACAAGTAATTAACTACAACTAGTTGATTACTTGTATTTAATTTTGTTTATTAGATTAGAAGCATTGTTTAAAATCCTATAAAAGATAAAAAATATTTACTTTTGCTAGATTAGTTTTCTTTCATTGTTTTTTTCAATATCTTTGTGAAAATACCAAAAACATAGTTTAAATTTCCTTTGATAGTTAGTTTTCTTTATCAAGATCAATTCAATTCATTCCGCATGACCATCAAAGGTCCACAACAAGAGAAAACATTCAGTTGTGATCCATTGGTCCCACAACCTTGACGGACTGAGTTGTTGATAGAAATTGATAAGGGTTTATGCTTGCTAGTCTTATGCACATCTGCTAGGTATTTTGAGAAGATAAAACAATTAAAAATGTTAAACATTGCAGTTGATCAAGCCTACGATTATTGGACTTCTCCCCGACAACAGGGATGGATTACCCATTTGACAATAAAAATACTATAGCTTCTGTGAGTTCATGGCTGTGATCCCCAGGTCCCACAACCCAATGGGCCTACTGACTAATTAAACATTGACACTGGTTTAAGTGCACTAGTATTCAAATCCTCTCCATTACCACCCGACATTGTTACACAACTTTCATTATTGAACATAGTAGCTGATAAGGTTAAGGATTGTTAGAGTAGACAAAAAAACCTTCCATAGACCTTGTGATTTTGTTATGCCTCTTGTTCTCACTTCCATAATCTTGTTTGTAAATCTATACGAGGCATCCAAGTCAATTTCTGTGTGTTCCACATCTGTACAAAAATCTCGACGTGAGCTCAATATCGACTAGAGCCTCCGAGTAGCCATTCTATCGACCATTTCATCACACCAATTTAGGTAAGGAAAATTTTCTTTTCCTTAGATTTGTAGATCCTGAAATTGCATGTTGAAGACATAAGGTTTCCTCATTAGCTTCTTCATTGCTACCACACAAACACACCCATTTCCATTCTACATTGGCTGTCCTAGCATGACCTCGGGAGGTCGGTTGTGATGAAGGTCACGTGTTGATTTTCTTTCATACAAATTGGTGAAACCAACATGAAGAGATAGTCTCTAAACATTTCCAATTTCTTCATCCATATTTATCTCTCCCATTAGTCTGCGAGTATTGTTATACCCCCCAAATATGTCAGGAAATGATGAATACAAATAATCCTCTCGAGTTTTGATGCATATCTCTATCGAATAAGAAGTCAACAATAATTACCTTCATTCTCTACATGGGAAGATAAATATTAAAATTATCAGAACAAAACCCTCTTCATCAAGGAGCTAATATTGGTTCCTTCGTACGGATTAAGGATCTTGACAAAATTACATAAAGACATCCCCTTGAGAAGTCAAGCTCTAACAACATGACTTTCACTGGGGAAGTAGGTTCATTTCCACGAGTTTTGTTTAGACAACCCATTAGCATGTAGTCATACCAACTCCCACCCCTAGATTAGGATTACCTAATGCGGTATGCTAGAAGTGATCAATGCTTCTAGAATATAAATCGGGCTTTTGAGAGGTTGCAAGGACATCTTGATGTCTTGTTCCAAAAAAACAACACTACCCCTCTAGCAATGGAAAAATTTACCAACGAGGGGTGGCATATCAACAAAAATTCATATCGGGATATCAAACTCTTCAACAACCTTCAAAATTTCAACAACAAACACCGAAGAAAAACATGACCCCATCAATGGGTGATGTCATCTCGGCGTTAGTGGAAAAAGTCAAAGAGTCAAAGCTTTCTCAAAGCACACAAAATTCATATGTTGGGAAAGCAAGAGTTTCTCATTATCCACAGGGTTATGAACGAATCCCTATAACACAAACCCCTCCTAAAGGGGTGCTCCAAGCCCTGGAGATTTCCTAATTGGGATAGGAACCTTGGGCATACCCCCATGCCACATATGGATATCCACAATAGGAACTACTTGGAAGTGGGTTCTTAGACACCATACCATCTGGAAATGCAATGTTCTCTAGTTTTGTTCCTTTATTTCTATATCAAACCAATCAACCCGAGTAAGTGCACGAGTTGGGGGGCTAAAACGGGTCTTAAGTGCACACATTTTTCTTAAAAAAAAAAATTCAACTTGTACGATTTTTTAAAAATAGTTACACTCAAAATTGGAAGATGTATAAATATGAATCATAACATTTTGATTATAGTTTCTAAGCTACTAAATTTTATTAAAAACAAATAAGTTTGAGTTGGTCAAATAACTAAAATACCAACACGTGCTCTTGCTTTTGTTTAAAAACATAATAGAGTGACTTTCATGCCCCGACCATTTTTAAACAACATTTAGTATTTTTGAAAACCCTTTGGTAGAAATATGGCTAGGAGCATCTAGTTTGTGCTAGAATTTTTTTAGACTTTTTAGAAGTATTTTAAAATAAGTTTTCTAGTACAAATATTATAAGTTTTGAAAAATAATGGAGTTCTAACCATGCCGCCACCTAACTACCACAAAATATCAAAATTAGTTTTTTTAATATGTATAGAATTATTCCTAGTTTGTGCTAATTTTTTTATTCAATTTCAATTGTCAAAAAAAGATACACGATAAAAGATAGACATGTATAAACTTCAAAAATAGCTATAAAAAGGCATAGTTAGAAAATAAATACTATGGAAACCTTATATTAGTCAAAAATTGAAAAATTATAGTTTTATAAATTAGATACTCTTGTCGTGGTGGTATAATTTTTTAAAACGAATTGATTGTTTTATGTTGATTTATGATGGTGGAAGTGGATTTTTTCATTTTCCTACAAAAATAGGTGGTTTTTTGTTTTTCTTAGGTCCATGCCTTAGGCTTAGGGATCCAAACCGAAACCAAGCCTTGAGACATGGCTTGGGAAAAGTGAAAATGCAAAACGCGTGCGCGTTATAACGCATACAACCTATAACGCATACACATTCTTTATTGTATGAACATAATATGTGCTTTTGGCATGTATTTACAAAAAAAAGTTTAAGTATAAGAAATAATGAAATATAAATGATAATAAATAAATGTTTAAGTATAATTTTTTCATTTATTATTATTTGTATTTTATTATTTCTTATACTATTATTATTATATATTTTTAATTATTTCTTATAAAATATAAATAATAATAAATGAAAAAACTTATACTTTATATTTATTGTAGTAAATATAAGAAATTAGGTCACTCTGCAACTTGTGGAACTAGTCTCTTAGCTCCATTAGTCATGGTTTAGGAGATGGTTTTTATAGTATAATTTGGTCAAGACATAGGTAATTTTCTTGATTTCAACATTTAAATTCTACAATCGAAACCCTAAACCCTAAACTTGAGGCCATAAACATAAACCCTAAACCCTAAACCCTAAAACCTAAACCATAAACCTTAAACACTAAATCCTAAGACATAAACCCTAATCCTTAAATATTCAACCCTAACCCATGAGCCCTAAACCCTAAACCTTGATCCCTAAACCCTAAACACTAAACCATGAACCATGAGCCCTAAATGCTAAACCGTAAGCCCTAAAACCTGAAAACTAAATCGTAAATCCTAAACCCTAACCCATAAACACTAAAACCTAAACCCTAAAAACTCAATCCCAAACCCTAAATCTTGAGCCCTAAACCCTAAACCATAAGCCCTAAATCCTAAACACTAAACCCTAAACCTTGAACTCGTGACCAAAACCCTTAACCCTAAAATGAAAAAATAATAAACCCTCAACCCTAAACACCGAAACCTAAAATCTAAACACTTAAGCCTAAACCCTAAAACCTTAACCCTAAACCCTTAACTCTAGACCTAAACCCTAAATGATAAATCCTAAGCCACGAGCTCTAACCCCTAAACCTTAAACCATAAATGATGAACCATGAACCCTAAACCCTAAACCCCAATCCCTAAACCATAAACCCTAAACCTTAAGCCTTGAACCCTATACCCTAATCCTTGAGCCATAAACCCTAAACCTTAAACCACGAGCCTTGAACCCTTAACCCTAAATCCTAAAACCTAAATCCAAAGCCCCGAGCTTTAACCCCTAAACCTTAAACCTATAGCTTTGAACCCTAAAATCTAAGCCGTAAACCCTAAACCATGTACCCTAACCCATAAATCCTAAACACCGAAACCTCGAGCCCTAAGCAATAAACCCTAAACCTTAAGCCCTATATGTTAAATCCTAAACCCTAAACCGTAAACCACGAAACACCGAACCATGAGCCCTAAATTCTAAACCCTAAACCCTAAACCTCAAAAACTAAATCCTAAACCATAAACCTCGACCTCTAAACCCTAAACTCTAAAACCTAAGCACCGAGTCTTAAACCATAATCTGCGAGCCTTAAATCCTAAACTCTAAAACCTAAGAACTAAATCCTAAACAATAATCCCGAGCCCTAAACCCAAAATTGTAAACCCGAAACCCTAAGCACTAAGCCCTAAACACTAAACCCTTAACCCTTAACTCTCAACCCTTAACCTTGAGACCTAGAACCTAAACATAAACCCTAAACCCTTAAACCAAAATAATAAACCTTAAACCCTAAACATTAAATCGTGAACCCTAAACCATAAACCCTTAACACTAAACCATAAACCTTGAACCACCGAGCCTTGAGCCGTAAACCTAAACACTAAATCAAGAACCCTAAGCTCTAACCCCTAAACCTTAAATATTTCCAATAAGTCTCATGAGTGAGTTCATGTTTTTGAATATCTTAGGACCACATTTCTTATTCTTGTGCCTAGAACCATCATTAATTCCACTTGTACAACTACCTTGTTCATGAGAGGTGAGAAAAGAAACTAAATGGATATGACATCTACCTTGTGATTTGTAACGCATATTACACATCTCTCACAAACTTGTTTCTCCTCACATATACTTGGCTCTCTTTAACATGTCAATTTATTCACACTTTGAAACAAATTTATCATTTCTCATATTTCTATGTATGGTATTATACAAGCCGGGATGGCCCAATCGAACTAGAAAATATAACCATCGCAACACATAAATTAATCTCAAAGGAAATGGAAGAAACATAGAGAATATACCATTGGAGAGGTATAATATGTTAACTAATTTTCCTACAAAGTGTCCTCTCATATAGAGAAAGAGAAATATCTTCACATTACTAGAATGGATTGAAAATTTGACAAAACATCCTGAAGTGTTCAAAATAAGCATAGCAATTGGGAATGGATAAGAACATAAAGGGGTTATTAATCATACACAGTAAATATTTCTAATTTAGTTCCGAAAGGGAGGCGGTAGCCTACGACTTAGTGACCTTCCAAATTAATAATTCTTCTATGAAAAACCCATAGATTCTTTCAAAAACACCTTCAAAAAGATAGGGATACTCATCAAGCCTTCTAAAATGTGTAATGTGATTTATAAACAACTTGAAATTCATATAGATGTAGAGGTCATAACATGAATTTACAAATATCTCTATCATTATAAATGGAATCCAAGTAACGATGTCTTTCTATTTCCAAGGATCGATGACTACTTTTGGGGTATGTGGTAGGATTAGACATTCAGAATCATTGAGTGTCCGAATCGGAATTCCCTTGTATCTAGAGAAACATTTTCAAACATTGAAGTAATGCATCTTGGAATATAAACTTGAACATCATAAATCATTTCAAATTTCTAGCTTACACAAGCATTGGACATATCATATTTTGTTCTTCGAATGAAACCTCCATTCCTAACATCTTACAACCGAAAGAATTATTTAAAGGAGTGTAAAAACATATCTTTGTATTGAATTGTTCTTGAAAACTGGCATTTCTCTCCTTCAAAAGATCAAAAATGAAAGACATAAAATTTTGATGAATCTCTTTGAATTTTGTTCCTATGAATTCGATGAACCCTTTTTAGTTGAATACTCTCTGTGAATACTAATAAGAATGTGTAAGACATAGAACATTACAATGAGTGAAATAGTTCCCATGTAATGGGAAAATTAAGATAGCATTATTGGGAAACATTTATTTATACCAATTTTTTCTTGGATATCTATAATTTCCCTCCTTAAAAATATCGGTAGATGAAAGGCATCAAATTGTGATGACTCCTTTTGAATGTTTTGACTATGAATTAGAGGAATCCTTTTTATTTGAAAACTCTTTCTCAATACTTATAAGAATGGGTAAGAAATAGAACATTATAGTGAGTGAATGGGTGAGCCTCATCCTTGAGCCTAAAACCCTATCCCTAAACCCTAACCCCTAAAACCTAAACTCTAAACCCTAAACCTTGAGCCTTAAACCCTAAGCCCCGAACCATGTGCCCTAAACCATGAACCACAGGCCTTTAAACCTTAAACCCTAATTCCTAAACCCTAAACCATAAACCGTAAACCCTAAACCCTTAACAATAAACCATAAACACAAATCCCTAAATCATAAAACCTAAACTCTAAGCCCTAAAACCTATACTTTAAGCCCTAAATCCTAAACCATAAAACCTAAACCTTGAGCCCTAAACCCTATACCATAATCACTAAACCCTAAACCCTAATCCCTAAGCCAAAACGTAAACCCTCAAACCTAAACCCTAAACACCAAACCTTGAGCCCTAAACTCTCAACCCTCAACTCTCGACCCTAAACCCTAAACCCTCAAGCTTGATCCTACACCCTAAACCGTGAACCTTGATCCATAAACCATAAACCCTCAACCTTGATCCCTATACCTTAAACCTTGAACCTTGAGCCCTAAATCCTTAATCCTAAATCCTAAACCCTCACCCCTTAACCCTAAGCCATAAACACTAAAGTCTAAAGTCTAAACCATAAACCCTAAACAATTAACCCTAAGTCCGTGAGACCTAAACCCTAAATCCTAAAATATTAGCTATGAGCCCTTAACACTAAATCATAAACTCTAAACTATAAACTTTGAGTCCCAAACCTTGAGCCTTAAACCTTGAGCCCTAAACCCTAAAACCTAAATCATAAAACCTCACCCAAAGGAAAGTCCTAATAATATCATTCAATGTGTTTCAGTGTGTAGGGAATAGTGTCTACGGTGATCACTCAATTGATTTAGTTTTGATGAGAGACTACTTCCTTTAAAGGCTTGAAAAAGCATTTTGACCATTCTGTAGCTAATTGAGCACCCTCTAGAATAAGTTAAAATGAGTGGTCACGTCACCGAGGTATTAAGGACCATCATGTGTGAAGTATTAAATAATCGTTTATCTCCATAAGAGATATATGAGCAATAAAATGTATGAGAATCATGAATTTTATTCCATGAAAGGATGCTTTTAGAGCTAGGAAATGTGAGGGGATGATATTTATATGGAGCACCATGTTTCTAAGAATGGGTAATCATCTAAGTTCACTTGATGTAATTCACTTGGTACTATTCATAAAAATCATTCAACACCTAGTAGTGTTATCACACCATAAGGAGGAGGCACATTTCAATCACGTCATTTTGGCCATAGGACAGGGAATCCCATTCGGGAGCAATCCTCTATTGAAAAACTAAGGATCTCATTTTAGTAAGAAGTAGACAAGCATCATAGAGTTGATTCATGGTCACTAAAGTGAATTATGGACCAAATTTTAAAATTGGTACCAATTCAAGCGATGGTAGGGCTAAGATCCAATTTAGAAGTTCAAAAACCTTAATAAGGACTATATTATTTCCCAAAACAAAGACCGACTAAAATATATATGCCACTGAAATTTTTAGATCCTTTGCTAAAATCCTTAAATTGAGTAATTACCAACCAAATTAAATTTTGAAAGACTATCTTCTAGATTATAATCTGTTGGATCTAAGGGACCACTTCCATTAGGTGTAGAGTGACCCTAATTTCTTATATTTTTAAAAATAAATCTAAAATAAAATAAATCTTATACTTAAACATGTGTTTTTGTAAGTATAAGCCCCCAAATACACATACATAGTCCACACAATGCAAAACGCATATGTTATTTGACTTCTCTAAAACATGTACGTGTTTTGGGTTCTTTAAAATTCATACGCGTTATAGGTTCGATAATTACCAAACCCAAAAAATTTAAAATGTGTACGAGTTTCATCTATTTTAGAATTTTTGTCCACTTTTTTGGACCTCTAACTTGGCGCACTTACCCAACACTTACATACACATGCACTCTAAATCACTACAAGAGGGGATATGTACACTTACCCGAGTTCATATGGCTAGCCACGGGGATTCCCTATGCCCCAAAAAAATGCATACGCTCGACCATTTCAACAACCTATGCAACCTCCACATCCCCAACAAGGATCCTCAATGGTTTAAACAAATGTAATGAGCTCTTATTCTAAATATCTTAAGGATCCTCTAGACTTCTCCTAATGGAATTTCATGCTCCCAAGACCCTTGCTTGATTTTCCAAAGTTCAAAGGGGAGGAGATCCTTACACACATATCAAAGCTTACGCACCTTGATGGCCATTCGAGAGCTTCTCTTGTGGGATGTAGTTGTTATAAATGTTTTTGTAAGACACTAGAATGTATCACTCTCAACTGGTATTTTAGGATACCAGAGGCTTCGATAAATTACTTTAATCAAATAGTATTAGATTTTATTAAAGCATTGGATATGAACAACATTCTAAGGATAGGAGTTAGAGAATTCCTTCATATAAAAAGAGCATAAGGAATCCATACCCATTTCATTCAAAGATGGAGAAAAGTCCTCTATTCCTCTACAAGTGCTCCAAACATGGATCAGACAAAGATTTGTGATTTATTCCTCCACTCCCTCGATATAGAAACAAAGGAAGAAGTACAAAATTTCTGCTAAGGAGTTATGAAGAGGTACTAGAGGGTTCTCTCTAAATTGATCAAGTAGCCATAGACAATGGTTGTAAGACCTATGGAACTAATGGGAAGTTAGTAACTCCTAATCAAGGTAACTTCAATTACCCTAGCAATGTAAACATTAATCAGGGACCAAAGGTACTTAACAAGAATTGTGGGGTTACGACTGATGGTGTTACCGATCAACCAAAGAAACCTAATGTTCCCAGCTCTCCCATTACAAACACTACAAACAACAACAATAATAATATGAATGGCAATACTAAAAAAATGATAAATTTTAACCTTCAATCAACGTTGTGGATTTTAATTATTCTCAATAGCAACAACAAAAACAACCTCAACAATCGAGACAAGTGCAAACTTAAGGCCTTATTCAATACCCAAGCGGGTATTATTAGTGCGAAATCATAGCACCCCCAAATGAGTTATACTGAGATCTTCTTTTCTAAGCCGGGGTCATTTGGTGTGATTATATAACATTAAACTTTCCCAAGGTGTGGGACCTTGCAAATATGGAAAAGATCTCCGATTAATGGTTGGTTTGTTATTCCTCTATTTAGATGCATACGTTAGGATTTACTGAGGATATATCTCTATACCTAATCTAAAAATTTCCAAGGAGACATGGATAAAAGAGTATAAGGAATAAGAGATAACTAAACTACCAAAGCGATGCACTAAAGGAATGATGAACACTTATTTTGCCAATAAACACAAACCAACAAAATGCATACTATAAACAAGCAAAGATAGCGGATCTATAATGGGAGACCAACCGAAAGTAGAAGAGACAAAAAAGGATCTAAGATCAATCACATACGTGTTTTATTGATCTGTGGATTGGTACAGTTCATTACAAGATAGCCAAAAGGCAAAAATGTATTACAATTTTAATGGAAGGCTTGAACCCCACAAATCCCTTAGCTAGAAGGAGAAGGGAGCCTGCAAAAAAAAGAATGTACAACCCTTTACAATGAATCCTACCACCGTATTTATAGACTCGATTAGAGAGAAGAAACAGAGAGAGAGAGAGAGAGAAATGGGAAAAGTAGATCGAAGCTCAACCATTGATGTTAATTCTTCGATGAAATTTTCCTCAAATCTATCTTTAGTGCATCAATCCTTAGTTCGGCACCTTGAAGGAAGAGGAAATGGTGAAACAGATCAAATCGATCGATTGTTGAGGCAAGAAGATCTTGCATTGAAATCCCAAATATGTTTCCTCCATTTTCTTCACATGGCCTCCTCAAAATTAAAGTTTCAGGCCTCCATGGTGTGGGTGAAGCCAATATCTTTCCAATGGTGTCAAATTTGAAATATTTCGAGCCTTGAGTCAAAAGATATGCCCCTTGAAGTTTGTATCAGGTCCATATAGATGGGTGGGAAAAAAATTTGAAAAATGGGTCCCCCTTTTGATATGGGACACGTGGTAGCCATATTAGAGAAAAAATTGGGCTTACGGATCCGTAATTTATCTTTTTCCCTTTTGCACAAAAACGCAAAACTCAAAAAACTCCCGCAGCCCCGAAGCTCCACCTAGACACGTGGCTCCTTTTGGTTGGCTAGGAATGCACTTCCATCTTTATCTTTGTGCCTTTTGAATGAAAGAAAATTTTCACTTTTTCCTCTCGACTCCCCACTTTGGCTTTGACTCGGGCTCAAACGCTGACTTTTCCTCCAACAAAGTTTTGGGCCGTTTTGCAAATTTTACCCCTTTTGAGATAACAAAGGGCAAAGATCCAAATTTTCCCATGATGGCATGCTTTCCCACAGGGCACATGGCATTTTGGTGCTTTTTGAAACCTTTTCTCTATTTAACCCTTGAATCAATGTCATTAAGACACTTGGCATCCTCACGGCGGCTTTGACTCATGCATTGACTATTCAACCAATTCTGTCCCTTTTGATATAACACGTGGAGGCATTGTGCTTGCTTGAAAACCCGACCCAAAGTTTTCCCTTGGAGGAGCGTCGAGTTGACACTTGTCGATCTCTGTTGATTTGTGGAATTTTCAATGGTCCTCTTACTTTTTAGACGTTGGCATATGTTGCGAGCTCATGCTCATTTGGGTCTCCACCTTGGGACCAACTCTTGGAGATGTGCCACGCTGACACTTGGAATTCTTCGCTTACAATTTTATACTTAGCCAATTTTGAAGCCCACCTTTTGACTATGTCTGACCATTTGCTACGTGGAGGGCTGGTGCAAGTTGGAGTCTCCGCCTTGGACTTCCTTTCCGAGTTTTGTACAAGTTGACACCTGGCACTTCCTTTTTAGTTTAAGACTTTTCAACGCCCTACAATTTCTTTGGGGTTTTGGACGCATAGAATCCTAGAGCAAGTTTGGGCTCGCCCTTTTGGATTCATCTTTGGAGAAGTGCCATTAAGACATGTGGATCCTTCCACTGCCTCCTCCATAATTAGTCATTTTTGGGTTTTTTCTGAACCCTTTCAAGCTCGAGGACTTCGTATCTTCACCATTTCTTCCCCTTCTTGTTTCTAGTTCCTCTACAGCATCGCTCATTCTTGTCTGACCTGCTTTATCTCATAGTTGAGTCTTCCTGTAACTTGGAGAATGGATTTAAGATGTGGAAACGGCCCGACAGATTTTTTTTTCTTTACAAAGGGTCCATCAGTCTCTCTTGGCCTCTGCCACTCCATGGTTCATTCCTTCTGTGACCAATTTATAGGATTTGAATGAGTTTTCTTAGGTTCCTTTTATGCGGGGTCGTGACTGATCCAATATTTGGCATGAGGGTGAAATATGGATAACAATTTGGCGACTCATAGGGGTATCTACCTGCTAGATGAAAAGACCAATTGCCTTGTTGTATCTATTGGTCATGGAGTCGAGAGAGATAGTCTAATGCTGATTCTCGCTTTTGATTCATGAGCCCAACTACTGCACTTTATATTTTCATAACAAATCTCGAAATGAAGGTTTAAAGAGTATAAAATTGTTTTAACTCAGGGCTTCATCTATCTCTCTGAATGGACTACATAAGAGCCACAAAACAACACCACACTATATAAATTTTTTTGAAATCATACATGCTCTAAATGGAACATGCAGAGTGTGCAAAGAACTTAGGAGAAAAACAACCTAAACTACAACAATGCGATGTGCACAAGCACTTAGAGGAAAGAGAAACTAAACTAATATGTACAGGGTGAGACTTCCCTTTTAGTAGTAGTGCTTAAGATAGATCCCATTCACTGGACTCTGCAACTCTTCACCATCCAATGTGAACAATTGGAAAGCATTGCTTATTTTTCACCTTGTGATCATATAGGGGCCACTCAAGATAGTGTCAAACCTGGAATGCCTCCCTGGTTTCACTTGATCTCGCATCCCATTTCAAAACTCCTTCTTATCAAATAATTTCTTGATTGAGGCCGATTATTTTCTATTGCTTGAAGAGTGTGTTCTCTTGTTTCTTCTAATTCTATCAGCTCCACATACCTTTCCTCCATTGGTCCATACTCAAACATCTCTAGTTGCTTCATGAGTTATAATGTTGGAAACTGAAGTGATATAGGAAACACTGCCTCTTTCCCATAGAAAAGCTTGAATGAAGAGTTTCCTGTAGATCTCTTGGGTGTTATTATATCATCCCATAAGGCCGTTTTGAGCTTTGTGTGCAAGGTCCTCTGATTCTCATCAAGAGTTCTTCTGATGATCTTTAGCAGGTTCTTGTTTTTGGACTCAGCTTTTCCATTACCTTGAGGGTAATAGTTTGATGAAGTTCTCAAATAAGTCCCATTCTTAACAGCCCATCTTGTGATCTTGGAACCTATAAATTCTAATGCATTGTTTGATATGATGGTGGTTGGCACTCCAAACTTGGTCACTATCCCTTCAAGGAAATCTAGGATATCAGACTCATTGGCTTCCTTGAGTGCCACTGCCTCGGTCCATTTGGTGAAATAATCTGTCGCATCATTTGTTAGGATCCATTTGTGGCTTTGGATGGAATTTAGATTGATGACTTCTATGAAGTCCAATCCCCATTGCATGAAAGGTTGGTCAACTGAGATTGGGTGCAATGGAAGTGTTGCTAGCCTTTCCTTACCCTTGAAGAATGCACAATTTCTACACCTTTTGATCCATGTGTAGTAGTCACTAAACACTCTAGGCCAATAATATCCTGCTTTCATGATTTTGAGTGCCATCAATCTTGGAGCAAAGTGGCCTCCAGCTGATTCAACATGGAATTCCTGTAGCACTCTCTCTAGTTGATCTATCCTAATGCATCTTAGTAGAATGCCATTGATGTCTCTTTTGAACAAGACACCATCAATCAGAACATATGGGATGGCCTGTAACATGAAATGTCTCCTTTTTGTTTTACTCATTCCATGAGGACACAGTCCTATTTCAAGGAAGTGCACCATGTCTTGGGTCTAACAAGGAGTAGGTACATCATCTCTCCCTTCTTCTTGATCATCTTGTAGAACAAAAACAACCTCCCTTTTTTGTTTGTTTCATCTTGTTGACCTGATGCTAGTTGCTCACAAAAACCCTTCCCAAGGACCAGCTTGGTGACCTTGATATCAATGTCATATTCCATGACATGAGTTATCCATCTTACACATTTCTCATTCGGTCCTTGTTGAGAAGGAACTCTTTAACTCTGCATGGGAGACCAATAGTTGGATTTTGTTCTTTGAAACCAAATGATTAAACTTCTTTAATCCTCTGATCACTTTGTCAGGACTGCTTTTCAATGAAGGAGTACCTCACCTCATAATATTCTAGAATCGCTAAAGAAAGCAATTGGCTATTCATGCAGTACTTTCTTTGTTCTCTTGAACCAAGATTGCGAAAATTGTATCGTCACAACCAAAGGCATATAATATGAAGTCTCTAGAAAATATGGATTCATAAGAGTTGGGGCTTGTGATATGACTTATTTGATAGCCTCAAAAATTTCTTTTCCTTCAGCTGTCCACTTGAATGCTAAGCTCTTCTTCAGCATTAGCGTTATTGGCTTAACAAGGGCAAAAAAGTCTGGAACAAACCTGTGGACAAAATTTATTCTTCCTAAGAAGATTTGAAGAGCCTTCTTGTGATTTGACAATGACAATGCTCTTATTGCTTGAATTCTCTCTCGGGTCTATTGCCAATCCTTATTTTGATAAAATATGGCCTAGAATCTTTCATTCATGGGCCAATAATATGCATTTATTGGGGTTCAATGATACCCTAAAACTCTTGCATCTTTGGAACACCTGCCTTAGATGGAAAAGATGGTCTGCTACATTTTTGGAAAACACTGTAATGTCATCCAGATAGATCAATACTATTTTGTTGATCAGTCCTTTAAATGCCATATCCATTTCCCTTTGAAAAGTGGCTCCGACGTTGGATAATCCAAATGGAATTTTCTTGTAGGCATAGGTGCCCCATTTGGTGGTGAAAGCTGTTTTGAATTGATCATCTTCTTTCACCATGATCTGGTTGTACCCCGAGTAGCCATCTAGGAGGGAGAACCTTTCTCGACCAGACACCACTTGTAAGATCTACTCCATTGAAGGGAGTGGGTAGTGATCTTCGAGGAGGCTCTATTAAAATATCTAAAGTAAACACATAGCTTTGATTTATGCATTTTCTTTACATTGGGACCATATTTGTAACCCAATTTGAGTGTTTGATTGGAAATATGATACTTTCCACTATCATCTTGTTCAACTCTTTCTTCATTAGAGGCTCAACATGTGGGTTGACTAGTCTCTGCTTCTACCTGATGGGTTGAGCAACTGGATCTAGCTCGATTGTGTGTTGTGCTAATTTTGGATTGAACCATATTAGGTCTTCATAAATCCAAGAAAACACATCTGGAAATTCTTGGAAAAGTTGTATGAATCCATACCTTTCTTTCTCAAAGTGGCCACTTTTCCAATCTGAAGTGTTTTGTCTTCTCCAACTGGGATTGAATTTGAATCTTCTCCTTTGATCGTATGTTAGCCTTCTCTCTTCTAAATTGATTATTAGGATTAAAAATAGATTCTAGTGTCATTAATCCTTTGGGAAGTTTGTTTGTATGTAGCTGTACTATATGATTCCTATATTGTTTCTCTAGTTTGCTTTGGTTTCTAACCGAGAATTCAGCTTCTTCTTGCAAAAATTTAATGATCTTCTGATCATTTTCGAACAATTTCCAACATGTGTTGTTATTTGGCACTATTGGCTTGACAACCACATGGATATGTGGTTGTTCTCTGTCCCTCTTGATGTTGTCAACCACATCAAACATTGCTCCAACTACTGCAAGTCTATTAGCAGCTTCATTCTCCTTCCTAGGTATGGACACAATACTGAAGGCCTCAAAATCCTCCATGAGATCCCATATCCTACTCTTGTAGTTCTTGAGTAGGTCATTTTTGACAACATTAAGTCCTCTGACCTGATTGGAAACCAGTTCACTGTCACCAAACACTTGCAAGTTCTTGATCCCCAACTTCCTTGCCCAATGAAGACCTTAGACTAAAGCCTCATATTCAACAGTATTATTTGAGCAAGCAAACTGGAATTTGAAGGATGAATAATATCTCATACCTCTGGGGGACACAATCATAGCTCCTCCTCCAACTCCTTGTGTACTCCTTGATCCATAAAAGAAAAATTTCCATACCTCTTTGTCATCACAGGTATTACGGCTTAATTAAATCGGAAGAGGATGATTCTCTTCATGTAGGCAGTAGACACCTAGCTCATATTCTTCCATATCCTTATAGGGTTCAAAATCATGACTTTTGTTGGCCCAATCATTGAGAGTCAAGTCTAGAATACATCCCACCTTGGTATTTGCTTCATAAATGCTTAGGAGGTCTTCTTGATCAAAAGCTGAGCAATTGGCATTGATTGGGCTAGGAACATAGGATTCAATATGATAATCAACAATAGGTTCAGATCTGATTGTGGCCTTCACCCCATACCTTGTCCTAAAGAGCATATGTGATCAATTAGCGACAGGTAAATTCCAATTTTTGCAAAAGAAGTACCCGACGTAAACAAAGCAAAATGTGGTGAAAAATATATGATTGACACATTTTTCAAAATAGTTACATTAGGCGGGCATACGAGTGAGGCTTAAATCCTTAATGATTACCATAGTGGTCACTATTGTCCCATCTAATTAGACTACTCTGTATAGATGAATTTATAATATATAACCAACTAATCAACTATTTGTTTGGGCATCATAGACTACTAGCCCCACAATCAATCATATAATTGTGCACCAATTTGTCTCCAATAATTAATAAGACATAGAAAGTGTTGGTATCCAATTTTTTCTCCTTTTCAAGCCAACCAAAGAACACATTCAACGGGGAGTTTGGAGGTAATTCGATCACAAATATATGTCATTTTGTAGCCGGGGAGGAATCTAGTCATCCGTATGTTACTTGGATTTGTGGAGAGGTGGATAACACCTTCAAGAGTAACACCTTCAAGAGGATTTCATCTATCCTCACCATTTTAGTTTGTGCCTTTCAACCAAGGTAAGAGAACCTATTTTGTAACCTCTGTTATTGAAGAACAATGATAAATCCTTCTTTTGCATAAACTTTATAAAGAAGACCTTTGGAAAATATGATCAACACACCAGATCGACTCTCATGGGTTGTCACTTCTAGATCATGGAGATACTTTCACAAGAAGGAAAAGGTTACTAAAGACATTTGAGACCCTGATTGCTTCTACATGTTTTAGTAAAAGAGACTATGCATTTGTGTGCACACAGGACAAACGGGGGTAGTACAGGTAGGATTGGTTGTTAAATGAATTTTTGGTGGGAGGTGGGGCAAGGTGAAACTAGATTCACCAGATCCTTGAGGAACCTTACAGAATGGAAATTCAAACTAACAGAATGCCATAGAATAGCTAAAATGTTTCTTTAAATAGAATATGTACTTCAATGGAGGCCCAAATTAGAAATCTTTCACATAATCTTTGAGATTCTATCAAGAAGGCTCTAGTTAGAAAACCCAAAAAGTATCAAGATTTGAGTCGAGATCACGCCTAAGGTACACCCAAAGGCTTACGGACAATCTCTGTCAACGAGATGAGAGAAAGGTGATTTAAAATCATTTATTCCAATCCCAAATGAAAAATCTTCGATAAATGGAATTGCAGATGGCACTAAATTGTCACAAGGATTGAGGCTGTGTGATTGAATCATATTTTAATACAAGATTGCAATAGAAACAAGAAAAACTATTTCCATACATTCAGAAGTAAAATCAACACATTTTTCTCAAGACAACACAAAAATAACTCGAATTTGATTAAATCTATTAGTAGGGGAAAGTTTCTAGAACAGTCTTAGAGCTTGTCAATGGTTGTACACTTGTAACCACCTTGACATGATCAAATTTTAATACAAAAGAGATATAAAAGCTTCTTGAATGGTTTCTCAAAAGGGATGGGCTCTATCAAGCTTTCGATTAGAAAAATTAGTCCAGACCCCTCACACTCCAACCATTTGCATGAAAAATTTGTGCCATTTATAGCATTTAAAATAGAGCCTCCTCTCCCCAAAAGACAAAAAACTTTAATGCACCAATGTTTGCCATGATTCTTTCGTGATTCTCAGAATCAAATATGTAAGAAGTCTCCAGTGCTCGATAAGGACCTCCCCGCCTTCAACTCCTTACTCACGTAGATCACTCTTCCTTCAATTTTCCAATAACTACCACCCCTAATTTGTTAAATATGGCCCCTTACATGCTTGGGAGAAGAAAAATGGAAAATCAGATCGGGCACGAAAGTCAGACCATTTTAATGGTGAAAGACATCATCCAGATCTTCCCACCAAACTTTAGATATGAACATTAACTTCCTTCTCTTCTTGGTGTGTAGAAAATACCAAGAAATCATGGAGACTCGCACTTCCAGACATGTTTCGAGAAATGGGGGGAAAATCAGATTTCAAACTCTCACTGTTGTTTATCTTTACTTTGAATTTGGGCCGTCCATGTGGCAGATTTCAAACTTTAGAAAAGACCCGGGGGCTACCTTTGACTTCTTACAACTTTTGGAAAAAATGGAAAAATTTCACATTTTGCTTCGCACCTCCGCCCTCAAGAAATGAGCTTGACACGTGTCGAAATATTATTGGAGTGGTTCCGCACTTCCTTTTTTACTTTTAACTCTTTTTTCTCAAAATAATTTTTTTCCAAATTTCCCTCGAGAGCCTCGCACCTTCGCCATTGACCGGTAAAACATTGACTATTTCCCTCATCGGGCTTATAGGCCATTTTGAAATTTTAATCCTTAGGAGAAAAATTCCTAGTTTCCTTCGATGGTCCACCTCCCCACCTTTTTGACTTTTCAAATTGCCATGTGTCACCATGGCGCACGTTGAGCGGTCCCAAAATTTGATACCTTGAATGAGCACGGGCTTGCCACGTGTCCTGCTCTGGCAAGGTTTGACTAAATGCTTGAAGCTCAACGAAAGCACCACATGTCATGCTCTGAGGCAATCTCCTTTTGGTCGTTGAAAAGTCTAAGTAAAATGCAAAGTGAGTGGAGACCTGCACGCATCACCCCGGTGCTTCTTTAGAATGAAACTCAAGGGCCGGTCCCCGAACATGCGCGGTTCCTCCATGTGTCTCCATGGTGCAACTTCAAGATGGTTCCCAAAGTGAAGACCCTAAATGAGTGTGAGCTCACCACGTGTCCTATTCCACCAAACTACTCTAACTGTATAAAAAATTGTCTAAGTTTGGGCCTAGCGGCGGAAACCTCCACATGTCCTCTGCTGTTGCTCTCAAGGAAAAACCAAAAGTACATCTTCAAATGAGCACCGTGCTTCCATGTGGGCACATTTTGAGTTAGGAATTTCCATGAATTTTTCTAAGTACCCAGCTGAGCCGCGTCTAACTAAAAGGTGCCACGTCCCTTGTCGATATAAGGATGTAAATTTGACTGGAAGAAATGGCCGTCAAACTCGTAAAATAAAGAAAACAACCATTTAATCCTTGGAATGAAATATTCTTCAAGGACAGAAAGTTTAGAAATGTTATAGGGCCCAAATACATTCTTTAGGGGCACATCCATTCATTTTTCTTCATGCATCTAGAATAGAAACATCAAGGAAAAAAATCCTAACGTGGGAAATAGAAAGAATGGGAAAACATGAGTTTTGAAGGAACAAAGCATGGGAGACTCAAAATATAAACTCTTAAGTGATTTACAACCCAGAAACCAACTAAAAATTGCCACAAGGATCAACTAGGCACAACACGGGGAAGGAAAAAATGATATAGGTTGTAAATCAATAATTTTTCAAAGGCACAAATGGGGCGAGACTATTTTGAGCACCAACATAGGCTCTAACTTGGGGATGGTCACTCCTCGTGAGTGCCATAAGAACAATGGTAGACCAAGTGTCAAAAACATCCATTGGGTAGTGGAGTCATCATGTAGGGTAGAGGAACAAAGCCATCATAAAAAAAAGATAGAGAAACCAACAAAAATAGGTCACGAGGACCAGAACGAGCAAAAACACAAAAGGACAGGAAACAAATGACAAACTATACATTGTACACAATATTTTCTTGATCCGAAGCAACAATCAAGAAATGCTTCAAATTCCTGCCATTAATAGGTAACTCGAGTAGTTCACCATCTAAGTCCTTGAGGAAGAAGGTATGCTCCCCAATTCTGATGTCAATAGAGTAAGGGCCCATCCATAATGAGTCAAACTTGTCATGCTTGCCCTTATCCTCATGTCTGCTATCCCATAGTAGCACAATATCTCCAACATTGAAAGCTCTGGGAGTGACCTTCTTATCAAATAACTTCTTTAGTTTATCTTTGAATTTTACATGCCTCTGGTGGGATGCCCTCCTCTCTTCTTCAAGCTCAACAATCTGGTTAATGTGAGCATCATAAGGACCTACCTCTTGATCTTCCAGCTTATTGCATAAAATTATATGAAGAAAGTTACATATGAAGAGGTAGCAAGGCCTGAGTCCCATACACCAAATCAAATGGAATCTTCCAAAGTGACCCTCTTGATAGTGATCCTATCTGCCCATACAAAAACTTCAACTATTCACCCCACCTTCTCTTGTTCTACTCTAATGTTATTTTGATGATCTTCAGAAAATTCTTATTACTGGACTCTGTTTTTCCATTTCCTTGGGGGTTGTAATTAGAGGCATATGTCAAGTTGATCCCATACTCCTTGTACATTTCCATCAAAGGTTTAGCTCTAAAGCTCATGGCATTGTCAGCAATAATCTTGACTGGTACCCCAAACCTGTAGATGATGTTGTTTAGCACAAAGTCCATGACAACTTGGTGTGTTGCCTTCTTAGTGGGGATTACCTCCACCCATTTAGTAAAATAATCAGTTGCTACAAGAATCCATTTTTGCCAAAGCACTTGAAGGGTATGAAATTTCACCAATGAAATCCATTCCCCATTACTTGAATGGGGATTCAATTGATACATGTTAGAAAGGAAGGGATCCTGAAGCTTTCAGCCTTTGAGAGAAACACGACAACTCTCACATCTTCTGACCAACATGGTTGTATCCTTGAAAAGAGTTGGCCACCAGTAACCAACCCTCGGGATCTTGTGTGTTGTGACTCTTGTAGCAAAGTGCCCCCCACAAACTCCTCCATGGATATCAACAATTATCTTGGGGTATTCTTCTTCAGTAATGCACCTTAAGAGGACTCCCTCTGGGTTCTTCTAAGCTAACCCATAATCAATGATGACATATTTTTGGGAAGCCAACTTAAGGGCTCTTTTTGGTTCTTACTTAAATGCTCAGGGTAGTTTAAATGTCTGAGATAAAACATCACATCCTTGTACCACCCAGAATTTATCAACTTTTCAAAAAAGCCTTCCCTTTCTTCTTCTACCTCATTTACCTCAATAGTTTGCAAGTTGCTCTCAACCATAAGCTTAGCCAAGCCCAAACCCCTCACCAACTTCGTGGTTTGGGTGTCCATATCATATTCTTGTAATTTGTTCACCCATCTACATATTTTGCTTGAGACTTCCATCTATGATAATATGTCCTTTACCATGGTATGGGGAACATAAGCAACAACCTTTGAACTTAGAATATAAGGTCTGAAAACCTTTGTTGATTTTACCAAGGAAAATACCTTATTTTCCATGATGGTTTACTTTAGTTCGACCCTTGAAATGCCTTACTTGAAAAATTCAATTGGCCTCTCACGCCCTTCATTATCTTTCTGCAACAAGACAAAAGCAATAGTGTTTTCTGAAGCAAAGGAAAATAGCTGGAAAGGTTTCTTATAATCTAGGGCTACCAAAATAGGGGCATGCTTCAATGCCTCTTTGATTCCATTAAAATCTTGGATGACAACCTCCTCCCATTTGATGACCTGGTCCTTCTTTAGCATGGAAGTGATTGGGATGGTCAACTCAACAAAGTTTGATATAAATCTTCTAATGAAGTTTATCTGCCCAAAGAAGGATTGGATTCCTTTCTTGGTTCTTGGAATTGGGACTTTGTTGATGGCCTCCACTCTTTCTGGATCAATCATCACTCCTTATGACACAATGTGGCCTAGAAAATTTTCCTTCTACACTCCAAAATGGCATTTCTTTAGATTGAGTGAGATGCCATATTCCCTACATCTTATCAACATTTTCTCTAAGTGTAGCAAGTGGTCACTTCTCTTCCTAGAAAACATTGTTACATCATCTTGGTACACAACAATAAACTCATTAATGTATCTAGTAAAAGCAACATCCATTGCTATTTCAAAGGTGGTCCCATAATTCATTAGACCAAAATGCATCCTAACATACACATATGTTCCCCAAGGAGTAGTTAAGGTTGTCTTGACCCTTTCTGATTCTTTCACCACAACTTGGTTATATCCAGAGAAGCCATCCAAGGTGGAAAGCAACTCAGAACCAGTCACTAACTGCAACATGTGCTCCATGGTTGGTAAAGGATAGTTGTCCTTCATTGAAGCTTTCTTTAGATTCCCGAAGTCCACACATAACCTTTGATGTCATCATTTTTCACCCAAGAGGAATATATTGTGGGCTAGATAATCCCTCCATCTCTTAGTTTCTTTAGTTCCTCTTGCATTTTAAGAGATAGAAGTGGATTGATTGGCCTCTACTTCTACCTGAATGGTCTTGCATTGGGCTCTAAGGGAATCTCATGTTGAAACAAGTCCTCTTTGTATGCTTTGAGCTCAGAATAGGTCCAAGCCATGAAATCTTGGTATTTTTTCAATAGCTAGATGTATGACTACTTTTCTTCTCTGCTGAGATTGCTACCTAACCAAATCTTCCTTGGATTTTCCTTTGTACCAAGATCATGCTCCTCAATATCCCTTGAGGCTACCATACATCTATTAACAATGCGATCAACATTATCAAAATTGGACTCAAGAGCCACTAGCCCTCTAGGAATAGTGTTGGTCTTCAGCTGGATGATACCCTTGCCAAACAAGGTTTCTTTTCCTTCTATGGTACATACCATTGGCTCCAAATCAATGCATTGATCAAAAACTCTCCTTTGTTTTGCAGAAATCTTCTGATTTGAGCATCATCATCAAAAACCTTCCGTGTTTAATATTATCAGGGACAAAGGGTCTTGTCAATACCTCAACTTCATATTCACAATATGGGGACATTGTATAATTGTCAAACCGAGACCCCAACACTGCAATCCTATCATCCAAGTCATTGAATCTCCTATCATGATGCACTATGTTGAATGAATCAAACATCTCAATAAGATCCCAGACTGCATGTTTATATTGTTTCATTCATTGATTCTTTATTTGACAACTAACTCTGAATCTCCCTTGACAATAGTGTCCTTGACACCATATTCCCAATAAATTCTTAAACCTAGCAATAGTGCCTCATACTCAGCAATGTTGTTAGTGCATTCAATGTTAAGTTTGAAGGAGAAAACAAATCTTTCTTGGCTTGGAGAAAACAAAATAACACCAGCACCATTCCCAAACCTAGAGCAAGCTCCATTAAACAACAGGGTCTAAGGAGAGCCTGTTTGCTCAAGACATTTGCATTCTTCAATCTTACTCGCTCCTTTCCATCAGCAAATCCCAAAAAGTTGTCTGCATCAACACTTATGTACAATACCTCATAGGAAGCATTGTTGGGATCCTCAATAAGATGCAACATTTTCTTTTCCCCATATAACCTGACAAGGCTGCCCTCAACTGGAATGGTAACGTAAGACATATCCATTAGGAAACACCCACCAACACTTGCATCCCATTTTCTTGACAGTAGCATGCCCCACTTGGATGGCCAATCAACTATGATAACATCAAGTTTTAAATTTTTACTCGAGTAAGTTGCAAGCTGCCCCACTAAACCCTTCACACATCCCACTACTGGCACCTCTCTGGATTCCATGGAAGTGCACTTCCCATATGCTACTGTCACTTTGATGTCTAGCTCATTCATGACTTCCAAAGGCATGACATTACATGATGCCCCTGAGTTAAACATGCAGTTGTGTAGCAACAGTATATCCTTTATGATCAAAGTGGTGAAGAATGTATCCACATTAATTTGAGATTCCACAAAGGATGTCTCCAAATAGACCTCAAGTGTTTCATCTAGCTCCTCTGATGTTGGTGGTGCTTCTGGTTCTTCAATGATTGGAGGAGTCTCCACATTGTTTATGTTTCTACCTAGGGTAGTCTTCTCTTCTTTCAATCCCAAGTATTCAAATGCTCTCTTTTTGTGCTCAAGAACCCCAAGCAACTAAAAATTTGGAACAAAGACTTTGATTTGACTCAATACTTGGGAAATATCATATGGGACATTCCTTGGCAAGGTAGTATTGGAAGGAAATTCAACACACTCATTAGGTGGTACATGATTTTTGACAACTTGGGAATGAGGAGGGGTATGATTTTTGTTTGGAACTACAGGGATTTTGACAGATGTATCTTTCTTGGGAGCCTCTTTAGGAATTTTTAAAAGTAAGGGAGCTTTAGGATTGTCTTGAGGCCCTGCCCCTTTGACAACCTTACTTCTTGTGTTATATTCCCTCTCTTGAGCAACAACAACATTCATTAGCAACTATCTATCTTCCTTAGATGGGATTCCTCCATCATACTTTTTGATCATTAAAGCCCTTAAATATTCAAATTCATTATTGGGAAATTCAAAATCTTGTACATTATCTACTTCTAAAGTATGAGAGAGGAAGAATAGGTACCCTATGAATGCAGTCCCAAAAAGTGGTAGCAGTTCTAGCACTTATCACCTCAGTTGAGTTTGCCCCTTGTTGTGAGCTAGTGGAACAACCCATCATGCAAACATCATCATCATTATCATTATCAGCTCCTTCTTCTTCCTTCTGATATTATTCATAAGGAGCATGGGGCATGAAACATTTTCACACCAATCAATGTCCTATGTTTCTTCCATAACAACAACTCTAGTAGCCAAAGGATCGAGCACCATTTTGTTTTCTCGCCTTGGGGCTATCTATTTCCAAACCCAATAGGTCATTTCCCTCTATCATCGGTTCTTTGATGATTTGTAAATCTATATTGGAATTTTTGAATTTT
The DNA here is from genome assembly GCA_018340775.1 of Taxus wallichiana var. yunnanensis. Classification (NCBI taxonomy): domain Eukaryota; kingdom Viridiplantae; phylum Streptophyta; class Pinopsida; order Cupressales; family Taxaceae; genus Taxus; species Taxus wallichiana. The sequence goes on from CM031236.1 coordinate 107,505,262, forward strand.
TTTGTCCTTATAAACTTTTCCCAAATCCTTTCTCAACTCGGCTAGCTTATAGGAGATCTCCTTGACAACCCCTACTATAGTTTTCACAACTTCTTATAAATCAGCAACCTTGCTTGTCTGAGGTTTTTCTTGGTTAACCAGCTTTACACCTTCCCTCTTTGAAGGCTTCCCAATTTCCTTTATGTTGTTCTCTATTTTCAGAGCCATGGTGAATGCTTGCCTTAAATTTGTGGGGTTCTTGTCTCTTAAGTAATATGTAACATTTTTATAAAATGCATCAGTGTATTTGATAAAACATGACTCGTCACATGGGCTTATCCTAATAGACAATCTCCTCAAATTTTTATTAAACCTTGTATTGAAGTCATATACTTGACTCATTGGGGTCATTCTTGATGTTTTCAAACTCGATAGAAGAAACCTAGTCTCGAGTCCTATCGCCATATTGTAATACATGAATGCATTGCACATTTCAGCCCAAGAATCAATAGAGTTATCGGTAATGCTTTATACCGGTGCCTATAATCCTCTTCTAAATCGTGGACAAATAATTTGACGTATACATCCTCATGCTCAATTTCAAATTCTTCCATTATATTGAGAAAGGGATTCGAGATCTTTGGTCACCGAGTTATAACATTGTTTTCCTGGAACTTTGGTAGTCTGTTCCTTACATCTTGAGGTACTGCATTTGGGTAACTATCCATTCCCACAAAATTTATAGGCCCAAAGGTGTTTACAACAAATGGAGGCCTGGGTTGAGCCATATTGATTCGAGGAGGTGATCTTGGGGAGAAGAAAATTGATGAGGGGCAGAGGGCCCTTGGAACACAGGAGTATAATTTTCAAAATGGATACCCCCTAAAGGCCTAGCTTCTTGGAAATCCCTATTAACTTTTGAAAAGATAGGAGCAGAGTGTGAAGCAAACCTTTCAAAATAAAATGAAGGCCCCTCTCCAGTTGGAGAATTCAATTCCACAAAGAGGCTACCTAATTCAGAGTCACTTGAATGGAAGTATTCAATGATAGGCTGCTCACTTTCATCAATGGAGATCCCTCTTCTTGTCTTCTTCTCCCACAACTCTCCAAGATTTTCTTCCTTCTAAATTTTCTTTTCCTAACTCAGGAAACAATTTCCTAGTAGGATCTCTAGCAAAGAAAGATCTTCTTCCTTCCAGCTTTGCAAATGTTAGTAACAAATCTTACTTGACAGAGGTTTAAGACATTGGTCCTTATTAAAATAAAATTAATCAGGGAGTCTCCATTAAGGATTTCCACCTTAGTTGTGAAAATGCACTAAAATATGCTCTGTCGAGTAGTTGTAAACCGAAGATGAAAGCTCGACCTTCCTTTACCAAGATTTATTAGTGAATACCAGTGCAAAAATTGTAGAGAATGGAAACGTTGCATACATCACTTGTAACTTGAAACTTCATACATGACCTATTGGTTGTCAAAAAGGACTTCAAGAAGAGCAACAGTCAGGGGACAAGAAGTCCCTCCTCTTTAATGGGAGAGGTTCCCTTATTCAGAAACGAACCTATTTACACATATACAAAGTATGGTTTTACTACAAAACTTGGATATTATGAAAGTGTTTTCTAAAAGGATCATCAATCACAAAAGGACTGAAGAATGAAAATGCGAGAACGAGCAGAAAGGCACCATTCAGAATTATAGATGACAGAGTAATTCCTTATGCATGCGAGGGTACAATGAATTGGAATAAGATCATTTGTATCACATTAATAAGATGGAATTTGAAAAGACACAAAGTTCTGTAAATAACATCTACAAGAATACAAAGCTTCTCAGCATAATACAGATAAATGATCTAATAAAATTAAACGAATAGCTTGAGAATAAAGGAAACCAGATAGACAAATAATGAAAAATCCTTCTGTATTGATTTATTTATGATTTATTTACACTTTCAGAAATAAGCCAAGTTCTTCCCTCTCTCAAAATGGCGAGGAGAGGCCATTATATAGTTTACAAATTAGTTACTCCCGGTAACTACTTATTTTAACTAATGATTAGTTAAAGGGTTGCAAATCGCAATACCCCAACTAAATACAATAAATTCATGATGAAGAAGAGAAGGAGGAGAAGAATCAGGAGAAGAAGACAAGCATTCAAGATTGGGAGGGACCCACTGATTTAAGGATCCGTTGTCGAATCTCTTGATGCCTCTCGCTATGTTTCTCGCCACATGGAATTGATGTGTTGGCGATGATCGGGTCCAAAATCTGAGGCACTTCTCCATTTCTTCGTCGAATTCGACATGCGTATGATAATCCTTGTTCAAAATCCCCAAAATCAAGGTGACGAACTTCATTGTCCCCGATATCGGGAACGATAGACTCGAGTGGTGAAACTTGTTCCTGCCCCTGGAATTTAATCTTCATGTTGATAGTAACTTGGAGAGCAGAGCTGCAGGTTGGACTTGGGATGGAATTGCAAGGGAAATGGATATGCGCGCAAAAATTTTGGTTGCAAGGGTTCGAGCAATAGATAGCATGAAAGCAGTGTGTAAAAATGCATAGGGGGCAGTTCATTATATAGCCGTTTAGGAGAGAGAAAGGCAATAAATGTGCATTAAATACACATCTACCAAATTGAAAAGCAAGATATTTGGGTAGAGTGGGAAAAATTAGCATGAATGGCACTTGGTTCATTTGGGACACGAGGGACGCGAAAGCGTGAAGTACGCGGTTCGGTGATTCGGGTGATGCGGGGAAAAGACGCACAAATGATTTTGGGACATGCGGGAGAAAGTACGTGGAATACGCAATTCGGCCGATTTGGGCGATGCGGGGAAAAGGAACACAAATGATTTTGAGACATGCCGAATGAAAGTATGTGGAATACGTGATTCGGCCGATTCGGACGAAAAGGGAACAACGGGTCCGGGCGAACTTGGGACATTTGGGACAAAAGTTTTGACGGGCCCGAAAAGAACAGGACTTGAGTAAAAGCGCGATCGAGGAACAGAGAGCCCAAATAAACTGGGACACGTGGGACAAAAATGTCCGACAGTTCCCGAAAAACACACAAATGACCCAAAAACGTAGATTTTCCCAATTTTCTGACTTTTAACATCACCAAGACAACGAAAAGACACTTAACCTCAAAATTTTAAGTTTCAACTTCTTAAAAGAAGGGGAATTTTGAGTGGACAATAGCTGGCTCCTTCTGGTATGACTTGGCATGAATTCAAAGAATGAGACAAGGCAAGAATTTAGAAAAACTTGGGGAAGTAGACCAGTACCTTATCCATTGGGCCACGGAGTCAAAAAGTAAACCAATACAGAAGACAACACCCCAAACAAACAACACACAAAAACAAGGGAAGGAAAAGAGAACACACACACTATACTGGAATATACATAGGACTTCCTAATCACCTACGACTTAAATAGTTTCATGGGCAAGGAGGCCAACTTGGGTCTACCCATGAAAGTCTGACAAACCTCACATTTATCAACCCATTTTGATGCATCCTTGAACAAGGTAGGCTAGTAATATCCTCCATGAAGTATTTTATGAGCGTGACAGATTGATGAGTAATGCCCTCCACATGCACGATCATGAAAAGGCTGAGAGTAGCTTCTTCTGTTGTTCCTTGTCCACACATTTCAAAAACCTTCCATCTAACCCACATTTAAACAAGGAATTTTCCCACAACACATATTGGGTTGACCTTAGTTTAACGGATCTCTTCTCTTTGGCGATCAAATGAGAGGAGCATTATCCATAGGTGAGAAAGTGATCGATATCGACATACCATTCATCAACTGAGCTAAGAAATAGAATGGTAGGAAGACCAACTTTATCCTCCAGTAACTCATGTCTAGCTCCTTCAGCGATGAGTTCACACAGGCCTTTTCCACAGACGAGCTTGGTCAGTTTGATGTCAATATCATATTCTTGAACCTTGGCCACCCAGTTCCCTCTCTTGGATCCAAATTCCTGGTGTGTGAGAATTGACTTAATAGTTGTATCTGGTACCAACATTGTGGAGTGAGAGTTAAGAATGTAAAAACGAAACTGCTTGACAGGTTTAACCACTGCAAAAACATGTTTTTCCATTATGGTGTATTTTAACTCATGATTTTTTAGAATATAGCTCATAAATGCAATTGGGAGTTCATGCTCATTAGAATCTTCTTGAGTCAAAACAACAGCCAAGGTGTTATCCATGGTGTAGCAATAGATAATGAAATCTTTGTTGAAATCTGGACATGCTAAAACAGGAGTTTTAGCAATGGCCCTTTTAATACCTTCAAAGGCTTCTTTCCCTTCAGGAGACCAACCAAACATTTTTTTTCCTTTCATCATTTGGGAGATATTCAAAGTTAGCTCTGCAAAATCAGGGATGAACCTTCTCAAAAAGTTGATCTTACCAAAGAAAGAGTGCACTCCCTTTTTGCTGGTTGGAAGAGGAATTTGCTGAATAGCTTGAACTCGCTCAGGATCAATTTTTATACCATCTTTGGAGACAACGTGCCCCAATAATTTCCCCTCCATGACACAAAAAATAGATTTCTTAGGATTCAAAGAGATCCCATGTTCTCTACATCTTAGCAGAACTATCTCTAGATGTTGGAAATGATCCACCCTTGTTTTAGAAAATACAGTCAAGTCATCAAGGTATACGATGATACACTTTCCTTTCAAACTTCCAAAGGCCAAATCCATAGCCCTCTGAAAAGTGGCACTGGCATTGATGAGCCCAAAAGGCATCCTTTTCTAAGAGCAGGTACCCCAGGAGTAGTGAAAGCCGTTTTGTGTTGGTCTGTGGTATTAACTTCTACCTGGTTATATCCTGAGAATCCATCAAGCATAGACAACATTTCGGATCCTCGTTACTGCTTGCAAGACCTGATCCATCATAGGTAAGGGATAATTATCTTTCAAGGAAGCTTGATTTAGATTCTTGAAGTCAACATAGATACGAATCTCACCATTTTTCTTTCTAACGAGCACAATATTGGCAATCCATGTTGAATGATGGATAGGAAAAATGATTTTGGCTTTCAATAACTTCTGTATTTCTTGAAAAATGGTGTCAGCTATTTTAGGATTATATTGCCTCTGCTTCTATTTAAAAGGCTTAATCCCAGGTTTGAGAGGGATAAAATGCTACATCTCCTTTGGTTGGAAAGCTTTTAAATCTTCATAGGAATAAGCAAGAACATCCTTATATTTTTTCAACAGACTATTTACCTTCTTCTTTTCTTATGGGGTACAACATTTTCCAATGTTCATGAGTTTAGGATTAGTAGAACTCCCAATATTGATTTTGTCATATTTGGCTGATTGTTGGGGTCCAGTAGAAGCTCTAAACTTTACATACCTGTCATGTTTGTCAAACACTTTTTCTAAACTCACCAATCCTTTTGGAATCTTGTTTCCTTTGAGTTTGATACATCCATCCTGATCTGCTTCTTCTTCTTGGGTGAATTCTTCGTTAAAGGGCACACTTTCACGAGGCATATTATCACTTCCTTCAAAGTAAAATTGTTCAAAATTATCCTTGAGTTCTAAGAAAGAAAGCAAGTGTTGATCGTTATTGAAAACTTTCTAGTTAGTTATATTATCAGGTACACTGGGTCTATGAATCATTTCAATGGTGAACTTATCTTGAGAAAAGTCGGGATGAGGAATAAGCAATGACCACGAGACTACTAGAGAATCAGCCACAGTATTCTTCTCCCTAGGCACTACTTGATGGAGAAGGCATCAAGAAATTCAATCAAGTCCCAAACCTGATTCTGTAATGTTTCAACCTTCCATTCTTTACACGGAAGAGGTTTCTAACTTGCTTGACAATCAATTCCGCATCCCCACAAGCTAGAATATTCTTCACACCTGTTCTTTTGCCACAGAGTCCAAGAATGAGAGCTTCATACTTTGTTGTATTATTGGTATTTTCAAATTACAACTTGAATGAGAAAGGATGAATGCTTCCTTTATGCGACACCAATATCACACGAGCTCCAGAACTAGCTAAAGAACAACTTCCATCAAACTCTAATATCCAAACATCATTAGGATCTTTAGGTGAGACTTTGGGGAGTTGGATTTCTTCTGGAGACATAATCATGTAGTTTCCATGCCCCATATCCTCATAGAGTATTTGTGCTTTGGGATCATCGAGTTTTGTACAATATACTCGGGCATCGCTTCTCGGGCGGCAATTTATTCATTTGCCCATTACGGGTATGAGGGCATGTGACCAATCCATTTGAATTTCTCCACCCACATCCTTACGAAGTTCTTAGCAACATCCCGTATGAAGGAGGAATATTTTCTACTAAGATAGTAGCCAAAACTTTCTTCTTAGGAAAAGTAGCAAAATCCACTTGTGCATCCTTAATTCTTCGACCAAGGGCACTTCCTTACTCTCCATGGAATAACAAGATCTCAGTAGGTGCGTGTGAGAGTTAAGCCTAAGGCATGGGCTACTTTGGCAGGCATTACATTATCTGATGCTCCTGAGTCTATGACGTAATTACTGAGCCTATGGCCAGCTATAAGGAGTGTTACATAGAATGGTTTGATTTTGTCATTGGGTGAGGTGAGAGCGGCTGCAGTTAGGGTATGGTGCGAAAAGAAGGAGTGGGAAAAAGGCCTTTAGAGGTAGTTTTAGAATGGGAATTGACAAAGTGAATCATTTTAGAAAAATCCTTGGGATGGGTTTGATAATATTCACCTCGAGATTTAAACCTTAGTCTTTTTAAGTGATCAATAATATCGAAAGACCCGTGGTGGACGGGTTATCATCACTTGAGACCCTAGTTTTATCAATTTTAGGGGAAAAATAAGTAACTTTAGTAGCGAGAATTGTGGGACTCACCTTTGGTGTAGATGAAATGGGGATTAGAGGTCCTCTTTTTGTAATTATAGGGATAGTTGTCGGTTTCTCCTTAGATTTCTTGGTGGGCTGCATCACTTTCTCCCTCTGATTTGTCTACTCTCGAGTCATGACAACGTATGATTCACTATACATGTCTGCTACTACTTCGTCATAATTATCTCCTTCATCAATGCCTTCAGTGGTGAAGAAATTAACTCGAGATCCCTCAAGTTCATTTGTTTCATCATCAACCTCATCAACAAATTCCTCACAATCTTCATTAACCTCCTCATCCTCTGGTTCTTCAACTTCACAGGTTGCATTAACAGGAACTTTAATAGGAGGTCCTTCAAGCACTAGCCTTGTTTGAGAAGCAAGAAAATGATTTCTGGGCTGAAAATTCCTCCTTGGAATGTCTACATAGGGAGCATCCTGAGCCAATTGTTTCTTAATGGAGATGAGATCATTTGCAAGTTTTTGTACCAATGGATCAGTATTAGGTCCAGGAGTGGAAGAGGAGGAAGAAGTAGACTTAGATTTAGAAGGGTCTCTCCTCAACTTCCCTGACATGATTAAATCATCTTCAACACTAACAACAAGAGTTTGATCCTCAGCCAATGTTGCAATATTAGCCCTTCTTAATGCATAACTAACTTCAGGCAATTGGGCGTTTTAGAAGAAGCATTTTTGAATTTGATCTATAGGTTGAGTATTTGGTGGAATTTTGTTAATCAACCTATTGAATCGAGCCAAAAATTCTCTCATGGGCTCTTGTGATTCCTTCTTTATTTGAGAAATTTGGGCTAGCAAAGCATGCACGTCTTCCGCCGGTTTGAAACAGTTTTGAACCTAGTTCTCATTGTGTTCACTAGTGATAGCTCTAGCGAGAAGGTGATAGAACTAATCAAAGCAGCATTATCTTGTAAAGTCTCAACAAAAATCCTTACGGAGACGTCTTCATGTTCAACTCCCAGAACTTCGCATGCAACTATGAAGGCTATGATATGTTCATCAGGATGTACTTTACCATCGCCCTTGAATTTAGGAAAGTTCTTTTGGTTACCTCACAACTCATGCAAAGGTTGAGGAAGGGCAAGAGGCCCAAAACGATGGCCCCGGGCAATGGTACCTCCATTCTTAGAAAAATGGCTTGAAGAGGAACCAAACACCAGCAAGAATCAAAGCTCAAAGATTAGGACTGATTTGTTCTGAAGGAATACCACCCATAGGGATTCTATCTTTGATAGGAGGAGTGCTTGTTGAACGAGCCTCTCTATTTCTCCTTGTTGAAGGGAAAGGAAAACCCTACTGTTTCAAAATCTGAAACTGAGAATCTTCAATACCAAGGGCCCTTCTCCCTCGAGTAATGTGGAGTCGCTTAGATCAAAAGATGATCGATAAATGTTTATAGAACTGGAATATGATTCCCCAGCGGAGTCGCCAAAAATTGTTGGTCGTCAAAAAGGACTTCAAGAAGAGCAACAGTCAGGGGACAAGAAGTCCCTCCTCTTTAATGGGAGAGGTTCCCTTATATATAAATGAACCTATTTACACATATACAAAGTATGGTTTTACTACAAAACTTGGATATTATGAAAGTGTTTTCTAAAAGGATCATCAATCACAAAAGGAATGAAGAATGAAAATGCGAGAATGAGCGAAAGGCACCATTCGAATTATAGATGATAGATTAATTCCTTATGCATGCGAGTACAAATGAATTTGAATAAGATCATTTGTATCACATTAATAAGATGGAATTTGAAAAGACACAAAGTTCTATAAATAACATCTGCGAGAATACAAAGCTTCTCAGCATAATACATACGAGATGATCTAATAAAATCAAGCGAATAACTTGAGAATAAAGGAAATCGGATAGACAAAGAGTGAAAAATCATACGTATTGATTTCTTTATGATTTATTTACACTTTCGAAATAAGCCAAGTTCTTCCCTCTCTCAAAATGGCGAGAGAGGCCATTATATAGTTTAAAAATTAGTTACTCCCAAAGTAACTACTTCTTTTAACTAATGATTAGTTAAAGGGATGCAAATCGCAATACCCCAACTAAATACAATAAATTCATGATGAAGAAGAGAAGGAGGAGAAGAATCGGGAGAAGAAGACAAGCGTTCAAGATTGGGAGGGACCCACTGATTTAAGGATCCATTGTCGAATCTCTTGGCGCCTACTGTTATGTCTACGCCACGTGGAACCGATGTGTTGGCGGTAGAATGAGTCCAAAATCCAAGGCACTTCTCCATTTATTTGTCAAATTCGACATGAGTATGATAATCCTTGTTCAAAAATCCCCAAAATCAATGTGGCGAACTTCTTTGTCCCGATATCGGGAATGACGACTCGAGCGGTGAAACTTGTTCCTGCCTTTAGAATTTAATCTTCATGTTGATAGTAAATTGGAGAGGAGAGCTGCAAGTTGGACTTGGGATGGAATTGTAAGGGAAATGGATACGCGCACAGAAATTTTAGTTCTGAGGGTTCAAGAAAGAGATAGCATGAAAGCAGTGTGCAAAAACGCATAGGGGACAGTTCATTATATAGCCATTTAGGAGAGAGAAAGGCAATAAATGCGCATTAAATACACATCTACCAAATTGAAAAGCAAGATATTCGGGTAGAGTGGGAAAAATTAGCATGAATGGCACTTGGTTCATTTGGGACACAAGGGACGCGAAAGCACGAAGTACGCGGTTCGGCCGATTCGGCGATGCGGGGAAAAGACGCACAAATGCTTTTGGGACATGCGGGATGAAAGTACGCGGAATACGTGATTCGGCTGATTCGGGCGATGCGGGGAAAAGATGCACAAATGCTTTTGGGACATGCGGGATGAAAGTACGCGGAATACGCGATTCGGCCGATTCGGACGAAAAGGAAGAAGCAGGTCAGCGAACTTGGGACATTTGGGACAAAAAGTTCCGACGGGCCGAAAAAGAATAGACTTCGAGTAAAGCTGGCTGATCGGGAACAGAGAGCCCAAATGAACTTTACAGGACACGTGGGACAAAAATGTCCGACAGAGGCCCGAAAAACACACAAAATGACCCAAAAACGTAGATTTTCCCAATTTTCGACTTTTCACATCACGGGACAACGAAAAGACACTTAACCTCAAAAATTTAATTTTCAACTTCTTAAAAGCGGGGAATTTTGAGTGGACTATAGGACCAAACATAGGATAATATTTAAAATAGATTTTTGGCACTTTAGAGCATACAAAGAATGTTTACCATGGTCTGAAGATGAACTGCAATCACAATAATCCCCGGAAATGGCATGACTAGTGAAGGTGTTGTTTATGGGCTATATATATGGGTAGGCGGTGAATCAACAAATCAATCTCTCAATGAAACTCCGGATTAACAAATCCGTGACAACGGTGCCACAAGTGTTGGTGTTTTTGATGGGCTAAATAGATATGGAGTCGCAGTGAATCAGAAAATCAATCTCTCAATGAAACTCCAGTTAAAAATGCCCGAAAACTATGCCACAAGTGTTAGTATCCAAATTTGTTCTCCTTTTCAAGCCAAGTAGCAACACAGATTCAACAGGGAGCTTGGAGTCACAAATATATGTCATTTTGTAGCCGGGGAGGAATCTAGATGTCCCCATGTTAGTTGGATTTGTGGAGAGATGGATAGCACCTTCAAGAGGATTTGATCTATCCTCGCTATTTTAGGTTGTGCCTTTCAACCAAGGCGGAGAACCTATTTTCTAACCTCTGTTATTGAAGAACAATGATAAATCCTTCTTTTTCATAAGCTTTATAAAGAAGACCTTTGCAAAATATGATCAACACACCAGATCGACTCTCATGAGTTGTCACTTCCAGATCATGGAGATACTTTCACAAGAAGGCAAAGGTTACTAAAGACATTTGAGACCTTGATTGCTCCTGCATGTTTTAGTAATAGAGACTATGCATTTGTGTACACACAGAAACACGGGGGTAGTAAATGTAGGATTGGTTGTTGTTAAGCGAATTTTTGGTAGGAGGTGGGGTAGGCTAAAACTAGATTCACCACATCCTTGAGGAACCTTACGAGAATGGAAAGTCAAACTAACATAATGCCACATAATAGGTAAATGTTTCTTTAACTAGAATATGTGCTTATATGGAGGCCTAGATTAGAAATCTTTCACATAATCTTTGAGATTCTATCACAAAGGCTCGAGTTAAAAAACCCAACAAAGCATCAAGATTTGAGTCAGATCACGCCTAAGGTACACCAAAAGGCTTACAGACAATCTCTGTAAACAGATGAGAGAAAATTGATTTTAAATCGTTTATACCAATCCCAAATGAAAGCTCTTATAAGAAATGGAATTGTAGATGCCACTAAACTATCACAAGGATTGAGGCCTGTGTGATTGAATCATATTTTAATACAATATTGCAATAGAAACAAGAAAAACTATTTCCATACATTCAGAAGTAAAATCAACATATTTTTCTCAAGACAACACATAAATAACTCGAATTTGATTAAATCTTTCATTAGGGGAAAGTTTCTAGAATAGTCTCAGAGCTTTTCAATGGTTGTACACTTGCAACCACCTTGACATGATCAAATTTTAATACAAAAGAGATATAAAAGCTTCTTGAATGGTTTGTCAAAAGGGATGGGCTCTATCAAGCTTTAGATTAGAAAAATCAGTCCAGACCCTTCACACTCCAACCATTTGCATGAAAATTTGTGCCATTTATAGCATTTACAATAGAGCCTCCTCCCCCCAAAAGACAAAAACATTTAATGCACTAGTGTTCGCCATGATTCTTTCGTGATTATTAGAATCAAACCTGCAAGAAGTCTCCAGGTGCTTGAGGGGGTAGATTTCATCAAATACCTCCCGCATTCAAATCCTTGTTCTGTAGATCACTCTTCCTTCAATTTTCCAACCACTTCCACCCCTAATTTGTCAAATCTTGCCCCTTGCATGCTTGGGAGAAGAAAAATGGAAAATCAGATCGGGCACGAAATTCAGAGCATTTTAATGGTGAAAGACGTCCTCTAGATCTTCCCACCAAACTTCAGATATTAACATTAACTTCCTTCTTTGCTTGGTGTGTAGAAAAGACCAAGAAATCATGGAGACTCACACTTCCAGGGCGTGTTTCGAGAGAAATGGGGGAAAATCATATTTGAGAATCTTAACTACCGTTGATCTTTACTTTGAATTTGGGCCGTCCATGTGGCAAATTTTAAAATTTAGAAAAGACCCAAGGGCTTCCTTTGACTTTTACAACTTTTGGCAAAAATGGAAAAATTTCACATTTTGCTCTGTACCTCCACCCTTGGGAAACTACCGCACTTCCTTTTTAATTTTGACTCTTTTTTCTCAAAAGGAAAATTTTCCAAATTTTCTGAGAGCCCGAACCTCCATCGTTAATCAGGGTAAAACATTGAATATTTTCCTCGTTGGGCTTACGAGGCCATTTTTGAAATTTTAATCCTTAAGGAGGCAAAAAATCCAAGTTTCCTCCGATGGTCTACCTTCCTACCTTTTTGAATTTTCAAACTGCCACGTGTCACCATGTCGCACCTTGAGGCAGTCCCAAAAATTTCATACCTTGAATGAGCGTGGGTTCACCACGTGTCCTTATCTGGAAAGGTTTGATTGAATGCTTGAAGCTCATCACAAGGTACCACATGTCATACTATGAGGCAGTCTCCTTTTGGTCATTGAAAATTCTAAGTAAAATTCAAAGTGAGTGGAGGCCTCCATACATCACCTCGATGCTTCTTTAGAATGAAACACAAGGGACATTCCTCGAACATGCACAGCTCCTTCACGTGTCTACATGGCACAAATTCAAGATGGTTCCCAAAGTGGAGACCCTAAATGAGCATGAGATCACAATGTGTCTGTTCCACTAAACTACTCCAACTACATAAAAATTGTCTAAGTCTGGGCCAAGCCAAAGAGAAACCTCCATGTGTCCTCCCAATGCTGCTCCAAGGAAAAAACAAAAAGTAGATCTTCAAACGAGTGTCGTGCTTCCACGTGGAAACATTTTGAGTTAAGGCTTTCCATGAATTTTTCTAAGTACCTAGCTGAGTCGCATCCAAGAAAAAGGTTTCTCATCCCTTATAGATACAAGGATGCAAATTTGACCAGGAGAAACACCCGTCAGTAAAATACAGAAAAATGACCATTTGAGCCTGGGAATGAAATTTTCTTCAAGGAAAGAAAGTTTAGAAATGTTACAGGGCCCAAATACGTTCTTCATGGACACATCCATTCATTTTTCTTTAAGCATCTGGGATAGAAAAATCAAGGACAACAAATCCTGACTGTGGGAAATAGAGAGAATAGGAAAACACAAGTTTTGAAGGAACAAAGAATGAAAGACTCAAAATATAAACTCTTAAGTGATTTATAACCCATGAACCAACTAATAATGGCCACAAGGATCAACCGGGCACAACACGGGAAGGAAAAAATGATAGAGGCCGTAAATCACTAGTTTTTCAAAGGTAGAAATGGGCCGAGACTATTTTAAGCACCAATAGAAGGGAGAAGGTCTTAGGTTCTTACCTTGTCATTCCTCATGGTTCCTCCCTAGTTGAGCTACATTGGTAAGGACTCTCTCTTGTTGGTTAGGGGGTGATTTGAACTTGACCAGTTACTGGTAGTAGTTTGTGACAGATCCCTCTACCTGGAATGGCCAATGACTCCCATAGTGAAATGTTCACACTTTTCCTCTTCATTTTCTTAATAATATTGAATGAGCTATCCTTTTTTGTCCCTTCCCAGACACATTTCTTTCTTGCATGTGGTTTTTACAACTTGTTCTGAGTGGGTTTGGGAGGTGGGCAGAATTGGTTACGCATATTAGGAGTTATACTTAGAGCACCGGGACCTTTTGGAGTGATGGAAGATTGAGGGTCACTGAGATCGGTGGTTGTCCCTCTCCAATATTCCTCTTTTTGATTGGGTATTGGCAGCCACACCTTGATAAGGGAACTGATTCATTCCACAAAAGTCTTCCACCTTAATTGACAAGCATAGTCTCTCCTAGAGGTCCACCTTGTAGAGCTTCTTGTTGTTGATCCCCGTCTTGGCTAGGTTCTTGTGGCACCATGTTGGTTTGCACTATCAAGGCCTGATTTAGAGCACCATTAAAGCACATTGATTCGTTATGTGCTTTATTTCATGGAAAACACAAATCATATTCTTGTGCCATATTATTCTATACTGAAACCAATGCCCTTGATGTTGAAGCTGTGTTTGGATCATATGAGCTGAAAGGTCTAGTAGCTTGGGGCTGTCCTTAGTTATGGCTCTAATTTCCGATCGAGATGGAGGATTATTTTTTTGATACTAGAGTCTAGCTTGTTATTGACCCTGAGATTGAGCATGAGACTGATATGGCCTAGAATTCTGATCTTGTTGTCTTTTGATAGTCACTAGCTCATTCCCTAGGTTCTGAAGCTGTTTCATGACTTCCTAGAGTTCCTTGGAGGTGTTAAATGATGAAGTGGATGCTTCAGCTGAACTTTGACTCCTGGGGGTGGGTATAGGATCTAATGTAGGCATTTGGATAGCATCTGGGCTTCCTAACTCAAGGTATATAGGCATGGATGGCCTAGGATTGATTTTACCAGCCTGAATCAAATTGTTCTTAGCCCCTATGGAAAGGCTATAGGCTGCATGTAATGTAGTGCACCCCATTGATTGAATCATCAAAGAAATTTCAGAATTTAAATCCCTAAGAAAGTATAAGAAGGCACCTTCATTAGTGGGCTTTACTGTTGTTGGAATTTTATCCTAGGTCTGCTGGAATCTGAGTTTAAAGACTATCACCTACTCATTTGGAGCTCTCTTGATTGTTGTTAGTTGTTCCAACAAAGACAAGTTATCATCTTTCTCTCGAGATTGGTTGTGAAGAGCTGTGCATAGCTGATTCCAATTCTGGATAGAGCTTACCTCAAGACTCCTGAACCATTATGAAGCTTTCCCTTTGAGTAAAGAGGTGAGTAGCTTGAATGCAATGTCCATCTCATGAACCTCGTGGATTGTATAGAAATTTACAATATCTTGGACATGATCATGAGGAGAAGTTTTATTTTCCCCAGTGAAATATGGGATACTCTTTAATGCTGCAATAGGAACTAGATTTTGTGCATTTAAGGCAAGTGGACTACTATTGATGAAGTTAACATAAGGATTTTCTTGAGTCATCTTGATCATTCTCGAGAACCCCTCTTGATAAATCTCTACTTGGTGGAGATAGAGACCTCTGGTTCTTCTTCCTCTTCTCCCTCTGTTTGGGGATAAGTCTAGATAGACAAACAATCCCTCTTCTCTAGTTCTTGACCATGTTTGTATTCTTCTCATGAACTTTCTTGGACTGCTGAAACTAGTAGATTTGTTTCTTTTGGAGTCACCAGATGTATAATTTTAAGGCTTCTTATAATCTAGAATCATTGAAAGTGTACATCAATTCCTATTGTAATAAGATGGAGACCTCTTAGTCACATCGGGCATGCTAAAACTATTAGTGCGAAATCACAGCACCCCCAAATGAGTTATATAGGTCTTATTTTCTAAGCCAGGGTCATTTGGTGTGATTGCATAACATTGAACTTTCCCCAAGGTGTGGGACCTTGCAAAAATTGAAAATCTCTATAGATTAAAGGTTGGTTCCTTATTCCTCTATTTAGATGCGTATGTTAGGATTTTCGGAGGATCTATCCCTATACCTAATCTAAAACTTGTCAGGAGACAGGGGATAAAAATTATAAGGAATAAGAGATAACTAAACTAACAGTGATGCACTAAAGGAATGATGAAAATTTATTTTTCCAATAGACACAAACCGACAAAATGCATACCATAAACGATCACGATAGCCAAATATGTAATGGGAGTCCAAATGAAAGAAGAAGAGACAAGAAAGGATCTAAGATCGATCAAAGACATGTTTTATTACTATATGGATTGGTATAGTTCATTATAAGATAGCCAAAAGGAAAAAATGTATTACAATTTTAATGGAAGGCCTAAACCCCGTAAATCCATTTCCTAGAAGGAGAAGGGAGCCTGCAAAAAAAAGAATGTCCAACCATTTATAATGAATCCTTCTCCCATATTTATAGATTTGATCAGATAAAAGAAAGAGAGAGAGAAGCATGAAAATCGGGTCAAAGTTCAACCACTTGATGTTAATGCTTCGATGAAATCTACCCCCAGATCCATCTTTCTTTGCATCAATCCTTGGTTCAACATCTTAAAGGAAGAGGAAACAGAAAAATAAATCATATCTAATCTGGTTGTTGAGTCAAAAATATCCTACATTGAAATCTTGAAGATTTTTCCTGAATTTTCTTCACCTAACCTCCTAAAAATTAAATTTTCAGGCCTCCATGGCGTGGGAAAATATGAGATCTTTCTAATGATGTAAGATTCACGATATTTTGAACCCTGAGTCAAAAGATATGCCCCTTCGAAGTTTGTATTGGGTCCATACGAATGGGTGGGAAAACAATTTTTAAAATGGGTCCCCCTTTTGATATGGACATGTGGTAGCCAGATTAGATTAAAAATCGGCTTACGGATCCACAATTTATCTTTTTCCCTTTTGCGTAAAAAACACAAAACTCAAAAAACTCCCGCAGCCCCAAAGTTCTGCTTGGATACATGGCTCCTTTTGGTTGGCTAGGGAATGCACTTACATCTTTATCTTTTTCCTTTTGAACGAAAGGAACATTTTCAAATTTTCCTCCAACTCGCCACTTCGATTTTGACTTGAGCTCAAACACTGACTTTTCCTCTAGCGGAGTTACGAGGTTATTTTGTAAATTTTACCACTTTTGAGATAACAAAGGGCATAGAGCCAAATTTTCCTCTAAAGGCCCACTTTCCCCTGGGACACGTGGCATTCTGGCGCTCATTTGGAAACCTTTTCTCTATTCAACCCTTGAATCAATGTCATTAAGACACTTGGCAGACTCTTCCGGTCTAGCTCATGCATTGACTATTCAACCGATTCTACCCCTTTTGATATAACACATGGAGGCACCGCACTTGCTTGAAAACCCAGCCCAAAGTTTTCCCTTAGAGGAGCATCGAGTTGACACTTGTCGGCCTCCATTGATCTGTGGAATTTTCAACAGTCCCTCTTACTTTTTAGACTTTGGGCTATGTGGTGAGCTCGCGCTCATTTGGGTCTCTGCCTTGGGACCAACTCTTGGAGATGCGCCACGTTGACACTTGGCATTCTCTGCTTACACTTTTATACTTAGCCAATTTTTAATCCTACCTTTTGACTCTGTCTTGACCATTTTCTATGTGAAGGGCTGGCGCAAGTTGGAGTCTCCACCCTAGAATTCCTTTCTAATTTTGTGCCAAGCTGACACCTGGCACTTCCTTTTTAGTTGAATACTTTTCAACACCCCATAATTTCTTTAGGGTTTTGGACGCGTGGAAGCCTGGCGCAAGTTTGGGATCCCCCTTTTGAATTCACCTTTGGAGAGGTGTCGTTAACACACGTGGATCCTTCGCATCCTCCTCCATACTTAGTCATTTTGGGATTTTTCTTAAACCATTTCGAGCTCGAGGACTTTGGATCTTCACCATTTCTTCCCCTTCTTATTTCTGGTTCCTCTACGACATCGACCGTTCTTGTCGACCCTGTTATCTCATAGTTGAGTTTTCCTGCAACTTAGAGAATGGATTTAAGATGAGGAAATGGCTCGATATAGTCATTTTCTTTTACATAGGGTCCATTAGTCTCTCTCGGCCTCTGTCACTCCATGGTTGAGTCCTTCTATGACCAATTTGTAGGATTTGAATGAGTTTTCTCAGGATCCTTTTATGCGGGGTCATGATTGATCCAATATTTGGCATGGGGGTGAAATATGGATAGCAAGTATCCGAGACCAATTCAAAAATCAAGGGAAAGGGTTTCCCAAATTTTAACTATAAAAATCAAAAATGAACAATGATTGGAATTTCAGATTGTAACCAAGGAGCTCAAGACTGATCGATTTGTATTGCGGTTTTCATAGGGTCCACAAGCACGATGCTAGAACATGTCGTGATTGCAAAAATTCCTACAACGTTTTCCCGAAGATCAGAGATAACTCTTTGTAGACATGTTTATGGAAAATCCGATAGCACCAATGCAAAACACCTATGCAGGACCAATTTCTCCTCAAAACACACCATTGAGGATATTTAATGATCCTCTCCCTATGTGCCTAAGAGATGGTAGACTATATCCCACCGGTTCAAACAAAGGGATTTTAGTAGTAGCCAATGATCCGAAGCCTCAAGCGTGTGTCGACCCCCAAGTGGAACCTCCATTGGATGGTCACCGATAAACAAAAAAATGTGGGGTTGGTGGAATTAGACATCAAACCTTAGATTAACACTACCACAAGAACTAAGGATTATTCATCACAGTCGATACCCATTTATCCACCCATAACAGATGGCATCCATAAACACTTTCCAAACCAATAGGAGCATATAATTTAATCAATGACTTGATGAAGACCTTTTCTCACATTTCCTTCTTGGATCTGCTAAATAATTCTCCTAATCATAAAGCTAATTTGTTAGATGTATTGTGTCTTTGTCATTTTATCAAAGTTACTCCTCCCTCGGAGGTACAAGTAAACCATGTTGAATTTGATGTCTACACTCCTAAATATCTAGATAGGGATCTGGGTTTGTGTTCGACATAAGAAAAATGTCGACAGATGCTAAAATTCCACATAGAGGTGACCCAACATTGTATTTGCAAGTATAGATTTACAATAACTATGTTAAATGTGTAATGGTCCATGATGGGGAAGCGGTTATCATAGTACCCTTCACTTTCCTTCAAAAACTAGGATACGGAGGAACAAATTGTTCCTCAACACGAAATATGCTAAAGGGTTATCATAGCCTCAAGGTAACTTTGATAGGGACTATAGTGTTACCAAATCACCTTAGGATCCAAGACGATTCTTGATCGAAACCAACTATAATATGATTCTTGTCTACCCATGGATACATCACATGGAGGCATTCCCCTCCACATTATTTCAAGAGGTAAGATTCCTTCACTTAAGAAAGGTATTCGTGGCACAAGGTGACCCAAAAAAATTGATATACACCTAGCAAATTTGAAGAAGAGACCGAGAGTCAATTAGAGTTCGAGCACCCAACAAATCAACATAACAAGCCGAGTTGGTTTAAAGCTAGAAGTAAAATTAGTGCCAAAAATAGAGTTAGAAGTCACATTATTGATAGAAAGCATTCTAGCGGTCAAGAATGAAACCATCATCATAGAGACTATTTCATTAGGAACCATAATAACCATTTTCAAGTTATTGCAAAAGGATTTACCTATTCTCCTAACTTGGGACTCGGCTCTCTTCCAGTAGATGAATTTTGTATGTTGGAAGTAGTCGAGGAAAGGGAAGAAGATACAAAGAATGATCCAACATCAATTTTTAGACTAATTGTTAGACACTCCATTTTGATGGAGCTAGATTTCATTTCGACATCGGGGCAAGTGTCATCCTTACCTCTCCCATGGGCAAGGTTATGTCATTCTCCTCCAAGTTAAACTTTGAATGCAAAAATAACGGGGCTGAATATGAAGCCCTCCATCTTGGCCTCATATTAGCAAAAGCATGGGTGCTGGTAACATTAGAGTGTTGGGTGAATCACAATTGGTTGCAAATCGAGTATCGAGGACTACAAAACTAGAGCAGAGCATCTCGTAACTCTAAAAATAGAAGTGCTTAATATAACAAAGGGGTTTGACTTCATATCAATTGAAGTAATTCCATGAGATCAAAACCTTCAATGCAGAATCTATAGCAAATTCTGCTTTCCACTTCACTCTTGAGAGTGAGTTGGAAGATACACAATCTAACATATCGGTTTGTGTTGAACATTTACTTGAAAAATACCAATAACCCTAATGTTGACATATATAGAAGTCGAGGACGAGGCACTGTCATCTCGAGAACATGTTGAAAGTAATGAAGAAACTTTTGTATATCTAAATACCTATAATCCAATTTTTCCTGTAAGGAAAAATTGATCTATTCGACCTTGAATAGGAGAAAATTGAAGATTCGGTTCAGTCATGCGAGCTCACATTTGATCCTAAAAATCAAGTTGTGGGTGGGCTTGCAAATGGAGAAGCAGGGTTGGAAGATGAATGGCCATGGAAATGTTGAAAAAAATTGAGCCTAAAGTGAGTCAACTCGAAGAAAAGAAATAGAGCCGCGGGGAGGTGCCATGTGTCATTTCGCACACTTTCAAAAGGTGCAAAAATGGAGATCCCGAGAGATGTGCTTGAACCCACGTGTATCTCAACACATAGTAGGCTCATGGAAAATGCCAAGTGTCCCACCATCACAACTTCAGGAGATAACTACAAAGGTCCCACCCAAAAGGGGTTTTGGCATTATATATAGTGGGGCCCTTTACTCACCCAAAGGAACGAAGTAGATAGTGTTCACTCGAGGCCCAAATCAGTTAAGTACAAAAGAGTCGGTAAAGCCTCCACGTTTCATATCAGCATAACTTCAAAGGTAAAATCAAGAGGTAGGTCCCAAATGAGCGTAGGCTCTCAACATGTATAGGGCACGAGAAATTTGCACCGTCCATTGAAAAGTCTAAGAGTTAGTAGAAGCCTCCATGTTTTAGCTTGAAGTATCTTTAAAAGTGTGACAAAGCATGGGGTTCCCAAATGAGCACGGGATCTCCACGTGTCAAGAGCTCAAAAAGGAAGAACCAACCATTGTAAATTCTAATGCATGGGAAGATCTAATTGAAGCCTCCATGTGCTTCATTGGTGCAACTTTAAGGGTAAAGTACAATGGCAGGGTCCCAAACATGCACTTTGGCCCTCCACATGTCTAGGGTCAGACATAGTGTCTTCACCAAACATAAGGGACTTAGGTAGAACACAAAGGAACTAGAGAAAGCTCACGAGATGGTGCCAAGTTTCATCACATTACATTCCTAGGAGACTAAAAGGCAGCAATATTGTGAGAACACTGCATGGAATGCACGACCACGACCTTTAGAAGATCAAAACTTTTGACTGGAAGCTCGGATCGAGCGGGAGAGGAATTTTAGAAAGCTCTTGGTGTTTTCTACTCACCTACATCTATAATGAACAAATATAGTCCACCATTTTCAAAGTTTTCAGGCTTCTCACCAACCACCATAATGAAGTATGCATGCGTTTTGTAGTAAAACCCATCATTTTTGCGGGTGAATTAGTTGCTCTTTTGGGGTGGTTGAACAAGAACTAGGATTTCTTCTATATCCTTCTCTAATTCTTCCTATATATTATGAGGGCATTTTTCTAGAGGTTGGACATTTCTTCTTTGCATCCTCCCTTCTTTCTTTGTCTGTAAGTGATTTTGTGGAGTTCAAACTTCCCATTTAATTTGTAATGTAGTTTGTGCATCTTGGCCATTATAATGTACTGTATCAACTTTTTGGAGCAATAATGCATTTATGTGGATAATTTTTAACCCTCTCTTGTGTTCATTTTCTCCTTCATGATCTCTCATTGAATTCTTGGTTATCTCAGTGCATGGTGATTGTATTACATTTTTATGATTTGTGTTTATTGAAAATTAGGTGTTTAATATCCCTTTGGTGCATCACCCTTGTTAGTTTAGGTTTTATTTCTTGCATCTCCTTACCCTATCTCCTTCGCAACTTAGAGTAGGTTTTAGAGTATATCCTCTGCAAATTGAATGTGTGCACTGAATAGAGGAATAGGAACCGACCTTCATTCGGAGAGCTTTCTGATTGCAAAGTCCCAAACTTTGGGAAAATATCCATGTTATGAAATCACACCAAGATTCTCAACCCATCGAGTTGTAGTTATTTAGGGTGTTGTGATTCTACACTATCATTTTTGGCACTCTGGTGGGACAGGTTTGAAGCATCTTACCATGTCATCTTAGTAGGTTGGTATGTTCTTGTTAAGATTCATCCTTTAAGAGGTATGTGTAAATAACATATGGTGACTCCATTTAGTCAACAACCCATTCTCTGAGTTATAGACTTTCCTTCCATCCATTTCCACCCATTCTTCTTTCCACACCTTCCATCTTCTACCAATCATGAAGTGTAGTCATGGATGCATTGCCATCTTGGAATTCAAACCTACAATAGTGCAGTCCACCTCTAATATGTTTCACAACTCCCCCAAATCTGCATTATGACTAGGTTCACAACCATCATGATTACCCATATGAGCAATGTCAAAACAATTTTGGCTATGGGGCTTATCAAGAGCAAGGGTACACATGATGATAACAACTATATAGAATATGTTGATCTTACGGAGAATATTCAAAGACTAGAGGCTAACATGGTTCAATCTCGGGCTGAACACAAATGAAGGAATTCAAAATTGGTTGTAGGGAACCTTGTCCATGGGAAGGCCCTTTTCCAAGACACTATAGCTCGTTGGAGAAAATTGACTTCATGGTTGAAATTTCACCTCAACTTGCATAGTGGACTGAGGAGATAGAGGCCTATGGGCTTGGTGTCAAGACAACCTTGTCAATGGGTAAGTCCTACACCATCATCTAGTGATTTTCTCTCCATTCCCCAAGCAGCACCATCTCAACCTAAGATTCAATTTCCAAGCTTCCCATCTACTGCCCCAAGTGTTGGTTTCCCTTCTCCATCTCCTAGTCTTCCATCTCACCTCAATTCTTCTATCCTTTTCCCTTCCAAGCAGTCATCCCCTCTAAACAAACAAGAAGTTCCACTTCCCTCACCACCAAAAATAATTACAAAACTAGTTGAAACCCCATCCACTTCTCCTCTTTCCTTCCCAATTCCATGTCGGGAAGAAATTCCAAAAACCAGTCAAGGAGAGCGAAAGAAGGAGAGCCAAATAGAGAAGAAATGATCAAAAGATTGGTAAGCTTGGCTCTTAGATTTGGGATTACAAAAATCCCCTTGATGGTTAAACCTTCAGAGGAGGCTAGGGTTAGACCACAAGTGGTGGAAGCTGAGTTTGCAGTAGAAGAAGAACAAGAACAAGAGGAAGAAGATTAGCAATCTGTATGCTCTGAATGCAGTGTCTGTAATGGCACTTTATCTGAAGAGAATGCTGATCTAATCCAAGCTGCACAACTAGTTAAGAGGGAGGAAGAACTATCAGCTCCAAGTCCTATTGAAGAGGAGCAACTGGAAGAGATCAAATCAGAGTTGAAGTCACTTGATGAAGAAAGCATTATTGAATATTTTTACTTTCATTTGAAGGACCTGATTTGATTGATGAATCCATGATGGAGGAGAGCTATCAAGAAGACCTTGCTGCCCCAAATAGTCCTCTAGAGTAGTGAATTGAAGATTTTGATCTGAAAAATTTCATGCTAGAGGAAGAGGCTATCCAAGAGCAAGTCAGTCTTCAAGAAACAATGGAGGAAGGAAAAGAGTACGAAGATCCCATCTCTTCCACACCATCCATCCAGGAAGGTCCACAGGAAGACTCCATTCTTGGAGTTGAATTTCAGAACCATGGGCACATTCAAAGGACTAGACCATGCCCTATAAGGTACTTGGCTTCATTAGAGCTAAGGGAGAAGCCAAAACCGGTCATACCCACAATAGGGCATGAGGATGATATACAAAGTACCAAGGGTCACCATCAACACCTCTAGGAGTCCAATTCCAATTAGCTTGAGGAGGTATTTTTTATTGATAATTTGGTTATTTGGGTGGAGGATCATCCTCTTATCAGTTTTTTACTCATAATAATAGCCATGTTCAGCGCCAAATCACATACATGGATGCCTATTTTGAGAAAGGGAAGCTACTTCTCCCTATCAATTGTAGGATTTGTTTGAGTCCCCTTTGCTTCCAGTTAGCATAGAGTAGGTAGGTTTTCTTTCAGTAGAAGAAGTGCTTTCACACACTTTGCATATCCCACTTGGGGTGTGTATGATTTTCATTTTTGTACATAGTGGTGTTGTGGTGTTTTGTTGCTCCAAGGTTGTATCATTGTACAATTCGATGTGCCTCTAAGGTGAATGTTGTAGTAGTCCATTTCAGGGACAGGTGAATGCTCCAGGTCAAGAAAATTTTCTACTCTCGAATATCATCTTAAAAATTTTCTTATGATAATTGAAAGTGCAAGCGATCGAGTTCGAGTTTCAAGAACAAAATCGATGTCATCGGGCTATCATTCTTGACTCCATGACCATTGGACTTCCAAGGCTATTGGCCTCTTCACCTAGTAGGAAGGTGATCCCATGAGTCACCAAATTGTTATCTAATTTTTCTCCTTAAGAAAAATTGATCAAACATGACAAACATGACCTTGCATAGGAGAAAATTGAAGGGTCAGTTCATTCATGCGAGCTAACATTCGATCCCAAAAATCAAGTTGCGAGCAGAGCTCAACAATGGATAAGTAGGGTCAGAAGATGAATGGCCATGGAAATGTTAAAGAAAATTGAGCCCAGAGTGAGTTGAATCAAAGAAAAGAAATAGAGTTGTGCAAGGTGCCATGTGTTAGCTCGGTGCACTTTCAAAAGGTGTAAAAAATGGAGACCCCAGGGATGCACTTGACCCCCACATGTATCTCAGCACATAGTAGGCTCACAGACAATGCCAAGTGTCATGTCGTTGCAACATCAGGATCTAACTACAAAAGTCTCACCTAAAAAGGGGTTTTGGAATTATATGTAGTGGGGCCCTTTACTCACCTAAAGGAACGAAACAGACAATGTTCATTGGAGGCCCGAATTGGCTAAGTACAAAAGAGTCAGCGGAAGCCTCCATGTGTCAGCTCAGCACAAATTCAAAGGTAAAATCCAAAGGTAGGTCCCAAACGAGTGTAGGATCTCAACGTGTCTAGGGCCTAAGAAGTTGCACCGATTTTGAAAATTCTAAGAGTTAGCGGAAGCCTCTAAGTGTCAGCTTGATGCAACTTCAAAAGTGTGACAAAAAGTGGGGTCCCAAAACGAGTGCGGGATCTCCACGTATCCATAGCCCAAAAGGCGGAATGACCATTGAAAATTCTAAAGCATGGGAAGAGCAAGCAGAAGCCTCCACATGATTCATCGGTACAACTTCAAGTGTAAAATACAATGGCAGGTCCTAAACATGCGCTGGCCCTCCACATGTCTAGGGTAAGACATAGTGTCTTTGTTAAATAGAAGGGACTAGGGCAAAACACAAAGGAAGCAAAGTAGGCTTGCAGACGGTGCCAAGTGTTAGGGCGTCATTTTCCTAGGACCCTAAAAGGAAGAAATATTGTGAGAGCCCACGTGGAATGCCTCACCCTAACCTTTAGATGATCATAATGTTCGACTAGAAGTTTGGATTTGAGCAAGAGAGGACTTTTGGAAAGATCTCGGCGTCTGCTACTCACCTACCTCCATAATGAAAAAATGCATTCTGCCATTTTCGAAGTTGCTAGGTTTCTCACCTACCACCATAATGAAGTATGGGATTCCTTTCTTGCCAAACAAGGAACAATGTAATGGAGGCATGGGTTTTGTAGTAAAACCCATCATTGTTGTAGGGGAATTCATTGCTCTTTTGGGGTGGTTGAACAAGAATTTAGATTTCTTCTATCTCCTTCTCTAATTCTTCCTATATATTGTAAGGAGGGGCATTTTTCTAGAGGTTGGACATTTCTTCTTTACACCCTCCCTTCTTCCCTTGTCTGCAAGTGATTTTGTGGAGTTCAAACTTCCCATTCAAGTTGTAATACATTTGTGCCTCTTGGCCATTGTAATGTATTGTATCAACTTTTTGGAGCAATAATGCATGTTTGTGGATAATTTTTAACCCTCTCTTGTGTTCATTGTCTCCTTCCTGATCTCTCATTGCAGTCCTAGTTATCTGTGCATGGTGGTTGTATTACATTTTTATGGTTTGTGTTTATTGCAAAGCAGGTGTTCAGCATTCCTTTGGTGCATCACCCTTGTTAGTTTAGGTTTTATTTCTTGCATCTCCTTATCCTGTCTCCTTGGCAAGTTAGAGTAGGTTTTAGAGTAGATCCTCTGCCAAATTGAATGTGTGCACCTGAACAGAGGAATAGGAACTGACCTTCATCTAGAGATATTTCCTGATTGCAAAGTCCCACACTTTGGGAAAATATCCATGTTATGAAATCACACTGAGAGTCTCGACCCATCGAGTTGTATACATTTTAGGGGTGATGTGATTCTACACTAACAATACCTATGTGGAATTGCATATTTCTCATCATAAGGTTGATTTTTCCCTTATCCCACATTCTTCTTCCTACTTTGGAAATCCCATGATAGATTCTTCCTCTAGGGAAGATCTTGAAATTTATGAGGTAGGAGAAGAGGGGGATTTAGAGTTACCTCCAATGTCACTGAGTTTGATAAAGGAAACACCTCCTTAATTGAGGGAACAATTGATATAAACATTGGGATGGAGGAAGAACCAAGAATCCTGAAGTTAGGATCTTCTCTAACTCCAAAAGAGATAGAAATACATACACATATTCTCAAAGAACATTCAAATGTTTTTGTTTTTAATTACACAGAGATGATGGGGATTTCTCTTAATATTGTGGTCCATAACCTCATCACCAAGCTAGATGCCAAACCAATTAAACAAAATTTAAGGCCTATGAAGCCAAAGGTGGCTCTCATGGTGAAAGAAGAAGTGATGAAACTCTTGCAAGTAGGGTTCATCAAACCGGTTGACTATTCCTAGTGGGTGTCCAATATCGTTCCTATTCTAAAAATTAATGGGAAGATCCATGTTTTTATTGAATTTCGGGGTATTAAAAAGCATGTCCCAAGGATGACTTCCCACTATGCTCCATTGATGTCTTTTTTGATGCGACATATGGATATGAGTTGTTGTCTCTCATGGATGGATTTTTTGGATACAACCAAATTAGGATTTCTGAGGAGGATCAGACCAAGAAAACTTTCATCACTCCTTGGGGAACTTATTGTAGCATGCTCATGCCATTCGGACTCAAGAATGCTGAAGTAACTTACTAATGCTCCATGATGTATATCTTCCATGATCTTATCCACAAGATTATGGAGTCTTACATTAATGATCTCCTATCAAAGCTAGAAAACAGTGCAATCACGCCGAGGTGCTTCATGATATTATCTCTCGGTTAATCGAATACGATGTCACACTAAATATAGAAAAATGTGTATTTAGTGTAACAGGAGGAAAACTATTGGGATAGATCATATCTTCATGAGGGATTGATGGAGATCAAACTAGAATCTGAGAAGTACTAGAATTAACTCGCCATCGATGAATCTAGTGTAAGGTATTTTCTAGTGAAACGTGTTGCAATCTAGAGGTTCATATCTTATCTAACATTTTATAATCATCCAATAAACAATTTACTATGAAAGGATTGTTTCATTGAGTGGATGGAAGAGTGCAATGAGGATTTGGAATCAGTAAAATGATTCTTACTCTCGCCACCTACACTTATGCTCCCTAAATTAAACTAACTTCTCATTCTATATTCAAGAGAAACAGATGTCTTGCTAGCCTTTGCATGCTAGGCGAGGAAGACAATGATAGTGTGAACGTGCGAGTCTCTTTCATCAGTCAAATGTTACTTGAGTATGAGACACGATGCACATAGGAAGAAAAGGAATGCCTAGCTATATTATTAACAAAAAAGAGGTTAATACATTATATGCTAAACTAAGAAACAAGGGCGATTATCAAAACTAATCATTTGTAGACTTATTTAATTCAACGTTCACTCTCTAATATGGTTGAGCACTTTATAAATTTAATGGATAAGTTCAACTTGAATTTCATTAATTAGAAGTGTTGTCACCAAATCACTTTGCACTCTTCGAATGGCCAAAATGTGAACAGGACCTTTGGTGTGATTGGGACACATGGGTTCACCTCTCAAGCTATGGGACTTGGGTTTGAGGTGAACCTTTGAACAAGGTCGGATTCCTCTTCTTAAACTAAGTGTTATACTATGTAATAAAAAGGCTATCTAGTCCTATGCTAACATTTTCATGGGGTTTTAGGGAAAGAGATTTGTAGAAATGAAACTATACTAGGGATGGTGATGCACTAAATAAAGGGTGTTTCTAGACTCAGGAAGGGTTAATTTGAAGAGGGTGTGTGCACCACAGATCAACTTCACCTACTGTAACTTAGAGAGGGTATAGAATACCACAGACTAAGAAACATGCATTCCCTTTGTTAAACTTGATCAGACAAAGCAATATATCAGTTTCCTAGTGAAGAAAGATGAACTTAAGAAGGGTGAATGGACACCACAACTCAACTGCATGCAATAATCCACCACTCGATAAGCACAAAACTCCAAGAACTTGCAATAGAAACATGAACTTGCACAGTGTACCTACAAGCATGAGAAAAGGCATAAAGAAGTATAGAAGGATGAAAGGACCGAAATTAGAGACAAAACACACACTTTTATTACTTCAGTAACATGCACAATGCATCATACATTCAGAAGAGGAAGTGGTTTCCATTACATTCTTGAAGAGGAGGCTTGAAATTTCTTTCAACACATAAGAACAACTTGCAGAAGAGAGAGGACTCTTGAAAATTGCACTTGTGTAATACGTCTAACTTTCCAACTTATTTGACATGTTGCACCCTTTGAAATGAGCTTCCAATTTACATTTATAGAATAAATTGAGAGAGAGGAGAGAAGGAGTCATAAATTCCATTCCTAAATTGAAGGTACATGATGTATCACTTATTACAGTCGGTTGAATCACTTGAGAAAGTTCCATCATGTGTCATTAATAGCTTGTTGACATAGTCTTCTCAATTAATTAAAATAATATTTAAATAATAATAATAAATATTATTATTTAAAATATTTAAATAAAAATATTAAATTAATTAAATTTTTGGGACCCTTCCATTGACTAGTTTGCACTGATGGGAAAAAGCCAAAAAGGCCCAACTCGGTGGTTGGCTCGCCAAGCCAACTCACTGAGTTGGGCCCAAGTTCCTTCATGTCGAGTACATATCTGCCATGAACCAAAATGAGCCCTTTGCATTGCCACATCCAATTGATGAGCTCTCCGCATCAAGCTTACAAAGCGGGATTTCCATCAATTTCTAAAGTGATCTCCATTTCCATGGCGATCTACATTCAAGAACCAAGCTCTTCATGAATGACTTGCTCAAAAATAACCAAAACTAAATCTTTTACAAGAACCAAGCTCCTGCCTCCTTTCATGCAACCAAGCTCATACGTTAAAGATCAAGCTCCTCTTGTAACGTCTTCGAGCTTGGTATGTCATCTCGAGCATGTGACTATATGAATGAGTTTTCCCATGAGTTCCATACATACATTCACCACCACCGTAGCCATCAAGATCCCTCGATCTCCCAAGTGATCTCATCCCACTTCTCCTAACTTATTGACACCAGTGACCTCATTCCATATCTGTTTGGCTCGTGCACTCTCTAGTTGGATGCTTCAATGCTGACCGAGCTCTATTCACAGGTTCAATGTTCTTTGTGACCAAGTTCATTTTCTCTGTATGACCTCTCGAGATAACTCTAACGCTTCTCCTTGGAGCCTATGGACCTGTCAATCAAGTCATACGGTATTGAGCGACCTTTGTTCAAGTTACTCACCATCTCAATTACTCCTCACGAGTCAGTCAAATCATCTTCATGCAAGCTTTCTCTAACCTTGCTTGGTAAATCACTTTATTCAAATTTTACATGCGAGTTCTATGACACGAGTTCTCCTTGGTTCACATTCAAATCCTCGCTTGCTATGAAAAATTTTATGCATACTCATCATATAGCTCTTTGCGGTCTACTACCTCAAACTTGGCCAATTCAGGTTTGCATCAAGCTTGGACTCTCCTCGATCCGTCCTCCACTACGACGTTGAGCCAAGCTCTGTAGAGACAAAGACATCATCGAGCTAAACACCACGACTACATCCTTGATTTAAGCATGTCCCATTATCTACCATGATGAATATTTCCTTACTTTGACGAGCTCCCAACCCTAATTCTCCTGGCTCATTGAAAACAAAAATCTCTCTACATGGCTCGTTCTGTATGCAAAATCACTCGGTGGATCGGTTCAACTCGACGGATCAACACCTTCGTGTGAGCTCAAAGTTGAGCCCCGTCTCAATGCATGGCCTGTAACCCACATCAATTTCTCACATGCAATGAGCTACAACAACCCAACTTGGCCATCTACCATTCACACTCCCCAAAGGTTTAATGAAACTTGACTTATTTGGTGAAGGGCCCTCACCTCTACCATTTATCTTGGCTTCAACTCAGTTCATCAAATCGAGCTCTTCATGTTCCACACGAGATTTTTCCAAAGTCAAGCTATTACCATTATGGCTTCGACTGACTCATGCTTATCCCGACTCCTACTATAAGCTCTTTCCAATGATCACCTTGGTGATGCATCTTACGAGCTCTCTCAATGTATGGCTCAACTCGACAAGTCGAGTTATTTTCTTCACAAGTTGTCGCCATCATGATCTTGTTTCATCTATTTGGCTCAAGTACCTTATTCAATAGGATTTTAATAACTCAAGCTCTAAACTGAGCTCCGTGCTAAGTTGGCCCATAATGAATCCCTTCAACACAAATGTCAATGTCCACATTGAGTTCCCTATTTTTCAAGCTCAATATCCTGTGGCCTTATACCGAATTGACTTCCATGAGCCAACATTGTCTAAGCAAAATGAGCTTCACTTGCAAGCTCATCCCACTTTCATTTCGGTACCCTTCATGTTTATCTTGACACCCTTATGTAAAATCATTGAACCACCTTTTAGTGTCATGCATGTGTTCACGAAGTAACTCAGTCCCTTGTGCCGAGCTTCATTGCTATACCACTTGGCACTTGACTAAATCCTCCACCTCCGGTCTCGTATCATTGTGACTTAAATGATGGATCACTTGCCACGACCAGTTATAATAGCTTCACATTTGGCAAAGCCCCCCAAATAGCTCGGCCATTAACTTGGTTCACTCGACAACTAACTTAGAACTCGGAAACCATGTCAATCCCAAAACACACAATCCCCAAACTCTGAATCCACACACTTTCAAATCCCAAAAACACGAAACTCAAAAATTTAGAGTTTCGAGTTTTAATCTTCATAAATATGCAACTCTCTTGACATTTATGATCCCAAAATATCTAAAACTCCGAAATGGATAACTCCTAAGCAATAATCCAAAAACATGACTCATGAGGATGATAAAAATGACTTGTCAACTTAATTCATCGTGATGCCTACCTAAAAACACCCTCTAATTCATGCCACTGAGTTCTTCCTTCCTCTACATTTTGTTTACTGAATCAATACATGCTCCCTAAAATGAACACTTCGAGTTCGAGTCTAAACTAGTTTCCATTTAAATTCCTTCAAGCCAAACCCTATCCTACATGAGCGACTTTTATTGCCAAGCCATTTTGTGAGAGATGTAAACACTCTCAAGCTTACTTGTCTCGTGATCACCGAGTGATCATCGAGATCGAGCTTTCAAGACTTACGTCAAAATTTTGAACTCTCAGGGGTTAATCTTTAAGCCTGAGCTCTTGCGAGTTGTCATACTCCTTTATGGCTCGTCTCAATACCACCGAGCTCTTGCGATAAGATTTTCCCTTCTTTGGATTGTCAGGGCCGACCTTCCTCATCCCTTTGACACGATCATTTTTCCTTTAACTTGACTTGAAGAGGAACTTCATTTACTTGGTCTCCACTTCACTTACTCATGAGATCACATCTGAGTACCTATGCACCCACCAAAAATCCATCATCTATGGATCTCATCGATTGTCGATCAACTCTAGTTATTATGTCAAGTCCTCCCGAGTTTCAACAAATTTCCCATAAAATGTGAACTAATCTTGACGTTTACCCTTTGAACTTGAGCTTGGTCTATCATATTATAGAAATTCTCCTACATTTCGTATCTTCTTAGAATATCAATCCCGAGTTAGGAAAACTCTGATACACCCTCCACTGATTGGATTGGCTCCAACTCGGTCACCCAAGTTTATCCCCTTGTGTCTCTCCTCTAGGTCCAAGCTCAGAATCTATGAGGGCTCGTGTTCAAGACATCTGCCTTGGCTCTTATATGTTCCTGATGTCATGGCTTTGTCATGCTTCACAATGCTCTAGAACTCAGTTAAAATTCCCTAAAACTCAGCGACCTGTATATCTTTCAACTCACAATATTGGGATCCCTTAGCAATATCTCACAACTTCTCAGCTTGACAAACTATTCTAACGAGCTTGGCTGAGCTTGATATCATTTCATTCGAGTTCTAATTCATAGATCTCTACACTCTCCTCTTCAACATTTAACTCACCCTTCAATGAAAACCTTATCTTCCTTCAAGCTCCCATGAGAAACCTACCAAGCTTCATTTTACACTTCCCGAGTTTGGGCTTGATGTATTTTACATTGACTTGTTGTAGTCTTCCCGAGCTCTCCCTTCACTATCAAGCCTCCATTTTTCATATGTCAAGCACAATCCCTTTTACACCATGTTGGCTTGCCGAGTAGCTCGTCGAGCTACTCGATGAGTTGTTTTAAGCTCGATGCCTCCTTAGCTCACTGAATTGGTCTTTGCTCTGAGTTGTAACCCATTATGTTTTATTGAAATTGAAGAGATAATGGGAGCATCATAGGATGTTTTAAACATGATTTCTCAATTTAATTGATTCCTCGCAATCCTTGGTAGAAAGTGGGCCCATAGAGATCAACCTTAGCACTATGAGAAAATTCATTAACCCCTAAGACCCAAAATGGGGAAAATACTCCAAAATGATCCTGAAATTTCCCATAACACCAAGATGTGCCTTCAACACAAAATTTTCCCATAATGTCCCCAAAATGTTTTATGAAGGGGTTTTTCGGTTCCAGGGTCCGATTGACCCTTGTTGTCCAATTTTACCCCCAGGGGCCAAAATTAGATAACAAGAAGTCGTAAAAGGACAAGTTATTGCAGATTAGTTAGCTAATAACCCAATAGAAAGGAGGTGATCTAGTCGATTTAGACTTTCTAGATGAATTTGTATACCATGTAGAAATCAAGCCCTCAATCACTTTGTGTGTCCTTGTTACATCGACATAATCAATTTCATTTTCGATAATGCATATCTTGAAGGGGCTACATCTCAACAAACAAGATAGTTACACATTATAGCCACTAAGTACATAATTCTAGAACAAGTACTCTATCGCGAAGCATTTGATGGAATGTTATTAAGATGTGTTGATGAAGAATAATCTGAGAATATTATTTATGAATCACATAGTGGAGTATGTGGCGGTAACTTATGAGGCCATGCCACTTCTCATAAGATACATCGATGGGCTACTTCTTTCCCTCGCGAGACCATGATGTGGTAGAATTTATAGATAAGTGCCATAAATGCCGGGAGTTCTCCCATAAGATCCACATACCGCACACAATAATTATAACCAATTGTAATGTCATGGCCCTTTTCCACATGGGTTCTAAATTTAATAGGGTAGTTTTCCCCCTTATCGATTGGCGACCACAATTTTATAATCATGCTAGTGAAGTAATTTACAAAGTGGGTAGAAGCCATTCCTCTTACCGTATGAGGTTACTGTGATTACTAAGTTTATTCGAACCGGATCATTTATAGGTATGGTGTCCCAAAATTCATTATTTTAGATAATGGCACATCTTTCAAAAATGACGAGGTACGTGAATTATGCGAGAAATTCAAGATAAACAATCACACAACCTCCCTATATTACCTTTAGGCCAATGGACGAGTTGAGGCAACAAACAAAATGTTGAAATCTATTCTCTTTAAAATGGACATGGAAATAAAACGGGAGTAAAATTTAATGTTATACCTGACCTTGTAGGCCTATCAGATGTTAATAAGAACACTGACAGGGGAAACCCCATTTTCATTAGTGTTTGAAGGAAAAGAAATTCTATCACTCAAAGTTGAAACACATAGTCTATGCATCTCATTATAAGGAATTTTGGGAGAAGAATCCTATCGAGAGGCACAAATCTCTCAATTAGAGATCCTTGATGAGGCTAGGCTCAACGATGAACAACGACACAAAAATTATCTTGTTTGGATGTTCCTGTAGACACTAAAATTAAGTCACACTCCCTTGGTCCCTTGACAAATAAGAACCCTTCATCACATTCACCTAGCCATGGCCCTGTCCACCCCACTAGTATTAGTTTAATTAATTTAATTAAATTAATTCATTATCCTCAAAATATTTATTATTTAAATATTTTAATTTAGATAATATCCACACAAACACTTCACCCGAGACACCTCATCAAGCTAACTCACCTTAAGACCTATTCTTAGCAAGTTACCATAACTAACTAAGACTTACCCAAACCCTAAAAATAAATGGCTACACTCCCTCTAACGACATTCCTACATGCTCACAGAAGTTCCCAATATAATTCATGGGATAACGACATGAGATCATAGAAAATCGGGAGGATCTCCCTAAATTCGGTTACCCCTTTTAACCCAAAACAACCTTATTTCTTAAGGTTGGAACCTAGAAGTTGAGAGGAAGAAATTTGATGAGCAACAACGAGATCTCAAAAAGATAACGCATCTTAAGAGAGCCAATTCTAACAAGAACTAACATCCAAAGAAGGAGATTGGACATCTTCTCCTACACAGCCATCCCAGCCACATTCTGATCTACCCAAGAAAAAGAGGACTGTGCATATAGCCCATGCAGAAGCTTTTCTTCAGTCAATCATCACTTGCAGCCTCCAAACCCACCATCAACACCTCCATCCTTCATACACGAACTTTCAGAACAAAATCCAAGTAAGTACAATATCATACTTTCTGGTTATTTCATTTCATCATTGTTTTATCACTCATTGTTTATCTTTCTCCTTATTGACCATCTCCACACTTTTCACCTCCGTAAACCCAACAAAACCTTTCCAAAACCTACACTAGTCACCCATTACCTCATCTTGATCAACTGAAATCCTTTGTGTAATCACAAAGAGGACAAAAAACCCCGCTCTGTGACATTCCTAGATCTCACGATGAACGGTGCCGATTATACCTAACAGGGGTTGCCGCCCGACCGACACCGATCTTTGTGTTTACCTGATAACCTTAAACAGAGACTTATTCACACAATTTTACCTCACCCTCGGTCACTGTGACCTACCCGAGACACAGTATCGGACTTGCGAGCCTAGAACCAACCATTTGACATGTGGCTTCTATTCTAGCTTAGCATGTTAGATTAGATCTATTTCTTATTGTGTTTTAAGTGAGATACCTAAATAATTTTAAAATAACAATAGGATTAATTTATTTACAACATTAATTTGTTTAAAATAGTGGACTAATAGCCATCTAGGAAGTATCATACTTCTCGGATCTAGCTTACGCTAGGAAGTTCACTGCCCATATTGTTTAATTATTTTTGGTGGTCTTGCTTTCATTACAGGTAGTTCCTCCTAGCCAAAAGGAAGCTCTCATGATCAGCTGTGGATTTGGAAATCATACATGCGCAACAACCCATTAACTAAAAATTGAGCAGGTATTCCTCCTACGCTTTGTTACCCTATCTGTTTTGTTAACAATTCAAAGAAACAATCTAAGAAAAAGGTGAAACATTTTGGCACGCCCGGTGGGACCCATCCGGGGTTCCTTGCATTTCATTCATTCCTAGGAAAAATTTGTGTGTTTTTTTCCCTTCTAAAAAGCGTACACACTAATTTTCTTCCCTGGTAATCCACTCCTTTCTATTTTCTCTAAAGGAAACTTTTCTTTTGGTGTATTTAAAAAGAATCATTTCTTCATGTTTTTGCATTTTAGTGAAAGAGCACCCTTTTTCCTTTTCATCTTATTGTGTCATCCAATGTCATAAATTAAAAATCATTACATCTCATTCTGATTTTCTGCATTAGCTCACATTAATTGAGTGCAACCTATATCTGGAAGTCTTTACTAGCTGATGGTTGACAAATGAACCGTAGAAAAGTAGTTCTATCCTTTTCTCTTTCTCTGAGTCTTACCAAACTACACAAAAATTCAAATACATACATTCTTAAACAACATCTTACCTAGAAGAAGTTGTAGGTGATCACACAATCACGACACAGTGGGCACCCAACTTGCTGCTCTGTCGAGTCATACTTCAGAGCGTAGCCCGCCCCCACCATAACAAACCTGAAACCTCACCCTTTAGATCTCTTTCTTTGTAGGAAGCCATCCTCACCAAAAACTCTATTTCACAATTCATGTGTCACCCTAAATAGCGTAAAATTTGACAAACGTAATAGAATAGGCACTCTAGGAACATTCTTTCTTAGTGTTTTGTTTGATTTGCGTTTTGAGGTGAGAGCTTTTGATCATTATTTTTGTCTTTCCTTACACATTCCCAATCATAGTCAAAGTATTCTGACTGAGTCTGAGTGTGTCTGGACCACATCTACATCATTCTCATATTTCTGGGTTTGATTCCACACCAAATTCTAATTCACAACCACTTTTTCTCATCACTATATCAATTTCATAGTGACCGTCATTAGTTACCTCTGACCGCCATCGGTTAAACTCAACCACCATCGGTTCCAGGTCCTTTTGCTAACCTATTCAAAAGGACAGTTTCACTTCACTTTCTTCCACTTTCCACAGTCTCTGTCACTGTTAATTTTTCCATTGACATTTTACACATCCCTAGATTTGGCATACTTGTCGATTTTTCCTTCTACCTCACTGATTACTCACTGCCTATTTCCCATAGTAACCGGTAGCGGTTACCCCTAACTGACATCAGTTACCCTGTTTCACATTCCACGCACCATTTGTTACTTCATCCATTTTTTATCACCAGATTCACCTATTCTTGTTATTCTCTGTATTATTTACAGAGAAGCAACATCACCTGATCAGTATTGGTTCACATGGTATGACCCAAAGACAAGCGAACACCCTCATGTTCCATGCCAGTCACCAACCGCTCCCCCTAGTCCTTCACCACCCTCTATTCTATCACCAACCATGGATCCCATCCAACCTACCAATATCACTATCGAAGATGAGCATTTTACATGAATCCTTGACCAAAATCCTATTGCCTTACAGTTTTACCTCTCCCATTCTTCCACTCAAGATGCCTCGGGTTAGTTGATATACGACATGCCCGTATCTATCCCCTTGATACTCACACCCACTTCTCGCCTCACTTATCCATCGGCTTTGTCTTTGCCTTCTTCCACTTTACCCAGGTCATTTTGCGATTAGGTACTATAGCCGCTATGACTGCCATATATGTTACCCATGTAGCACCCATTACATCTACCATACCCTTGGTGACTACCCCAAACATGACCTCATCTGCCCCTAATGTCTCATACATACCCATAGCTACATTCCCACCTCTAGTGTCGGTGACCCCTACCCCATTTCAGAACATAGTTCTTTCCATTCCACAATCACTAGCCCCTATTGCCACTAGGGTTACCACAACCCTTCCTCCCCCATATACATACTACCAACAACCACCTGTTTCATCTATTTTTCATTCCGGGTACATAGCCCCTATTTTATTTCCTTCTTCTCCACCACCTTATATGGCAGCCCCATACAATGGAATTCCCCACCCAATTTACACCCAAAACTAACCTCCTCACGTTATAGGAGGCATCCAATCATCACAACCCACCAATGACCTAATTAAATTGATGATGGATAAGATGCAGACACTAGAGTCATTGCTTTCCTGCTCCCACAACACCCTCATTTATGACGAGATTTACAATTTTACAATGAACCTATTCACCCATCCATTCCCATCCGTTCATACCTTGTGCATTGGGAAATACCCAAATTCAATCACTTCAATAGTAAGTAAGACCCACAACATCATTTATGCTCATTTAAACATGGATGTTATTTGATTTCTCATGATGATGCCTTACTTTTGAGAACTTTTCCCATGTCCCTCACTGGACCAACATTAGATTGGTATAGTGGGTTACCCAAACACTCCATATTTTCATTCAATCAGGTAGCCCAAGATTTCTTGGATAATTTTTCTATCAACATCACCAAGAAATTTACCATGACTGATCTATATTCCACATGTTAGTATGAGGATGAATCTATCGCAGATTTTGTCGCTCACTGGCGTAGCCTAATCAATCAACTTACCTTTCAACTGCCACAAACTGAACTCATCGAGCTCTTCACATGAGCTTGTGCCAGACATATCTCCCCAACCTTGCAGGTCCAAATGTTCAGAACATTCGATGAGGCATTTACTATGGCACAAAAGTTAGAAATTTGGGCTATTGAAGAGAAGAAAATCCAATTACGAAATAAGAATTCGACATTTAAGTCGAATGAAACCTCTTCTTCTTCTAAACCACCAACCAATTATTCAAAGGCTAAAGGTACCACTAATGCAGTGGTACTCAAGGCCAGCCTAGCTCATCCATCCAATCAAGCCACACCCTCATCTAATCTATCACCCGTACAGATTTTTGATTTAGACAAGAGCAACGAAAATATACCCCAATTAGGGAACCTTACTCTTCTATTTTAGAAAAGTTGATCAAAGCTAGTGCCATCACCCTTCCACCCATAAAACCACACACTAGGTTTTGAACCTGCTCACCCCATGCCCACGTGGTATAAGGAACAATATTTCTGTAACTATCACCGAGTGAAAGGTCATAGTTATGGCAACCGCATCACCTTTAAGCATATTATCTAGGAAATGCTTGAGAAAGGTGAGTTGACTGTGATAATCCCAACACCACCCCTAACTAAAATCTACAAATATTTAAAAAAACATTTCCCAATCATGCCCCTTCATCTAATCAAATAGGTGAGACATCCACTCATGATACCCATACTCGTGAGGTTCATGCGATCTTTAACAAGGTACCTGTCACATCTCAATTACCTCACATTCCTTCCATAGAGGAAATCCTAGCCCGAAACCCTCCTTCCATGTCTAAACTAACCATCACTTTGTTCCTTCACCAATAGAGGAACACCCTTCATCTCCTACAGAGGAGTCTTCTACTGACATTGAGACCATCTCACCCCTAGCTTCTCCACTTAGCGAACCTTTACCTACCGTAATTCCTCCACCCATAGAGGAGCACCCATTACCTCCTCCACCCACAGAGGAGCACCTATCAGTTCCTCCACTCATAAAAGAGCTCCCATCATCTCCTCCACCCATCATAGACCCATTGGAGATACCTTTACCTCGTGGAAAATATTCTCCATTCGCTACCCAACATCCAACAAACCTACTTTCAGGTCTCTTACCCACGGAAGCTGAAGCTGGTGATTCCCTATCTCCAAGATTCATTTTACAGGAATTCCCATTAGGTCCTCACCAACTCCACCCACAAACATGCCATTCTCACGTTTGGCTGATTACTTGGATTATGTGGATAGGGCTTTGTTATGGGGGCGCCTCTTACTCCCTGTCTCAACACAAATGCAAAGATCCCTCAATGACACCTCCACTATCTACCCAAGCACATTTCTATACATCAAACCACATAAAACCACTGTTGTTGCAACCCCTTCCATGAAACCCATTATCACTCACACCACACCCTTACCCATAACCTGACCTATGCCTAAACCCAAACCCATACCCAAAATATTTACCTCCACTAAACCTATTACCAATTTAGGGGTTACCATGACCACCAGACCTTACTCATCCACCTATTAAACCTGGATTTAGCTACATCCTACAAAACCACATCTACTCGACACCCAAACTAAAGAAATAAACTCATCAACCTCAAACCCTTACCGCACCAATCACACCACACTTGTGTCATCTCGCCTTAAGACCTTAGCTACTTAACATGGTCAAGCACC
The DNA here is from genome assembly GCA_018340775.1 of Taxus wallichiana var. yunnanensis. Classification (NCBI taxonomy): domain Eukaryota; kingdom Viridiplantae; phylum Streptophyta; class Pinopsida; order Cupressales; family Taxaceae; genus Taxus; species Taxus wallichiana. The sequence continues at coordinate 107,545,035 of CM031236.1, forward strand.
CCTCACCCATTCATAACCCAATAGCACAACCACCCATTCCTGCCTCACAAATCTCTAACCTACCCAGACACACAACATGACTCATACCCACACCTACCATCTCTTTACCACCAATTCCTCTGATACCTTCAGCCATTGCTTCACTACCTACTACACTTCGGTCTTTATCCCTCACACCCCAAACATGACTTGTGTCATCTACCTTCATAAGAACCCCATTATCCCCATGGGTAACTCACCCTCTTCCTCCATCTTCTTTTCCTTCTAGATCCTGTATACCCACATCACCTTTACCCAAGAAGGTGCAACCCAAAAACAAGACCCCACTACCCCACAACAAGGAAGTCAAAACAACCCCACACCTTCCTACCCGTCCATCTACTGTACCCATACCTAAATGAACCCAAACGATACCTCAAACAAAACCGGTGCCTAAACCCATAGCTTGACCTATTCCCACTCTTCCAAAAACAATTCCTAGACAACCAACCACACCTACACCCAAACCTACATTTACTTTCCATTGTGATCCACTAGCGGGGTCCTATGCCAAAATTTTAACGAACCTCCTCGAGACTTCTGTTATCACATTACCGCCACTCGACTTTATGACGCCCTCAAACCTAAGCAAAAGGGGATTAATGATACCAAATTTTTCGCATACCATCATGTGTTAGGGCATGATGTGGAGAACTGCAAGGCTTTGAAAATCATCCTTATCCAATTGTGTCCACATGAAACCAACTTTGATGAAGATGACCTTCTTGACAAGGATCTTGCTTCACCTACCCCCATTCCCACACCTGCGTACTCAAAAACCACAACCTCCACCCTCACGGGTCCCGAGAACCACACAAAAAATTTGAAATTAACATGGTTCACATCAGAGAACTTTCCACGCCACCACCCAAATGTTGCTGCGCCCAACTAACCTCATAGGGTTTTTCTCCGCCTGTAGGTTTTTTCCCTTCATGTTGTTATACCACTTATCGTACACCCTCTCCATTTGACAAATTCCCTTAAATCAACATGGTACACGTTACTACACATGCATAGAAGGGTAAAGAAAAGGCATCTAACCCACCAACCAATCCTATACCAAACATACCATTTGCACCCATACCTAAGATAACTATCCATGGCCCTACATACCCCATTTCTAATGGTGTCACACATCGCACCATGATCAAACAACTACACCAATATCCCCTCAAAATGTCCTTATATTACCTCATCTAAACCTCGTAATCCCATCGTCAAGCTCTCATGGAGGTTCTGCAATCTATTGAGGTTTTATCCAATGACCCTACACCCGTAGAATCCATTACCACACCCCATCATGTGGCCTCTCTCACCAAATTACCACCTTCATCCTCACCTCACCTTTTTCACCAAGTGGCCTCCCTCAGCTTCTCAAAGGAGGAGATCACACCATAGCAAAATGATGACCCAGAACCAGCCCTTTTCATCTCTGTACACATTGATGACATACGGGTACACCATGTGATGATTGATGGAGGCACTAGCATTAACATCATTTCATCCCATGCATTTTCTTAAATGTACATACACGATTACATGCACAAACATCTGGTCATGTTGCGATCATTCAATGATGCTATCACCTCCATACTAGGCATTGCCATCCTTCACTTTTGTGTGGGACCCCATACTATTCAGATTTGTTTTATGTTTTGGAGGGGAATTCCAATATAACTTGTTGCTCGGTAGACCCGGATCCGTGTCATGGGTTGCATTCCTTCCACTTTGCATCGTTGTGTAAAGTTTGAACACGAAGGACACACTTATGCCATTCCAGCTAACCCATCACCTTTCAAAACATGCAACATGCTTTCTTGACCCAACGATGTACTCATACCGAGTTAAGCCATCTACTTCCACCACCAATACCGCTTCACCTACACCTACACCTACACCCATAGCTACCAAGTATAGCCGTTGCTTTCACCGCACATACCTCCTCCATTCCCTCTGCTGCTATAACCTCCACGGCTGACCCATTAGCTTCCCAATCCATTAACACCACCTCTGCATCGACATCCGACACATCGGCCATACCACTACCCACATATTAACCATTTGATCCCTTGGAAGGTGTTTCTCAACACCTCACTCTGAGGGAGTACCGCCTATATAGCGTCAACACATTCCTTACTCCACATGAGTATGGAAGCCTTCACTAATACCTTCGATATGATTACCGCATAGGAGAATGCCTCCTTTATGGTCCTCCTCATTTTCATACTAGTTTCACCTATGGAGGACTTGATACTACCACCTACACACTTGAACCACTATCACAGCCTTGCCCATTCTCCATAGACTTCCAATCACTCACCAATCACCGTTTCACCCACACCTTCTGTACTGCATTTGTGTGTGGAAGGGTTTTGGTTTTGGCTTCTATGAGCAAGGTCGCCATACCATTATTCCATGTACCACCCACAAACATAATGATTGTAGTGGTATCGGCTTCCCCAAGCCTCCTACAAAAAAAGCCCACATCAAAATCATTGTAGACCCTAGCCCTTCTCACCTTCATCACCACCCTCATCAATGGAGTCAATGGGTCCCGAATCTATCCCTCCTAACTTTTTTTTTCATAAACACCATTTCCTTTGGGCCTTTGACTTATCAATGTGAAGGTGAGGCCCCTTCCACTCTCCCATTCCTTTATCCTCGAGATACACCGACCATTAATGTCGTTCAATGTCGAGGATGATGAATCCATACTCACATACCGTAGTGCGAGAAGATTCATATATTCATCGATCATTACCCTCTAAGACATAAACCATGTTGAATTAATCGACTATCGAGATCAACATTCATACTTAGATGACCTACACATCCTAAAGATCAAACAATCTTTAGATGCCGCTGATAAGGAAGCCATCACTTCTTTTCTCTGAGAGCATAACCATGCTTTTGCTTGGTCTTACATAGACATGCCTAGTATTTACCCCACCATAGTGGTCCACAATATCGTAACTGTTCCCGATGCCAAACCTATCAAACAAAAGCTAAGGAAAATGCACCCTCGCATTTCCCTTCTCATCAAAGAAGAACTTCAATGCCTTATTTTTGTTTCCTTCATCTTACCCATTGACTATCCTCGTTGGATTTCTAACATTGTCCCTATCACTAAAGCAACATGGGGACTCCGTATTTGCATGGAATTCCATGACCTCAACCTCACCTACCTAAAAGATGAATTTCCCTTGCCCGATATTAATCAATTGGTAGACCTTACCGTGGGTCACAATATGCTCTCACTCATGAATGGTTTCTTAGGTTATAACTAAATTTTGCTTTCCCAGAGGATCAGCACAAAACCCCATTTATTACCCCTTAGGGGACCTTCATTATCGAGTCATGCCTTTTGGCCTTAAAAATGTAGGTGCTACATATCAGCTTGTTATGACTTACATCTTCCATGATATCATGCATCACATATTGAAAGACTATGTGGATGATCTCTTGGCTAAATCTAAACACCACACCGAGCACCTTATTATCCTCAAAACCATCTTTGACCGCCTCATTAAATATTGCATCCACCTTCAGCCTAAAAAGTGTGTCTTCGCAGTTCTCTCAGGAAATCTCCTGGGATTTATTGTTTCCTTACGTGGTATAGAAGTTGACCTAGCTAAAGTCAAGGCCATTCTAGAAATGCCTCTGCCCACGAACCTCAAACAACTCCGTAGCCTGTAAGGTAAATTGCAGTCCATTCACCAATTTATTTCCCAACTCTCTAACCATTATCAACCATTTCATCATCTACTTAGGAAGGACATCTCTTTCAAATGGGATGACGACTGCCACAAAGCTTTTGAGGCCTTAAAACAATACCTTCTCCAACCACTTGTACTCATTCCATCAAAAGACGATCAACCTTTTTACCTATACATATCGGCTACCGATCACTCCTTAGGGTCTATGCTTGCTCATCATGATGAACAACATAGGGAGTAGGCGGTTTATTATATAAGCCATACCCTTCTAGACTATGAAACCCGATACACTCACCCTGAAAAACTTTTCTTAGCCTTAGTTTTCATTACCACCAAACTCCTTCATTACCTACTCAACCACAAAACCTATGTTGTGACCAAAACTGACCCTTTACACATCATGTATGCCAAACCTTATCAAAATCAGTGCACCACGTGATGGAATATGCTTTTAGCTGATCTTGTCCTCGAATTTATCCACCAAAATTCCATTAAGGGCTAGGCTATCGCTGACCAACCGGTGACGCACCTATTGCTAGGGACTAACCCTCTAATTTTTACTTTCCCAATGAGTCCATTGCTACTCTTTCCCTGGATGAACACCCTTACCAAATGACACTTTGTTCTTTGATGGTTCTAAGTGTCGGCGTGGGGGTGGAGCTGGTGTTATGCTCATCCCTCTTGATGGAGAACCCATGCCTTTATCTTTCAAACTAGACTTTGAATGCACCAACAACATTGCTGAGTACGAAGCGCTCATACTCGATCTCTAGACCACCTATGCCCTCAATGTCAAATCACTCCACATCTTTGGTGATTCACAATTGGTCATAAACCAAGTCAATGATATGTACTAATGTTGTAATGAGATACTTCAAAAGTATAAACATCATGTAGACATACTATTGACTACCTTTGATCGTTACACCCTTGAACCATCCCACGTTTAACCAACAAATTTGTTGATACCATGGCCTCGCTTAGCTTCCCAAATATGCACTTCCCTATAAATTCCAAAATATTTGTCACCGTACAATGCCTCCATTCACCTTCTTATCTACACCATTATGTTTACTCAATCGGAATTGACACCCCGACCGATTGACCTTTGGAATAAACAATACTCCGACTACCTTTCCCTCTCCATCTTACCTCCCCGATCTCACCCGTATCGGACAACGTGCCTTCCTTAAGAAGGTCTCCCATTTCATTATCCTAGGGGGAATCCTCTATAAGCGTGGCTTTGATGGTATTCTCTTACGATGCCTCACAAGTTCTGAAATTCTTTACACCATCAAGGAGTTTCATGATGGCATATGTGGAGGTCACTTTAGTGGTCTTTACTGTTCTGCTAAGTGTATTCTTCACTTAGGCTATTCTTGTGCCACCCTTAATCATGATTGTTGTGACTATGTCAAACATTGTGTGAAATTTCAACAATATTCCAACCTTCATCATACACCCAGTCATGCCTTACGGATCGGTCTTGACCTTTGGCCCTTTTCTCAATGGGATTTGAATCTTGTCGGAGAAATCAATCCTCATTCTTCCCAACACCATCAATGGATCATAAGCGCTCTTGAATACTACACAAAATGGGTAGAAGCCATACTGCTCATTTCCATGAAAGCCGAGAAAATATGTGAGTTCATTAACCATCACATCATTTGTCACTTTGGTGTCCCTCATCTTCTCATCACACATCAATGGAAAACAATTCAAAAACAAAACACTACAATAAATTTACGATGCCTTCACATTCAGCTTAGTTTCTCATCACCTTATTACCCACAAACCAACATCCAAGCCGAATCCACTAACAAAAACCTCAACAAAATTCTCATGAAAGTGGTTGACGATACTGGGAAGGATTGGCATACACACATTCCTTTTGCCTTATGGGAATACCACACTAGTATTCGCACCTCCACTGTGGCCACACCCTTTTCTCTGGTCTACGATGACATAGCTATTTTTCCTCTCAAAGTCTAGATCCCCTCACTTCACATTTCTCTACATGACATGCTTCTTCGATGATGACTCTCCGTAGGACTGCTTAGCACAAATGGAGTTATTAGACGAACGTCATCTTAATGCTCTAGATCACCTTCAATTTTATCAACAACATATCAAACGTGCTTATGACAAATGTGTTCATGAATGAACCTTCCAAGTTGATGACCTTGTTTTGAAAGAAAATCAACACATAAGCAAAAGCGAGAGAAAAGCAAATGGGGTAAATTTTCTCCTAATTGGCTTAGACCATACATCGTAACTCATACCTACAGATCAGGTGCCTATCATTTTTCCTTGCTTGAGGGTAAACCAAAACCTAAGCCCCTTAATGCATTACATATTCGATTGTTCTATTGTTGACCTCTAGTCCTACATCACTATTTATCTAGTTCATGCTCGTCCCTTGAGTGTCATTTACCTTTTTCATACCTCTCCAATGACTAAACAAGGATCATGTGATTACCTGTCACCCTTTTGACTTATCTTAAATATGTGCACCATGGCTCTATGCATGGCATGATTCTCATGGATACTTTTTGTCTTATTTTAGATGAGATTGCATGGTCATTCACCCTTGCCTTCTCAACAAGATCCAAATGCTTCATTATAGTCTTGTCCACAACTTAAAAACCGAAAAAAAAAAGAAATTTGAAGAAAAAGAGATGAATCCCTCGGAAGGACATCTTCCCAAATGTGGATCAACTCCTTGAGTCAAAATTCCAATATAACAGAAGAATCCATCAAAAGGACATCTTTCTCCCTCAATTGTCGCTATAAGTAGACTACTCCCTCGAAGGATAGCTATAAAAACTCATAATTCTCTACATAGTTTTTCAAAAAAGAAGACTATTGTTTCTCAAAATCAAAATTCGAAGCTTCCCGCATTGATCGATTCATGAAGACCTTGTTCTATATATCTCCCCCCAGGTAAATATAGACAAATAGAAGAATATGGAAATCAAAGAAACTCAAAGCCTTATATTTATTGCGTCACCAACAATAAGGTGCACAACACGAGTGTTGACATGAAAAATTCATGCCCAAGGCGTAGGTTGGAGGTGCACAACACGAGTGTCGGCATGAAAAAATTTGTACCCAAGGCGCAGGTTGGAGGTGCACAACACAAAGTGTCAACATGACAAAATTCGTGCCCAAGGCGCAGGTTGGAGGCGCACAACACAGAGTGTCGACATGACAAAATTCGTGCCCAAGGCGCAGGTTGGAGGCGCACAACACGAGTGTCAACATGAAAAAATTCACACCCATGGCACATGTAAGAGTATGTCGACATAAGGATGGATGCGCTGAGGTGCATCTTCAGGAGGTGCAACATTTTGAGCATTGACACCCCGACAGGAAGCAAACCCTGGCGCAGATATTTAGATGGCCATAACTTTTCACAGGGAGCTTGGATTCATGCAAGGTTGGACTTTTCGGAAAGCTTAAGAGGTCCTCTATCCAAATATTAATTGGGTGAGAAAAATTTCTTCAAAAATGCAAAATACAATTCGCCATTTTTTGGGTTTGCTAAGGTCCTCACCTACCGCCATAATGAGATGAATTAAATGCAACTTGGAGGTGGTTGGGGTAGATTTGGAATTCCTCTCTCTTTTCTCTCTCATTCTTCCTATAAATTGTAAGGAGGGACTTATTTCTAAAGGTTGGAAATTTTTTTCCCCTCCCTTCTTCTCTTTAGTAGGTGAATTTGTGGAGTTCAAACCTCCCATCTAAAGCGTAATGTAACTTTGCATCTTGGCATTTTTAGTGTATTGTGTCAATATTCGGAGTAAATAATGCATGTTTATGGATGATTCTCAACCCTCTTTGTGTTAATTTACATCCTCTTGATCTTTCACTACAAATTTTGTTATCTGTGCATGATCTTTCATTGCATTTTAATGGTTTGTGTTTATTGGCAAGACGGTGTTCTTGATCCTTGGTGCATCACCTTTGTTAGTTTAATTTTATTTTATGCATCTTCTTACCCTGTTTCCTTGGCAAGTTAGATTAGGTTTTTGAGTAAACCCTCTACATTTTTATGTGTGCATTTGAATAGAGGAATAGGAACCAGCCTTCATCTGGAGAGCTTTCCCGATTCACAAGGTCCCACACTTGGGAAAATCTCCATGTTATGCAATCACATTGAGAGTCTCAACCCATCGAGTTGCAGCACATTCAAGGGTGTTGGGATTCACCATCAACGGACCTCAAGGAGACATATACTCATCCCGTGAAGACTTCCCACATCGATCGGTCTATCTACCAAGTCGAAAAGAAAAGAAAAATAAAAATACGCTTTTTCGTCATGGACTTGCCTATTGTGATCTTGTCTCTTTTGCCCAAGGCATTCTACTTCCCATTTTATGACACACTTAGCTACACCTCATTGCCCATTGTCTCTTCATGTCATACCTCAAGGGACCTGACTGAACCTATGAAATTTGGTGATCATGTGACTATTCGTCACTCTTAGAATAATCAATCATGTAATGTCTTTCGGGTCTTACGTTCATCAGCCTATCTAAAGATGTGTTTCATACATTTTGATCCTTGCCAATCAGGTGGCTTTCTTGCCCCCTCTTATCCCACCTCAATCAAACCACCTTTACCTATCTACCTATTCTCAACCCCAACATCAATGCCCTCAACCTAATTATACCTACAACCTACAATCACCCATACCTATCTACCTATATTCCACCTCACCTAATCGACCTTGACCTCATCATACTTATGACCTCGAATACCAATCTAACTATCAACCGCACTACCTATTCTTTGATCTTATCATATTCTTCCCTAGCTTATGGGAGAACTACATTGGTCTGAGGTCCCTTTTCATCGGGACTATGTAGGCAACACTTCTAGGGCATGGGGCTGTCGACACTAAAATTTTCGTCCGTAATTTCTATTTCATTAATGTATGTATTAGGAATAGGATGTTGTTAAGTATAATTAGTAGTAGCGTCGATATAAGATAACAAAGACCGTCGTATGGTGCCGCCAATAATGTGGAGTACGGTAATAGTCAAAGTACAATAGGAATGTTGTAAAAGTAAATATTTGTCATAAGTGGTCCGGTAATGTTAAAATGTCAAAGTTTGCGTAATTAGAGAAGTAGGGTCTACATGATTAGGAATTAGAAATAATATATTGGTAATAAAGAAAAGGAGTGAGGTCATAAATATTTTGTGTATTTTATTTGTAAAAAGTCTAAAAATGTGGAACCCATGTAAAATGATAAGGTTTATCTTATCTTAACAGATAAGCTTACATGTACGAGATAAGAGTTAAGGTATGGAATATGATTTGTCGAGTGGATTTCTTATCCTATCTTAGAGATAAGATGGATAAGCCTGGAAGTTCTATAAATAGAGAGGCTACCCCCCTCATTTAGCATAGAAGGAAGTAGTGAGAAATATTGTAGGAAGTGTGCGAAGGAAGCCATCAGTTAAAGGTGTGTTGAAGAAGCCATTAAGAGGTGTAATTGTAAAGTTTCTCCCATAGTCTTGGTGAAAGGCAAGTGAAGTCAATAACACTTGAAGTACCTCATGGGTGAGATTGTAATAGTTTCATGTTAATATTATAATTTATTTTGATATTTCAGATTTGTCATCATTCTGTCTTATCATAGTCGATGGTATTCTTGTGTTATGTTGTTGTTTTGTTTCCAGATTACATCCACCAAACTAAAGGTTGTGCATTAGTAAATAATCATAGCATGAGGAGTTCCCGGTGAAGAATTATCATAGTGCCGGATTGGTGATGACATTTTGGTTCCGTTGCCGGACCATTCCTCGTTGGTGGATTTTCTGGAGAGATATTCCCACTTAGTCAAAAATCAATTAGAGGGTAACCTTGTTTTTACTGTGCATAGTAGTTACCATGGTAAAGTCATTTTTACCATGAATAGTAGTTACCATGGTAAAGTCATTTTTGCTGGAATAGTATTTACCGTAGTAACTTCACTTTTTACCGTGAATAGTATTTACCGCAGTAACTTCACTTTTTACCGTGAATAGTGTTTACCACAGTAAAGTCAGTTTTTAACCGCAGAAGTCAAGTTTTACCATAGTTTACCGTGGTCATTTCTATTTTACTGTAGAAAGGTGTAAAGTCACTTTCTAGTATAGTGATTCCAATTATTTGTACACATAAGTCTTGTTGATTGTACTTGTGGGTTGGTATTTCACGGTGGTTACTTTTGAAAATGGGAAAGATTCCTATTTTTCAGCTCAATCTAATGAAGATGCTTCTTCTTTCATTCAAGAGTTTAAGCGATCTTGTATTTGTAATGGCCTTATAAGAAGGGAACAATGGACTGAATTTTTTCCTACCTTTTTGGATGGTTCAACACTTAGGTGGTTTGAAACACTAGGTGATAATGTGAAAAATTCATGGGATTTATTAACTGAAAGTTTTCTTGAAGAATTTGGTAAAAACAAAAATATGCAGATCTCATGATCGAGATCACAAAGCTATCCCAAGGAGAGAAGGAGAAGATAAGGGATTATCATGCTCGTGTTGTAGAGCTAAGGAGGAAGCTCGATGCCCGTGATCCGGAAGGAAGGACTAGCGGATGGGTTGATGAATGGCGTGGATAATCTCCTCAGTAAGCACTTCATTCTTGGGATGAAGCCGAGATCGACACAACGAGTGAAGTATGACCACCCAACTACCATCGAACAAGCAAAGGAGATTGCAAGAAGGCAAGAAGAAAGCATGGAAGAGGAGCCCAAAGAAATTGTTGCTAAAGTAGAGCCTACACCAGCACCTTTGGTCCAGAATCCACAACCACTCCCGGTGAGCACAAATATTTCTCCTAGTACATCTACTAAGTATGAAGATCTGCTCAAAAAGATGGGTCAGTTAACTATTAATCTTCTTCAAGGAAAGGAATTTAGTTCTCAGGGAGGAGATAGAGGTCCAAAAAGAAATATTTCTGAAGTTGTTTGTTATGGTTGTTATAAAAAGGGTCATTATAAGTATAATTGTCCAGATAGAGCTTCTACATCTGGTAAAGGAGATAATGATAAAGGAAAAGCACCTGTGAATTCTTTTGATGTAGTAGATAAGAGCAGAAATAATGAAGTAGATGTGTTTGTAACAAAAAGAAAGAAAGAAAAAGATAATCAAGATGGAAATGATCCTAAGAAGATGAAAGAAGAAACTAGTAAGAAACATAGGAGAAGAAAGTTGGGTGTGCAGGATTTTCTGATTTCACAAGGGCAAGGACCATACTCCATCTTGGAAGATCTATCCAAAAGGCCTGTAAATATTACATATGGTCAACTCTTGGCTATGTCTTCTGAGAAGAGGCGGGAGTTGCGAGGTGGACTCAATGCTCGAAGAAGGAAGGAGGTTGAGGTCCCTATTTTAGAGGCAGAGGCAGATCCCTATGCTCCACAAGCTGAGGTATTATGTAATGGTATTTCAATTCATGATGTCTTAGTTGATGGAGGTGCTGCAGTTAATGTAATGACCGAGTCCAGTAATGAATATGTTGGGTTTAAAATTGATCGCCCTTCAACACTTATGTTAAGGTCATTAAATAAAGGAAAACTAAACCGTAAGGTGTAGTTTCAAATGTGGCAATATCTCATATGGGTGTGGTATGTGTGGTAGACTTTCAGTGATGAAAATGGTACTATTGCATACCAATGCTTGCTAGGAAGACCATGGCTAAGGAGAGTTCATGCAAGAAACTACTGGAATGAAGGTTTCATGACACTTGGACGTGGTGGAGAGAGGGTGAAGATAAATGTGATCCCTCGACATCATAAGGCGTAACCTATGGATTCAAGTGATGAAACCGATGATTGACATCCTCTCGATTACTCTAGTACCAAAGTGAAGTGGACACTCAAGATGAAGAAAGTGAGGTGATGTTTCAGTCATGGATATCCTTCCAAACACCAACTCATGACCCCATAAAATTATCTAAGAAGAAGAAGTTGATGATCGTCTCCAAAAAATAAAGATTGGTGATGCTGTGATGGAGAGTGAGAAGGAATCCTACCTCCAGCTCTTTCAAAGGTACATACACCTATTCACTTTTAATTACAAGGAACTCCGTCAAGTAAGTTGGGTAGAAACTTATATTGAGCTGGTAGATGGTGCTAAGCCCATAAAGCAAATGCCATATAGAATGAATCCTAATTTTTCCAAGACTGTAAAAGAAAAAATAGATAAGTTGCTTGATGTAGGATTCATATTTGTCAGTGGAGAATTCGTAATGGGTTTCTCCCATTGTGATCTCAATAAAAAGAATGGGAAGCTACGCATTTGTGTTGATTACAGGAAGCTCAATAAGGCAACAAAGAAGGATCATTACCCTCTTCCATTTTCATATCAGATCTTGGATGAAGTAGCTGGCCAGGAGTGCTATAGTTTTGCTGATGGATATAGCAGCTACAACCAAGTTCGTATAGCAGAGAAAGATCAGCTGAAGACCACGTTCACCACTCCTTGGGGAATGTTTGCTTATAGAGTTATGCCTTTTGGGTTGTGTAATGCTCCAAAGAACATTCCAATGTTTGATGAATAGGTGTTCAACCCTACATTGGGACCTTCATCAGAGTATTTCTGGATGATTTTTGCATCTATGGGAGCAAGTTGGACCACCTGCACCAAATGGAGACAACATTTCAAAGGTTAGATGAAGCACAAGCCTCACTAAACCCTACAAAGTGTGTCTTTGGATGTTCTAAAGGCGTTTTGTTAGGGCATGTCAGTATCCAGAGATGGTATTGGTACTAATCCTCGATAAAGTTTCAAAATCAAAGATTTACCATTTCCTCTTAATAGAAGTAAGTTGAGATCATTTTTAGGCCATGTGGGTTACTATAGAAGGTTCATCAAGAATTTCTCAAAGATTGCATGACCACTAACCCAGCTTCTTGAAGAAGGATGTTACTTATGAACCAGAAATAAGGCGCATGAAGCTTTTGGACAATCAAGGAAGCCCCGTGTCTTCACCTGTTTTGAAGAATCTAGATTAGAGCAAGCCATTCATTGTGTACACTCGATGCCTCGAATACAAAGACTAGGAAGTACTTTGAGCCAAAAGGATGAAAATGGGAATGAACATCCAATTTACTTTGGGAGCATAAAATGAGCAAAGTGCAGGTAAATTATACTCAGTAATCAAAAAGAGGCTCTAATCATTTTTATAAAGAAGTTTAGAAATTACTTGCTAGGGCAAAAATTTCTAGTTGTAATAGATCATCATGCTCTAAAATATATTGTAAATAAGCCTAACCCATCAGTGAGGATAAAGAAGATGGATAATTTTGCTACAAGAATTTGAATTTGATATTATAGATAGGCCAGAAAGAAGCATGTCAATGCAGATGCACTCTCTCGAGCCTATGATGGTTTAGGATCATCTTGATGATGATGATTTCCCGATGCAAAGATTGTTATCCTCGACACAATCCCTAGTGAATACATAGATATTTGGAATTATCTCAATGAATTCAAGTTTCTCGATGGTGCCAATGCAAAGACTAAGAGAAAGATTACTCAAGCCATCATCCATATTCTATTCTTGCATGGAGTATTATTTCAATAGGACCTCGATGGACAAGACAAGAGGGCAAATGGACGTGATCAAGGGAAGGAACTCACTAGAAGAATTCCACAATGGTACATGTGGAGGGAACTTCTCTGGACAACTTACAAAGCAAGAAGGATCTTGGATGCAGTTATCACCGCCCACTCTTTTTAAAGATTGTTATAATTATTGTAAGACATGTGATATTTTTCAAACACATGGTAACCGTAAGACTTCATCACTCCATTATGTCCTATTCTTCCCTTGGTCCCTTTGAAAAGTGGGGAATAGACATCAGTAGGTCCACTTCCAACTACATCACGCCAAAATAAGTATATTGTAGTTGCCATGATTATTTAACCAAGTGGGTCAAGCTAGGCCATTGAAAACAACTTCCATGGATGAAGTGGCAAGGTTCATGTATGAACGCATTGTCACCGATTTGGTTGCCCATTAGAAATTGTAATGATCAAGGAAGCCACTTCATTAATGAGGTGGTAGAAGCCCTAGTCAATAAGTTTTCTATTAAGCACGTGAAGGCAACAACATACAAGCCAAGCACAAATGGACAGTGGAACGAACAAATTTTGTGTTTTGTCAAATTCTAGCAAAAGATGCAAATTGCAGTACATAAATGGGATAAAAGGATTCATGCAAAGATTGTGGGCATATAGGGAAACATCAAAGTCAGCAACAAGATACTCCCCATTTCAATTGGCATATGGCATTGATCCAGCTTCTTCCTATTGAGTTTGATATTCCCACTGTGAGAGTTATGAAAATGAAAGGATGGATGAAAGTGATTCAGTAAAAGAAAGGTTGGTACATCTTCATTTGCTGGAGGAAATGAGAGAAATAGCAAAGGATATAAGCCATAAGAAGAAAATGAAGCAGAAGGAATACTTTGATCAAAAGATCCGGTGGTCTCCATTTCATGTGAATGACTTGGTTCTAGTATATGATTCTAGATACAAAAAAAGAAGACAGAGAAAATTTCTTCCAAAATGGATGGGGCCCTACAAAATAGCAGCTGTGCATGAAAATGGTACGTACTGATTGGAGGAATTGGATGGCACTCCCATTACGAAATGGGTCAACCACGACAAGTTGAAGATTTTCCAAGCACTAGAATAGTCTACTCCGAGGACGGAGTAGAAGCTAGGAAGGGGGAAGATGTCGACACTAAAATTTTCCTCCGTAATTTCTATTTCATTAATGTATGTATTAGGAATAGGATGTTGTTAAGTATAATTAGTAGTAGCGTCTGATAGAAGATAACGGCGCCGTCAGTATGGTGCCGCCAATAATGTGGAGTACGGTAACAGTCAAAGTACAATAGGAATGTTGTAAAAAGTAAATATTTGTCGTAAGTGGTCCGGTAATGTTAAAATGTCAAAGTTTGGGTAATTAGAGAAGTAGGGTCTACATGATTAGGAATTAGAAATATTATATTGGTAATAAAGACAAGGAGTGAGGTCATAAATATTTTGTGTATTTTATTTGTAAAAAGTCTAAAAATGTGGAACCCATGTAAAATGATAAGGTTTATCTTATCTTAACAGATAAGCTTACATGTACAGATAAGAGTTAAGGTATGGAATATGATTCGTCAGAGTGGATTTCTTATCCTATCTTAGAGATAAGATGGATAAGCCTGGAAGTTCTATAAATAGAGAGGCCACCCCCCTCATTTAGCATAGAAGGAAGTAGTGAGAAATATTGTAGGAAGTGTGCGAAGGAAGCCATCAGTTTAAAGGTGTGTTGAAGAAGCCATTAAGAGGTGTAATTGTAAAGTTTCTCCCATAGTCTTGGTGAAAGGCAAGTGAAGTCAATAACACTTGAAGTACCTCATGGGTGAGATTGTAATAGTTTCATGTTAATATTATAATTTATTTTGATATTTCAGATTTGTCATCATTCCGTCTTATCATAGTCGATGGTATTCTTGTGTTATGTTGTTGTTTTGTTTCCAGATTACATCCACCAAACTAAAGGTCATGGCATTAGTAAATAATCATAAAGACGAGGAGTTCCCGTGAAGAATTATCATAGTGCCGGATTGGTGATGACATTTTGGTTCCGTTGCGACCATTCCTCGTTGGTGGATTTTCTGGAGAGATATTCCCACTTAGTCAAAAATCAATTAGAGGGTAACCTTGTTTTTACTGTGCATAGTAGTTACCATGGTAAAGTCATTTTTGCCATGAATAGTAGTTACCATGGTAAAGTCATTTTTGCTGGAATAGTATTTACCGCAGTAAAGTCACTTTTTACCGTGAATAGTATTTACCGCAGTAACTTCACTTTTTACCGTGAATAGTGTTTACCACAGTAAAGTCAGTTTTTACCGCAGTAAGTCAAGTTTTACCATAGTTTACCGTGGTCATTTCTATTTTACTGTAGAAAGGTGTAAAGTCACTTTCTAGTATAGTGATTCCAATTATTTGTACACATAAGTCTTGTTGATTGTACTTGTGAGTTGGTATTTCACGGTGGTTACTTTTGAAAATGGGAAAGATTCCTGTTTTTTCAGCTCAATCTAATGAAGATGCTTCTTCTTTCATTCAAGAGTTTAAGCGATCTTGTATTTGTAATGGCCTTATAAGAAGGGAACAATGGACTGAATTTTTTCCTACCTTTTTGGATGGTTCAGCACTTAGGTGGTTTGAAACACTAGGTGATAATGTGAAAAATTCATGGGATTTATTAACTGAAAGTTTTCTTGAAGAATTTGGTGAACAACAAAAATATGCAGATCTCATGATCGAGATCACAAAGCTATCCCAAGGAGAGAAGGAGAAGATAAGGGATTATCATGCTCGTGTTCTAGAGCTAAGGAGGAAGCTCGATGCCCAGATCCGGAAGGAAGGACTAGCGGATGGGTTGATGAATGGCGTGGATAATCTCCTCTGTAAGCACTTCATTCTTGGGATGAAGCCAGAGATCAGACAACGAGTGAAGTATGACCACCTAGCTACCATTGAACAAGCAAAGGAGATTGCAAGAAGGCAAGAAGAAAGCATGGAAGAGGAGCCCAAAGAAATTGTTGCTAAAGTAGAGCCTACACCAGCACCTTTGGTCCAGAATCCACAACCACTCCCGGTGAGCACAAATATTTCTCCTAGTACATCTACTGAGTATGAAGATCTGCTCAAAAAGATGGGTCAGTTAACTATTAATCTTCTTCAAGGAAAGGAATTTAGTTCTCAGGGAGGAGATAGAGGTCCAAAAAGAAATATTTCTGAAGTTGTTTGTTATGGTTGTTATAAAAAGGGTCATTATAAGTATAATTGTCCAGATAGAGCTTCTACATCTGTAAAGGAGATAATGATAAAGGAAAAGCACCTGTGAATTCTTTTGATGTAGTAGATAAGAGCAGAAATAATGAAGTAGATGTGTTTGTAACAAAAAGAAAGAAAGAAAAAGATAATCAAGATGGAAATGATCCTAAGAAGATGAAAGAAGAAACTAGTAAGAAACATAGGAAGAAAGTTGGGTGTGCAGGATTTTCTGATTTCACAGGGGCAAGGACCATACTCCATCTTGGAAGATCTATCCAAAAGGCCTCAGCAAATATTACATATGGTCAACTCTTGGCTATGTCTTCTCGAGAAGAGGCGGAGTTGCGAGGTGGACTCAATGCTCAAGAAGGAAGGAGGTTGAGGTCCCTGCTTTTGAGGCAGAGGCGATCCCTATGCTCCACAAGCCGAGGTATTATGTAATGGTATTTCAATTCATGATGTCTTAGTTGATGGAGGTGCTGCAGCTTAATGTAATGACCGAGTCTCAGAATGAATATGTTGGGTTTAAAATTGATCGCCCTTCAACACTTATGTTAAGGTCATTAAATAAAGGAAAACTAAACCAGTAAGGTGTAGTTTCAAATGTGGCAATATCTCATGGGTGTGGTATGTGTGGTAGACTTTCAGTGATGAAAATGGTATCATGTGCATGCACCCAATGCTGCTTGGAAGACCATGGCTAAGGAGAGTTCATGCAAGAAACTACCGAATGAAGGTTTCATGACACTTGGACGTGGTAGAGAGAGGGTGAAGATAAATGTGATCCCTCGACATCATAAGGCGTAACCTCGTGGATTCAAGTGATGAAACTCGATGATTGACATCCTCTCGATTACTCTAGTACCAAAGAAGTGGACACCGAAGATGAAGAAAGTGAGGTGGATGTTTCAGTCATGGATATCCTTCCACTCACATCAACTCATGATCCCATAAAATTATCTGAAGAAGAAGTTGATGATCGTCTCCAACAAATAAAGATTGGTGATGCTGTGATGGAGAGTGAGAAGGAATCCTACCTCCACTCTTTCAAGGTACATACACCTATTCACTTTTGATTACAAGGAACTCCATCAAGTAAGTTGGGTAGAACATTGTATTGAGCTGGTAGATGGTGCTAAGCCCATAAAGCAAATGCCATATAGAATGAATCCTAATTTTTCCAAGACTGTAAAAGAAGAAATAGATAAGTTGCTTGATGCAGGATTCATATTTGTCATGGGAGAATTCGTAATGGGTTTCTCCCATTGTGATCTCAATAAAAAAGAATGGGAAGCTACGCATTTGTGTTGATTACAGGAAGCTCAATAAGGCAACAAAGAAGGATCATTACCCTCTTCCATTTTCATATCAGATCTTGGACGAAGTAGCTGCCAGGAGTGCTATAGTTTTGCTGATGGATATAGCGGCTACAACCAAGTTCGTATAGCAGAGAAAGATCAGCTGAAGACCACGTTCACCACTCCTTGGGGAACGTTTGCTTATAGAGTTATGCCTTTTGGGTTGTGTAATGCTCCAAAGAACATTCCAAATATGTTTGATGAATAGGGTGTTCGAACCCTACATCGGGACCTTCATCGAGTATTTCTCGGATGATTTTTGCATCTATGGGAGCAAGTTGACCACCCGCACTAAATGGAGACAACATTTCAAAGGTTAGATGAAGCACAAGCCTCACTAAACCCTACAAAGTGTGTCTTTGGATGTTCTAAAGGCGTTTTGTTAGGGGCATGTCAGATCCAGAGATGGTATTGGTACGATCCCGATAAAGTTTCAAAATCAAAGATTTACCATTTCCTTTAATAGAAGTAAGTTGAGATCATTTTTAGGCCATGTGGGTTACTATAGAAGGTTCATCAAGAATTTCTCAAAGATTGCATGCCCACTAACCCAGCTTCTTGAAGAAGGATGTTACTTATGAACCAGAAATAAGGCGCATGAAGCTTTTGACAATCAAGGAAGCCCCGTGTCTTCACCTATTTTGAAGAATCCAGATTGAGCAAGCCATTCATTGTGTACACCGATGCCTCAAATGCAACACTAGGAAGTACTTTGAGCCAAAAGGATGAAAATGGGAATGAACATCCAATTTACTTTGGGAGCAGATAAATGAGCAAAGGCTTGAGGTAAATTATACCGTAATCAAAAAGAGGCTCGCTATCATTTTTGCTTGTAAAGAAGTTTAGAAATTACTTGCTAGGGAAAAATTTCTAGTTGAATGCATCATCGTGCTCTAAAATATATTGTAATAAGCCTAACCCATCGTGAGGATAAAGAAGATGGATAATTTTGCTACAAGAATTTGAATTTGATATTATAGATAGGCCAGAAAGAAGCATGTCAATGCAGATGCACTCTCTCGAGCCTATGATGGTTTAGGATCATCTTGTGATGATGATGATTTCCCGATGCAACATTGTTATCCCTCCTGACACAATCCCTAGTGAATACATAGATATTGGAATTATCCGAATGAATTCAAGTTTCCCGATGGTGCCAATGCAAAGACTAAGAGAAAGATTACTCAAGCCACTCATCCATATTCTATTCTCGCATGGAGTATTATTTCAAATAGGACCCGATGGACAAAGATAAGAGGGCAGCAAATGGACGTGATCAAGGGAAGGAACTCATAGAAGAATTCCACAATGGTACATGTGGAGGGCACTTCTCTCGACAACTTACAACAAGAAGGATCTTGGATGCAGTTATCACCGCCCACTCTTTTTAAAGATTGTTATAATTATTGTAAGACATGTGATATTTGTCAAACACATGGTAACCGTAAGACTTCATCACTCCATTATGTCCTATTCTTCCCTTGGTCCCTTTGAAAAGTGGGGAATAGACATTGTAGGTCCACTTCCAACTACATCACGCCAAAATAAGTATATAGTAGTTGCCACAGATTATTTAACCAAGTGGGTCAAGCTAGGCCATTGAAAACAACTTCCATGGATGAAGTGGCAAGGTTCATGTATGAACGCATTGTCACCAGATTTGGTTGCCCATTAGAAATTGTAATGTAGATCAAGGAAGCCACTTCATTAATGAGGTGGTAGAAGCCCTAGTCAATAAGTTTTCTATTAAGCACAGAAGGCAACAACATACAAGCCAAGCACAAATGGACAGTGGAACGAACAAATTTTGTGTTTTGTCAAATTCTAGCAAAAGATGCAAACCTTGCAGTACATAAATGGGATAAAAGGATTCATGCAAATTGTGGGCATATAGGGCAACATCAAAGTCAGCAACAGATACTCCCATTTCAGTTGGCCTATGGCATTGATCCAGTTCTTCCTATTGAGTTTGATATTCCCACTGTGAGAGTTATGAAAAATGAAAGGATGGATGAAAGTGATTCAGTAAAAGAAAGGTTGGTACATCTTCATTTGCTGGAGGAAATGAGAGAAATAGCAAAGGATACAAGCCATAAGAAGAAAATGAAGCAGAAGGAATACTTTGATCAAAAGATCCGGTGGTCTCCATTTCATGTGAATGACTTGGTTCTAGTATATGATTCCAGATACAAAAAAAGAAGACAGAAAAAATTTCTTCCAAAATGGATGGGGCCCTACAAAATAGCAGTTGTGCATGAAAATGGTACGTACCGACTGGAGGAATTGATGGCACTCCCATTACGAAATGGGTCAACCACGACAAGTTGAAGATTTTCCAAGCACCAAATAGTCTACTCCGAGGACGGAGTAGAAGCTAGGAAGGGGGAAGATGTCGACACTAAAATTTTCCTCCGTAATTTCTATTTCATTAATGTATGTATTAGGAATAGGATGTTGTTAAGTATAATTAGTAGTAGCGTTCGATAGAAGATAACGGCGCCGTCAGTACGGTGCCGCCAATAATGTGGAGTACGGTAACAATCAAAGTACAATAGGAATGTTGTAAAAAGTAAATATTTGTCGTAAGTGGTCCGGTAATGTTAAAATGTCAAAGTTTGGGTAATTAGAGAAGTAGGGTCTACATGATTAGGAATTAGAAATATTATATTGGTAATAAAGACAAGGAGTGAGGTCATAAATATTTTGTGTATTTTATTTGTAAAAAGTCTAAAAATGTGGAACCCATGTAAAATGATAAGGTTTATCTTATCTTAGAAGATAAGCTTACATGTACAGATAAGAGTTAAGGTATGGAATATGATTCGTCAGAGTGGATTTCTTATCCTATCTTAGAGATAAGATGGATAAGCCTGGAAGTTCTATAAATAGAGAGGCCACCCCCCTCATTTAGCATAGAAGGAAGTAGTGAGAAATATTGTAGGAAGTGTGCGAAGGAAGCCATCAGTTTAAAGGTGTGTTGAAGAAGCCATTAAGAGGTGTAATTGTAAAGTTTCTCCCATAGTCTTGGTGAAAGGCAAGTGAAGTCAATAACACTTGAAGTACCTCATGGGTGAGATTGTAACAGTTTCATGTTAATATTATAATTTATTTTGATATTTCAGATTTGTCATCATTCTGTCTTATCATAGTCGATGGTATTCTTGTGTTATGTTGTTGTTTTGTTTCCAGATTACATCCACCAAACTAAAGGCTGTGCATTAGTAAATAATCATAGCACGAGGAGTTCCCGGTGAAGAATTATCATAGTGCTAGATTGGTGATGACAGGCCTGGAAGGTTAGCTCGACCACTCTTTACCCTAACCATTTTCCCCACCATTACCTGATTTCCTGTTCATCTCAAAAACCTCGACATTTGAACCATATCCCACATACCTTTTACCACTTATATTATTTCACATTTTCATACATAACCAACAATTTTCACATTTTACACTATCTCATGCATTTACATTGCCATTTGTTACCAAAATACTGAAATGAACATCCATGCCTAAACCGACCTAACTCAATCCATGCCTAAACCGACTTGACTTGATCCATGCCTAAACTAACCTGACTCGATCCATGCCTAAACCGACCTGAATCGATCCATGCCTAAACCGACCTGACTCCATGCCTACACCAACCTCGACTCGATTCATGCCTAAACCGACCTCGACTCGGTCCATGCCTAAATTGGCCTCGACTCGATCCATGCCTAAACCAACCTGAATCAATCCATGCCTACACCAACCTGACTCAATCCATGCCTATGACCTGACTCTATCATGCCTAGCTCATCTATTTTCCATCCATATCATAATAAAGTAAAACTCATACACATCACAACAACATCACCT
Source organism: Taxus wallichiana var. yunnanensis (assembly GCA_018340775.1). Classification (NCBI taxonomy): domain Eukaryota; kingdom Viridiplantae; phylum Streptophyta; class Pinopsida; order Cupressales; family Taxaceae; genus Taxus; species Taxus wallichiana. Next base: position 107,566,861 of record CM031236.1, read on the forward strand.
GAATATCATCTATCTCCTCATATATACATGTGTGTATCAATACAATGTACACCTGTATCACATAAATGTGTATCTCAATAAACATGCCTATCTCATCATGGCTATCATCTCAAAAATGTTGGCACGTAGGCCGATATACTATAAATAATCATCATCGGCTCGCAGGCCGCTATCCAATACAAAAATGTCTTCACTCTCACAGCCGATATCATGTACAAAAATAAATAAATACAATATCTCTTTGGCATGCAGGCCGGTCTAATATATCATACATACAAAAATGACTCAGCACGCAGGCTGGTCCACAACAAATCACTATGTCTCTCCCGACCCCTCTCTGCACCTGTCTGGAGCCTGGTACCTACCTCACCTCCTGTTGATGGCCGCTCACTTGGGGGCCTCACGTACACTAGTGACCTTGCCACGACCCTATCCCTGGGCTCGCCAGCCCCCTGTACTCTCCACACTATGAGTGCGGGATCTAGTCCTCTCACTAGAGGCCTATTGTGCTCTGTACTCGGCATAGGAGGGCACATCTAGTCTAACAACTAACAAATGATCATGGTAATATTGTGCCTCTCCTAGGGCATCTCTAAACCTAGCCATGGGCACCGTCCGTGGAGGTGCCATGGGTCCCGCTACCTACATAGGTACCTGTATAATGGGACCCTATCCTGTACCTACACTAAGACCTATGTTGATACTAGAGCACGAGTAGCCCACGGAATGCAGCACTGTAACTTTACCTAGGCATGTAGCATAGTAATATGTTCTGTGCTACCAAGCTGGCCCTACAAACCCTTAACCTATTCTTGCGCTATGGCCAAATGGCCTGTAAAGCTAGAACCTACACCTGTAGGGTGGCTATATTCCCTCCATCTCCATCTCCCACTTGCCTCCACCTATGCAGTACCTATCTCTACCACCGCCCGAGCACTGTAACGTCACTATTTGGGCTGTAATGTGGAATCTTGTGCCTTTGTACTGTCAGCTGCCCCTACATGATCCCAAGCTATGTCACCAAAGTAGCCACCTACCCCTATAGGGAATCTCTTTGAACTGTGATGGTGGCTAAGTCTGGCTGCCCTGGCCTCGATGGTACGACTCTCAGCTGTGCCACCCACCACTGCCTGTACCCATCTGCAACCCCAGCATCATCAATCTGAGTATCTACAGGCTGCTCCTCCTATCTAGTCGGCACTGTGGGTCATGGTGGAGACATAGGTCTCTCCACATCATCTCTCTAGTACTAAGGGAATGGAGGCGGTACACCCTAGACCAATCCAAACTGACGTCTAACCCACTCTACGGGTATCCGCTCATGCTCTCCGCCCTCCTCCCCTCTATCCACAGATGTATCTGTAGCCTAGCTAGCTCCGTGGCCATCTGTCTGTATGAAGGGAAGCCCACATATGGCCTCCAAATGATGTCCACCCCGACAACCCCTCTAATAACCTCCTGTAATAAGCTACATCATGCATAGCTCTGGCACCTCGAGCCTCTCCCATAGTCGGTACCCACCGCCTATACCCCACTCTCAAAACTCTGTGGGAATGCATCTTCCCAAGGCATCCCCACTAGTCAAACACAAACAATGTGCTCATACACCCAACAATGTAGTAATATGACGTAAAAATGATGAACCTTCGTAGTCACCCGTAGGCCCATAGCTCTCTATACACCTGTGTCAGCAATGTAGGTGCCCATGTGAATCATGTCTGATGTATCATCATGTCATGGAGGACTCCCATCAGTGACCTTAGGAACCTCCCACCCTCTGCATCCGGTAGTGCGAAGCAACACACTACCTCCATCATAAGTACCACTAACCTCATCTCCTCTCGATGAGCTCTATACATCGCTCCATAGCTCATGATAGTGCTATGGAACATCATGTCTACTGCACCCTCACCAAAAACGAGTGCCGTGAACTTCTCGGATGCTTTTGAAGAGATAGAATACACTTGGGCCCCTAATATGGGTAACCGTAGGATCCTGTATATGTCCTCCAGGGTGATCATCATCTCACCCGTCGGTAAATGGAAGGTATTGGTTGCCAAGTACCATCTATCGATGAGGGCAACCATAAGAATCACCTCTCGGACTACATGCCGGTAACACCTCACCCCTATCAATCCCACCTCTACCACATGCTACCACTCTGCCTGCGTTGCGCTCGCCCCGTACTCTCAATAACAAGGGTGGCACCCGGGCTCTCATCCGCAGCTCGTCTCTCACCTGCATCCCACAAAAACAATGTATTAGTCCACCTTCCCATCTTACCTTATTTTTAACCTATCTACCCTAACCCTCAACCACACCTACCCAAACCCATTCACCCAACACTACCTACCCTACCCTCACCTGTGACCCACCCTCACCCTTTACCCACCTACCCTACTTTCTCACCCTAACCCCCTCCCCTCTCACCCACCTTCTTTCCCACCATACCCTTACTCTCTTCCCTTTTTATCCCAATTTCCACTTATGAATAACCAACACTAGTTTCCCCAGATGACCATACTCTCCCTTTAACCGGCACCATCCATGTTCTTGTGAACGGCACCGGTCCACTACTCATCGATGATGGCCACAAGCCAACCGATGTCGGTCACTGTCGCACCACCCACCCCGAATTTCCAACCATAATTTTTCCCTTCCTCGACATTCTACCCACCCAAATCCCTCTTTACACCCTTAATTATTCCTACATTACCCTTTTACCCTACCCCTTACCATCCACTCTTACCTTTTCCCCCTCTTTTTCCCATTTGTAAATTCTTCCCTCCCAAACCCCCATTTTTTTATATTTTCTACATCTTACTTCAAATTTACTCAAAAATCAACACCAAAGGTTCTTTCTATCTAATCTTGTTGCTACTACCATTGTGGTGGAACCTCCAGCCTCCGCACCACTCCTCTCAAACCCTCTTCGGCCTCTGTCATCCTCCACTGCACAACCAATCCTCGCCACACTAATCGTGCCACCTGATCTCGTGGCCCCACCTCTCACTCACACACCCTCACCTATGTGGCTCGCTACCCAAGCTCTCTGCTATACTCTTTTGTCCTCTTCCTCTTTTTGTCACTTCTTTTCCTTTTCTCTTTTTCCAAATTCACCAATGAATTTTTCAAAAGTGAGTTTTCCACTTTTATATACCCTACTCGACTGACTTACGTCAATTGACCATTGACCACTACCGGTCTTACATCCTAGACTACCATGCCGATTCGGTTACCCTACTGGCATCGGTTCATTATGACCAATGTCGGATACCCTGCGTACTCATAACCCTCACATTTACCTCATTTTCCTTACCTCCCTTCTGTTTTTCCCTCCATACACCTACCTTGGACCACTTTACCTTCACCTCTATCCCGAAACCTTCTTCAACCTCCTCACGTCCACTTTGTTGACACTTTATTATTTTACCCCTACCTTAGCCTTACCTCGTGTTGTGATCTTGATATTTGGACCTAGACCATCGCTAGTGACATGTAACCATCGTTAGTGACCTTTGACCTCATGTGTTCGCTATACCTTACGGCACTATTACCTGTGTTGTTGACCTAATGACCTTACCTAATCTTTTACCATGACCATTTATCTTGACCCTACCTTTGGTGTACCAGAACATACCTAAACATTCCTGCACCTAACCTTATCCTATACCTTGGCTACCGATTCACTTCATCCTTGTTTAGATAAACCTATCGACCGTAGACGATGTAGAGTTTTCCTACTCTTCACTTGGTAGCGTATTGCAGGTTTTATAGGTGTACGTGCATTTGATCGCTACTACCTTTGACCACACGACCCATTACCTATATTTCCCGAGTAGACCTTTCACCCTCTTCTCCTCCACCTTTCCCTTTTCCTCTCATTTACCTTTTATCAAACCACTCACCGCTTTAGCCAATCGCCTTCGTTAGTTCCTGGTTTGAGGGGGATCACCTTCACCCCCACATGGGGCAACCACACCTTATTTTTGTTAGCATAGCTTACCAATACAAGCTATGCAACAAAAAACAAAAAAAAGTAGACACTAAAATTAGGTGATACTCCACTTGGTCCCTTGGAAAATAAGCACCCTTCATCACATTCACCTAGCCATGGCCCCCTCCACCCCACTAGTATTAATTTAATTAAATTAATTCATTATCCTCACCATATTTATTATTTAAATATTTTAACTTAGATAATATCCACACAAACACTTCACCCAGACACCTCATCAAGATAACTCACCTTAAGACCTATTCTTAGCAAATTACCATAACTAACTAAGACTTACCCAAACCCTTAAAATTAATGCCTACACTCCCTCTAACCACATTCTCGCATGCTTGCAGAAGCTCCCAAAGATAATCATCGAGATAATGATGTGAGATCCAAGAAAACTAGGAGGATTTCCCTATGTTTATTAAACCTAGAAAATCTCACCTTGACCGACGTCGGTTTCCCTAACTACCACCGGTTAAGCGAGAATGCCATCGGTTACCACTTTTAACCCAAAACAACCTTACTTCTCAAGGTTGGAACACGGAAGTTGAGAGAAATAATGTTGACAAACAAGAACAAGATCTCAAAATATAATGCATCTTTAGAGAGCCAATTCCAACAAGAACTGACATCCAAAGAAGGAGATTGAACATCTTCTCCTGCAAAGCCATCTTAGCCACATTCTGATCTACCGAAGTAAAAGAGGAGTGTGCATGCAACCGATGTAGAAGATTTTCTTCATTCGGTGATCACTTGTAGCCTACAAACCCACCATTAGCACCTCCGTTCTTCACACACGAGAATTTTGGGAATGAAATCCAAGTAATTACAATATCATACTTTCCTAGTTATTTCATTTCATCATTGTTTTATCACCCATTACCTCGTCCCACCCAACAAACCAAAATCCTTTGTGCAATCATTAAGAGGACCAAAAACCCTTCTCTGTGACATTCCCAGATCTCACAATAACCGGTGCCGTTATACCTAACCGTGGTCAGATCACCCCCGACCGATGCTAGTCTCTTTTTTTCCCACATAACCTTAAATAGAGACCTATCCACTCCATTTTACCTCACCCTCACTCACCTGTGACCTACCCGAGACCTTTATCAGACCTGCAGAACCTAGAACCAACCATTTGACCTGTGGATTCTATTCTAGCTTAGCATGTTAGATTAGATCTATTTCTTATTGTGTTTTAAGTGAGATACCTAAATCATTTTAAAATAACAATAGGATTTACTTTGTTTACAACATTAATTTGTTTAAAATAGTGGACTAACAACCATCTAGGAAGTATCATACTTCTCGGATCTAGCTTACACTAGGCAGTTCATTGCCCATATTGTTTAATTCTTTCTGGTGGTCTTGCTTTCATTACAGGTAGTTCCTCCTAGCCAAAAGGAAGCTCTCATGATCCGCTATGGATTCAGAAGTCATACGCACACAACAACCCATTAATCGACACTTGAATAGGAATTCCTCCTATGCTCGTTACCCTATCTGTTTAAATCCAACAATTCAAAGAAACAATCTAAGAAAAAGGTGAAATAGTACGGAAGTATAATACAAGGGTTTACGAACATGAAATATATGAGGGAGATCTGGTATTAAGACTTGATAGCTGGATAGAAAAAAATATTGGTGAAGGTAGGAAGTTTAGGCTCATATGGTTGGGCCCATATCAAGTAATGGAAGACTAAAAAAATGGTGCATTTTTCCTATGTACACTAGAAGGTGAAGAGTTTAGCAAATCCATTAAATCTCTTAACCTCAAGAGGTATTATGAATGACTCACTTGCATTTCCACATGTACATTTTTTCATCCGTATTTTTTTTTCATCTACTTCTCCATTTCATTAATGTGTAATTGAGGGACTTATTCTCATAGAAATTCCCAAAACTTCTAAAAATATTAGGAGAACATTTCAATTCATATCTCTTCAAATATTCATGGTATCACCAATTGTTTCCAAATCATCTCATCAATTGAAACAAGAAAATACAAGCATTAACATTAACCATATGAAGTCCTGCATACTTCGTTCTATTCATAGTTTCTTCTAGATTAGGTTTCTTTTCCTATTTTCAGGTCTAGAAGATTCATGGTGTGACATCTATCCCATATACATCTCTTTGGAAATAAATAAAATTCCACACCTTTTTCCTAGATGAACATGTCAACTTCAAATCGATGAAAAAAATTATTTTACACATTTATTTTCCCTACCAACCTTTAGTGTTGAGCCTGTGTCTCTTACTAGTGGCATAGGGTTGGGAAAGGAGGGAAGTGCCTTTACTCGCCTATGCCTTGTCCATGGTGATAAGCACATGTTTCCTATTGGTGGTATGGGGAAGGTGTAGAGGGTCTATTTAACAAACTATAAAGTGAAATAAGTTCATTCAAATATAGTAAAATCATAAGTCAAAACAAAATGAGTTAGGTGTCAAAAATTCCAATAAGATTTTAAAGCCTCAAAACCAGATTTTGTCAACCAAGTGGCCATCTACAGATCCGAGTCTAGATAAAATGGAAAGCAATTCACATTTTAAACTATGTAGCAAACTTACATAGAGTTAGGTGGTAGGTTCTCAATTTGTTTTCTGTCAAATCGTTGTCTTTTTCTCTCGTCATTTTCATTCAACAAATCTTTGTGACATTCGTCCCTCTTAAATCTTGGTGTTGAGCCCTAGCATTTCTTGGTTGTATGGGATGGGAGAAATAGAAATGGATTAGAACTTCATTCCCTTTTCCAATCCAAAGATAGCATGACATCCCCCATATAGGTGGCCCACCGAGTCATCTAATATCTAGACCATGTTGTCTTTAGGGTCAACCTCCTTCCGAGTATCGGAAGCTCAAAATACAAGACACATCCTCTAGGGTGATAATTCACTCACCCTTGGCACTGGAAACCGGAAAGTGTTCTAGTCTCGCATCTCGAAGAGAATAAGTCACACAAGATGTGGGTGACAGGAGTAACATGGGGCACCCATGAAATCCTCCATATCCATTCTCTTTGAAGGATAATTGTCTCACCTAAGTTAGCTGATCCAAAATCTCTGGGAGCCAATCACACTCCCTCCTCCAAGGAAATTTCAATGGATATAATCTTCATTCTTTTGCATCCACCAAAACACAAAAAAAGAGAAAGTTAGTGACATATTTCAAGAAAAAATCTCATCAAAAACATAAAAAAACATCAAAAATTCAGAAAAATGAAATTAGCATAATTTCAGTCATTCTATTCAGAATTGTCGCCTGATGCAGGGAGGTGGTTCTGTGACTGCCACCCTTCTCAAGGCAGCGGTCTTGATCTGATTCACTAAATAGATTTATAACCCTAAAAATTCTAAAAACACAAAAAGGCCATTTTTGACAAAACAAAAGACTACCCTATAGGCACCCCCTCTAGTTACTCATTTAAAACAAGAAATTTCAAAAATAACCCCTCCTAGACAAATATTTTGACATTTTGACATTTTATCTTTAACAACACACAAGTGAGAGAAAATAACCTTAGACCTCATGGTTTGATCTTCCGATCATGGAGGCATGATCATGATCTTGCAATGAATGTTTTGACCATCCTTTTGATGAAAATGGACACCATTGGTTTAGAGCACAAAAATCACAAAGTGGATATGCAAAAATGAATTGAAAAATGGGTTTGTTTGATATATAGATGTTGTTATAACCTTGTTTTGAGTGCATTTTTCACAGACAAGAGTGTTGGTGGAGGTAAGTTCTTATCCCCACACAAATGGTAAGTCCTCTTGTTGTTTTAATTTAGAATTTATTTTTTGATATTTTATCTTTCTCGAACTTGAGTCTTCTTTTCATTTTATAGGTAGCTAGAGATTGGATATCAACATTTCGACACATGGGTGTGTCGGATATAAAATTCTAACTCCCCATTTTGGGAACGCCATACTCGGACTCTACGTTTTACGCCTCTTCATGGTTAAGACACTTCTCTGAGGGGGCAATATGAATGTACCCGATTTTGCATGTGCTACATTGTCGGAAAAGGTTCCAAAAGTCCTTAGTGATGATTTATGTCCTTTAAAAAGGTGTTCAAGATCCTAAGCTCATATGCGGTGTTTATTCATAGCCTAGATGTTTGTGCTTTACTATTCCCAACTTTTTCTAGCTTTTTGTACATGTTTTGGACTTTAGTGTTAGAACCGCTTCCATGCGTAGGGCAACGGTGTGGCGTAAGTTTTCCGAATTCTTCATGTATGTTTTTAACACGCGTGATTTCAATTAACTCAACATCTAGGGTGCGTTTGTGAACCAAATTGCCTAAAAATAGTCTTGTTTGTAGGTTATTTCCTCCCTCTCCTATTTTTCAATAGATTTAATTAGTTTGAACTACTTCTTCACCAAGTGATTTGGCACTCCAAGAATGCCTTATGCATGAAGCCACATACCACCAATTCCTATATATTCAATTCCCGTATTCAAGAAAATGGATTAAGAATTTTATGTATCTTGCATAGTATTACTACCACAATCCTGCTAGAAATTACATAACTAAGCTCAAATCTATTTGTCTATCTCTCTTCTACTTACATTGTAACTAGATTGCCTTTAAGATTCCATTTCCTACTACTTCCTTTGAATTCCCAATTCCTTGGCTCATATGGTCACACAAAGAAAGAAAGGATAAACTTAGGGGACAAGCATAGATACAGCCAGATTTACCAAAGATCTTGCTTATCCAGGTTGGAATTATTTGTTTGTTTGCTTCATTTTTTCAAGTTATCAATTTTGAATTATTCATATCAAATAGAGTAGAAAATTGCTCATTTCAATTAATCAAGAAATTACAAATAGAGAAAATCATTAGAAAGCTTGCTCTTTGACATTACCAAGGAAGTTGTGGGGAACAATAGCTCTTCTAGAGTTATGATTTGTTATCTACCTCTGAGGTAGGGTTAAAAGGGTTTTCATTAAATTAGTTTAGTTTTTTAGATCTATATTCACTTACTTGCACAAGTAATTAACTAAAACCGATTAATTACTTGTATTCACTTTTTTTTATTAGCTTAGAATCATTGTTTAAAATCCTAGATAAGATCAAAAAGATTTACTTTTGCTAGATTAGTTTTCTTTCATTATTTTGTTTGCATATAATGTTAAAATTCCAAAAACATAGTTCAAATTTCCTTTCTCGGTTAATTTTCTTAATCAAGAGGAATTCAAATCATTCTCGCATGACCATCAAAATTACACAAAAACAGAAAACATTTAGTTGTGATCCATTAGTCCCATAACCCAATGGACCTGAGTTGTTGACCGACATTGATATGGGTTTATGCTTGTTAGTTTTACGCACACCTGTTAGGTATTATGAGAAGATAGAACAATTAAACACATTAAACATTGTAGCTGATCAAGCCTATGATTATTGGATTGCTCTGGAAAATGGGATTGATTACGCATATGACCATACAAAGACCACAACCTCCATGAGTTCACGGTTGTGATCCCTAGGTCCCACAACCCAATGGGCCTGCTAACCAATTAAATATTGACACTAGTTTATGTGCACTAGTATTTAGATCATCACCACTTCCACCGACATTGTTGCACAACTTTCAATATTGAACATAACAATCGATTAGGCTAAGGCTTTCTAGACTAGACTAGAAAAACCTTCCACAGAGACCTTGTGGTTCCATTATGCCTCTTGTTCTCACTTCCATGACCTTGTCTGGAAATCTATATGAGGCATCCGCAGTCACTTTCCCGTGTTTCAAAACCAGGTAGATAGAATCTTGGTAGAGCTCGATATCGACTGGAGCCTCCGAGTAGCCATTCTATCTCGACCATTATATCACAAAGATACTTTAGGTTAAGATGACCTTCTTTGCCTTGGATTCACAGATCCCAATATTTTGTGTTGAAGACATAAGGTTTCCTCATTAGCTTGCTCATCACTACCACACACACACACCCATTTCCATTCTACATCAGTTGTCCTAACAAAACCTCATGAGGTCGGGCGTGAAGAAGGTCATGTGTTGATTTTTTTTTACAAGGACCCTAAGAGCATGAAGATCAACGTCAAGTTCACCAAAATGATTAACTAAAATATAAAAATATTCTTTAATTCTATTCTAATAAGATGATATACAAAGCAATAACATAAAAATCTAAATGAATAAAGGAAATGACCCAAGAAACTAATAAAAATGTAAAACCCTTTTGTGCAAGAGGGGCTAGGAAATTCTTAGCTAATTCGACGAAGGTGTGATATGTGTCGGAGTACCAGCTAGGTGAATAGGAGGAAGAAATGACCACATAGATGCTTTAAAAAAAATAGATGCAAGATCTCTCGATTGCATAGGGGTACCTATGGCCACCTTTGTCTCGAGAATTCATTCCCCCTTATCTATGGAAATGGATTGAAACCATCTTCTAAAGTATCATTCAATGTTCACTGTATGCTCTTCTTGTCGCACTATCTTAAGCTGAACTGCATCATATGTCACCTGGAATACCAAATAAGGAATTACCCAGAAACCCGAGATAAAGCATCAAAATCTTAAAAAAAGAAATATGCATATGTAGGGATTAGAATTTCATCAACTACCATAACAGTGGACTTACTAAATAAAAAAACAATACATCTTAGACCCAATGCAGTTCTATGTGTGTGTGTGTGTGTGTGTGTGAAAAACATGCCCTAGGTTTCTCTTGTGTCAGTCACACTTTGTGAAGTAGCGAGTAATAACTAGATGTAAAATGTACTAAATGTGTGCATAGAAACAATAGACTCCCCTCCTATGCATGCATTTTGATACGGATGAATCGAGACTTGTGTGCCTTTTGATGGAGATAGATGGATGCAATTATAGCTTTAGGTTCCTTTGATGGATTAAAATCTAGATGGTAATAGTAAGTAGTTAGTGTTTGGTGCCTCATTTTCGTATCATAAATTTATATTTATATGGTTCTCTTGTTCTAATTTTGTAATTAACCCGGAAATGGTGACCATTTAAAATATGGAAAGCTCAAAAAGCTAGAAAGTGCCTAAAAGATGGAAGTAAAGTACAAAGAGGATCGGGGTGCCCAAAGGGGATGACGGCACTGGGTGCCCTGGATCTGGTTGGGAACCTTAGTTAGGAATAGAAATAATGTAGAGTGAAAAAAAAAGACTAGGCAAGTACGGTCAAAAGATTAAAATTGATGACAAAAAGAATAGTAAAAAGAAAAAAGAAGATGGGTTAATTAGTACTTTCTTCACTCAAAAACCATATGAATAGTAGTATGAGACCGAGACAAAATATGACTCAAAGTGGGGTAAGTGCAGCAAGTTGGGGACAATTAAGTGGACATAAAATCCAGAATTTTACATAAAAAAACAAAAAAACATCAAATTTAGTCTTCTAAGGACTTGAACCATGCCAAAAGTAAAAATATGTCATAAAAATGGTACCATCACGTAGGGGAGACTCAGATTTGTAGAAATATTGATTTTAGAGTGAATAGAATAGGATAAATATCATTTTATAATTTTTTACTAGTAGTAGGTCTTTAAGACACTTTTTTCCATGAATGTTTGTCTATGTTTAAGACTACAAATTTTGTTTCACTTGTTAGAATGTGATAAAACTTATACCATCCCAACCATGGTGAAATTATATACATGTTCAAAACAAAATTTGTTTGATTTCAATATTTTTTGATTTAGTTATGGCGGGAAAATGGAAATTTCTTTGTTTTCTTTATGTTTTCAGACCACTTTCATGGAAAAAATCATAAAAATAAAATATTTCTCAAAAAAATACAAAATAAAATCTATCCCAAGATAAATAGTGGCATCTAACTTCTCACCAAAGGAAAAAAATATTTCAATTTTTGGTCATCCAAATCACAAGCAAATGGACTCCAATCTTATAGGAATTTAAAAAAAAAAAAACCAAGTCATTGAATTTTTAGTGTTTAATATAGCTAAACTTGTCCATTTTTTTAAAAAAATTAGTAGTTTAGAAACTAGATTCTGGATGCTACAATTCATATTGATATAAGTTTTTCTAATTTTGAGTGTATGCATTGCTAATAATCCCTACAAGTTGATATTATGTTGTTATTTGCAATATGACATCCACTTATGACCCCTTTTTGTCCCCCAACTTGCTGCACTTACCTAGTGAGTGATTTAGTGAATACATTTTCCACCACTTTATGTTGGTGAGAAAAATCTCATAACATAAATTACATAGATATGCGTACCTAATAATCTATGGAGAGATATGTATAATTGCATTGAAGGACTAGACATGGAGTGGAGTGATAAATATTATGGAGCATGGAAACTAAACATGTAAAAGTGTAAAAATTTGATGAGAGTAAACCTAGGTTGAAAGTGCATGTGTCGATGCCAATGTGTGTATTGTACCTGTATGGCTATTATTGTGTATGATGTACTTGCCATGTGTGTGTTTTTATTGATTGTTTTCTTTCGATATAGACAGAGACTTGTAAAAGAGAAGAAAATCTAGTAGTCAAATATGCATGTATATGTGTAAAAATTCACGTGTGTATGTAGAAAACATGTAAAAATAGAATGAAAATGACAAAGGAAAAAAGGTTTAGAAAGGATATCATGTAACCGGCAATGAAGTATACGAGTTTTTTTGGCGATCTAACACCATTTTGGATAAAGTAGTGTATGGATAAAGTTATGTTATTCTCTAACCTATAATTTCTTCCTTGATAATGGTAAAGAGATCTATGTACTTGTCTAGTTTTTTGGGCAATCTGACGCCATTGGCTGAAGTAGTATAGGGAGGAAACTCTATTGTATCCTCCAAACTGTAACTACTCCCTAGAATGCTAAGGAAAATCTTCCCTATTAAATCGGATGTGTATGGGGTTTGTAGACGGTTCAACCCACTCCCTCTAAACCGAATCATGTGCATGGGACGATGAATGTAGATTGAATTATAAACCTAATTAAATACTAAATGATAGACTTATCTGAGACTCGTATCAATACCATGTGTAAACCCCGAATGATGCCGCCTTCTTTGGGGGCACATGCAACGTCATGGATAGGAGAATACAACCCTAGAACAGACCAAATGTCTATACTAAAATTTGAACTATAAGGGGAAGGGAAAGAGTTGGGTGAATACCATGGCACTCACAAAGAAGTGGCTAGAAAAAAAGTGTTAGTACGGACAAACATGCATATAAATAAAAAGTATAAGCCAAACAAACAATGTTTGAGCTGGAACACAAGCAAACAATGTAAATAATCAAAGAGACAATCATAGAATTTGAAAATCCATTTGAAAACATAGGACACCGGTCATGATATTGTAAGACACTCAAGGCTGTCATGGCCACAAACATACAAGTGTGTACACACAACAAAGGACGATGCCCGCAAACAAGACATACAATAAAAATAATGGCAACAAGAGTAACAAAAACATATGCAAGAAAATATCCCTTCATAACAAATGTTTCACTTGAATCGCCCATTAGCATGTTAGAAAGATAACGTATATGTCCAAATCATGTATAACCAATAAAGTAGTGTATTAAGTAAAAAATGAAACAATAACACCTATATTATGTGAATGTGGATGCCCCAGAGATTTTGTTGTTTTTTTAGTAGCCAAACATCCATGTGCCATGTAAGATACTTGTATCTCGTGATCACAACTAGAAAAAGGCATGAACGCGCATATGTTTATGCTAAAAATAATGACATAGAAGATATCTATCTAGCATGTGTAATAAAGAGAACATGTAAAATCATGTGCAAGCAAGAGTAAATGCAAGCATAAAATACAAAGATGTTGTGGATGGATGGATGGAATGGAATGCAAAGTGGTTAACAGGATACGCATGCCCCCGAGTGAATGGAGTTGTATGTAGTGAGGTTCATTTAGTATTCCCCCTTAGCAGTAAAGAATGATCAATAAACGAGAGTGCTTCATCGGTAAATGCTTGAGCTATGTGTTGCATGTAGCTTGTTATGATGAGTATGTAGTGATGATGTTTGTGTGACTCTATAGCCCAAGCGTATATCATGACTAGATGAATAGAAAAGGGTTTTGATTTAGCCTATAGCATATACCACTAAAAAATCTAAGTGAAGGTGATGAGGTAGCCTATCATGAGATGATGCTAGAAGAAGTGACCCTATAGCCTAAGGCATATATCACTAATCCTAGGAATGTCACATGAGAAGATAAAATGATGAATGTGTGAGTATGATGTGGTCCATTTGTGTTGTATACCCTAAACAATCTAGTATGGAAAATGATATTAGAGTACGCCATCAACTAGTGAGTGCAACACATATAAGTGGATGTACAAAATTCATAGTATGTATGGTAAAATAGGATGTAAATGCAAGATGTGCCAATTCCCTAAAATGTATATCATAGTGGATGTAAGATGTAATATTTAATGTGAAGGATGTATATTATATGGTGATGTGTGAAAGACGTTGAACATGTGATGGCTAACTTGTAGTGAGTGTAGAACATGTAGTGAGTGTAAGACAAGATGTAGAATGAATAGTGTAGGATACATTAAGAATCAAAATGCCTACAACATATGTTATAGTATCTGATATGTATATGATGTGGGATTTTGTGATGATATGTAATGCATAATGTGTAGTGATTAGTGTGCAATGTGTGGGGTCCATGTGTAGAAAATTCTTGCTTGCAAAGTAAAGTATGAACTAAAGGACAATAGTGCATCATAGAGTAATGATGATGTATGTGGTCTAGATTACTATGCAAATGCTAGGATGTAAATGCAAGTTTGAGGCATATATGTTGATGCTAGGAGGGGGGATGTACAGATGTTATGCTACCCGAAGTGTGTTGATGAGTATAATCATGTGGCACTGACTAATAGACCATCGTTCTCGAGTTGAATCCTACTGGTGCAACATTAGAAACATGATATGAAAAACAATGAGGTGGATTGTATAAAGATCCATTGCGACATAGTGTCTAAGCATTCATTGCATATTCTTCATCGGTGAAGGGTAACAAAGTGGATAATCATGTGAGAACCAAGAGGGAGTGATTATGGGAATAAGTAGAGATGAGTCATTACCAATGGAAATGTTTCCAAATGGCATAGGAAATGTGAGATAAGTGTGGTCTATATCTAAATTACCACCAATATAGTTAAGAAAATATTGCCTCAATTTCAATGGGGAAGTGTGAGGGCTACATGCAATGAATATTGTCAAGTGAAACACATGAAGGCCATAGGGGATGTAATGTGACAATAGCCATGGTATAGATGGGGTGAGTGAATGGGTGGTAAGATGTCATTAAGTGTCAAACCAAGTCATATTAATACCTCCAGTTTAAAAATATATTTAAAAAAAAAAGATTCAAGTGAGATGTTATGCCAAAAATAATTGTTGATGAATAAGGTACACATGAAAGGAGGAGGTGGCAATGTTGATGGTGCAGTAGAAGATGAAACAATGTCTAAGGCATTAACAGATCCTCAATAAAGTACCATAGCATTAGTAGAAGGGGGAGTTTTGAATCTATATTCACCTAGGCCATCAGCCATAAAGGTGTCTTTGAAGTAAGATTCATCTACACCAAGAGGGGTAAAATTCAACTGGCCTAATGCTTCATCAATAAGTTCGATAGCATCTCCTTCATCGTCAAAGTTCTCAGAATCATCGGTGGTAGCATTATCATGTTGTATAAATTTGTTAAGGATATTTCTAGAGGTTGTACAAGGCGGAGGAGTAGGAGATGAAACTTGAAGAGGCTGAGTAGTAGCGAAGGATGAAGTTGGTACTATAGGCAAAATGATGGTAGTAGTATGAGTAGAAATTACTGGAGTAGCTCGAACAAAGGACAAGTGGGAGGTGTTAGACTTACCAATGTCATATGTATAAATGCTACTATATGGGATACGTTGTGTAGGAGGGATGGGAATAGCCATGATGGGGTCTATGCGATAGAATTTGAAAGGTTCAAGATCTACTGAAATAGTGTGTTCATATCCATCATGTAAAAATTTGACACATTGGTGAATAGTAGATGGGACTACTTGCATTACATAGATCCAAATCCTACCTAGCAATAAAATGAATTGGAATGAAGTGTCAATAACATATAAGTTAGTGAGAACAATTTTAGGTTCAACCTTAATGTGTAATGAGATAGTCCCTAGACATGTGCGAGTAGTAGAATCGTATCCTCATATGAGAGTAGAATTCTTAGAAATCAGATTATCATTAATAGCTACGTGTTTTACAAGAGAATGAGCACATACGTTGATGATTCATAAATCATCGATAAGTACTCATTTGATGAAAGTGGTTCTAATGAAAATGGTGATGAGTAATGGTATGCGTGGATTTCTTTTAGAAAAAGGAGATAGGTCCTCATAAGTGAAGGATATAGCATACGACGGATTCTGAAGAGATTGTATGAGGTGTGTAAAGGCTACCGCAAAGTTATCACTTTATATATGAATGGTATAAAGGGATGGCTGTAGTGTTTGTTGATAGTAAGGTGC
This sequence comes from Taxus wallichiana var. yunnanensis, assembly GCA_018340775.1. NCBI lineage: Eukaryota > Viridiplantae > Streptophyta > Pinopsida > Cupressales > Taxaceae > Taxus > Taxus wallichiana. The sequence continues at coordinate 107,583,405 of CM031236.1, forward strand.
ATTATGGAATTATAATTCATAAAGAGAAAACTTAGCAGGTGTATTCTTAAGTTGTTTGATGATGTCATAACCCTTAGAAGAAGCAGGAGGAGCCACCGAAGTGATGGGTGGAGGAATAGAAGTAGGTGGAGCCATAGGAGGATGAGTATGATGAGTAGTTACTACATTGATGGAAGGATCAACCTTAGGCATAACAAAGCAAGGGGGTCCTCGATGACGCACTTTCATAAAATATACATCAATAATGACTACACCAGAAATCTTAGTAGGTGAAAAAGTAGGATAAGGTGATTGAGTCATAAATTGAAAGGGTAAAGACATAATCATAAGAAAGTGTTTGATCGTATGAGTTCACCAAAATTATTATGCTAAAATGGAATATATTATCCTAATCGATGTTATTCAAAGTAAAAATAATACCTAAAATAAATAAAGAAAGTGACTCAAGCAAACTAAGTACATGGAAATTTTAAATCCTAATGAGAAAAAAAGGTTAAGTACTTAGCTGATTTGATGACTATTTAAAACTATGTAATAGTGAAGAGCAGATAAACATAGTATATGAATGACCACACAAGAGATCAAGAAAGTACGATCTGGAACAATAGGTTGGGTGGGGAGCATAGAGAGGGACATGGGCACCATTGGGTTCCTTGAGAGGTGTCACTTTGGATGTTCACCTATAGTTTCTTCCTATTGCGCTAGCTTCGTTGGACTATGTGGTATGTCACTAGAAATAAGTGATGAAAGAGAAACCTATAAAACCCCAAGACAAGCATCAAACCCCTAAAAATAAATATGCATATGAAGGGGTCAAACTTTCCTCAGTGACCACAATGGTGTAATTACTAACTTAGTGTTGCACTACATCTCAGACCTGATTTAGTTCGATGTGTTTGTGTGTGTTCAAATAATACTCTAGGATACTCTTGTTCTAGTTGCACTTTGTGAAGTAGTGAGCAATAAATATATATAAAATATAATAAATGTGTGCATGGAAGCCATAGAATCCCCTCCTATGAAGTTTGACGTAGATGAACTAGCCTTGTGTGCCTTGTGATGGAGCTAGATGGAAGCAATTGTGCTTTAGGTGCCTTTGATGTGTTGGTAACCAAATTTATTCTCCTTTGCAAGTTGAGAATCATCACATATTTCAAAAGAAGTGTAGAGATAGATAAATCATCATGCATTTCATTTTTAGCCAGGAGATGATTTAAGCGGCTCTTTGTCACTCATATGTTTGAGAAATGGATAACACCTTCAAAATGATTTGATCTATCCTCACTACTTTAGGTTGTGCCTTTCAACTAGGGTGAGAGGACCCATTTTGTAACCTCTATTGGTGAAGGAGAATGAATATATCCTTATTTGCACAAATTTGAAAGGAAACCTTGAGAAAATATGATCAATGCACCACAATTTAATTCTCACGAGTTGTCACTTCTAAAGAATGGTGATATTTTCTAAACAAGGTTAAGGTTACTAAAGACATTATGGAATCCTGATTGCTTATGCATATTTTGGTAGTAGAATTTATTCATTTTTGGACATATAGGGAAAATAAGGGTAGTTTAGGTAGGATTCATTGTTTTTGAATAATTTTTAGTGGGAGATTAAGCATGATAAACTTGATTTTGCCAAATATTTGAGAACCTTCACAACAATTGGAAAACTAAATGACAGAATGCTTCAAAATAGCTAAAATATTCCTTCAACCAGAAGGTGTGCAACAATTGAGGCCCAGAATTACACGGTGTCACACAATCTCCAAGAATTTAACATGAAGGCTCGAGCTAAAGACTCAATTAAACATTAAAGACCCCTAGTTCCTCACACCTAAGATACACTCAAAGGCTTAAAGATAGTATTTATCAACAAAATGACAATAAGGTGATTTTAAATTATTCATCTCATTACAGGATGAAGGATCTTCTTGTAATGAAATTGAAAACGCCACTAAAATATCACATGGATGAGATCCTGTGTGATTCGTGAGGATTTTAACACAAGATTGTAATAGGAACAAGAAATAATGTTTGCAGACATTCTGAAATAAAGCAGAGATAAATTTGCACAAGATTAACACAAATTAATTCGAATTTGATTAGATTCATCAACAGGGGAATGTTTATTGAACAATATCAGATCTTGTCAATGGTTGTACACTTGCAACCAACTTGACATGATCAAATCTAAAACATAAGAGATTAATAGGTTTCTCAGATGGTCTCTCAGGAAGATGGGATTTCTCAAATTTTCTCATAAGAATTCAACCCCGACCATTTGCATGACTAAAGCATGCTTTTTATAACACTCAATTTACATCCAATCTTTCCCCCAAGAAAATAATATTCGAGGAACCTTTGTTTGTTACATTTTTTATCATGATTTCTAGAAAATGATGTTTAACAGGTTTGCAAAAAAAGTTTCCCATTGTTTAAAAAGGTGAATCATTACAAATATCTCCATCATTGTTTTAACTGGGAGCATGTTTTCATCCTTCGTGCATGCAACCTCCATCATTTCATCCTTTTCCCATTCTTTCCTCTGCAACTTGCTCTGCTGGATCTAGCAATTCATTTTTGTAGGTTCTTGAGAAACTCTGTTTCAAAATATCAACTCTTTCACTTCCTCAGATTCACAAATTCGAGCTCCATAACACTTCAATTGCACTTTGCTGATAGAAACATAAAAAGAGATCATTCAGATTCACCATGAAAAATGATGCATATTTACATCCCCTGAAGTCATGGAACATTAATGGCGGAAAAACTAGATGCATCACACCATAACCATTGATTCTACCCTTTCACACTTTAAATTAGAACCATCCACGTGGAATATTAGAGCCAAAATGGGCCTAGGGTGCCTTTTGCATTTTATGACTTTTGGAGAAAATGCACAATTTTCACATTTTTCCCCACCCCTCTACCTTTGAAATATGAGCTCAACAATGGCTTAATCTGGGCCTTTGATGGAGTCACGGCTCATTTATGCAATTTTACCCTTTATTACAAAAATTCAAAATTTTAAATTTTCCTCTGGTGACCCACTTCTCACTTTTATCTTGTGATACGGGCCTAGCAGAGTCACACTTCATTTTTATAATTTTCTCCTTTTCACAAAAAGGAAAAATATTCAAAAACCTCCAGTGACCCACCTCTCTACTTTGACATTTAAATGCTTTGAGCCAATAAACTTCAAGTGCTCACGACCCGCTTCGCTACTTGTAACATGGAAAAGCGCCATGTGCCCCTCATCGAGGGTCAAAGTAAGACTTTTTCCCTCCCACTTCATATTTTTTGAATAGAAAATACTATCGGGATCATGGGCCAATTTGGTATTTTTACAAATGTGACCAAAGTGGCAAATTTCACTAAAAAGACCCATTGGGACGCAACCAATTAAAAATGAACACGTATACACCTTTGGGGAAAAAAAGAGAAATTCACTCCACCTTTATAAATTTGACCGGCCAAACAAATCAACGGGGCCGCGGGCCAAATTGATCTTTTTGCAAACATAGAAAAAAGTTACAAGTTATAAAATAGACCCGACGTGCCTCATCCAATCAAAAGAGACCACGTAGCTAAAGATGCTGAGATATAATTTGACGAGGAAAACATGCCCGTCAAATAGTAAGATGCAAGGGAACTTCACCATTTGCACCTAGAATTGAATATTTCTTCAAGGAAAAAGAATTTACAAATAATTCATGGCTCGATAGCTATCCATGACCATAGAGAAGGATTTACAAAAACACCATGGAAAAAATAAACTTGTATGCATCTATTTGGGGAGATAGAAAATAGGACAAACCAGGTAGATTGGGAAATTTTTAGAAAAAATAGGGCAAGATCAAATTGAGCACTAACATTGTCTCTGACTCAAGGATGGGCACTCCCTGCGAGTGCTGCAAGAACAATAGAGCAGACCATGTGCCAAAAATCCATTGGGAAATGAAGTCAAGAACAATCCTGGAGAGTATAAAGAAAATAACCAAATCCCTCAAGATGAGCTGAGAAACCAAAAAAAACTTGTCACCAGGGGACCAGGAAACACCGAAACAGAAAAACACAAAAGTAGAACGAAAACAAAATACTATACACTATACAATGGTGTGCATGCCCTGATTCTGAGAAAATAATCAAGGAATATTTTCAAGTGCCTTCAATTCTGCTATGACCATGCTAAGTAGTTTTGATATGTCTTTAACAACTTATCATAGGATTGCTTCTCTTCTCCATCCAAGTTGCTATCTAACCACATTTTTTTAGGCTTATCCTTTGTGCATATGTCAAGTTTTTCAACATCTCTTGAGGCTACATCAAACATCAAAGTCCCAGGAAAATCAACCTACTTAGGATATCTGCATTGATCAATTTCATACTCCTTAAAACCAACATAGCTCACGAGTTATCAACATCGGTTTCGTGTGCAATACTTCATAAGAAGCATTGTTTGGGTCCTCAATGAGATATAAAATTTTATTTTCACCAGGTAACTTCACAAGGCTTCCCTCAATTAGTATGGTGGCATAAGACATATCAATTTGCACACTTCCACCCACACTCGCTGCCCACTTTCTAGGATAATAACATTCCCCACTTAGCAGAAAATCCACAATTACTACATTCAAAGTTAAGTACTTTCCTAGATACGTTGCCAATTGCACTACTAAACCTTTGACACATCTAACTACTTACACCTCTCTTGAATCCATGACAGTAAATTTCCCATAAGCTATTGTTACTTTGAGATTTAACTCATCCATGACCTCAAGAGGCATGACATTACATGAGGCTCATGAATCAAACATGTCGTTATGTAACAACCTATCTTTAATAATCAGAGTAGTAAAAAATGCATCCACATTTAGCTAAGACTCAACCAGAGAGGTTCCCAAATAAACCTCACATGGTTCACCCAATTCCTCCAATGCTTTTGGTTTTTATAATTCTGCAATGGCAGGAGGAACCTCTACTTTGTTTACATTTTTACCCTGGGTGACCTTTTCTTCCTCAAGCCCCAAATATTCAAATGCTCTGTTCCTATGCTCAGGGATTCTAAGCAATTCAACAATAGGAACAAAAATCTTGATTTGACTCAAGATTTGGGCTATGTCACAAGGAACATATTTGGGTAAGGCAGTATTAGGAGGAGGGTTCACAACTTCATCTGATAATATGGGAGTCTTCACAGTCTGAGCATGGGGAGGAACACAAGTTTTATTTGGGGTGACAAAGCCTTTTTCAAATGCATCTTCTTAGGGTTTTCCTTAGGGATACTGGTAAGCACTAGAATTTTTGGTTTGGCCTAAGGCCCTTCCCCTTTGAAAACCTTACTCCTGGTATTGTATTCCTTTTCTTAGGCAACTACTGCATTCATTAACAAATTTTTGTCCTGTTCTGAAGAAATTCCTCCATCATACTTTTTAATCATTATTGCCTTTAAGTACTCTAAATCATTATTAGGAAACTAAAAAGCTTGTACCATATCAATTTTAGAATAATGAGTGGGAGGAAGAGGTAATACTTGGTGACTACAATCCTAGAAATCAGCAACAATTTTGGCTATTATTAGTTCGATTGAGGTTGCTCCTCGCCGAACTTGTAAAGGAATCCATCATGCATACATCATCATCTATCTCGTCATCATCAACTTCTTCAAATTTTTGTCTTCATCACATGGGGAATGGGACAAGAAACATCTATCACACCACTCAATATCATGGAACTCTTCCACAATAACAACTCGTAGCTAAAGTATCACACACCAATCTGTTTTCCCATGGTCGGGGCTATCTCGTATCCCGATACCACATGCCCTTTACCCACGTCATCTAGTCTATGATAACCTATGGGATGATTTGTAAATATTTCTTGACCTCGTGGCTTGTGCTAACCTTAGGAACCTTGTCCAATCTCCTTCTTTGCTCATCCGGTTTATAGAATATTTCCTTAACAACTTTGGCCAAATTTTTTTACAACCTCTTCCGAGATCAACATAATTACTTGACTGAGGCTTCTCTAGATTGATCAGCTTGATACTTTCCCTCTTAGGAGGCTTACTAAATACCTTGATGTTATTTTCAATCTGCAAAGCCATGGTGAAGGCTTGCCTCAATGTTCCTGGGTTCTTGTCCCTTAAATAATAGGCATCCTTTTTGTCAAAAGCATCAGAGTATTTTATCAAAAAAGAAACATCACTTGGCCTCAGGATTACAGGTAGCCTACTCAGGGTCTTATTGAACCAAGTGTTGAAGTCATGGACAAATTCATTAGGATTCTTCTTAATATTTTCAAATTCAGACAAAAGAAACCTAGGATCTGTCTTATCCCCATATTACAATCTAAAATCATTTTTCATTTCTGTCCATGAATCTATTGAGTTATCTGGAAAAGACTTATACCAGTCATGTGCATCCTCCTCAAGAGTATGAATAAATAGTTTTATATACACATCCTCAAATTTAATCTCAAAGTATTCCATCATATTGAAAAAAATATTTAAGTGTTGATCACCAGTAATAGCATTATTTCCTTGAAATTTAGGAAGTCTATTTCTAACATCCTATGGCACTACATTTGGATATCCACCCATACCTCTAAAATCTATAAGACCAAAATTTTGACAAAAAATTAAGGTCCAGGTGGGGCTGGCCATATTGTTTTGGGGAGGTGATCTTACAGGAGAAACATAATGATGAGGGAAAAGGGGTCTTTGGAACATAGGAGTATAATTTTCAAAATGAATTTCCTCTAAAGACTCTATTTCGTGGAAAACCCTATCAACTTTGGAAAATACAGGGACAAAATGAGATGTAAGATTTTTAGATACAAATGAAGGCTCCTCTCCAGATGGATAATTTTGATCTAAAAAAGACTACCTGATTCAGAAGCACTTGAGGAAGTATAGAAATCTTCAATGATAGGCTGATAAGTTTCCACAATTGATAACTCTTTTCTTGATTTATGATCTCCAATAACTTTCCAAATTATTCTTCCTTCAAATTTGTCTTTCCCAATTCTTGAAACAACCTTCTAGTAGGGTATTTAATGAAGAAATATATTCTTCCTTCTAGCTTTGTAAAGATTAGTGATAAATTTCAATTGACAGAGGTTAAGACATTGGCATTTATAAAAAAAAATTCAACAAGGAGTCGCCACTAAGGATTTTCACCTTAGTTGTGAAAATGCACTAAAATTGATCTGCCAAATGTCTATCAACACTAAATTCATGCAAATATTCATAGATCTGACCTTCCTTTACTCGTATTTAACATTGATGATGTAAAATTAGTGCAAAAACCAAAGGAAACTTGAAATATTAGACACAAAACTTGGAAATTTGCTCAATTCTTACAAATCTGGACACAGGATGACATGTCAATAAAATATTTACACTTAGATCATGTAAGAAAACTTACGAGGCTTACTATGTGTACACCTTTGTTCAAATAGTCCCTAAACGACTCCAATCTGGTGTTGTTAGCACAAAAATAGGCCTCGGTGTTCATATAATCCCAAAGCAATGCTAATAAGTCCCCGAAAATGGCTCTAATCTAGTGTTGTTGCCACACAAATAGGTCCCGATGTTCAAATAATCCCTAGAAAAATAATAAGTCCTGAAATGATGCCAATCTGGTGTTATCTACTGCACAAATAGGTCATGGTGTTCAAATAATCCTTGGCAACGGCACCAATTTGGTGTTGTTACCACAAAAATAGGTCTCGATGTTTAAATAGTCCCTAGAAATGATGTCAATTTGGTGTTGTCACAAAAATAGGTTCGGTGTTCAAATAATCCTCGAAAACACTAATAAGTCCCGGGAATGACACCAACTGGTGTTGTTGCCATAAAAATAGGTCCCAGTGTTTAAATAATCCCCATAAATGCTAATAAGTCCCCAACAATGACACCAATCTGATGTTGTTTCCACACAAACAGTCCCAGTGTTCAAATAATTCCTGGAAACGACTCAATCTGGGTGTTGTTATCACAATAATAGGTCCCGGTGTTCAAATAATCTCTGCGCAAATGGCACCAATTTGGTGTTGTTGCCACATAAATAAGTATCAGAGTTCAAATAATCCCTGATAATGATAATAAGTCCCGGTAACAACGCCAATCTAGTGTTGGTATCCAAATTGATTATCCTCTGCAAGTTGAGCATCATCACAGATTTAACAAGAAGCCTAGAGACAGATAAATTATCATGTATGTCATTTGGTATTCAGGGAGGTAATTCAACTAGCTCTTTGTCACTTAGATGTTGGATAAATTGATAGCACCTTCAAAAGGATTTGGTCCATCCTCACTAGTTTAGGTTTTCCTTTCAACCAGGTGAGAGGAGCCATTTTCTAACCTTTGATCTTTGAAGGATAATTAAGATATCCTTCTTTCAACAATTTTGAAAGGAAACCTTGAGAAAATATGATCAATGCACCACAATTTAACTCTCACAAGTTGTCACTTCTAAAGAATGGTGATATTTTCTAAACAAGGTTAAAATTACTAAAGACATTATGGAATCTGATTGCGTTTCATATATTTGGTAGTAGAATTTATTCATTTGTGGACATACAGGGAAAACATGGGTAGTTCAGGTAGGATTCATTATTTTTGAATAATTTTTGGTGGGAGATTAAGTAGGATAAACTTGATTTTGCTAGATCTTTGAGAACCTTCATAATAATTGGAAAACTAAATGACAAAATGCCTCAGAATAGCTAAAATATTCCTTCAACTAGAAGGTGTACATCACCTTGAGGCCCACATTTGCAAGGTTTCACACAATCTCCAAGAATTTAACATGAAGGCTCGAGATAAAGACTCAATTAAACATTAAATACCCTTAGTTCCTCATGCTTAAGATACACTCAAAGGCTTATAAACAATCTTTATCAATAAAATGACATTAAAGTGATTTTAAATTGTTTATCTCATTACATGATGAAGGCTCTTCTCAAAATGAAATTGCAAATGCTAGTGATTCAAAGGGTTTTTAACACAAGATTGCAATAGGAACAAGAAATACTATTTGTAGACATTTTGAAATACAGAAGACACAAATTTGCCCAAGATTAACACAGATTAATTTGAAGTTGATTAGATTCATCAGCAGGGGAAGGTTTCTTGAACATTCTCAGAGATTGTTAATGGCTTTAGAGTTGCAACCAACTTGACATGATCAAATCTAAAACAAAAGAGATTAACAATTTTCTCAGATGGTTTCTCAGGAAGATGGGCTTTCTCATATTTTCTCATAAGAATTAAACGCCCAACCATTTGCATGACTAAAGCATGCTTTTTATAACACTCAACCTACATCCAAGCTTTCCCCATGAAATAATATTCGAGGAACCTTTGTTTGTTACATGTTTGATCATGATTTCTAGAAAATGACATTTAACAGGTTTGCAACAAAAAGTTTCCAGTTGTTCAAAAAGGTGAATCATTGCAAATATCTCCATCATTGTTTTAACTGGGAGCACATTTTCATCCTTCGTGCATGCAACCTCCATCATTTCATCCTTTTCCCATTCTTTCCTCTGCAACTTTCTTTGTTGGATCTAGCAATTCATTTTCTATAGGTGCTCGAGCAACTCTATTTCAAAATATCAACTCTTTCACTTCCTCATATTCATAAATTTGAGCTCCAAAACACTTCAATTGCACTTTGTTGATAGAAACAAAAAGAGATCATTCAGATTCACCATGAAAAATGATGCGTATTTACATCCCCTGAAGTCATGGAATGTTAATGGCGGAAAAACCAGATGCATCGCGCCATAACCATTGATTCTACCCTTTCACCACTTTAAATTACAATGGTCCATGTGGAAGATTAGAGCCGAAATGAGCCTAGGGGTGCCTTTTATATTTTATGACTTTTGGAGAAAATGTGTAATTTTCACTATTTTCCCGCCCCTCCACCTTTGAAATATGGGCTCAACACGTGGCTTAATCTAGGCCTTTGATGGAGTCACGGCTCATTTATGCAATTTTACCCTTTATTAAAAAAGGCAAAATTTCCAATTTTCCTTCGGTGACCCACTTCCTACTTTTATATTTTGATGTGGGCCCCAACGGAGTCATGCTTCATTTTTATACTTTGCTCCTTTTCACAAAAAGGCAAAAATCTTCAAAAACCCCTGACCTGCCTTTCCTGCTTTGAATTTTCAATGTTAAGCCAAAAAACTTCAAAGTGCTCCACCAACCCACTTCCCCACTTGTAACATGAAAAACTACCACGTGTCCTTCATTAGGGTCAAAGTAAGACTTTTTCCCTGCCGCTTCATATTTACTGAATAGCCAATCAGAGACTATCAGGGCCGCAGGGCCAATTTGGTATTTTTTACAAATGTGACCAAAGTGGAAAATTTCACCAAAAAGACCATGTCGAGCCGCAACCAATTAAAAATGAACACGTATACACCTTTGGGGCAAAAAAGAGAAATTCACTTCACCTTTATAAATTTGACCAGCCAATCAGAACTCAATGGGGCCACGGGGCCAAATTGATATTTTTGCAAACATAGCAAAAAGTTACAAGTTATAAAATAGACCCGATGTGCCTCATCCAATCAAAAGAGACCACGTAGCTGAAGATGCTGAGATATAATTTGACGGGAAAACACGCCCGTCGAATAGTAAGATGTAGGGGAACTTCACCATTTTCCCCATAATTGAATCTTTCTTCAAGGACAAAGAATTTGCAAATAATTCATGGCTTAACAATAATCCACGACCATAGAGAAGGATTTACAATAACACCCTGGTAAAGATAAAAATTGTACGCATCCATTCGGGAGATAGAAAATACAACAAACTAGGAAGATTGGGAAATTTTTAGAACAAACGGGTGATATCAAATTGAGCACCAACATGATGGATGCAACTCTAGATGGTAATAGTAAGTGCTTAGTTCTTGGTCCCTCATTATGGTCTCATAACTTTATATTTATATGGTTCTCTTGTTCTAATTTCATAATTAACCTTGAAAATGCCAATGAATAAAAATATGGAAATTTCAAATTTGTAGAAAGTTCCAAAAATATGGAAACAAATTACAAAGAAGATCGGGAAACCAGAGGGGATCGGGGTGCCTAGGGCTCCATAGTCCCGACCGAGCACTCTAGTCACGAATGGGAATAATGTAACATGACAAAACACATTGGGCAAGAATGGTCGGAGGATAAGAAATGATGACATAAAGAAACGAAAAAGAGCAAAGGACATGGGTTAATTAGTAATTTCTTCACACAAAAACCATATGAATAGTAGTATCATACGAGGACTAAATATGACTCAAAGTGTGTGATTTAGTGACTACAAGACTATCCAAGAGATACAACTCATGTATAACATGTGAACCAATACAACATACAATAGAGCACTAACAAAATAGTTTCCTAACATTCCCCCTTAATGAAAACATGGTAAAAATACATTCACACTCTCAACCGTAGTATGCATGACTCTTGTATCTCACTAATTATCGTGTCACATGACATTGATTCAAATAAAAGTGACCTCTTCTCAAACTTCCATATTTTTCGCAGTTTACCGAAATCCTAGACATGAATATGAACTCATCAACTATTCACCTCATGTCATATTCTCGTATCACCATAAACATTTTCAAGATCCAATATCTAGATTATAGTAGCATTTTTGATCTCTATAACATTCTTACATGATGGGTTTACATAGGAAAATGAAGATCATTTATTACATCACATGAAAAGAAATGATTCATATGTTCTTATTCTCTACTGACAACAACAAAAATATAGAAAACAAACATAATTAAAAATTCCTCATCGCCTTCTATAGCCTCCACATTCATATAACTTGATCTCGTACAACACAATTGGTTTCCACTACTATTGGTTTCTAATCTTGGCATTTATCTTTATCATGAAAATTTTTCATTTCTACTCTATTGTGTAGCCTTGTTTTTAGTGTCTTGCGAGAGGAAGCTAAAAGTTACCCTACCTTCATTGCCTCCATCCTCTAGTAAATTACTACATATATAGAAAATTTATATTTTATAATCAATTTACAACCTCCCACAATGTGAAACATGAGACGTCAATTACCACTAAAACATCATCCATATGGAAGGTTTTTTAATTTTGACACTTTGATGTTTAACTAACAAAATGTCATTTGATTTTGATGATCAAGATACACAAAGACAATACATCTCCAAAATAAATATTTTGGCAATAATAATGACATGACATGAATATGACATTTAACAAGTGATTGGATATTACTTTTTAGTAGACATTATCATAAACATTTTTACATATAACTTTATTGAAAAAATAAAATGAAAATACCTATTTGTGAAAGACAATGCCTCCTCTATGTGAAAAATGTGACACCTTTTACAATATTTGAATAATTTTCACTTTCAACTTTTTAAAAACACCCCACTTTGAATTTTTACCACCAATTTAAATTATTTTATCCCACTTTATAGATTTTAACATTGACCTTATGTTTTGTAGGTTCTAGCCAATGTTTATGTCCACTTAAACCATTCATAATTTCAACCATATATGTGTAATATTTTATAATTAATAATAATTAAAATGTATTCGTTTTAGAAAACACAACAAGAATTTTATTCTATGGTAATCGTGGGATTTTAGAATATGTTTTGGGTGGTATCTTAAAGTGGGAGATAACTGAAATCCAATACAAAATGGAATATGTCAAACTCTTTGTAAATTGATCATACAATTTGGTGGAGTCTATATTGAGGAGGTCGAGCGATAGAGAGAAAAACTTACAATTCAATATGTTGGTATTCTTTGGTCGATAGAAAATGTAGCAAAATATACACTTGAATCAAGGCATGTAGACTTGCCATTTATATACTTTTGGAGGAACATTTTAGTGCCCACTTATTTTTCATCTCATTTTAGACTTGATGTCTCATTTTACCATTATATTATTTTTATGGAGACATTTGATAGTGTATTAGTGTCATCATTATCGATGAATTTGTTATATTTTATGTATTTTATTAGCATTAGGATGCTAACTTGTTTTGACAGTTATTATTGGGACATGTCATTCACGTATATTGATCATTTTATGGGTATAGCTATGATGTCATGATTTGTTTGGATAATGTTCTCATAATTTTCTTATTGATTCATTTTGGATGCATTTTCGTAACCTTTTATTGTGTCACTAGATAGAAGATCATGGTATGATTGACTTGTTAGCTAGAATTTGACTTTTTTTGGATTATCATCATAGTGCATGTATGATATCATATCATTTTCTTATTTGTATTAGAAATGTTCGGTATTAGATAGGTATTTCCATGTGAGAACTTGTAACCAATAAGGGAATATCTTACCAAAGCACAAAGAATAAGGAAAAACAAACAATAATGTAAGCATTGCAAAATACACAACATTACTGAAAACAACAAACAATTTCCACAATACTTAAGAATCTCCGTTCTTCAACTAATGGGGAAGAGGGGATGAAGATATCCATAAGTTTTCAAACCATAGTAACTAATAATCCCCAAAATCCTCAAAATATCCTTATCTCTCCTTTTATCTACACCATCCAATATCTGCCATATATTCCACCAATCAAACTCTCCCATAGTTGCACCATAATTTGAAAAATAAAAGAAAAAATCCAAAAGAATCATGGAAATCTCCACATGGAGAAACATACATCCCATATACCAATTGAAACAACGAAAACCCGAATCATCATTGAAGGTGGTTAGGGACAGGAAAATGAGCTCATTTTTCATTGAAAATAGCTCACCCAACCATAGTTATATGGCCCAGGGCTCTTTTCAAGGTACATTTATCCCTTTACTTGTTTTTACTCCTCCTAAATGTGACCTCTTTTCCAAATCCGAGTATTTAAGAGATGGCATTTATGAGGGTAATTGAGCTTACCTAATGAAATACTAGGTTCCCCTAACCCCTTTTAACCTAAACAAACAAACCACAAATAGATCCCATAAAATGGGATGAAATTAGCACTAAACAACTCAATCAATCACTAAGAGAAAGGGGTTAAAGTTAATAAATTAGAAAAGACATCAAAGGGGTGTTTACAACCATATAAGAAAATAAATAATATAATACATGCATAAAGGAGTATAACTCCACATATAAACCAAATTCCAAGAAAGGTGAACCAAATAGAAAAAAACCAATGGAAGGATATTTGGTCCAGAAATGCCTATTGTGCTGATTAGAGATGCCCTTAATGAGTCCCACGTTTTCACATGGAAAGACCTATCACCTACGCACTCAATTTAAACATCACACATGTTCAATACTAATAAATAAATGATATAATTTCATATATCCATTGTTGCAATAATCAAACAAACTCAAAATATATGTACAACATCAAGTATACTATGATCATCCATCCAATACATTAAGAAAATGTATGACAATCCATCCAAAATGAATCAATAAGAAAACCATGAGCTCATAATCCAAACTAATCATGACATCATATTAACGCCCATAAAAATGATAAATATACACCATCATTCCATGCCCCAACAATAACATGTCAAACGAGTAAGGATTGTAATGATAATAAAATCCATAAAATTTAACATCAACAATAATAATGATAGTAATATGATATCAAATATTTCTATTAAAATAATGCAATAGTCAGTAAGTTCAAAATAGGATGAAAAAAGGTGGGCATTACAAACATGCGTAAGGTCTCTTCAGTTGTTTGATTGTTCTCTTAAAATGAAGATGCACAAATTCCAAATGCTTCTATGGTCCGAGAGACATTTCAGGGATCCAAATAAAAGGAAGCCTAAAAAAATTCATATCTACATGATGGAAAAATACCCTCTATATGTTGTGACAAGCAAAGTGACTATTATTTGAGTATCTACATGATGCCAAAATATCCTCTATATGTTGGCAAGTGAAGTGACTATTTTGGTCCACACTTTGCACTATGCAATATATTGGAAGAGATTTTAGAGGAAATGACCCCAATGCAACAAAAGGTTGAATATCCTACTTGGATGGTGCATGAACAATATATGACATGTAACCTAAAGAAAAAAATGCAAAGTCTTTAACGATATCACTAAAAAAATCAGTTAAAACAATCATCACACTATTCATACACAAATGTTTCCAAGTAGACTTATGAAATAAATTTCAATGTTTTCAATGTATAACCTAAATCCTAAAAATGAAGTGAAAATCCCAACATGAAAGCAATTTCAGTTGTCATGGAGGGCAATGAAAATCTTGAAATCAAAACAAATTCTCAATATAGAGTGTGCAAATTCAATGTGTTTAGCTATGCATGCTGTACAAAAAAATGTCATCTATTCAATCAAGAAAATAATATATATACAAATATTAGAATATCCTTTCAAACATCTGTCTTCTACTAATATCTCATGGTTGTTATAAAAATATTTTAATTTTGTCCCTAGAAAAACAAAAAGTAGTTTGCTTTTTACTTGCTTTTAGATTTAAGCAATTTAGTTCTAGATTCCTAATTTTAGGAAAATCTAATAAAGAAAATAAGTCAAAAGATTTGTATTACACAAAAGCATGTGTTATTTTTAGTCGATGTTCTATTTTTAAGATTTGAGTTTTTATTGTTAAGAAATATCCATCTATATATTAGAGGATATTGTAAGTGTTTTTACACACAGAGATTGTATTGAGTTAAAGCTCTGACATGGGAAAAGACATATATGCACAAAAGTGCTGATTTTGGTTTCAAATACTCTATTTATTTGTAATATTCCTTATTTTTATTTATGTTGTTCAATATTTTATGTGCCTAAATTCTACAAATTGGTATCAGAGCATGGATTTTTTTAGTAGGTTTCTAATTGATAATAACTCGTGGCTTTTATATCCGGTTTGCAAACACCACAATTTACAGGAAAGAAGTATGAGTATTGGTCATTAATAATGATGGAACTATTCGGATCCCGGGATGTGTGGGAAATTGTATAGAATGGGTACACATAGCCCATAGATGTAGCAGCGTATAACACACTCTCATAGGTAGAGAAAGACACTTTGAAGGAATTACGAAAGAAATATAGTAAAAATAATTTATTTATTCATCAAGTCATGCACGAAAAGCATCTTACCTAGGGTGGCAACAAAGATTAAAGCACAAATTGCATGGGAAACTCTCCAAGTTGCATATTAAGGTAAAGAGAAAGTAAAAATTGCAAAGCTATAATTACTTCGTATAGATTTTGAAAATATTTCAACGAAAGATTTAGATTCCATAGAATCATTCTTTAATTTTGTAGTTGGTTTAGTCAATCAAATTAAATCTCATGGTGAAATTGTTGAAGATAGAAGGATTATTGAAAATTTTCTTAGAAGTTTTCCCATGAAAATCTAATCCTTTCGTAGTTACTATTGAAGAAAATAAGGATGGGTAGGTGTAACAAGTTGGGGTGCAAAAAGGTGTGATTAGTGGACGCCATATTTGAAATAACAATAAAATATCAACTTGTAGGAATTATTACCAATGTGTGCACTCAAAATTAGAAAAACTTATAAAAAAATGAATCATAGAATCCAAAATCTAGTTTCTAAACTACTAAAAAAATTAAAAACGGACAAGTTTAGCTATACTAAACACTCAAAATTTAATGACTTGGTACCTTTTTTTAAAAGCCTATAAGATTGTAGTCCTTTTTCCCACAATTTGGATGACCAAAACATGATACTTTTTATTTTACTTTGGTGAAAAGTTAGATGCCACTATCTATCTTGCGATAGATTTTATTTTGTATTTTTTAATCAATATTTTTTTATGATTTTTTTCCATGAAAGTGGTCTCAAAACATAATGAAAATGGAGCACTTTTTTTTTTTGCCATAACTTCATAAAAATATAGAAATCAAATAATTTATTTTTGAACATTTATAGAATTTTGCCATGGTTGGGATGGTATAGGTTTCCTCACATTCTTATGAGTGAAACAAAATTTGAATTCTTAAACATAGACATGAACATTCACAAGAAAAAGTGTCTTAAATACCTACTACTAGTAAAAATTATAAAATGATATTAATCATATTTTATTCACTTTAAAATTACTTTTTCTACAAATCTAACAGTCTCCTATGTGATGGTATGAATTTTATGACATGTTTTTGATTTTTCAGAATGGTTCAAGTCCGCGGAAGATAAAATTTGATGTTTTGCTATTTTTAATGTAAAGTTCAGGATTTGATGTCCACTTTTGGTCCTCCAACTTGCTGCACTTATCCAGATCTAAGTCATTTTTCAATTGATGAGTTTTATGCATCACTAATAAATCATAAACATAGGTTGAATAGATAACATGTCATTGTAGATCAAGAACTTTCATCACATGTATCAAGAAATTGTGGAAGAGGAAGAGGAATAAGTTCATCTAGAGGACACAACAAAGGTGGTCTATCAAACTCAAGTGGAAGAGGACATAGACAAGAGAACAATAATAATAATGTTTATGTTAGAGACATGAGAAGTCACATGTGCGTTTTTCTATTATAAGATATATGTGCATTATGGTTATGAATGCGGGAAAAGGTAGTATGATCATAATAGGAAAAAATGAAAATTAGGTTGGGAGCTCTACTCTAAGCTCCATATTTATTACATGTAAAAGATTGCCGAAGTACCTCCTATTGAGTGTAATCTATCACAAGAGACACCTAGTGATGAGTGGAATGTAGATTTTGGCTATAGTAATCACTTATCAAGTAACTTAGATTTATTTTTAAATTTGTATGAGTTTGTAAAGATAGATGTTACCCTTGGGAATAATAATACAATGTCTATAAAAAGTATTAAAGGAACAATAAACATTCTATCTAAAAAGGGGGAGAAAAATATTATGCAAGATGTTTATTATGTTACAGGTTTGAACAACAATATTATGAGCATTGGTCTATTGGTACAAAAGGGATATAAATTTTACATTGAGGACAACGAATGTGTGATTGTGGATAAAATTCCAAGTACTTAGGTGATATCTAAAGTAAAGATGACAAGTAACACAATGTTTCCTTTGAATATTAGACCAACCACATACGGAGATCATATTATAGATTAGTCCGGAGCTAAGGATATTGAATAAAATTTTAAATTAGTTGAAAAATATCAATCGTGGCTATGGCATCTAATGTTTGGTCACTTAAACTTTGGTGGTTTGAATTTATTACATAGAAAAAATATGGTAAAAGTTTTTCCATTGATTCAGAAACCAGATAATTTTTTTGAAGGGTGTATTTTGGGAAAACAATACAAAAAGTCCATCCCAGTTTGCAAAAAAAAAACAAAAAGTACACCAATTGAAATTGTTCATTCAAATTTATGTGGACCGATGCAAATAAATTCTATTGGTAGTTTCTCATAGTTTATGACATCCATTGATGACTATACAAGGAAGACATGGGTGTACTTTTTAAGACACAAATAATATAATTTTGATATATTTCAATAGTTTAAGGCCTTAATGGAAAAGAAAAGTGGGTACTATATCAAATTAATGAGGAAAGGCCAATGAAGTGAGTATGTTTCCAATGCTTTTTTGATTTTTTTCCAATATCATGGTATTCACAAGAAGTTTAATACCGGGTATATACCCCAACAAAATGGTGTGTCGAGAGGAAGAATTGAACCATGATAGAGATGGCGAGAAATTATGATGAATGAAAAAAATCTTTCAAATGAGTATATGGTAGAAGCAATAGCAATTGTTGTTTACATTTTAAATATGTGTCCAACGAATTTTTTTGAAACATGGTTCCTTAACAAGCTTGTACTAACAAGAAACAAAATGTTTCTCATTTTAAAATATTTGGTTATGTGGCATACACACATGCGCCCGATCGAGATAAGGAAGAAATTACACAATAAAGGATAAAAGTGCATAGTTGATGGATATTCAGACAATACAAAATCTTACAAGTTGTTTAATCCATTTACTAGAAAATTCATAATCCGTAGAGATGTGCAATTTGTTGAAAATAAGCCATGGGATGGAAGTATTGATAAAACAATCGGTGTAGCAAAATTTATTCCTCATGATGCTATGGCGTATGAAATCATATAACAACAAGGTAATGTATCTTCTTTGAATCTTAGATACACACCACATGTTATAGACCAAGCTACGCCTCCATCTACATTTAGGAGGTCTCCAAGATTTCATTCATCTTCAATAATGCAACATATACCACAAAGATCACTAGAAGTAACTCACTCAAGACAAAAACCCCATTAACAGATAGCCCTTTGCGAGAGGAAAACAACGATTCCTATTGAAATTTATGATGTTGATAAAACTAGCTAATTTTTTAGATTTCACATTGCTTTCTCAAGTTGCAAATCCAGTATATTTTGAAGAGGCTATAAAAAATGAAGCTTGGGTTCAAGCCATGGATAATGAGATAAATGCCATAGAGAAGAATCAGACATGGGAATTGGTAGATCTTTAATAATGAAAGGATGTGATAGGAGTGAAGTGAATTTACAAGACTAAATAGACTATTGATGGTAAAGTACAAAAAAAAAAAAGCATGGCTGGTTGTGAGAGTTTTTTCACAACAATATGGAGTACATTACAACAAGGTGTTTACATTTGTAGCATGTTTGGACACGGTAGAATGGTTTTAACAATTGCAGCTCAAAATAAATGGCATATTTATCGATGGATGTAAAATAAACATTCTGGAATTATTTTCTTAAGGAATAATCTTATGTGAATCACCTAGAAGGTTATGAGTTTTTAGGTCATGAAGGAAAGGAATATATGTTGAGAAAAGTGTTCTATGGTCTCAAGCAAGCACCTAGAGCATGGTATATAAGGATTGATTCTTATTTGATTAAAAATGGTTTCGGTAGGAGTAATAATGAGCCTACCTTATATATCAAGATAAATGAGCAAGGTAACATTTTGATTGTTTGTTTATATGTGGATGATTGAATCATTACTTGAAATATATCTAAAAATTCATTAAAATTATCCATGAAGAAATAATTCAAGATTACAAATATAGGACTCATGTTCTATTTTTGCGCATTGAATTTTAACAATCGAAGATTGATTTTTATTTCACAAGAATGGTATGATAATGATGTTTTGAATAGATTTAACATGTTGAATTGCAAACCATTTCCAACACCTTTTCTAGTAGGTTTAAAGTTAAACAAATATGATACCGATCATTTTTAGATCCAACATTGTTCAAGAGGCTAGTTGGAAGTTTCATGTATTTGAATGCCCCAAGGCTTGATATTATGTATGGTGTGAGCCACATCTCAAGGTTCATGGAATCTCCAAAAGATTCACATTGAAAAGATGGAAAAATGATTTTGAGGTATATATGTGGAACAAAGAATCATGGAATCTTTTATTCAACATTAGGTGAGCTCAAATTCATAGGTTATATAGACGGTGATAGTGAAAAAGTAGAGATATTAGAAAAAGCACATCCGGCTATGCTTTTCACTTTGGAACATGCGTAGTTTCATGGGAATCGAAGCATAAGCCCATAGTCACACTCTATTCAGCAGAGTATGTAGTATTAACATGAGCAACATGTCGGGTATTTGGATGAGAAGACTTCTAAAGATTTGAAGCATAATTAAGAGGATGTCACACATATTATTTGTGACAATAGTTTATCAATAGAATTTTCTAAACATCATGATTTTCACAAGTGGAGAAAACACATAAACACGAGGTGTCACTTCATAAGGGAATTGTTAAACACAAGGAAAATTTTCTTTAATTTTGCATATTTGAATATCGGTTTGCTTTGATATCTTTACAAAAGCTTTGGGAAATGGAGTTTTTGAGTATTTAAGAAGTTTTTTGGGAGTTTGTGATCAGGAATATGCCAAATATAGAAGTGTTCACTTAGCTCAAGAATAAAAAAATGTATGAAGGTAAAAATTAAGGGGAGTGCTAGAAAAAGAGTTTATTTTTCTCCGTAGGAAAGTAAAAAGTATTTTTCTTTTCACATGCTTTTAGTTTTACAAAATTCAATTTTAGATTTCTAATTTTAGGAAAATATAATAAAACAAATAAGTGAAAAGATTTTTATTACAAAAATGGTTAACTCCTCTCATACAAAATGTAATATTTGGTAAGAGTTTGCAGCAGATCAATTAAAACTTACAGATACTCTAATATTAATTTTTAATTTATTTGGGGTAGATATAAGATTAATGTAGTGAGAATACTTATAAAAATTTTGATCTATCTTTAGTGGAGTGAACTCTTATCATAACTCAACCATCTAATTCCCATAATCTCTCAACAACTCTTGTGATCTCTCTTTGAATATCTAGTTAGTTACAATTCGTAAAATATTTTAACCCATACAATCTATATTGGAGCACTAATATAATATTTTACTATTAAAAATGTGTAATTTGTGCTATTTACTTGTTAAACATATGCCATTGATAGATTTTAAAGAGTTTAGAGTTCCTTAAAATCTTCTAGCAATAAGCAACATAGTGTTCTGAATTAGGACTAGTTATGTGGATTTTTGCTTGTCTAGTAGTAGAAAATAGAAATCAATTAGATCATTGAGGTGAAAATTTTATTTTTGTGGGAAATAATGATTATTCAAAGGCTTATAAGATATAAAATATTATCACCAAGCAAGACATCATCTTTACGTTTGTGGAGTTCATCAAAGATGAAGCATGATATGGAAGTAATATAAAAATAATTACAAAATATACCTCTAAATGAAGATGACATGTTAGAAGATAATATAGTGGTCCATAAGGAATCACTCTAGAGATGCCTCCCATTTCTCCCATGGTTCAAAATACAATAATAAAACACATTAGAGAATCATTAGGGAATATACTGAATAATTCATCTCCCACTTTTCTACCATTGATTACTCAAATACATACCCTCACTAATAAGATATATCAAAGAAGAGAAGAAACTTCAAAGAGATCTATGATGAAACACAAAGGGATGGTATTGATGAATTATTATTTAATTTTTCTCTATTTTCACAAGGTGGTCCCATTCATTTAGAAGGTTCTTAAAGAAGAAAACATGATAAAATATATGGAAATTTTTTTAATTCTATTAAAACAAGTCATACATGGGATCCCGATAGCCATCCTAAAGGAAAAGTTATAATTTTTGTAAAAATGGATGTATAAGATCAAGTATAATGCAAACGGTAATGTGTAGAAACAATAACGAATCCTGTTTGTGATAACACCCTAAAATTTACAAATCAAATAGTATGACTAACTAGGGAAGGCTAACACCATTTCCACCTATATTCAATCTCCAAGTCCAAAAATGTAACACTAATGATCAAAGCTTAATGGAATGTTAACTAACATGAACATAATTCAAAATCTAACTAATTGTTTCTAATATATTGAATTGATAAATCAAATTGGTATGGTTGCTAATCCAAACAAGGTGAAATGACCTCTCCAAATGATTACATGTTCATTTTGGATATCCATCTACTAACCCCATTGAAGACTTTAGGCAAGGATTGAGCTTGGCTATAAATCATATTTCTTATATGAGATGCAAATCAAAGCATTGTGTAAAGTTTAAAGGTATGTGGTGAGTCCTTTTCATAGTTTTCCATTTAGGGAAAACCAGTATTTTGATGCATGTTGGACTAAAAGCACAAATTAGATTAGAATTACTAATCACAATTAAGCCTTCTTGCTAATCAAAATTAGTGAATTATCAAGTGATTAAGATGTGAAATGGAAGTGATATTTAGTTTTGGAGTGATAACTAGACCAATTTCATTTTAAATGATAAATTTGGCTCTATCAAAGATATTTTAGTTCAAAAGTATGGAACTAAAGTCAAAGACTACATTGAAATGGAGGGAAATAAAAAATAAATGGAAGCAACTTAAGGTGGAAATGAATGAGCCAAATTCCATAATTTCCTCACTACAAGAGCAGCTAGATAACATCCCACTAAATCAAATTAATGTCAAGGATGAGATTGTTTGGAATAACTCATTTGATGGAGAATACACTGTCAAATCAGGATATAACTCCTTTTTTGAAAATATTCATTGTGATTTTAAATGGAGCAGAATTTGGTTGCCTGAACTTACTCCCAAAGTCAATTTATTATTTTGGCTTGTTCTCGAGGAAGAATTATCATGAATGACAAATTAATCAAAAGAGGTTTTATCATGCCAAACATGTGTTGCATATGTAAAAGGAGGTGAGGACATCAAACACCTTCTGTTACATTGTGAGTTTGCTTCAAAAATATGGAGTTATGCTTTTTCAAAGTTCAATATCTGTTGGACATTGCCTAAGGAATTTCCTCAAACTTGGATACAATGGGACCCCCATACAATCATTGCATAGTTAGGAGATTATGGAAACTGACTTTTCCTCATATAATATGGAGAATTTGGAAAGTAAGGAATGATATAATATTCAGAAACAATAGGAAGATCTATAAAACAAGCTTCAATAAGATTGGTAATGTAGTTAAAGAAAATATTGAAAGATTTAAACCTCCTAAGAACAAGAAATATCCTAAAGATGAAGAGGTTATTCTTTCAAATTGGAAGATTGATATTGAGAATGTTCAGAAACAAAGAACTCTAACCATTGACAGGTCCTCAAAACACTAGATCCCCCCTCCTAAATATTTGTATACAATCAATTTTGATGGAGCCTCTAAGGGAAACCCAAAGTTCAAATGCTGGTGGATGAATTATACAAGATCACAAAGGCTATTTAATTGTTACTTGTGCTAGCAGAATGGGGCATCAGACAAATCACTATGTTGAAGCTTTATCAGCTTTATGGGGTCTAAGACTTGCTAAAGATTGCAACATTCAGAACATTATTGTTGAAGGTGATTCCTTGAATGTAATAAATCATCTAAATCAGATACATCCTCCAAGCTGGACAATTAAGGATTTCATCTAGGAGTCTATTAATATTTGTCATACCTTCAATAACCTTCAAATTGGTCACACCTACAGAGAGGGGAATAGGGTAGCAGACACTCTATCTAATTATGGTATTAGTAATAACTTCACCACTTGGAATTATGAGAAAAATACCCCTATTGAAGTACATAACTCTATTACCAAAGATAAATATGATAGATTACATCCCATGAAGAATCACTAATGGGACTTTATGTGCTTTATGGGAAATGAAAGTTAGCACATGTGAGAGGAGTACATGTATTTATAATCATCAAATTTCACATGCTCGAAGGATATGCAGATGGATGGTTAAAAAGCAGTTTAGGAAAGACACAAATAATTTATTCACTAGTTTCAAGAAGGTTACATGCAGAGGTAGGAAAATGGGGGGAGCTCCATGTCAAATAGAACCTAACTGTGATCCCACATGGAAAGAAAACGTTGAGCTGTGGAACTATCTACAGTTTGGGGGGTCGCTAATTTTATTGAGTGAATCCAAGGCCACGACCAGAACATCTCTGTGCATTTTTTTGTAGACTAGAAAGAGTGGAAGGTAACTTATGGTGGGAAAAAGTGTTGATAATAGAGGCTCTTATTGCAGAGGTAACAGATTCGCTTTCGATGGAATCTTATTTTTTTAAAAAGGTGGATAAAAATGTAGAAACCAAAAAGTTTGTGGAAACAGGGAGGAGCTCCTCTTTGTAACGATGGGTATAAAGGTCAGTTCCATCCCAGAACCCTTTGATGAAATAGCTAAAATGATGGTTCATTTTATCTCTCTTGAAGGTAGGTACATCACTATCCCCATAAAACCGGATTTTCTTAACCACTTTAGGATAAATCTCTTTGTTTGTTTCCCGCACTATCTTCTTAATTCAATGGATCACCATTTGTGATTTCCAAAACCACACCAGGCCATTCCCCTCCATTAGGTCTTATCTTTCTCCTTCACAAACATTGTCTCACCCATTACCCTGTCATACCTATTACCCCAGTTTCCCCACCCATTCCCATTAAACCTATCCCTACTATCACCCCAATCACCATTTCTAGTCAAAGGAAATTCAAGACAAAAACCCTTCCTTCTCCAAATTGAACCCCTCTACCTCGGCAGAGTCCTCAGGAGTAGAAAGGATATTGAAATTTCCCATAATTTGTTGCATATCAACACTGTAGGGAAAGACACTCAACATGAGAAGGAGAATCTTCTTCACATAATGGAAATTTTGGAAAAAGAGGTGGAAAACCTCAAAAAATAAATGTATCAGCTAACAAAGAAAAGGGTAAAAGGAAATTAAATGAGGATATTGATATTGGGGTAGATCAGATAAGTTAAATTTACAAGAAATTGAATTCCCTAGACAATAGAATTGGGAAATCTAAGGATCGACATGACCACAACATTGCCATTTTCAAGGCTATATGTGATTTTCTTGAACAACATGTCAGAAGCATTACTATGCTTAGTGGAATCTCAGCTGACATTTGGGGCACTGGAGATGAAAGGAAGCAGATCATCTCTCAATGGATGCAAATGACCCCACGCATGTCACCACTCTAGCATTATTTACCTCACTTCAGACTATTAAATCAAGAATAGACATGGCTTTGAAGAAATAACTTCTTTAGTGTAGTCTGGTTGTGAGCAGGATGTTGTTTTGTTGCTGCTAGTTTGTTGTTTAACTGATATTTCTTAGCATTTTTATTCCTAGTTTTCTACTTCTTAGTAGTTCCTTTTTTGGCTACTGTTTGGCTTAATGAATTATTTGGATTATGATCCTTTTTTGGATTCTTACTCGTGTATATCTGGTTGTTGATCCTTTTTGTATCAGGGTATAGTCCCTTCAAAACTATTTTCCTTTAATAAAAAAATATGTGAGGATCCTAAATCAACTTCTTAAGGTCAACTAGGAGGCTAGGATAAGATTTTGAAGCTTGTTGAGATGTTTTGGAGAGAAGTGGGGTGATTTTTAGTGGTTGGAAGATGCGTTTTAGTCAATAAAAAAGTATATTGATCAAAACATGAGAAAATAGGATTAATTAGATAATAAATGCTAATTTCATGTTTTGAAGAGGATTTTGACTTACTATTCATCATAAAGTGACAACCCGAATGTGAAAGAGTTTAGGTAATCAATAATGTGATAATAATTGGCCAAAGTGATAAGAAACATTAGTTACTTATCGAAAATCACTAATTATAATGGAATTGGAAAGAGTGAGAGTGATTTGTGTGTGTTTGGCAATAAGATTGGAAAAGCATAAATTAGGTATCTATAGTTTGTAATGTAGCTTTAATGATGACCCATAAGTGATTATAATGAAACATTGGTCTTAGTGGTCAAACTAGATAATGTGATCATTATCTTCACCATAGAACTAAAAATAATGAAATGTATGTTAAATGGATATCAAGTCTACATTATTGAATCCTCATATTGTTATCCAAAATTCACCCCTCAAGGTAATTTCGATAACATGCATCAGATTCTTTATTTCGAGTAAGTAGAATTGATTCAAGGCCAAAAATCATGTTTTGGGGTCCCTTTGGTTTCTCTCTAACTTCCCATCCAAGGAAAAAATCCCAACAAGTTAGAAAAAATTGAAAAAATCCAAAAAATGAAGTCGTAGGCTTGTTTTAATGCATTGTAGGTCTAGAGGTTATGGATTGTACTAGTGCGGATTGTACTAAGGTTCGTCATACCAGTTTGGAGCTGAAATACAAAGGAATCGGCTAAATCGGCTTTCTATGTCCTAGACTACACAAGTTCAACAGGAAATCAGCAATTTCGGAACTTTTTAGCCCACACAGTCTGCTGGACAATTGGGACAAAAGTACATGCGGGACACACAAAGGTGAAAAGGCCGCAAAAGGAACTAGACATTACAGAGAATGCGGAGGTCAACGACCCTCGTGGTTTGGTCAATGACAGATGCATAAGGGTAAGGAAGCTTGAATCGGGTGATGCGGAAGAATGTGTCCGGGACATCCAGGGCACATGGACCCAATTTTTCCAAAATAGCTGCAGTGAAGAGAAAAAGTCAATGTTTGACCTCCCGAACATCAAACGACGATAAATTTTGACTCCGAGCTCCAATTTTCATAAAATTGGACTTTCAAGAACGAGTACGATGTCCTCTACATCAAAAATATGGATTTCTTAATTTTTATGAGAGTAAATATATTAAAATAAAATAAACATATTCAGCTCTATTCAATTAATGCTTATTCCCGTCAAATGACAGAAAATGCCCGATACTCAAAATAGCTACTCACACTCAAAAGGCCATAACTTTTGCATTTCTGAAAAAATCACACAAATTTGGTACCATTGGAATCGTGTTTATGAGCCCAACGCACAAAAATCAAGAAATTCTAGATTTGATTAAGGATCAATCAATATTTTCCTGAAAATGTAGCCAAGTTTAGAATAGTTTTTTATTTGGTAGTTGGACGCATTCAATGAAGCATGGGTTGACATATTTCACTGCTACAAGTCATGGGACAGTATGGGGAGCCTTTTTGCAAGAAAATAAATATCATTTCACTCCATTTAATACCTTTTACAAGTGGTTGAAGGACATATTTTGGGATTTCCATTTTCCCCGCTCTCTCTCTTCTTATTTTTCTATAAATTAGAGTGTTAGGATCATTGTAAAAGGAGGTAGTTTTTTTATAGCAAAGCTCTGTCAAAACTTCTTTATGAAGTGAATGTAATAAAGGCCCTTGTAGTGGACTCCTTGCATGGTGATCTAGGCCCTTATTTTGTAAGAGATTGAACTGTGCATATTAATGAAGCAATAAATACGAGTTCGTGGATGTATCTTCCCTTGTTGTGTTTGTTTTCCTTCTCTTTTCCCCTCCAATCTCATTACATATATATTGTGTCTATTCATTCTCTTGCAGGGATCCATTATCATTGTGTATGTTTGAGATGTTGTTGTGAATGCATTTTGCTAGATTGTGGAGAACTATTATCACCCCTTCTAGTGTGCACTTTGCTTCTGTATCTCACACATTGGAAGACTACCCTCACTCCCTCCTTCTCTGGTGTATCACCGCTATAGTGTAGGCTTTCATTTTTATGCATTCTCTCTCCTTAGTCCCTTAGAAAGTTAGATTTAGATAGTTATTTTTTCCTACATTAGATTATATTGTGGTAGGTAGTTTAGAGAAAGCACCAGCTTTCTGCGGAGGTCTATCTCAAGTAGCAAGTCCCATAACTTGGAGATAGTACCCATGTTATCAAATCACATAGTGAGCTCAAGTATATTCAATTGTGTAAACATAAGGGTGCTTTGATTCGGTGATAATATTTCGCATGCTGGTGGGACCTTAGAGGTCTTCACTTCATTGCAACAAGGTTGATGTGCACTTGTTGCAATCTCTAGCTTATGAGAAGCTTCAATTTGCATATCTGGTGACTCCATCTAGTTTACAACCCATCTCTGAGTTGCAGACCTATTTTCCATCCATTTCCATTTCATTCTTCTTTCCATCTCTTTCATTCTTTTCCATTCCATGAAGTTGTGCAATCATGACTTCATTTCCACCATGGAATTCACAACAACAGCAACAATACATTCCAACTCCAATGCTTTCTACAACTCCTTCAAATCAACATTTTGAGAAAATTCAAAATCAGCATGTTTACCCCTATGAGCAGCAGTGCCAAAATCAGTTTGGCTATGGAGCTTTCTAAGAGCAGGGGTATGCAAACAATGAAGAAAATCAAATGCAAGATGCTGGTCTATTGGAGAAGATCCAAAAAATGAGATTGGCATGGTGCATTCAAGGGAAACAACTCAAATGAAGGCATTCAAGATTGGTTGTAGGACACCTTGCCCATGGGAAGGCCCTTTTCCAAGACACTACAACCCTCAGGAGAAGCTAGACTTCATGATTGGAATGCTGCCCCAACTTGCACAATGGACTGAAGAGATAGAGGCCTATGAATTTGGTGCTAAACAACCTTGTCAATGGGTAAGTTCTACACCATCATCTGGTATTTCTCTTTCCATTCCTCAAGCAGCACCATCTCAATTTGAATGTCAAGTTTCAAGTTTCTCCAATGCTTCTCCAGTTGTGAAAACCATCCCCCCATCCCCTAGTCTTCCATCTCATCTCATCTTTTCTTCCCTCTTCTCTTCCAAATCCAAACCCCCTCCACAAGAGAAAAAAGAAACACCTTCCCCTCTAAAGAAACAAGAAGTTCCATCC
The DNA here is from genome assembly GCA_018340775.1 of Taxus wallichiana var. yunnanensis. NCBI lineage: Eukaryota > Viridiplantae > Streptophyta > Pinopsida > Cupressales > Taxaceae > Taxus > Taxus wallichiana. Next base: position 107,612,624 of record CM031236.1, read on the forward strand.
TTCCCACTACCACAAACAAATGCACAAATGATTGAATCCCAACCTACTTCTCCTCTTGCCTTCCCAATTCCATGTGGGGAAGAAGAGATTGCAAAAATCAGTCAAGGACAGCAAGAAGAAGAGCTGGTAAAAGAAGAAATGGTTAAGAGCTTAGTGAGCTTAGCTCTTAGGTTTGGGATAATAGAGATTCCTTTGCTGGTTAAGCCTACAGAGGAGGTAAAATTTGAGGAACCAGAGGTGGTCAAGGCTGAGTTTGTTGCAGATAAGAAGAACAAAGACAAAGGGAAGAAAATCAGCAGCCTTTTTACTCATAATGTAGTGCCCATGTTGGCACTCTACTTGAAGAAAATGCTGATCCAATAGAAGTTTCACAATTAGCCATGGAAGAGAAAGAACAATCAGCTCAAAGCCCCATTGATGAGGAGAAAATGGAAGAAATTGAATCAGAGTTTGTAGTAGTAGAAGAAGAAGGCATCATTGGAAAATTTTTGCTTTCATTTGAAGGGCCTGATTTGGTTAATGAATCCATCATGTGGGAGAAGGAACCAACTTCTTGGAGGATCATTCCCCTTTGCGAGTCCCACACTTGGGAATGATCCAATGTTATACAAATCACACCAAATGACCCACCTTAGAAAAGAAGATCCATAACTCATTTGGGGTGCTATGATTTCGCACTATCAGTTATATAAGAATTATTTTAAGTGTATTAGTCACCTTAATATGATTTTAAAGGTCATGAACAAAAAACCATAAAATAAAGAAATCTCTTTACACTAGTGTCAAGTAAGCACCAAAAAGTTGGTATAGTCACATTTTCTCATACCTATTGAGAAATCCCTTCATCAAAAAATTTAGTGAGTATGTTGTCTATCAAGATGTATAAGTTTATATGTGAATGATTTAAAATCATAAGAAATTATCCAATGAACCTTTTCAACTCTGAAATAAAGAGGGATTTTGAAATAACATATTCATGGTTAATGAAGTATTTCTTTGACACTAAAGTCAATTGATCACAAGATGAAATTTTTAAATATGTCAATCTAAATATGCAATTAACGTTCTATAAAGGTTCATGATGGTAAAAAAAAAAAAGTGACATTAGTTTCCACAAGATTAAAGTTAAGTAAAACGATACAAAATATAATGATGATCTATACTTGTATACAAGACTTGTTGGATGTTGATGTACTTCATGACCACAACACTTGATATTATGCATGTTGAAATCATTATTTTAACATTTATTAAGTCTCAAAACGAATCACATTCAAGAGTTTGGAACTTCTTTGAGATATGTATCTAGAAAAGAGGACATGAAACTTTATATATTCCATATTACATGAATTCAATTTGTTTTGTTTTTCGATAGTAAATTTTTAGGAAATGTAGATTATATAAAGATGGTATTTCAAAATTATTTCCACCTTGATTTAGGTTTTTTGCATGGGATTCCAACAAAAAAAACATTTTTACAAGCTCTTCACTAAAATAAGAGTTTGTGGTAGCTAGTAAATTCATAGCATGTGAAGCAGTTTGGATGACAAGAGTTTTGTCAAATATAATGTATAAAAATTAGAATCATCTTAGAACTTATGCAAAAAAAAATCAATATCAAATTGTCCAAGAATCATGTGTTCCACAAAAAGGAGAAAGCACAATTCTACAAGATATCACTTCATCAAAATGTTAGTCAACAATGAAGAAATATACATGGAATTTTGAAGATGAAAAGATTAGTTAACTAATACCTTTAACAAGACCTTATTAAAAGAGATTTTGAATATCTCAAAGATTGTTTAGAATTTATAGCCATGGGAAGTAAACATTTCTAGGAAGTCTTGGAAGGTCTTAATATTTCTTCTAATGGAAAACGATCTCATGGAAGAGAGATCTTTCACCAAAATAACAAGAAGAACTTTTCATCTCTTTCCTTAGGAAACTATCCACATAGATGTTAGTATTCCTTCCATGATGTGACCAAAATAAACTTTGAAACTAGCAGATCCCCACATGCTGCCTAATATTTATATTCAATCATTTTTCTATTTACCTGCATTTCAAGTTAGGATTGGTTCACTTTGTAATTTCCCTAATATAAGTATGAGGCCCTTCATTTTTATTTTTGAAGCAAGTTTCTAAGCATCGAACTGTTGTTGAAATTAATATAGAAATCTTATTTTGCACTAAGTGTCTATGTGAAAATATAAAATGGTCCATTTTTCTCTCTTTCTTAAATATTACTTAAGATACATCCTCAACGAGGATTGACCTAAACAATCTTTTATCACTTTCCATTACATGATATTTTTGATAGGAACAATTTGTCTATGACGTGTCTACAAGATTGACTGCTCAACCATCCAATAAACAGCTTTACCAATTTTGGGGGATACTTATTATTGATTGATTGACCACTCAATGTTGCATATATATATACATATATATACATATATATATATACATATATATACATATATATATATATATATATATATATATATATATATACATATATATACATATATATATATATATACATATATATACATATATGTATACATATATATATATGTATACATATATATATATGTATACATATATATATATATGTATACATATATATATATATGTATACATATATATATATATATATATATATATATGTATACATATATATATATATATATGTATGTATACATATATATATATATATATATATATATACATATATATATATATATATATATATATATATGTATATGTATACATACATATATATATATATACATACATATATATATATATATATGTATATGTATACATATATATATATATATATATATATATATATATGTATGTATACATATACATATATATATATATATATATATATATATACATATATATATATGTATACATATATATATATATACATATATATATATGTATACATATATATATATGTATACATATACATATATATATATATATATGTATACATATACATATATATATATATATATATATATATGTATACATATACATATATATATATGTATACATATATATATATATATATATATATATATATATATATATATATATATATATATATATATATATATATAATGTTTAGATTGAGCACTGTCATTATATTTGCAAAGGACCTTTTTTAACATCTCGTATATTGTTATTTCATTATAAAAATAATGACATAGATTGGGAGGATGGTCACCCATGTACAACTGAAAATGCAAGTTGATGATTTGGAATGGAAGGTGAGGGGAGAAAAGTGTAATTATGAACCATTATCCATCATGAATCTATCCATTTGTTAGTTGAGTTATCCATGAAAGATCATAGAAATAAATATTTACTTTGTGATTTATAATTTGGAAAATAAAATTTGTAACATGATTGTGTGGAGCTATTTTTGGGTGTTTAAAAATATTAATTTAATGATTAATCTTTTTTTTAAGTTCATGGTTTTTTCCATTTGAGAAGTTTTCCATGTTATTATGTGTTTCTTACTTGAAGATAATAGAGAAGATTGGGGCGAGAAAATTTTGAACATTTCACCAACGCCTATGATTGTATAAGTTTTATTTGTAAAGGGTGCAAGTATTGGCTGCATATGACATTAAGTGGTGTGAAAATTTTGCATTACAAAGTGATAATACTTACCTTGAATCTCTTGAAATAGATAATTACTCCCACATGCTTTAATCACTTTCTTGGGAAAAGTAAAAGCAAGCTCCTTTTCATGCATAGGTTATTTTTAAGTAGATGTTCCTAGTTTTAGGAAAATCTAATAAATAAAATAAATCAAAATATTTGTATTGCAAAAACGCATGTGCTTTTAGTTCTATTTTAAGGAGAGTTGAGTGGTTTTTGTTAGATGAAGGCCTTCTATTTATTAGAGGTAATTGTAAGTGTTTTCAAAACACCTTAAGAGAGATTGTATTGAGTGAAGCTTTGATAAGGAAGAAGAAATATATGCACGTAAGTGTTGATCTAAGTTTCCAATAATATGTTTTATTTGAAATTTTTATTTTATTTCTATTAGTTTTATTTTATGTACCTATTTTCTATAATTTTGTATTAGAGAATGAATATTTTTAGTAGGTTTTAATTGACAATAGGTTCTAGCTTCTATATCCGGTATGTAGACACAACAATTTATAGGAAAGAATTATGAGTATTGGTCATTAACAATGAAGGCACTCTTCGGATCCCGGGATGTGTGGGAAATTGTAGAGAATGGGTACGCAAATCCTCGTAGAGATGCAAAAACATATAACACACTCTCATAGGAAAAGATAGACACTTTCAAGGAATTAAGAAAGAAAAATGGAAAATATATTTTATTCATTCATCAATCCATGCATGAAATCACCCTACCTAGAGTGACGACATCTAGTAAAGCTTAAATTGAATGGAAAACTCTCCAATTTGGTTATCAAGGTAAATAAAAATAAAAACCACCAAGCTACAGTTACTTCGTAGAGATTTTGAAAAATATGTCAATGAAAGATTTAGATTCCATAGAATCATTCTTTACTTTTATAGTTGGTTTAGTCAATAAAATCAAATCTCATGGTGAAACTATTGAGGACGAAGGATTATTGAAAAATTTCTTAGAAGTTTTCCTACAAAATTTGATCCTTTGGTAGTTTCTATTGAAGAAATTAAGGATCTAATCCAATTTTCAATTGATGAGATACATGCATTACTAATAAATCATGAACATAGGTTGAAAAGATCACTTGTTTTTGTAGATCAAGATTTTTCATCACAAGTATCGGGAAATCATGGAAGAGGAAGAAGAAATTTCAGCCATAGATGAAGAGGAAGAAGCTCATCTAGAGGATGCACCAACGGTCCATCAAACTCAAGTGAAGGAGGACATAGTCAAGAGCACAATCATAATTATTTTTCAAGTCAGAGAAAAGATAATTCACATGTGTGGTGTCACTATTGCTAGAGATATGGGCACTATGCTTATGAATGCGGGAAAACGTAGTATGATCAAAGTAAGTAGAAATAAAATCAGATTAGGAGCGCTAATTGAAGCTCCATTTTTATTTCATGAAAAAATATTTCCAAAGCATCGCCTATTGAGTATAATATATCACAAGAGAGTCCTAGTGATGTGTGGTATTTGGATTCTGGTTGCAGTAATCACATGTTAGGTAACTTAGATGTATTTTCTAATTTTTATGATTTAGTAAAGACATAAGTTACCCTTGGGAATAATAATACAGTGACTATAAAAGGAAAAGGAACAATCAAAATTCTAACAAAAAAGGGGGAGAAAAATATTATGTTAGATGTTTATTATGTTTCAGGTTTGAAGCACAATCTTATGAGCATTGGTCAATTGGTACAAAATGGATACAAAGTTTACATTAAAGACAATGAATGTGTGATCATGCATAAATCTCCACGTACCCGTGTGATTGCTAAAGTGAGGAGGAAAAACAAAATAATTTTTCCTTTGAATATTATACTAGCCACATCCGAGTTCATACTACGAGATCAATCCGGAGCTAAGGAGATTGAATCATCTTTTCAATCGATTGAAAAGATGAATTGTGGCTATGGCATCTTAAGTTTTCTAACTTAAACTTCAGTGGTTTGAATTTATTACATAGAAAGAATAAAGTGAAATTTTAAGTGAAAGTTTAAGTTAGAAACTAGATAGAGTTTGTGAGGGTTGTATTTCAAGGAAGGAACTCAAATATTCCTTCCAAGTTGGCAAACCAAAAGAACAAGTGCACCAATAGAGATTGTTCACATAGATTTATGTGGACCGATGAAAACAAATTCTTTTGGAGGTTTCTCATATTTTGTGACACTCATTGATGAATATAAAAGGAAAACATGGTTGTAATTTTTGAGAGACAAATGAGATGATTTTGATATATTTTAGCAGTTCAAGGCTTTAGTGGAGAAGAAAAGTGGGTACTACATCAAATTTCTGAGGAAAGAAAAAGGAGGTGAGTATTTTTCCAATGCTTTTATGAAGTTTTGTAAATATCATGGTATACACAAGTAGTTTACTACTAGGTATACACCACAACAGAATGGTGTGGCAGAGAGAAAGAATAGAACCATTATAGAGATGGCGAGAAGTATGATAAAGGAAAAACATCTTTCAAATGAGTACTAGGCAGAAGTAGTAGAAACTTATGTTTATATCATAAATAGGTTTCAACAAAATTTTTTGAAACATGGTTCCTCAAGATAAGCTTGGACTACGAGGAAACATAATGTTTCTCATTTTAGAGTTTTTGGTTATGTGGAATATGCACGTGCCTGATGAGATAAGGAAGAAATTAGACAACAAAGGAAAAAAATGCATATTTATTAGACATTCGAGAATATAAGTTCATTCCAGCTTACCATAAAGGTTATAATTAGTAGAGATGTACAATTTGTTGAAAATGAGACATGGGATGGAAGTATTGAGAAAACATTTAGTGTAGCAACATGTATTCCTCATGATGATATGGAAAATGAAAGCATAGAGCAACAAGACATTTTATCTTCTTCGTATCTTGGTGTAGACACCGAAATCATGTCGTAATCACCTTGGTCCCCTACCGCAGCCCTATAATCACTTCCTCATCCTCAACACCTTAGCACCTACCTCCTGCACCCCACACATTTTAATTTAATTACTTTAATTAAATTAATGCCATTTATCTCCATACATATTAATTTAATTATTTTAATTAAGTTAATGACCTTTTACCCACACACATATTAATTTAATTATTTACATTAAATTAATTCACCACCCTCACACACCTATTTAATATAATTGCTTTTATTAAATACACTTCACCTAACCACCCCCATCATTTGACCCATTAACCTAAACCCTAAACCAATGGCCTAAATACAACCTAACATTAGACCCATTCCCTCACCTCACATTAAAATCTTCCTAAGGTCAGTTTTTGTCCTAAGAAAAGAAGAGACCCTTATCAAATGGTGGAACAACTTCCTAGGAAATTTTTGAACAACCCGAGATATCTCACCCAAACCGACGTCAGTTTACCCTAAACCGATGTTGGTTCCCCTAAACCGATGTCGGTTATACCGGATGGACAAAATGGCCTATTTAGCCCCATCTACAACTTTGTAATACAAGTTATTGATGGTTGGTTGTTCATCATTGATTTGAAACTTCTTATCATGAGTTCGATCTCTACAGATGCAGATAGCAGAATGAAGACTGATTGGAGATCAACAAAGGCAACCAAATACACTGGCACAATAGTGAAACTTTCTACCCAGCATTCTCCAACATAGCAACCTCTTCATCATTCTTCGACACTGTACCTCACAGAAGAGTAAGTATCCTCCATCCTATTTCATCTACTTATCAACATCTACAATACTTTTTGTAAAGGAACTTAATCCTTCACCCTTTGTCCATTCCCTCTCTCTAGTTTCAGCCACCTTCTATACCCAATCATCTTAATACCTTGCCCAATTATCTATCTAACCTCTTCAGTAATCTCAGACCTTCGCAACATATTTACACCCCCTCTGTGATCAATCCCTACCTTCCACCAACTCCACTTTTTCCCCAAAACTCCCAAAACTCGGACTGTGTGATTTTACTAGTTCCCAACCTGACCGTCATTGGTTCTCTCTAACTGTCACCGGTTACAGTAAGACCATCATCAATTTTGTAGAACCATGGTCGGTCTCTTCTTTCCTTCATCTCACTGAAACAGCAACTTGTTTGTGATTCACATTCAACCTGACCTCATTGTTCCCATCCTATACCTACCTGAACACCTATTTGACCTTCAGATCTATATCTAACCTAGCCTGTTAGCTCAAATTCACCTATAACCAACCTAATTGACCTCTAGATCTCCTTCTAGCCTAGTATGTTAGATTAAATCTATCCTATTACATTTTGTATCGTATGCCTAAATCATATTAAACTACACTAGGACAATATTTACTTTATTTTTAGCATTGAATTGTTTTAAATAGTGGATTGATAGCCATCTAGGAAGTACCACACTTCCAGAATCTAGCACATGCTGAAAATTCCACTACATATATTGTTTAAATCTCTTTGGTGGTCTTGTTTTGGTTCTTATACAGGCATTCCTCCTAGCCAAAAGGAAGGCCTCACAATCACTTTGATTCAAAATTCATATACGCATGTATATAATCTTCAACCATCTCAAACTAGGTATTCCTTTTACCACCTTTACCTTATCTATTTCGTCAAGTACTTCTCAGAAAACTAATAAATTAGGTGAAACATTTTGGCATGCCCAGTGGGAGCCATTTGGGGTTCCTTGAATCTTTCTTCATTCCTATGTTAAAAAATGTGTGTGTTTGTTTCCTTCTAATAACATTCACATTTAAAACTTTCTCCTTGGTAACATTCTCTTGTTTGTATTTGCTCTAAAAGACACATTTCTTTTGGAGTATTTAAAATGAACCTTCTTATTCTTGTTTTCTGCATTTTAGTGAAAGAGCATCCCTCTTCCTGTTCATCTATTGTTGTCATCGAATATCATACTTTCAATTTGGGTTTAAAACAAGTGCATTCCATTCTGATTTGTTGCATTATCTCACATTAATTGAGGGCAACCTATACACTGGAGGTCATGACCAGTGATGGTTGACAAACAAATCATAGAAAAGCACTTCTATCCTTTTCTCTTTCTCTAAGTCTTACCAAACCACACAAAAATTCAAAATACATACATTCTTAAACAACATCCTACCTGAAGAAGTTGTAGGTGATCACACAATCATGGTATAGTGGGCACCTAGCTCACTTCTCTGTCAAGTCATACTTCAGAGTGAAGCCCACCCCCGCCATAACATTCCTGAAATATCACCCTTTAGAATTCTTTCTTTGTAGGAAGCCTTCCTCACCAAGAAATACTATTGTTCTGTTCATAATAGTGGTCCATACAAATAGCATAAGCTTTAATAAACGTAATAGAATAGGCACTCTAGGAAGATTCTTTCTTAGCTTTCTTCTTGATTTGTGTTTTGAGGTGAGAGCTTTCGATCATTATTTTTGTCTTTCCTTGCACACTCCCAATCATAGTTGGTGTATTCTGACTTCGTCTGAGTGTTCCTGGACCACATCTACATCATTCTCAGACTTCTGGGTTTGATTCAACACCATATTTTTAAATCACAACCATCTTTCTTATTCTCTATTTCAATTTCACAGTAACTGGCTATGGTTACCTTTAACCGACATCGTTTAACCCAACCAGCGTTGGTCTAAAGTCTTCTTGGATACCTATCCAAAAGACACCTATTTCACTTTCTGAGTTGTAAAAGGCTCCTATCACCTTCCATATTTTCATTACTTCAATCACAGTCACCTTACATCTCATCCTATGCAAAAATTGTCACTCTGGGACCATCATTTAATAGACTATTGGTTTTTCATAGTGACCAACACTGGTTAAGCCTAACTGGCATCAGTTTACCTGAACCAACATTGGTCACCCTGTGCTATTTTACAACTCACCAGCCAACCTAATTCATTCACCATTGAATATTTTCCTAGTTTTGTTGTGTTTTGTGTCATTCAAACATAATACAGTCTCACCAAATCAGTTCCTATCCACATGGTGCTAACCCATAGTCAGGAAAGCACCCTCATATTTCACACTAGTCGACTACCACTCCCACCTAGCCCTTCATCACCTAGTCCTTTGCCACCTTCCATCTCATCATCCATGGATCCTAATCAACCTATCACCATTCCTACAAGTGACATAAAGTTCACACGACTCTTAGATCGAATCTTGCTGCTTTGAGCCACTATCTCACCCATGCCTCCACTTGAGATGCCTCGGGTCAATTGATCTATGGCATGCCCGTATCCTTATCTCCATCCCTAATGATCACTTTTGCCTCGGCTCCACCTCCTACCACAGTGACCTCACCCATTTTATCCCCAGTTGTGTCATAGCTAGGTCCCATGCTAGCTTTAACTCGCCGTATCCAAGACCTCTATAGCACTGCGAGCTCCACCATACCTTCATCCACCACCCAAAACATAACATCATCCACACCTATTATCTCATATATACCAATCACAACGCTACCACCCTTGGTGTCGGTAACCTCTACCCCATTTCAAAATATTTCCTTTCTATTCCCAAATCTTTACCTCCCATATCTACTGTGGTCACTATGAGTGTCCCACCCTCACATACCTACTACAAGTCACCTCCTGTTTCATCAGTCATTCAGTCTGGGTATATACCCTCGATGTATGTCTCTTAATTCCCTCCTCCTTATTCGACACCACCATACTCTAGAATGTCGTATTCTTCATATATCCAACAACAACCTCCTTTCACTCTGGGGGTACCTAATCTTCACAACCTAATAATGACTTTATCAAGTTGATGATGGAAAAGATGCGGACATTATAAGCATCTCTTTCTAGATCCTACAATTGTCATCAAAGATGATATTTGTAATGAGCATATTCACCCATCCATTCCCATTCACACATATGCCATACACTGGGATATGCCTAAGTTTAACTACTTTAACAATAAGGAAGATCCGCAATAGAATTTACGATCTTTCAAACATGGGTGTTACTTAATTGCCCATGATGATGCTTTACTTTTGTGAACCTTTCCCATGCCCCTAACTGGTCCAACATTGGACTGGTATAGTGGATTACCTAGACATTCCATCTTCTCATTCAACCAAATAGCCCAAGCCTTCTTGGATGATTTTTCAATTAACGTCATTAAGAAGGTTACTATGACCGATCTTTACTCCACACACCAATATGACAATGAATCTATCACAAATTTTATCGCTCATTAGCATAGCCTAATCAACAAACTCACTTTCTAATTACTAAAAACTGAACTCATAGAGCTCTTTACATGAGCCTGTGCTCGACATATCTCACCTACCTTATAGGTGCAAACCTTCTGAAAATTTGATGAGGCTTTCACCATGGCATGTAAGCTCGAAATTCATGCCATCGAAGAGAAGAAGATATAATTATGAAATAAGAACTCCTCATTTAAATCACACGATACTTCCTCTTCCTTGAAACCTCAAATGAGTTATTCCAAAGCCAAGGGAATTTCCAATGCAGTGGTACTTAAGGCTAGCCCTACCCATCCATCCAATCATGCTAAACCTTCATCCAATATGTCACCAGTCCAAACCTTCCAATTCAGATGTGAACAAAAGAAATACACCTCAATTAGGGAACCATATTCATCTGTTTTAGAAAATCTTATTAAAGCTAATGCCATCACCCTTCCTCCTATCAAACCACATACTGGTTTTGACCCCTCTCACCCCATACTAGGTTGGTATAAGGAAAATGACTACTAAAACTATCACCATGTAAATGATCATAGTGATAGCAAGAATCGTATAACCTTTTAAAACATTGTTCAAGGAAGGCTCGAGAGTGGCAAGTTAGTCCTCGATAACCCTAATGCACCTGTCAATCAAGACCTTCATATATTCAAGAAACCATTCCCCATCTAATGATCAAATTGGTGATGCCTCACACAATGAAAGTAATACATGTGAGGTACATGTTATCTTTACCAACTTACCACCTATTTCCCAAATATCTCTTATTCCCTCCATTGAGGAAATCCTAGCCCAAAATCCTCTACCCGCACAGGAACCTACTTTATCCGTTCCTCTACCCATAGAGGAAAGCCCTTCACCTCCCCGTACACCTGTGGAGGAGTCTCTCATTAGCACTGATATCATTTCCCCTTCAGCTTCCCTACCTAGTGAACCACTACCAATTGTACCTCCTCCACCCACAGAGGAGTACCCATCATCTTCTCCACCTATTTAGGATCCAATAGATTTGCTGTTACCGCTCGGTGACCATTCTCCGTCAGCTACCCAAGATCTTGCAGACCTAATTTTGACTCTATTACCTATAAAGGAAAAAGAAAGTGAATTCCATGTTTCTCGAGTCACATTTTAAGGGAATACCCACTCGCTTCACATCTGCCTCATCTACCACAAAGTCGTTCTCATGTTTGGTCGACTACTACCGGACTATGTTGATAGGGCTTCAATTTGGGGTATCTCTTACTCCCCTCTCGATCATCTTCCAATGACACCTCTACCATTTATCCAAAGAATTTTCAATAACCCAAACCACACATGAACATAACTCTCGATACATATTCTACCGCATCATCCCGATCTATACCGCCTCTCCACCTACTAGCCAATGTGTTTCAACACCATCTCTTGTATCTAAACCCACTAGTGTTCTAGGGGTCACACCCACATCAAACCTTGCACATCCTCTTGTCAAGATACACTTGACCACATCTTCCCATATACCTATGGAACCAATCCCTCAACCTAAACGAAAAACCCAACCTTCTAATCCGCATGCACCGACCTCACCAACTACACCTTTATCACCTTCACCCTTACCATCCATCTTGGGACCTCACCCCTCTACCTTAACAAAATCTACTCTCTCTAGGGGTAAACCTAAAATTCCCTTGATCCCTTTACCACATTCTATAGCTTCTACCTAGGCGAGCCTTGAGTCCTTTATCACCATATATAACTTCTTTGCCTCCTATACCACCATTACCTTCTATACCTCCTTCACTACCTCTACAAATTTTCTTCCACCTCACCTATACCTCCCTCTCGCCCTTGACTAACACCTACCACTACACCTCAGTTGCCCCCTTGGGTCACTCGTCCTCTCCCACCATCTTCCTTTCCATCTACATCACGTGCTCCCCCTACACCTCTACCTAAGAAAAAGCACCAAAAATCGAAAAAACCATTAATTTCCAAAGAGGTGGTTAAACCTACCCCTCTTTCTATTGCTACACCTACACCAAAGAAAGTACAACCCAAATCCAAGATTGCATCACCTCAACTACCACCACAACTACCCAATCTTCCAACCAAACCTACTTTTACTTCACATTGTGATCCACTAGTGGGATCATACGCCACCATCTTGGCTAACCTCCTAGAAAGCTCTGCTATCACCCTCCCTCCTCTTAGACCTTACGACCCTCTTAAACCTAAACCAAAAGGGTTTGATGATACTAAAATTTACGCTTACCATCATGTGCTAGGACATGATGTTGAGAACTGTAAGGGTCTAAAGGCTGCCCTCATTCAATTATGTCCTTCTAACCCCAATTTTGATGATGATGACCTCCTGGATGATGAACCTATTTTACCCTCACCACCTTCTTCACATCTTCCTCCTACACCTATACCACAACCTCCACCCTCACAGCTCATAGAGCCACCACCGAAATTTGAGATTAACATGGTTTGCATCAGAGAACTTTCCATGCCTCCACCCAAATGTCATTGCGCCCAACTAACCTCACAAGGATTTTCTCCTCCAATAGTTTTTTCCCTTCATGTTGTTATACCACTTACCCTACACCTTCTCCATTTTCCAACTTCCCTCAAATCAACATGGTACACGTCACTACATGTGCAAAGAAGGGCAAAGAAAAGGCAACTGACCCACCAACCAATCCTATACCCAACATACCATCTGCAACCATACATAAAATACCTATCCATGGCCCCGTATACCCCATTGCACCATGCTCAAACAATTACATCAATATACCCTTAAAATTTCCTTATACGACCTCATCCAAACCTCAGAGTCACATCGTCAAGCTCTCATCGAGGTCCTTCAATCTATTGAGGTTTTACGTAATGACCCCACACCAGTAGCATCAATTATCACACATCATCATGTCGCTTCTCTTACCAAATTTCCATCTACCTCATCACCTCCACATGTTCACCAAGTTGTTATCCTTAGTTTCTCGGATGATGAAATTATCCCCCACCAAACTGATGACCCATATCCTACACTTTTCATCTCCATCTATATCGATAATAGACACGTCTAACGTGTTATGATCGATGGCAGTGTTAGCATTAACATCATCTCCTCTCATTCATTCAAACAAATGTGCATACCCAACAACTACTTGCATAAACATCTAGTTATGTTACATTCATTCAATGACGCTATCACCTCTACACTCAGCACTATCATCCTCCACATTCGTGTGGGTCCCCGTACTATTCCTAAGCTATTCTACGTGTTGGAAGGGGAGTTTCAATACAATTTGTTGCTCAGCAGACCCTGGATTCATGTCATGGGTTGTGTTCCTTCTACTTTGCACCGATGTGTAAAGTTTGAACATGAAGGACGTTCCTATACCATTCCAACTGACCCATCACCTTTCAAAACCTACAACATGCTTTACCAGCCCAATGATGTCCTTGTACCTATTAAGGTGTCTACCTCCCTGCCTACATCTTCTTCACACACGACCCCATCCACCAAAGACTGCTTCCCACCTCACCTTTGCCCAAATCTTCTATTCCCACACCTTGTCATTTATACCATCACACATCAGCTTCCCAACTAACCGACACTCTCTCGATCTAACTTATAATGCTTCCTCCATTTTAGCCACCAATATATTAATCATTGATCCGTTGGAAGGTGTTTTTCAATGCCTCACTAATGGGGGAGTATCACCTGTACAATCTCAATCCATTACTTACTCCACAAGAGTATGGAAACCTTCACCAACATCCTCACTATGATCACTACATAGGCGAGTGTCTCCTTTATGGTCCTCCCCACCTCCGTACCCATCTTACCTATGGGGGACTTGATATTTCCACTTATACACCCAAACCACCATCACAAACCCGACCTTTTTCGGCTGACCTTCAGTCGCTTACCAACCACCGATTCACTCACACTTTCCTACACCACTATGCCTGGAAGGGTTTCGGCTTTGGCCTTTATGAGCAAGGTCATCACACTGTTATTTCATGTACCACATGTAAACACAATGATCATAGTGGAATCAGTTTTACCAAACTACCTGCCAAAAAGCTCTGTATTGAACTCATTGAAGACATTGATCCCTCTCCACCTTCACCTACCCCACCTTCACCAACGGATTCGATGGATCTTGAATCTATCTCTCCTACCTTTTTTCCATAAATACCATTTCCTTGGGGCCTCTGACCTATCACCGCGATGGTGAGGATCCTTACTCTCTTCCTTTCTTGTATCCTGACATGATAGGGGACGATACTCCTTCTATTAATGTCGTTCGATGTTAGGATGATGAATCCACACTCACCTACCTTATTGTTGAAGAATCTTATATTCACCGGTCATTACCTTCGAGGCACAAACAATGTTGAACAAATCGACTATCAAAGTCAACATCCACACTCAGGATGACCCCACATTCTCAAGATTGGCCAATCTCTAGATACTGCTGAACAAGAAGCCCTAACTTCTTTTCTTAAAAATCATAGCCATGCTTTCACTTGGTCCTATGCTGACATGCTTGGCATTGATCCCACTATCGTGGTCCACAATATTGTAACCATTCCCGATGCCAAACCCGTAAAACAAAAGTTGAGGAAAATGCACCCTCGCATTGCTCTTCTTGTCAAAGAAGAACTTCAACACCTTCTCTCAGTTTCCTTCATCTTACCCATCGATTACCCCTAATGGATTTCTAACATCATCCCTATCACTAAGGCGACAGGGGGACTTCACATTTGCACTAATTTCCGTGATCTCAACCTTGCTTGCCCAAAAGATGATTTTCCTCTGCTTGGTATTGACCAGTTGGTTGACCTTACTACTGGCCATGAGATGCTATCACTTATGGATCATTTCTTAGGTTATAACTAAATATCGCTGCCCTGCAGGAGGATCAACACAAAACCACATTCATTACCCCTTGGGGACCTTCTCGCTATCGAGTCATGCCTTTCACCTTAAAAAAGCGGTGCCACCTATCGGTGGGATATGACTTAAATCTTCCATGATATCTTGCATCGCATATTGGAAGATTATGTGGATGATCTCTTAGCCAAATCTAAAAGTCACGCTGAGCACCTCACCATCCTTAGAACCATCTTTGACCGCATCATTAAGTATTGTGTTCACCTTCAACCTAAAAAGTGAATTTTCATGGTTCTCTCAAGAAATCTCCCAGGATTTATCGTTTCCTTACATGGAATAGAAGTTGACCTGCTAAAGTTAAGGCCATCCTCAAAATGCCTCCACCCACTAACCTTAAACAAATCCTTAGCTTGTAAGGTAATTTGCAGTGCATTCACCATTTCATTTCACAATTATCCGATCGTGTCAACCATTTCATTACCTTCTCAAAAAGGATGTCTCTTTCAAATGGGATGACGACTATCAAAACACTTTCAAGGCCTTAAAACAATACCATATCTAACCAACAAGACTCATTCCACCTAAAGATGACCAACCCTTCTATCTATACATCTCTCTCTACTCGATCACTCCTTAGGGGATATGCTCACTCATTGTGATGAACAACATAGGGAGCAGGAAGTTTAATATATAATCCATACCCTTCTAGACTACAGACGAAAGCCAATATCTCACCCTAAAATACTTTTCTTAGCCTTAGTTTTTGTTGCCACCAAACTTTTCCATTACCTACTCAACCACAAAACCTATGTTGTGACCAACACCGACCCCCTTACACTTCATGTATGCTACACCTTACCAAAATCAACGTGTTACACGTTGGCTCATGCTTCTTGTTGACCTAGACCTCGAATTCATCCACCAAAAATCTATCAAGGGCCAGGCCATTGCGGACTAGCTCATTGATGCACCTCTTTCTAGGAATCAATCTTCGAACTTTGATTTCTCTGAAAAATCCATTGCTAACCTCTCTTTGGATGATGACCCTTACCACATGACCTTATTCTTCAACGGTTCCAAATGTCAGTGTGGGGGGCTGGTGTAGACATTATCCTCATTCCTCTTGATGGTGAGAACATACCCTTATCATTCAAACTTGACTTTGAGTGCACTAATAATATCACCGAATATGAAGCACTCGTATTGGGTCTCATGACTGCCTATGCCTTAGATGTCAGATCCATTAATATCTTTGGTGATTCTCAACTGGTAGTAAACCAAGTCAATGGTGTTTATCAGTGTCATAATGAAATACTTCAAGAGTAAAAATGTTATGTCGACATCATGTTGACTACCTTTGACCGCTATAAAATTCAAATCGTTCCGCGATCCACCAATAAATTCATGGATACCATGGCCTACCTCGCTTCCCAAATACCGCTTCACCTACCGATTCAAACATCTTTGTTACCATAAAATGCATATCGAGACCTTCTTATAAATCTTGTTGTGTCAACCTCATCTGAAATACCTCTCTAAAAACACAAGAACTTTAGTATAAGTAGTTCATGGACTACCTTTCCCTTTCTATATTTCCTCCTGATCTCACACGTAATGGACAATGCACCTTTCTCAAAAAGACCTCTCATTATGTTGTCATAGGTGGCCTTCTCTATAAATGAGGCTTTGATGGTATTCTCTTACGATGCCTCACCAGCTCTAAAATCCCCTATAACATTAAAGAAGTTCACGATGGCATAGATGGAGGCCACTTCAATGGCCTTACTATTGCTAAACACATTCTTTGCCTAGGATATTACTGACGACCCTCAATCATGATTGTTGCAACTACGTTAAGTGTTGTGTAAAATGCCAACAACATGCCAACCTTCATCACACACCTAGTCATGCCTTACAGTGCGCCAGACCTTTGGCCCTTCTCTCAATGGGGTTTGGATCTTGTCGAGAGATTAATGCTAACTCTTCCCTAAGACATCAATGGATCATCACCGCTACCAAATACTACACCAAATGGGTTGAATCCGTACACCTCATCTCCATAAAAGCCGAGAAAATATGTGATTTCATCAATCATCACATTATTTGTCACTTCGGTGTTCCACACCACCTTACGACTAATAATGGAAAACAATTCAAAAACAAAACTCTAGAGAAACTTTGCGATGCCTTCGGCATCCAGCTTATCTTCTCCTCACCATATTACCCACAAACCAATGGCCAAGCCGAATCCACCAACAAAACCCTAAACAAAATTCTCATGAAAGTGGTTAATAATACTGGGAAGGATTGGCATACACACATTCCTTTCGCTCTTTGGGCATACCGTACAAGTATTTGCACCTCCACCGTTACCACTCCCTTTTCTCTAGTCTACGGTACCAAGGTTGTTTTGCCTCTCGAAGTCCAGATCCTGTCTCTCCGTATCTCCCTTCAAGATATGCTCACTGATGATGACTTTCACCAAGACCGTTTAGCACAACTTGAGTTATTAGATGAACGTCATCTTCAAGCCCTCGACCATCTCCAAGTCTACCAAAAACGCATCAAGCGTGCCTATGATAAATGTGTCCATGATCGCACCTTCAAGTTCGGTGATCTCATCCTCAAGGAAAATCAACATGTAACCAAAGAAAAAAAAAGTAAACGGGGCAAATTTTCTCCTAATTGGCTTGGACCATACATCATGATCCATGACTATAGATCGAGTGTTTATCACTTGTCTTCACTTGATGGTAATCCTGAACTTGAGCCCCTCAATACCTTGCATATTTGACCATTCTATTATTGACTTCTAGTCCTACATCACTATTTATATAGTTCCTACTCATCCCTTGAGCACCATTTACCTTTTTTTTTTTTTTTTTTCCCTCATCTCGCAATGACTAAATAAGAATCATGTGATTACCCATCACCCTTTTTCCTTATCATAAATATGTGTACCACGGCTCTACACATGGCATGTTTCTCATGGATACTTTTCATCTTCTTTTAGATGAGATCCCATGGTCGTTCATCCTTGCCTTCTTAACAAGAACCAAATGCTTCCTTATAGTCTCATCTATGACTTAAAAGCCAAAAGAAAAAGAAAAAGAAAAGATGAATCCCTCAAAAGGACATCTTCTACCTTCAATTGTCGCTATAAGTAGACTACTCCCTCAAAGGATAGCTATAAAAAGCTCACAACTCTATACATATTCTTTCCAAAAAGAGGACTATTTTCTCAAAAATCAAAATTCAAAAGATTCCTGCATCGATCGGCTTCACGAAGACCTCAAGGAGACATATATTCCTCCCATATAGACTTCCTACATCGATCAGTCTATCTAAAAAGTCAAAAAGAAAAGAAAAAGAAAAATAAGCTTTTTCATCATGGACTTGCCTATTGTGATCTTGGCTCTATTGCCCAAGGCATTCTATTTCCCATTTTATGACCCAATTACCTTCACCTCCTTACCCATTGTCTTTTCACTTCGACTTAAGGGACTGCTTGAACCTATGACATTTGGTGATTATGTGACTATTCTTCACCTTTAGAGTAATCAATCATGTAATGTCTTTAGGGTCTTACGTTCACTAGCCTATCTATAGATGTGTTTCATACGTTTGATCCTTTCCAATCAAGTGGCTTTCTTGCCTCCTCCTATCTTTTCTCTTCTTCATTACCTTTTGATCTTCCTATATAGGACTAGACCCTCAACACTACCTATCGACCTAAAATCACCCATACTTATCTACCTATATTCCACCTAACCTAATCGACCTTGACCTAATCATACCTATGGCCTGGAATCAACACTACCTATCAACCTAAAATCACCCATACCTATCTACCTACATTCCACCTAACCTAATCGAACTTGACCTAATCATACCTATGGCTTCGAGTCAACACTACCTATCGACCTAAAATCACCCATACCTATCTACCTATATTCCACCTAACCTAATCGACCTTGACCTAATCATACCCATGGCCTAGAATCAACACTACCTATCGACCTAAAATCACCCATACCTATCTACCTATATTCCACCTAACCTAATCGACCTTGACCTAATTATACCTATGACCTAGAATCCACACTACCTATCGACCTAAAATCACCTTTACCTATCTACCTATCCTCCACCCAACCTAATCGACCTTGACCTAATCATACCTATGACCTCGAATCAACCCTAACTATCAACCACACTACCTATTCTTCGATCTTCTCATATTCTTTCCTAGCTTATGGGAGAACTACATCGGTCTGAGGTCCCTTTTCACCAGGACTATGTAGGCAGCACTTCCAAGGCATGGGGCCTTGGAAGGTTAGCTCACCACTCTTTACCCTAATCATTCCCCCTTTACATGATTTCATGTTCATATCAAAAACCTCGACATCTAACCCATATACCACATAACGTTTACCACTTATATTATTTCACATTTTCATACATAACAAACATTTTCCACATTTTTCACCATCTCATGCCTTTATATTGCCATTTGTTATCAAAATACTGAAATGAACATCCATGCCTAGACCAACTTTGACTCCACCATGCCTAAACCAACTTCGACTCCACAATGCCTAAACCAACCTGACTCAATTCATGCCTATCACCTGACTTAATCCATGCCTATCCAAACCTAACTCAACCATGCCTAAACCAATTTGACTCCACCATGCCTAAACCAACCTAGCATAACCATGCCTATAACCCGACTTTCGATCCATGCCTATAACCCGAATTGATCCATGCCTAAACCAACTTGACTCAATCCATGCCTAACAAAACTAACTCAACCATGCCTAAAAACCTAATTCAACCATGCCTAACCAAACTAACTCGATCCATGCCTAAAATGACCTGACTCCATCATGCCTAACTCACCTAATTTCCATCCATATCAAACCAACAAACCCATATCTCATCTAATACAAAGTAACAAATCCATATCTCATCTAACACAAGCCATAAACCAATATCTCATCAACACATTAACACATCACCAAATACCATGAATCTCATCATATAAATCAATAACTATGTATCTCAAAATACATGTCTGTCTCATCATGGCCATCATCTCAAAAATGTCGCACGTAGGCCGATATACAATACAAAATTTCATCGACACGCAGGCCAGTCTCATATATACAAAAATAATGAATGATCCAATACAAAAATATCTTCAGCTCGTAGGCCTGGTATCATGTACAACACAATAATAAATACACAATCTCTTTGGCATGCAGGCCGGTGTCATATATCATACATACAAAAATGAATCGAGACGTAGGCGGGTCCATAGCAGGTCAATCATCTCCCCATCTGATGTCGGGAAATTCTTCCTGTGCTTGTGTCTCTCTAGACCCCTCTACCGCACTTGTCTAGGGCCCGACGCCTGCCTCACCTCCCGATGATGGCCCTCACCTAGGGCTTACCTCTCGCACACCGGTGGCCTCACCACGACCTTGTCCATGGGGCTCACCGGCCCCCGTAGTCTCCACAATGTGAGTGCGAGATCTGGTCCTCTCACTAGAGGCTCGCTTTGTGCTCTGTACTCGGATAGGGGGGCACATATAGCCCGATAGCTAACAAATGATCTCAGTAATACCATGCCTCTCTAAGGCATCTCTCGAATCTAGAAATGGGCACTATATGTGGAGGTGCCATGGGTCCTCGCTACTGCATGGGTACTGTATAATGGGATCCTATCCTTGACCCCGCACTAAGCCCCCGCTGCTGGTATTAGAGCTTGAGTCGGCCATGGAGTCTATGCTTGTGCCTGTATCTCGGCCTGTAGGGTAGTAATCTATGTATGTGTTCTTGCCACCGGCCCTCCAAACCCGTCACACCTTTGCTCGCACTATGGCCAACGGCCCTATAAATCCTACAACTATGCCTGTAGAGTGGCTCTCTCCCCACCATCTCTACCTACCTCCTCTCCATCTCCATCTCCCCCTACCGCTCGCTGCTGAAGTCCCCTCGTCCCTACCCATCCCGAGCCTCGCAACATCACTATCCGGGCATGTAAGATGGCAATCTATGCCTTTGAACTTGTAAGCTGCCCTTGTATGATCCCCAACTACATTACCAAAGTAACCACCTGCCCCTTATAGGGCATCTCTCTCGAATGGTGATGGTGGCTAAGTCTTATTACCCTCGGCCTTGGTGGTACAACTCTCAACTTTTCCACCAACCACCGCCTATATCCATCTCCAACCCCAAAGATCATCAATCTATACATCTATTGGCTACTCCTCCTACCCAACAAGACCAGGGTCGTGGTGGAGAAATAGATTGATTTAAGGCCCAAAAATCATGTTTAGGGTCCCCTCGGCTTCTTTCTAAATCTCCATCCAAGAAGAAAACCCAAAGTTTTAAAAATGTGAAAAAATTGCAAAAGCCAAGCTTGGTGCCGAAAAAGAGAAAATCAGCTAAGTCTTGTCCTAGGCGGTCCTTGGGACAGTTGGGACGTCGGGGCACGAATCGGCCGAAAAGCCGCCAGGTGGTCTGCATGCAGCATTTGGGACAGTTGGGACGTCGGGATGCGGGGCGCGAAAAGACGAAATGGCCAAAGCAAGGAAAAAAAATTTTAAGTCTTTTTTTCACGCATTGGGACATTGGGACAAAAATACGCGAAGGACGTGGATTAGTCGGTTTGCACAAGATAGTCCATTTTAGGCAGTTCAGAGATATTTGTCCCGGGCGATCAGGACATTGGGACAAAAAAAGTATGCGGAGGATGCGAACCGGCCGGTTCGGCTGAAACAGAGAGACTTTCATTTGGGACATTTGGGCCAAAAGTACGCGGAGGACGGGCGAAAAAAAAAGAGCGAGAGCGATGGAATCTCGCCACGTGTCTTCACCGTAAGCGAGGACAAGAAAGCCCGAATCGGGTGGTTTGGAGAATTTGTCCCAGGCGTTTGGGACATCTGGGCCAAAGGTAGTAGGGACGTGGGGACGTGAAAAGGTGAAATGGCCGCGAGAATCAAATCTCGTGGACGTGTCTTCACCTCATGGCCGGCGAAAAAATTTGGAAATTTTTCTAAGTGTTTCAAAAAAAAAAGACAAATGGTCGGGAAGGGCCCGCGTCCAAAATGAGAATCGTGCCACGTGGCACTTGAGTGGCGGAGGCGGGGAGAAATGGGAAAATTTTCCAAAGTAAAAATACCAAAAATTTTGAGAGAAAAGTGCGCCCCTCGAGGCCCGAACCAATAAAATAGTGCCACGTGTCCAGTGGCGAAAATTAAGAAGGGCCAAAAAAATTTTTAAAAGGATGAACCCACCAATGAATCGAGCCCGACATGTGTCATCCAGTGGCGAGCATGGAAAAAATTCAAATATTTTCCCGCCGATCCGTTTTGCTTTTTTTTGCCTAAATCTTCAGATCGCCATAACTTTCGATCCAGAGCTCGGATTTTCACGTTCTTTATATCAATGGAAAGCTGGTGAAATTCTCTACATGATTCTAGGGGTCAATCTTGCATTTTGGTTCAGTTTGGAGAGAAAAATCAAAAACATCTCGGCACGTGGTAATGGCGAGAACTGAGGTTTCAACAACCAAGCTTAATGTAAAATACAGTTCACCGCTTTTGCTAGGGTTCTCACCCACCGCCATAATGAGATGAACTAAATGCGACCTAGAAGTGGTTGGGGTAGATCTGATTTCCTCTCTCTTCCCTCTCTCATTCTTCCTATAAATTGTAAGGAGGGGCTTCTTTCTAAAGGTCGAACATTCTTGTTTTGCCCCTCCCTTCTTCTCTTTGGCAGGCGAATTTGTGGAGTTCAAACCTCCCATTTAAAACTGTAATGCAACTTTGCCTCTTGGCATTTTGTAGTGTATTGTATCGATCTTTGGAGCAAGTAATGCATGTCTATGGATGATTCTCAACCCTCTCTATGTGTTCATTTGCATCCTCCTGATCTTTCACTGCAAATTTTGTTATCATGCATGATCTTGCATCACATTTGAATGGTTTGTGTTTATTGGCAAGATAGGTGTTCTTCATTCCTCGGTGCATCACCTCTGTTAGCTTAGGTTTATTTTTATGCATCTTCTTACCCTGTCTCCTTGGCAAGATTAGATTAGGTTTTGAGTAAACCCTCTGCATTTTTGTGTGCATCTGAACAGAGGAATAGGAACCAGCCTTCTCTGGAGATTCCTTTCTCATTTTGCAAGTCCCACACTTGGAGAAAGGATTCCATGTTGTGCAATCACACTGGATGCTAGTATGATCAAACTAGAAATCTGATCAACATCCAGGGGTGCTGTGATTTTGCACTAACAGTTTTGGCATGCCCGGTGGGACCTTAGAGGTCTTTACTTTCATTACAACAAGATCGATGTGCACTTGTTCCAAGTTCCAGCTTTGAAGGAGCTTTAAAATCACACATCTAGTGACTCCAAAAGAGGCATAATCCGTTGGTTTCAGCAGTCCAAGCCTGGCAAAATTTATGAGAAGAATACAGACCAGGTCAAGAACTAGGGAGGAAGGATTGTTTGTTTATCTGCACCTATCTCCAGGCAGAGAAAGAAGGGGAAGAAGAGCTCAAAGATCACCATCTCCACCTAACAGAACTCTCTCTACACCTCCACCTGGTAGACCTTTTCTCACATCAACAAGGGTTCTCAGGCCAATCAGAATGGCGCAACCACCGAATCCCTTTGTCAATTTCACTGGCAGTAGCCCACTTGCCCTCAATGCACAGAATCCAGTTCCAATTGCAGCGTTGAAGAACATTCCATTTTTCACTGGAGAAAATCATACCACTCCTGGTGATCATGTCAAAGACATTGCTAACGTCTGTGCAATCCATGAGATAAATGAAATGGATGTGGCTGTCAAATTGCTGGCATCTTCGTTCAAAGGGAAGGCATTGCAATGGTTTAGGAGCCTTGGAGCTGGTTCTATCACAAATTGGAATCAGTTATGCATAGTTCTCCATGAGCAGTTTGGGGAAAAGGGAGACAATTTGTCTCTACTAGAACAATTGACAACTATCAAGAGAGCTCCCAACGAGCAGCTGACTGACTTCAACTTCAGATTTCAAAGGTCTTGGGAGAGGATTCCAGTGGCAGTAAGGCCAGCAGAAGGTGCTTTTCTATACTATCTTAAGGCTTTGAATTCTGATATTTCTATGTTAATTCAATCTATGGGAGGCACAACCTTACCTGCTGCTTATAGCATTGCCATTAGAGCCGAAAACTGTCTTATTCAAGCTGGTAAACTGGCTCCTAGGCCTCCCATGCCCTTGTATCCAAACTTAGAAAATCCAAGCACTAGTCAAGCACCCACTTTGGCTCCTATTCCCATTCCTAGAAATCAAAGTTCAAATGAGACTTCTACTTCATCCTCTAGTACTTCAAATGAACTCCAAGAGGTCATGAAACAATTGCAAAATTTGGGAAATGAGCTGGTTACTATCAAAAGACAGCAAGCTCAAAGTGCTAGACCGTATCAGCCTCAAGTGCATACCAGGCTAGGCCCCCATACCAACAAAATAGGTCACCAACTCAGGCTGCAAATCAAAATCAAAGCCAAGTAAGGCCTCCCACTAATGGACCATTTCAGCCCTATAACCCCAATGTCATATCTACTTCTAAAGCATTAGTGCCAGTCCAAAATAACATGGCCCAAGAATATGATTGGTGTTTCCCATGCAGTCAGCCACATAACCAATCAATGTGCTTTAACGGTGCATTAAATCAAGCTCTTATGGTGCAAACCATTGGTGGGTCGCAAGAGTCCAGCCACGAAGAGGATCAGCAGCAAGAAGCACCTCAGCAAGGAACATCTCCAAACGAAACTACTCTTGTCAATTGGCAGGCTGAAGATTTCTGTGGTATGAATCAAATACCCTCTCAAAGTGTTGCAGCCAACACAAGGTCAAAGAGGAGAAATTTGGGTGAAGAACAACCATTAGCCCCAAGTAATCCACAACCTTCTACCACTCCACAAGCCATTGGAAAACAAAATGTAGTTCCCGAACATGCGAGGGCACCTAAAACAGCCTAAACCCAACCCAAATGCCGATTGCTTGCTGCCCATGTGCAGGAATGAATGTGCAGGCCAAGGGACAACAGAGGGATACTTCATCTCCATTCAGTATCATTGATCAGATGAGGAAGACAAATGTAAACATATCAATGTGGGAATCACTATCTATCCCAGGACAAAGAGATTTGCTACAAGCTGCCATGAAGGACTGGTCAACTTCAAATCAACAGGTCCAAATGCAAGAGAAGGTACTCACAAATGCTGCCCAGCCTGAAGGAAATCATGGAGGACAGCAAGGTAAAATGTTGAAGCCCCCTCCATTTTATGTTTCATTGATCATAGGAGACAAGTTGGTACATAATTGCATGATTGACTCGGGAGCAAGCAGCTCAGTCATGCCAAAACAGATAGCTGATCAGCTAGGACTCCAATATGAAGTCATCTCCAAGGGTGTAGTGCAATTAGATGGGACAGCAGTAACAACAGTTGGAGTGATTAAAAACTTGAGTCTTACTTTGCATGCCTGTCCCAACGTGGTTGTTTTGCAAGATGTCTCAGTAATAGACCTTCCACCACTCTTTGCATTGTGCTTGTCAAGAGACTTCACTGCTAAAATTGGAGGCTATCTTTCGGCAGATTGGTCACACATGTTGTTTAGAACAAGGTATGGAACTAAGGCCACAATCAGATCTGAACCTATTGCAAACTTTCACATTGAGCCTTACACTCCAAGCCAAATCAATACCAATTGTTCAGCGTTTGATCAAGAAGATTATCCAAGCACTGATGAAGCTGACACCAAGGTAGGAAGCATCCCAGATTTGACTCTTGATGAATGGGCAAGTAAGGTGCATGCTTTTGATCCTTATCAAGAATCTGAGCTAGGAGTTTATTGTTTACATGAAGAGAATCAACCTCTCCCCAGCATCACCAAGCCAGATCATAAGGACAAGAATGAAGTATGGCAATTGTTCTTTGATGGGTCAAGGAGTAGACAAGGTGCAGGAGGAGGAGCTATGCTCATTTCACCACAAGGTATAAAGTATTACTCAGCCTTCCATTTTCAGTTTTCTTGCTCAAACAATACAGCTGAGTATGAAGCCTTAATTCATGGATTGCACTGGGAAAAGAAGAAAGGCATCAAGAATTTGCAAGTATTTGGTGATAGTGAGCTGATCGTAAACCAAGTTAAGGGGCAGCATGCTGTCAAGAATAATCTGCTCAAGTGCTACAAAAATCGGGTATGGGATCTTATGGAAGATTTTGAAGCTTTTAGCATCAATTCCATCCCAAGAAAAAGGAATGAAGCAGCGGACAGACTGGCAGCAATTGGGGCTGCATTTGACGTTGTAGAAAATATCAAAAGTGAAAAATCTCAGCCTCATATCAAAGTGGTTGTGAGACCAGCTGTTCCGGATAACAACACAAGTTGGCAAGTCTTTGAGAATGATCAGCAGATTGTTAATTTCCTGCAAGAAGAAGGCTGAGTTCTCCATGAGAAATCAAGACAAGCTGGAGCAGCAGTATGGTGACCAAGTGGTGCAGCTGAGAACTAACAAATTACCAAAAGGCCTCATAACCTTGGAGTCAATCTTCAACCCGAATGATCAGTTCCGGAAGGAGAAAGCGAACATTCAAGTAAAGGGTGAAGATTCAGAGCCTATTTTAGTAGATGAAGGCAAGATATTGCAAATTGGCAAAGTAAGTACTCCACAAGAGAAATCTGATTTTGTTCAACTTTGTCAAGAGTTCCCAGATGTCTTCGCTTGGACTTACAAAGATTTAAGAGGTTTCAACCCAAAGTTGGCACAACATACTATTGAGTTGGATCCGGAATCCAAGCCTGTCAGGCAAAAGCAAAGGCCAGTGAATCCTCATATCGAACCTCTCATGAGAAAAGAGTTAAGCAAGCTCATTGAGGCCAGTATCATCTTCCCCATCAAACACTCAAGTTGGGTTGCAAACTTGGTGCCGGTAAGGAAAAGAAATGGAGAAATAAGATTGTGTGTGGACTTTCGCGATCTAAATAGAGCATCACTCAAGGATCATTATCCGCTTCCATCAATGGAACAAATATTGCAGGTTGTAGCTGGTTCAGAAAGGTTTTCATTGCTAGATGGATATTCAGGCTATAATCAGATAATGGTGAAGGAAGAAGATCAATTCAAGACGGCCTTCACTACAAAATGGGGCACGTATGCTTACAAGAAGATGCCATTTGGGTATCAAATGCTTAGGAGCAACATTCAGCGAGCTATGGATATGGCATTCAAAGGCTTGATCAACAATATAGTCTGGTATACCTAGATGATATCACTGTCTTCTCAAAGAATGCAGCAGACCATCTCTTTCACCTCAGGCAAGTGTTTCAGAGGTGTAGAAGGTTCGGAGTGTCATTGAATCCAAAGAAGTGTATATTCTTGGCACATGAAGGCAAATTGTTGGGTCACATTGTCTCTAGGGAAGGGCTAACAATTGATCCTGAAAGGGTTGAAGCCATCCGAACACTCCATTGCCACACCACAAGAAATCTCTTCAAAGCTTCTTGGGAAGGATAAACTTTGTCCACAGATTTGTGCCTAATTTTTCCACTCTTGTGAAGCCTTTAACAATGATGTTGAAGAAGAGTCTGGCATTCAAATGGACAGCAGAAGGCAAAGAGAGTTTTGAAAACATCAAGCATGCAATATCACAAGCTCCAACTCTTATCAACCCAGACTTTTCAAAGGACTTCATGTTGTATGCGTTTGGAGGATCAGATACAATCTCAGCTATCTTGACACAACTGAATAGAGAAGGTTCAGAACAGCCCATAGCATTCTTCAGTCAAACCTTGGAAGATTACGAAATAAAGTATTCTTTCATCGAAAAGCATGTCCTTGCCATCATCAGGAGCTTGAAGAAGTTCAGACACTTGGTCTCGAACAATAAGATTCAATGCTTGGTGTCTCATGCTGGTGTCAAGGACTTCCTCCTAAACAAGGATTTAAATGAGAAGAG
Source organism: Taxus wallichiana var. yunnanensis (assembly GCA_018340775.1). Lineage (NCBI taxonomy): Eukaryota > Viridiplantae > Streptophyta > Pinopsida > Cupressales > Taxaceae > Taxus > Taxus wallichiana. The sequence continues at coordinate 107,641,409 of CM031236.1, forward strand.
AGCAGGTTGGATCACTCGGGTGATGGAATATGATATTGAAATCAAAGTGACCAAGCTAGTTCGTGGCAAAGGTTTGTGTGAGCAGCTCGCTTCCAAACAACCAGACGGCTCAAAAGGTGAAGAAGATGTTGTCCTACTACTACAGAATGATCAAGAACAACCAGCTGATGATGCACTCATCCCATGTTGGACTCAAGACTTGGTGCATTACCTCCAAACAGGCTTGTGCCCTCTAGAAGTGAGCAAGGCAAAGAGGAGATACTTTAGATTACAAGCTATCCCGTATGTACTCATTAATGGTATCTTGTTCAAGAAAGACATCCATGGTGTTCTATTAAGATGCATTGGAATAGGTCAAGTTGAGAAGATCTTACACGAGTTCCATGACGGGGAAGCAGGAGGCCACTTTGCTCCACGAGTGACAGCTCTCAAAATCATGAGAGCTGGTTACTATTGGCCTACTGTGTTCAATGATTGCTACTCATGGGTTAAAAAATGCAAGAGATGTGCATTCTTCACAGGGAAAGAGAGGTTAGCAGTGCTGCCCCTTCGTCCAATTTCAGTAAATCAGCCATTCATGCAATGGGGATTGGACTTCATTGGGGTTATCAATCCCAATTCAAGTCAAGGCCACAAGTGGATACTTACAGCAACGGACTATTTCACCAAGTGGACCGAAGCAGTGGCACTCAAGGAGGCAAATGAATCTAATATCTTAGATTTCTATGAAGGGATAGTCACGAGGTTTGGTGCCCCTGCCACTATCATATCAGACAATGCATTGGCATTCCTTGGCACAAAGATCACTGAATGGGCTGTCAAGAATTGTGTGTATCTCAGCACTTCATCAAATTATTACCCTCAGGGTAATGGCCAAGCCAAGTCTACGAACAAGAATCTACTAAGAATCATCAGAAGGACTCTTGATGAGAATCAAAGGACTTGGTGCAAAGCTCAAATCAGCCCTATGGGCTGATAGGATCACACCCAAGAGGTCTACAGGAAGCTCTCCATACAAGCTTGTGTATGGGAAAGAAGCAGTTCTACCTATATCACTCGAGTTGCCAGCATTGGAACTCATGAAACAGATTGGAACTAGCTGAGTTTGAACCCATGGAGGTTAGATATGCAGAATTAATGGAGCTCCAAGAAATTAGAGAGCATGCAGCCCAGGCGATAGAGAAGGATCAAGGCTTGATCAAGAAGACTTTTGATAGGAAAGCCAAGGCTAGAACCTTCCAAATTGGAGATCTAGTGTTGAAATGGGATGCAGATCGTGTGAAGCCGGGAAAGCATTCCAAATTTGATGCCATCTGGAGTGGCCCTTACATGATCATTGGATGCAAAGGTAGCAATGCCTTCCGACTGGCTAAGTTGGATGGTGAAGAATTGCAGATTCCGGTCAATGGGATCTATCTCAAACGTTCTTACTAGAAAGAAAGCTTCTCACCCTTGTAAATATTAATTTAGAATTTCCATTCCTCTAAGTGCTTATGCACATTGTACTGTTGTTAGAGTAGTTTTTTTTCCCTAAGTGCTTGTGCACATGTCCTATTTACTTCAGTATGTGCATGTTTTGCGATTCATCGAGCTCTGAAAGAATTTGCAGCCACGGGAGAAACCGTTCAACAAATGTTTGAATAGCTCAGGATACGGGTTTTCAATTTCAGATCAGTTGAGAGGTTATCAAATGAGACTCCATGCCCACCCGATGGATTGCTACAAGCAGAGCGGTGGCCGTTCTTCATCTAGCGACGTAGATAACCCCATTGAGTCACCAAAATTGTTATCAAAATTCACCCCTCAAGGTAATTTTGATAACATGCATCAAATTATTTATCCCAGAAAGTAGATTGATTTAAGGCCCAAAAATCATGTTTAAGGGTCCCCTCGGCTTCTTTCTAACTCTCCCATCCAAGAAGAAAACCCAGAAGTTTTAAAAATGTGAAAAAAGCAAAAGCCAAGCTTGGTGCTGAAAAATGGAGAAAATCGGCTAAGTCTTGTCTTAGCGGTCCTTGGGACGGTTGGGACGTCGGAGCACGAATCGGGCCGAAAAACTAAGCGTCCTAGTCCGGGCGATCTGCAGACATTTGGGACAGTTGGGGCGTCGGGACGCGGGACGTGAAAATCTGAAATCGGCCGAAAGCAGAAAAAAAAATTGCCTAAGTCTTGTTTCGAGACACATTTCATTTGGACATCATTAGGACAAAAAATACGCGAAGGACGTGGATCGGCGGTTTGGCGCAAGTCAGTCCATTTCGGGTGGTTCGGAGATATTTGTCCCAGGCAGTCTGGGACAGTTGGGACAAAAGTACGTGGAGGACACGAACCGGCGATTCGGCCGAAACAGAGACTTTCATTTAGGACATTTGGGCCAAAAGTACGCGTGGGGACGCAAAGCCGAAAGAGCCGAGAGCGAATGGAATCTCGCCACGTGTCTTCACCTGCAAGAGAGGACAAGAGGAAGCTCGAATCGGGTGGTTCGGAGATTTTCCCGAGATAGTTTGGGACATCCGGGCCAAAAGTACGCGAGGGACGCGTGGGGCCGAAAAGAGCCGAAAGAGCCCGTGGAATCAAATCTCGCCACGTGTCTTCACCTCATCGGCCGTGGAAAAAAAGTTGAAAAATTTTCCAAGGGCAAAAAACAAAAGGAAATGAAGGTCGGGAAGGGCCCGTCCAGTGAGATATCGTGCCATGTGGCACTTGAGTGGCGGGCGCGGGGAGAAATGGAAAATTTTCCAAAGTAAAAATATAAAAAATTTTTGAAAAGGACAAAGTCGCCCCTCGGGCCAAGCCAATAAAATAGTGCCACGTGTCCAAGTGGCAAGAAATTAAGGAAGGGCCAAAAAATTTTCAGAGGATGAACCCGCGAATGAATCAGAGCCTGACACGTGTCATCCAAGTGGCAGAGCGCGGAAAAAATTCAAATATTTTCCCGCCGATCCGTTTTGGCTTTATTTTTGCCCTAAATCTTCAGATCGCCATAACTTTCGATCCAGAGCTTGGATTTTCACGTTCTTTATATCAATGGAAAGCTGGTGAAATTCTCTACATGATTCCAAGGTCAATCTTGCATTTTGGTTCAGTTTGGAGAGAGAAAATCAAGAAATGTCTCTGGCACGTGGTAATGGCCAGAAATGACGTTTCAACAACCAGCTTTAATGCAAAATACAGTTCGCCGCTTTTGCTAGGGTTCTCACCCACCACCATAATGAGATGAACTAAATGCGACCTAGAAGTGGTTGGGGTAGATCTGATTTCCTCTCTCTTCCCTCTCTCATTCTTCCTATAAATTGTAAGGAGGGGCTTCTTTCTAAAGGTCGAACATTCTTGTTTTGCCCCTCCCTTCTTCTCTTTGGCAGGCGAATTTGTGGAGTTCAAACCTCCCATTTAAAACTGTAATGCAACTTTGCCTCTTGGCATTTTGTAGTGTATTGTATCGATCTTTGGAGCAAGTAATGCATGTCTGTGGATGATTCTCAACCCTCTCTGTGTTCATTTGCATCCTCCTGATCTTTCACTACAAATTTTGTTATCTGTGCATGATCTTGCATCACATTTGAATGGTTTGTGTTTATTGGCAAGATAGGTGTTCTTCATTCCTCGGTGCATCACCTCTATTAGCTTAGGTTTATTTTTATGCATCTTCTTACCCTGTCTCCTTGGCAAGATTAGATTAGGTTTTGAGTAAACCCTCTGCATTTTGCAATCACACTAGATGTGTGCATCCGATCAACATCTAGGGGTGCTGTGATTTTGCACTAACAGAGGTAATAGGAACCCTATACCTTCTCTGGAATGATTCCTTTCTCATTTAATACAATGCAATGTCCCACACTTGGAGAAAGGATTCCATGTTTATGTTTGATCCATGCACCCATGAGTACCACTACATCACTCCATAGCTCTAGCTAGCGCTATAGAATGTCAAATCATCTCCTCTCGCTACACACCCATCACCAAAAACGGGTGCTAGTAACTCCTCAGACACCTCTAAAGAGATGGAATAAACCTGGGCCCCCAATATGGGCAACCGCAGGATCCTGTAGATGTCCTCCAGGGTGATCATCATCTCACCCATCGGTAAATAGAAGGTGTTGGTCACCGAGTCCCATCTATTGATGAGGGAAACCATAAGACTCGCCTCTCGGACTACATGTCGGTAGCACTGCACACGTATCAATCCCACCTATGCCACATGTTGTTACTTCCGCCTACGTTGCACTCACCCATACTCATCACATAACAAGGGTGGCACCTGGGCCCTCATCCACAGCTCGTCTTGGGCTTGCATCCCACAAAAGCAATGTATTAGTACACCTTCCTAACTTACCTTATTTTTACCCCACATCCCGACCTAATCTCTTTTCCCACCCCCATCCCGTTGGCCTTTTCGCTCACCCAAACCTACCCTAATCCTCCCGAAACCTACCCAAACCCAGCTTACCCAAACCCATCTAACCTAATCCTCACCCAAACCTACCCAAACCCATTTATCCAAACCTATCTACCCTAACCCTCACCCAAATCTACCCTAACCTCACCCAAACCTACCCAAACCCATCTACCCGAACCTATCTAACCTAACCCTCACCCAAACCTACCCAAACCCATCTACCTAAACCTATCTAACCTAACCCTCACCCAAACCTACCCAAACCTATCCACCCGAAACTATCTACCCTACCCTCACCCAAAACCACCCTCAACCCTTCCCCACCTACCCCTACTTTCTCACCCTAAACCCTTCCCCTCTCACCTAACCCTTCCCCACCTAACCTACTTTTTGGTCCCAACTTACCCTTAGGTTAACCGGCGCCGGTTATCATCAACCGACCCGGTTATCCCCTGACCGACCATGGTCTCCCTTTGACCGGCACCGGTCACTATTCTTGTGACCGCACCACGCTACCCATCGACATCGGCCACAAGTCGACCGATGTCGGTCACTATCGTGCCGCCTACCCCAACTTCCCAACCTTATTTTTTCCTTCCTAATCATTCTAGCCACCTAAATCCCTCCTTACACCCCTAAGTGTTCCTACATTACCCTTTACTCGCCCCCTACCCTTCCTCATTCCCATTTCCCTCTATTTTCCTATTTTGAAATTCTTTCCCCAACCCCCATTTTTCACATTTTTTATATTTTTACCAAATTAACTCACAAATCAATAATAAAGGTTTAAATCCTACCTGATCCCACTGCCGCCATCATGGTGGAACCTCCAGCCTCTGCACCGCTCCTCTCAATCCCTCTCCGGCCTCTGCCATCCTCAAATGACCTCCAACTCTCTCCACCAATCACCTCACTCGATCCGATCTCGTGGCCCCACCTCTCGCCCACTCAATCTCACCTATGTGGCTCGCCAACCAATCTCTCTACCGTACTCTTTTGACTTCTTCCTCTTTGCTCTCTTTTTTCCTCTTCTTCTCCTTAACAATGCACAAATGAATTTTAAAATGTGGGTTTTCTTCTTTTTATACCCTACCCGACTCAACCGATGTCGGCTAACCCTTTGATGTCGATGTCATTGCATTTCCTAGACTTCACGCCATCGGCCCCTACACCGTCATCGGTTCATTCTCGACCATTGCTACTTACCCGCCTACTCATTGCTCTCATATTGACCTCATTTTCCTTACCTTCCCTTCCTTTTGCCTCCCCGCATCTACCTGACCCCTTTACCTTCCCCTCTAGCCCTCCACCTTCTTTAACCTCACCTCGTTCACCGATTGGCATCTCCTTATTTTACCCCTACCTCGGCCTTACCCATGCTATGACCTATCTACCTAGACCTAGAAAATTGTTTGTGACCTTTGAACCAATGTGCTCGCTATACCTTGCGGCATTGTTACCTGTGTTGATTGACCTAATGACCTTACCTTGCCTATTGTCGTGACCATTTATCCTGACCCTACCTTTGGTGTACCGGAACATACCTAAACGTTCCTGCACCTAACCTATGTTATGTTTCCTGACCATATCCTATACCTTGATACTCGAAATCACTTCAACCTTAGACAATATAGAGTTTTCAAGCTCTTCAACCTCGGTACCATGTCATAGTTTATATGTGTGTGTGTGTTCCACTCACAAGTACCTTTGACCTTGGCCCGTTTACCCATTTACCTATATGCTCGATTTTCCCTTTACTCCTTTCCCCATTTTTCACTATTCTTCTTCACATCCACTTTTATCAAACCACTCACCGATGTGCTCTACCACCTCATCAGTTCCTAGTTTGAGGGGGATCACCCTCATTCCCACTTGGGGCAACCACACTCTATTCTTTTTCATGTCACTTACCAATACAAGCTACGCAACAAGAAGGGGCAAAATGTAGACACCGAAATCATGTCGTAATCACCTTGGTCCCCTACCACAGCCCTATAATCACTTCCTCATCCTCAACACCTTAGCTTTGCCTCCCGCACCCCACACTTTTTAATCTAATTACTTTAATTAAATTAATGCCATTTATCTCCATACATATTAATTTAATTATTTTAATGAACTTAATGACCTTTACCCACACACATATTAATTTAATTATTTACATTAAATTAATTCATCACCCTCACACACCTATTTAATATAATTGCTTTTATTAAATACACTTCACCTAACCATCCCCATCATTTGACCTATTAACCTAAACCCTAAACCAATGGCCTAAATACAACCTAACATTAGACCAATTCCCTCACCTCACACTAAAAGCCTCCTAAGGTCATTTTTCGTCCCGAGAAAAAGAATAAACCCTTATCAAATCATGCGGAACAACTTCATAGGAAATTTTTGAACAACCCAAGATATCTCACCCAAACCGACGTCAGTTTACCCTAAACCGATGTCGGTTCCCCTAAACTGACACCAGTTATATCGGGATGGACCAAATGGCCTATTTAGCCCCATCTACAGCTTTGTAATATAGGTTGTTGATTGTTGGTTGTTCATTGTTGATTTGAAACTTCTTATCATGAGTTCGATCTCTACAGACACAGCAGCAGAACAAAGACTGATTGGAGATCAACAAAGGAAACCAAATACACTGGCACAATAGTGAAACTTTCTACCCAACATTCTCCAACATAGTAACCTCTTCATCATTCTTCAGACCCGTACCTCACAGAAGAGTAAGTATCCTCCTCCAACCTATTTCATCTACTTATCAACATCTGCAATACTTTTGGTAAAGGAACTTAATCCTTCACCCTTCATCCATTCCCTCTCTCCAGTTTTAGCCACCTTCTATACCCAATCATCTTAATACCTTGCCCAATTATCTATCTGACCTCTTCAGTAATCTCAGACCTTCGCAACATATTTACACCCCCTCTATGATCAATCCCTACCTTCCACCAACTCCACTTTTTCCCCAAAACTCCCAAAACTCGACTATGTGATTTTACCAGTTCCCGACCTAACCATCATCGGTTCTCTCTAACCGTCACCGAAGTTACGTAAGACCATCATCGGTTTTATAGAACCATGGTCAGTCTCTGTTTTCCCTAATCTCGCCAAAACAACAACCTATTTGTGACTCACATTCAACCTGACCTCATTGTTCCCGGCCTATACCTACCTGAACACCTATTTGACCTTCAGATCTGTATCTAACCTAGCCTGTTAGCTCAAATTCACCTATAACCAACCTACTTGACCTTTGGATCTCCTTCTAAAGATAGCCTTTGTTAGATTAGATCTAGCGTATTACATTTTGTATGAGATGCCTAAATCATATTAAACTACAGTAGGACAATATTTACTTTATTTTCAGCATTGAATTGTTTTAAACAGTGGATTGACAACCATCTAGGAAGTACGCACTTCCAGGATCTAGCACATGCTAGGTAGTCCACTGCATATATTGTTTAACTCTCTTTGGTGGTCTTGCTTTGGTTCTTATACAGGTAGTTCCTCCTAGCCAAAAGGAAGGCCTCACAATCACTTTGATTCAGAATTCAGATATGCGCGCATATAACCTTCAACCATCTCAAACCAGGTATTCCTCTTACCACCTTTACCTTATCTCTGCTCCATCAATTACTTCTCAAAAAAATAAGAAATCAGGTGAAACCCTTAGACATGCACCAAAAGTCAGAACACAAACTACACCTCCATCTACAAATAAGCAAAGTCTCCAATATTTCCATCATCTTTAACCATCCAATGACACCACAAAGAAAACCAGATGCAACTCCTTCAAGACAAAAACTCAATCATCATATAGCCATTTGTAGTAGAAAAGGAGTATTAGTGAGATTTAGTATACTCAAGCTACATATCCAATATACTTTAAAGAGGCTATAAACAATGAAGTTTGGGTTTAAGCCATAGATGATGAGATAGATGCCATAGAACAAAATTAAACATGGGAATTAGTAGATCTTTCTGGAAGGAAAGGATGTGTTAGGAGTGAAGTGGGTCTATAAGACCAAACATACTGCGGATGGTAAAGTACAAAAAGATAAAGTGAGGTTTGTTTCTAGAGGGTTTTCACAACAATGTGGAATAGATTACAATGAGACATTTACACCTATAGCACTTTTGGACATGATAAGAATGATTTTAGTAATTGCAGCTCAATATAAATGGCCTATTTACCAAATAGATGTAAAATGAACATTCTTGAATGGTTTTCTTGAAGAAGAAGTTTATATGAATCATCCGTAAGATTATGAGATTGAAGGTCATGAAGGTAAGGTATATATGTTGAAATAAGTGGTATATGGTCTCAAGAAAACACATAGAGCTTGGTACAACAAGATTGATTCTTATTTGATACATAATGGTTTCAATAGGAGAAACAATGAGCCTACCTTATACATCAAGATCAATGAAAAAGTAAAATTTTGATTGTTTGTTTATATGTGGATGATTTAATCATCACTAGAAAACTATCTACGATTCATTCAAATTACCTATGAAGAAATAATTTGAGATGACATATCTAGGCCTGATGCACTATTTTTTGGGCATTGAAGTTCAACAATCATAAGCTGAGTTTTTTTCACAAGAAAGGTATGCTAATGATGTTTTGAAGATATTTAACATGTTAAATTACAAGCTAGGGCCAATACCTATCGCAGAGAATTGAAGTTAAGAAAAGATCACAATGATCATTTATAGATCCAACATTGTTCAAAAGGCTAGTTCGATGTCTTATGTATTTGATGGCCACAATGTTAGATATTATGTATGGTGTGAGCCTCATTTCAAGGTTCATGGATTCTCCAAAAGATTCACATTAGCAAGCTAGAGAAAGTATTTTGAGGTATGTATGTGGAACTAAGAATCATGGAATTTTGTATCCAACATCAGATGAGTTCAAACTCATAGGTTACATAGAAAGTGACAAGATGCTGAGAAGCATTGATTACTGAAAGAGAACATTCGGTTATGCTTTCAACTTTGGAAACGGTGCAGTTTCATGGGCATCGAAGAGGTAACTCATAGTCACACTATCTTCATTAGAAGCAGAGTATGTAGCAGCAACAGGAGTAGCATGTCAAGCTATTTGGATGAGAAGAGTGTTGAAATATTTGAGGAAAAATAAAAGGATGTTACACATATTTTTTGTGACAACAATTCAGCAATAGAATTATCCAAAAATCATGTCTTTCACAAGAGCACTAAGCACATAGAAACTAGGTATCACTTCATCAAGGATTTGGTTAACAACAAGGAAATGTTTCTTGAATTCCTCAGATCTGAAGATCAGTTTGTTGATATCTTTACGAAAGATTTGGGAAATGAAGTTTTTCAATATTTGAGAACTTGATTGGGAGTTTGTGATCCAAAATATTTCAGATCTGGAAGTGCACACTCATCTCAAGAAAAATAAAATTTTAAAGGTCAAAATTAAAGCGGGTGTGTTGGAACTAGATAATTTCTCCCATATGCTTTAATCAATTTCTTGGAAAAAGTAAAAGAATGTTTTTTTCATGCATAGGTTATTTTAAAGTATATGTTCCTACTTTTAGGATAAAATAATAAAGCATATAGATTAAAATCTTTTTCTTGCACAAAAACATGTGCTTTTACTTCAATTTTTAGGAGAGTTGAGTGTTTTTTGTTAAATGAAACCCTTCTATTTATTATAGGCAATTGTAATTTTTTTAGAAAAACACATTCGGAGAGATTGTATTGAGCCGAAACTGACAAGGAAGAAGAAATATATGCACATAAGTGTTGATATGAGTTTGCAATCATATGTTCTATTTGTAATTTTTTGTTTTATTTTTGTTAGTTGTTATTTTATGAGCCTAATTTCTATAGAACCCTAGAACTCATTCTTATTTTCAAATATATAATTTCTTGATGCGCTTTTGTTATACCATAAAAATATATACAAGTGAGTCTTGTAATCACAATAAAAATGTTTGAGAAACATTTTTTTGTCATTATTACCAATACGTTTTAATTCTTTTCACCTCAAAGTTAATCGGCTTTATGAGAGAATCTTTGGGGCATAAATGTAAGGGTGTAATAAGTGCTAGAAAAGAACCAAACACACTATTGGAAAGGAAATACATGTAGGCAAGCTTTCTAGAATGCCGAGGAAAATCAAGTGGACCGTATGTTTCCAAATATGCATTGCATTCACCATTACACTCAATCACCTCATCTTTGTGTATTACCTATAAATTTATGGGACAAACCTTGTCTACATAAGTACTACAAGATTGGTATCCATATTCTTCTTCTAAAGCTAAAGGAATTACTGAGAGTGGTAGATTAAATCCTATCTCGAGATCAATCTGCAAAGATCCATTCATAAAAATAACTTTAGTAATTATTGTTACGATATTCTCCTCAGCCGACGCTTCTTCACACCGTAACTTTCCTCCACAGTCATCAGAATAAGAATGGCCTCGCTCGATGGACTCGCATGTGCATCCATGAAATGTTGAAGGCAATGAAATATGAATCACCGTATTTGAGCAACGGTCGGATTCCCACAAGTATGTCATATTCGTGTGTGTTCCATGAAGTAATTCTAGGCCACATGAGGAACTCGCACTCATTTATCAGCTAGATTGTCTTCTTGGACAAATATTTAAACAAAACACAAAAAATAAGTACTGTACAAAGAAACATTAATGATGTGAATTTTTTTTGTCCTTAAATTAATGTGACTTACCTATAGTAATGTAGAGATAAGATGTTGTGGTTATGTAGAACAAGACGTAAAGACATAATCTTCATGAAATTTTTGATGGGTTTTCCATGGTAATATCTTATTCCCTGTCAAAACTCATATTTGAATACAATCTGTAGGTGAAAACACTTACAATTTCCTATAATATATATTGAGGGAATTCATCTAATAATATAACGTACACCACTCTAAAAATAGAACAATTCTACTAATAAAACTATTATCCACCAATAGTCATGCAAGGTGCTATTTATTTTATTACATCAAGGCGATACCCCTATGGGAAAGGGATTTGCAGACATTCATCTCATTGTGTTAAATTTGACGGTTGTTTGGACATTTTTCTAATATGATTAAAATTTATGGGTGTAATGACGGTTATGAAATCATTTTTGACTTTCTAGCTTTTCCTTGCTATTTTTCAGCAGCTTTTTCTTTTTGTTTTTGCATGTTGAATGCGGGTTTACTGTTTTTAGTTTAGAATGCAGAATACATGGTATATTTAGCAATACGGCAGGTTATATATCTATTAGAAGCAAATGAATTCTTCACACAGGGCACAAAAATTCATCCAACAATTCCTCCAGCAATTCTTCTTTCAAATTCACAAAGATGTTTTTGACCGGAATAAGTTTGTCCTTTGTCATCCTCTCATTTCTACTCTCCATCATCTTATTTTTCTTTTTGTTCTTCTTAGGCTCTACAATTATTGTGCATTTCAATACTCTGTTCATAAGAACATATTCTTAGGCTCTGCAATTATTGTGGGTTTCAATACTTTGTTCATAAGAAAATATAGAGACAGAATCTACTATCGCAAGGTTTTCTTTGAAACATCTCTATGCTTACCATCTCTATATTCATCCAAATACCTCTTGTATTTATTACTAGTGTATGTTGTGTCAGGTACCCAAAATTAATCTCCTTCAACGAACAAGCAGCATCATGTATTTGACAGACACATAGAGGCAAATAGATAATTATGTATGTTGTTTTGTAGCAAGGGAAGTAATCTATTTGACTCTCTAGCACTTAGGTTTTAACAGGAGTGGGTAGCACCTTAAAAGGATGTGATCTGATCCTAACTATTTTAGGTTATGCCTTTCAACCAAGGTAAGAGAACCTATTTTGTAATCTCTGTTATTGAAGAATACTAGTAAATCCTTCTTTTGCATAAATTTTGTAGAGAAGACCTTGGGAAAATATGATCAACACACCAAATATGAATCTCGTGAGTTGTCACTTCTAGATCATGGAGACGTTTTCACAAGGAAAAGGTTACTAAATACATTTGAAATCCTAGTTGTTTCTGCATGCTTTGGTAATGGAAATTATGCATTTGTGCACACACAGAGACAAACAAGGGTAGTATTGGTAGGATTGGTTGTTTTAAATGAATTTTTGGTGGGAGGTGGGGTAGGATGAACTTGATTCACTAGATCCTTTAGGAGTCTTACAAAATGGAAGGTTAAACCAATAGAATGCCACATAATACCTAAAATGTTTCTTTAACTAGAATATGTGCTTCAATGGAGGCCCAAATCAACACTTTTTCACACAATCTTTGAGATTCTATCATGAAGGCTCAAGTTATAAAATCCAACAAAGCGCCAAGATCTCGAGTCAAATTACGCCTAAGGTACACCCAAAGGCTTATAGACAATCTATGTCAACGAGATAAAAGAAAAGTGATTTTAAATCATTTATTCCAATCCCATATGAAATCTCTTAAGAAAAATGAAATTGCAGATGCCACTAAACTGCCACAAGGATTGACACCTATGTGATTGAATCATATTTTAATACTCGCATACATTCATAAATAAATAAAACACATTTTGCTCAAGACAACACAAAATAACTCAAATTTGATTAAATCTATCAAAGTAGGGAAAGTTTCTAGAATGCAGTTTCGAGCTTGGTAATGGATGTATGCTTGTAACCACCTAGACATGATCAAATTTAATACAAAAGAAATATACAAGCTCTTCAAATGGCTTCTCAAAATGATAGACTCTATCAAGCTTTTTCTATTAGAAAATTTAGTCCCAACCCCTAACACTCTAACCATTTGCAAAAAAAATGTGTGCCATTTATAACATTTTACAACAGATTTTTCCCCCAAAATCTAGACATTGAGTGCACCAGTGCTTGCCATGATCACGATCGTGATTTTTGGGATCAGATCTGCAAAAAGTCACCAGGTGCTCGAGGGGGAAGATCTCATCGAATATCTCCCGCATTCAACTCCTTCCTCTAAGATCACTCTTTTTCAATTCACCAACCACTTCCACCCCTAATCTGTTAAATATGGTTCCTTTCGTGCTTGAGAGAAGAAAAATAGAAAATCTGATTGAGCTTGATAGTGAGACCATTTTAATGGTGAAATACATCATCCAGATCTCCCCACCAAACTCAAATATCAACATTAACTCCCCTCTCTACCCGGTGTGTACGAAATACCAAGAAATCATGAAAACTTGCACTTCCAAAGTGTTTCAAGAAAATGGGGAAAATCAGATTCGACTCTCACTTGTCATTGATCTTTACTTTGAATTTTTTCCAACCATGTGGAAGATTCAAATCTTAAAAAATAGACCCAAGGGTTCCTCCGACTTCTTACAACTTTTGGCTAAATGGAAAAATTTCACATTTCGTTTCACGCCTCTACCCTATGGAAATAAGTCTAACACATGTCGTGAGGTAGGTCCTAAAGGAACCATGGATAAATTCTTCCTTTTGACCCTCTTTTTGGAAAAAGGAATTTTTTCCAATTTTTCACCGCAACTCGCCCTTCCACTTCAAGTTTCCAATGTGTGTCCTAATGCGGAACCATGCTCCCTTTTACACTTTTAACTCCTTTTCCCACAAAGGGAAAATTTTTCAAAATTCCTCCAAAGGTCCGCACCTCTAGATTTGACTCGAGTAAGCTTTGACCTTCCCTTCATTGGGCTTGTGGGCCATTTTGATGTTTTGATCCTTTGAATATCAGGGGGCAAAAATGCAAGTTACCCAGATGGTCCACCTCCCCGCCCCTTTGACTTGAAACACATTTTGACTAATCCTTTCTTGGGCTTACGGGCCATTTTTGATATCTTAAACCTTTTGAGCATAACAGATAAAAATTAAGTTTCCCCGATGGTTCACTTCCCCACTCCTTTTGACTTGTCAAACTGCCACGTGTCATAATGGTGCATCTTGAGATAGTCCCCAAAATTTGAGACCTTGAATGAGCGTGGGCTCACCACGTGTCTTGGCCTAAAAAATTTGTTTGAAGGCTCAAAGCTTAGTGGAAGGTGCCAAGTGTCATGCTCGAGGTAGTTTCCTTTGGCCATTGAAAAGTCCATGAAAAATGCAAAGTGAGTGGAGGCCTCCAAGTGTCCTCCAGTGCTTCTTTAAAATACTCTGAGTGAGTGCGGGCTCACCACATGTCCCTATTCTCCACCAAACTATTTTAGCTGCATAAAATTTATCTAAGTCCTAGAAAAGTATCGAAAACCTCCACGTTTCCTCCCAAAGACTACTCTTTGCAAGGCCAAGCCAAAAAGTAGACCTTCAAACAAGTATTGTTCCTCCACGTGGACACATTTTTAAGTTGAGGCAATTCATAGAAATTTTGAAGTACCCAGCTGATCTCGCATCTAACCAAAAGATGCCACATCCCCTGTCGATGCAAGGATGTAAATTTGACCGGGAGAAACACCATCAAACCATAAAATATAGAAAATGATCATTTGAGCTTGAAAATGAAAATTTCTCCAAGGATAGAGAATTTAGAAATGTTACAAGGCTCAAATATGTTCCTCAGAGATACATCCATTCATTTTTCTTCAATTATTTAGGCAGAAACAAAAAGGAAGACAAATCCCAACCATGGAGAATGAAAAATATGGGAGAACTCGAGTTTTTAGATGAACAGAGAAATGGGAGACCCAAATTACAGACCTTTTCTAGAGGAACAAAGAAACAAGGTGAAAACCATGGACCCATAAGTGATCTATGACCCAAGAATAGATTAAAAATGGAAAAAATATTAACCGCATAACATGGGGAGAAATAAAGTGACAGAGGCCGTAAATCGGCTGATTTTCAAAGGAAAATTAGGGGCGAGACCATTCTGAGCACCAACATCGGCTCCGAATCGGGAATGGACACTCCCTGTGAGTGGGAAAAGAACAATAGTATACCAAGTGCCAAAAATATCCATTATGCAACAGAGTCAATTTTTAGAGTAGAGAAATAGAGCCATCTCTCAAAAAACGAAACAAAGAAAGCAAAAAAAATAGGTCACTAAGGACCAGAACGAACAAAAACACAAAAGACAAGAAAAACGATCAAACTATACAAAATACAAAAGATTTGTACCTTGATTCAGGGGAATCAATCCAAGAAATGCTTCAAATGCCTACCATTAATAAGAAATTCAAGTAGTTCACCATATAAGTCCTTGAGGAAGAAGGTATGCTCACGAATCCTTATATCAATGGAGTAAGGGCCCATCCATAATGAGTCAAACTTGCCATGCTTGCCCTTATCCTCATGTCTGCTATCCCATAGTAGCATGAGATCCCCAACATTGAAGGCCCTAGGAGTGACCTTCTTTTCAAATAACTTCTTCAGCCTCTCTCTGAAATTTACATGCCTTTGGTCAGATGCCCTCCTTTCTTCATCAAGCTCAACAATCTAGTTAATGGGAGCATCATAAGGACTTACCTTTTGATCCTCTAGCTATTGAATGAACTAATATGAAGATAGTTGCATATGAAGGGACAAAAGGGCCTGAGTCCCATATACTAACTCAAATGGACTCTTTCTAGTGACCCTCTTGACGGTGATCCTATCTACCCAAACATAAAACTTCAAATGTTCACCCCACTTTCTCTTTTTCTACTCAAATGTTCTTTTGATGATCTTCAGTAAATTTTTATTACTAGACTTATCTTGTCCATTTCCTTGGGGATTGTAATTGGAGGCATATGTTAGGTTGATCCCATATTTTTTTCACATTAACATTAAAGGTTTAGCTCTAAAGCTCATGGCATTGTCAGCAACAATCTTGACTGACACCCCAAACCTACAGATGATATGGTTCAATAGAAAATCCATGACAATTTAGTGTGTTTCCTTCTTAGTGGGGATTACCTCTACCCATTTAGTAAAATAATCAGTTACTACAAGGATCCAATTATGGCCAACACTAGAAGGGTCTAAAATCTCACAAATGAAATCCATTCCCCATTTCTTGAATGGAGCTTCAATTGATACAGCTACAAAGGAAGGGAGCACAAGCTTTGATCTTCCAGAGAAGCACTTTGAAACTCTCATATCTTTTAACCAAAAGAGTTGTATCCTGAAGAGAGTTGGCCACAAATAACCAGCCCTCGGGATCTTGTGTGTTGTGACTATTACATAAAATTTTCCCCACATACTCCTCCATGGAGATCAACAATTCTCTTGGGGCTTCATCTTCGATAATGCATCTTAAGAGGACTCCTCTGGGTTCTTCCAAGATAACCCAAAATTAGTAATGACATATTTACGGGAGGCCAACATAAGAGCCCTTTTCTTATTCTTACTTAAATTCTCAAGGCAATATAAGTGTCTCGAGATAAAAAATTACATCGTTGTACCACTCTTAACTTGTCAACCTTTCAAAAACACCCACCCTTTCTTCTTCCACCTCATTTACCTCAATAGTTTACAACTTTCACTTAGTGATAAGCTTAGCTAAGTCCAAACCTCTTACCAACTTGGTGGTTTGGATATCCATATCATATTCTTGCAACATGTTCACCCACCTGCATCTTTTTCTTGAGACTTCCATCTTTGACAATATGTCCTTCATCATGGTGTGGGGAACATAAGAAACTACTTTAAAACTTAGAATGTAAGGCCTAAAAATTTTGTTTCTTTTACCAAGGAAAATGCCTACTTTTCCATGATAGTGTACTTTAGCTCAGCCCCCTACAAGGCCTTACTGAAAAAATCAATTGGCCTCTCAGCCCCTTCATCATCCTTCTAGCAGTAGGACAGAAGAAATAGTGTTCTCTGAAGCAAAGGAAAACAGTTGGAAAGGCTTCTTATAATATGGAGCTATCAGAACAGGTGCATGCTTTAGTGCCTCCTTAATCCCATTGAAAGCTTGGATGGCAGCCTCCTCCCATTTGATGACCTGGTCTTTCTTCAGCATGGAAGTGATTGGAATGGTCAACTCAACAAATTTTGATATGAATCTTCTGATGAAGTTTATCTTCCCAAAGAAGGACTGAATTCCCTTCTTGGTTCTTGGGATTGGGACCTTGTTGATGGCCTCTACTCTTTCTAGATCAATCATCACTCCTTGTGACACAATGTGACCAAGAAAATTTTCCTTCTGCACTCCAAAAAGGCACTTCTTTGGATTAAGTGATATGTCATACTCTCTACATCTTATCTACATCTTCGCCAACCGCAGAAAGTGGTCACTTATCTTTCTAGAAAACACAAATCACATCATCTTAGTATACAACAATAAACTCATTGATGTAATAAGCAAAAGAAACATCCATTGCTCTTTGGAACCAAAGGGCATCCTGACATACACATATGTTCCCCAAGGAGTAGTAAAGGATGTCTTGATCCTTTCTGATTCCTTCACCACAACTTGGTTATAACTAGAGAAACCATCCAAGGTAGAGAGAAATTTAGACCCAGTCACTAACTACAACATGTTCTCCATATTTGGTAAAGGATAATTATCCTTCATTGATGCTCTGTTCAGATTCTTGAAGTCCACACATAACCTGATATCACCATTCTTCTTTCTTACTGGTACTAGGTTTGCAACCCAAGAAGAATACCTAGTGGGCTAAATAATCCCTCCATCTCTCAGCTTCTTCAGTTCCTCTTGCATCTTGAGAGATAAGAGTGGGTTGATTGGCCTTTGTTTCTTCCTGAATGGATTTGCATTAGACTCCAAGGGAATCTCATGCTGAAACAAGTCCTCTTTGTATGATTTTAGTTCGAATAGGTCCAAGCCATGCAATCTTGGTATTTTTTCAACAATTGGATGTATGATTGCTTCTCCTCCTTACTGAGATTTCTGCCTAACCAAATTTTCCATCGCTTCTCCTTTGTGCCAAGGTCATGCTCCTTAATATCCCTTGAGGCTTTTATATATATATATTAACAATGCGATCAACATTATCAAAATTATACTCAAGAGCAACTAGCCCTCTAGGAATGGTATTGGTCTTTAGCTGGATGATGCCCTTACTAGAAAAGGTTTCTTTTCCTTCTATTGTACATACCATTGGCTCCAAATCAATACATTGATCGTAAAAATATCCCTTGTCTCAGAAATCTTCCAATCTGAGCATCATCATCAAAGACTCCGCAATGTTTAATGTTGTAAGGGACAAAAGGTCTTGTCAATACCTCAACCTCATATTCACAATATGGGAACACTGTATAATTGTCAAAAAGAGACCCCAACCATATAAGCTCATGTCTGCTAAGTCATTGAACTTCCTATCATGATGCACTATGTTGAATGAATCAAACATATCAATAAGATCCCAAACTGCATGTTTATTCTGCTTTCATTCATCGATTCTTTATGGCATACAATTTTTTGACTTGTTTTACAATTAATTCTCGAGTATCCTTTGACAATGATGTCCTTGACACCATATTCCAACTAATTCTTAAACCTAAAAAAGTGTCTCATACTCAAGAATGTTGTTGGTGCACTCAAAGTTGAGTTTGAAGGAAAAAATAATTTTTTCCCCACCAGAGAAAGTAGAACAACACCAAACATTCCCAAACTTGGAGAAAGCTCTATCAAACAATAGATTCCAAGGAGAACCCTCTTGTTCAAGACACTTTCATTCCTCAATCATGTGCTCCTTTCCATCAACAAATCCCACAAAGTTGTCAAGCATCAACATTTGTATACAATACTTCATAGGATGCATTATTGGGATCCTCAATAAGATGCAACATTTTATTTTATCCATATAACCTAACAATGCTACCTTCAATTAGAATGGTGGCATAGGAAATATCCATTTGGACACTCCCACAAACACTAATAGCCCATTTTCTCGACAGTAGCATACCCCACTTGGTTGGGAAGTCAACAATGACAACATTAATTTTTAAATTTTTACATGGGTAAGCTGCAAGCTGCACCACCAAACCATTCACCCATCCCACCACTGAAAATTCTATGGAATCCATGGCAGTGCACTTCCCATATGCTATTGTCACTTTGATATTCAGCTTGTTCATGACTTCTAGAGGCATGGCATTACATGATTCCCTTGAGTCAAACATGTAATTGTGCGGCGCTTTGTCCTTAATGATAAAAGTGGTGAAGAATAGATCCATATTCTGTTGAGAGTCCACCAAGGATGTCCCCAATAGACCTTAGGTAGTTCACCTAGTTCCTCCAATGCTGGTGGTGTTTCTAATTCTTGAATGATTGGAAGAGTCTCCGCAATATTTACATTTCTGCCTAGGGCACTCTTCTCTTCTTTCAATCCAAAGTATTCAAATCCTCTCTTTTTATGCTCAGGAATCCTAAGAAACTCAACAATTGGAATGATACTTTGATTTGAACTAAAACCTAGGAAATATCATATGGGACATTCCTTGGCAAGGTAGTATTGGAAGGAAAGCCAACACACTCATTAGGTGGTACAAAATTTTTGATAACTTGGGCATGAGGAGGGATATGATTTTTGTTTGGGCTCAGGGATTTGGCGAGATACCTCGCTCTTAGGTGTCTCTTTAGGAATGTTTGAAAGTAAGGAGATTTTGTCTTGGCTTGAGGCCCTGTCCCTTTGACATCCTTACTTCTTGTGTTATATTCCTTCTCTTGAGCAACAACAACATTCATCGGAATTATCTATCTTCCTCGATGAAATTCCTCCATCGACTTATTTATCATTAACGCCTTAAATATTCAAATTCATTATTGGGAAATTCAAAATCATGTAAAGTATCTACTTCTAAAGTATGAGAGGGAGAAAGAATAGGTACCCTATGAATGCAGTCCCAAAAGGTGGTAGCAGATCTGGCACTTATCACCTCAGTTGAAGTTGTCCCTTGTTGTGAGCTTGTGGAGCAACCCATCATGTAGACATCGTCATCATTATCATGAGATTCTTCTTCTTCTTTCTGATCTTCTTCACAAGGAGCATGAGGCATGAAACATTTGTCACACCAATAAATGATATTTTTTTCCTCCACAACATCAACCACAGCCAAAAAGGTCAGGCACCATTCTGTTTTCTTTTCCTTAGGGCTGCCTATGTAAAAATCCAATAGGTCCTTTTCCTCTGTCATCATCAGATCTTTGGTGATTAGTAAACCTATCTTGTCTTTGTTCCTTGTGTTGACCTTGTGAGCTCTGCCCAATTCCCTTCTCAAAATTCCGGGCTAGTTTGTAGGAAATTTCTTTGACAGCCCCTACCAAAGTTTTCACAACTTCTTCCAAATCAGTAGCCTTGCTTTTTTGAGGATTTAATGGGTTAACCAGCTTTACACCCTCCCTTTTGGGAGGATTTCCAATTGGCTTAATGTTTTCTCTATTTTCAGAGCCATGGTGAAGGCTTGCCTCAAATTTGTGGGGTTCTTATCTCTTATGTAATATACATCCTTTTTATTGAATGCATCAGAATATTTGATCAAAAATGACTCATCACATGGCCCTATCCTAACACGAAATATCCTCAAGGTCTTATTAAACCTTGTGTTGAAATCATGTACTAACTCATTAGGATTCTTTTTGATGTTTTAAAATTATGTCAAAAGAAACCTAGGGTTAGTTCTATCACCATATTGCAATCTAAATGCATTACTCATCTCAGTCTAAGAATCTATAGAGTTATCTGACAATTCTTTATACTAGTCCCTGGCATCCTCTTCTAAGGTATGGATAAATAGCTTGATATATACATCTTCATGTTCAATCTCAAAGTCTTCCATCATATTGATAAAAAAGCTTTAGATGCTGATCACCAGTTATAGCATTGTTCCCTTGGAACTTTGGTAGTTTGTTCCTTACATCTTGAGGCACTGCATTTAGATAACCAACCATTCCCACAAAATTTATAGGTCCAAAAGTGTTTACAACAAATGGAGGTCTGGGTGGGGGCTAGGCCATACTATTTTGAGGAGGTGACCCTGGAGGGGTGAAAAATTGATAAGGGGCTGAGGGTCCTTGGAACATAGGAGTATAATTTTCAAAATGGATACACCCTAAAGGCCTTATCTCTTGGAAATCCCTATTAACCTCGTAAAAATACAAAAGTGCGAATGTGCAACAAACCTTTAAAAATTAAATGAAGGCCCTTCTCCAGCTAGACAATTCAATTCAATAAAGAGGCTACCTAATTCAGAGTCACTTGAATTGAAGTCTTCAATAATAGGTCGATCATTTCATCAATGGAGATCCCTCTCCTTGTCTGCTGATCCCCCATAACTCTCCAAGATTTTCTTCCTTCTGATTTTGCTTTTCCTAGCTCTTGAAATAGTATCCTAACATGATCTTGAGCAAAGAAAGATCTTCTTCCTTCTAGCTTTGCCAATTTTAGTAACAAATCTGACTTTGACAGAGTTTTAAGACACTGGTACTCATTAAAAAATAAGATCAACAGGGAGTCACCACTAACGATTTCCTCCCTAGTTGTGAAAATGCACTAAATATGATTTATCAAATGTCTATAAATGCTATAAACTAGAAACAAAAAGATTCTAACCTTTTTTTACCTAGATTTTTCAAATGAAAGCTAGTGCACTAGGTGTGAAAACTGAAATAATTACATGCTTTGCACGTGGAGAATACAAGAAGTTTTTACCAGTGGTCTAAATGTGAGTTGAATTCCCAAAGAATGACACTAGAAGCATGTTGGTACCCAAATTTAATATCCTTCAAAGACCGAGTAGAATAATGGGTTTGATAGGACACTTAGAGGCAAATAGATTATCATGTATGTCGTTTTGTAGTCAGGGAAGTAATCTATTAACTCTCTAGCACTTATGTTTTAACAGGAGTGGGTAGCACCTAAAAAGGATGTGATCTGATCCTAACTATTTTAGGTTGCACCTTTCAACCAAGGTAAGAGAACCTATTTTGTAACCTCCGTTATTGAATAATACCGGTAAAACCTTATTTTGCATAAATTTTGTAGAGAAGACCTTGGGAAAATATGATCAATACACAAAATCTGACTCTCACGAGTTATCACTTCCAGATCATGGAGATATTTTCACAACAAGGCAAAGGTTAATAAAGACATTTGAAATCCTGGTTGTTTCTGCATGCTTTGGTAATGGAAATTATGCATTTGTGCACACACAGGACAAACAAGGGTAGTATAGGTAGGATTGGTTGTTTTAAATGAATTTTTTGGTGGGAGGTGGGGCAGGATGAACTTGATTCACCAAATCCTTGAGGAATCTTACAAAATGGAAGGTTAAACCAATAGAATGCCACAAAATAGCTAAATTTTTTCTTTAACTAGAATATGTGCTTTAATGGAGGCCCAGATTAACACTTTTTCACACAATATTTGAGATTCTATCATGAAGGCTCAAGTTACAAAATCCAACAAAGCGTCAAGATCTCGAGTCAAATTACGCCTAAGGTACACCCAGAGAGGATTATAGACAATCTCATAATGATGAAAGAAAAGTGATTTTAAATTGTTTATTCCAATCCCATATGAAAGCTCTTAAGAAAAATGAAATTACAAATTCCACTAAACTGTCACAAGGATTAACACCTATGTGATTGAATCAAATTTTAGTACAAGATTGCAACAGAAACAAGAAAAACTACTCGCATACATTCATAAATAAAACAAACACATTTTGCTCAAGACAACACAAAATAACTCGAATTTGATTAAATGTATCGGCAAAGGAAATTTTCTAGAATAGTCTCAGAGCTTGTTAATGGTTGTATGCTTACAACCACCTTGACATGATCAGATTTAATACAAAATAAATATACAAGCTCTTGAAACGGATTCTCAAAATGATGGGCTCTGTCAATATTTTTCTATTAGAAAATTCAGTTCCGACCCCTAACACTCCAACCATTTGAGCGAAAAAAATCATGCCATTTATAACATTTTACACCAATGCACCCATAAACTATATTTGAAAATCATCATACAAAACATCACTCCTTGGTTCTCACTTGTTTATGTGTGTGACTTGCATGGATCATCTTGCTCTACCTCCATCAACAAAAGCTAGGCTTATTAGTTCATCTGTACTCTAGGGCACAATGAGTTGCTTGGTACTATTTTGTAGTGCACATTGTTTTTCCATTAGACCCAAGTGTCCTCTATTATTCCACTCACATGTATCCTTTCTTGGGGCACCATCATCAACCCTTTTCATTAATTTACGCAGGTTGTAACTGAAGCTCGATAATAAAAACATTATATTATGTTTCTATGTTAGTTTGGCTTGTTTACTTTCTCGTATTTCATTACATTTTGTATGTCTTATGGAGTTAGGAATATTTCAATTTCTCGTATTACATTACGTTTTGTATATTGCATGGAGTTAGTGTTTTCAGCAATGGATAATTGTTTGTAGTATGGATTTTCATGTCATTCTACTTTTGTCGTATGCTTATATTTTTCATAAGGACCGATGACGTAGCTCTTATGGTAATATGATGACATCAAAATTGTTCCAATACACGCAGCTAGCTAGGCTAAGCTCTTCTCTCCCCTCCACCACATTTCTTCTACAGATCATTTTCTTCTAACCCTCATCTTCTGTCTCACCAGGGCATCTTGCCTCCTCCCATTCTTCTATCTATATCTCACCTTTTCGATTGTCGATTGGCTTCTTTCATCACCCCATCGACACTCGAGGGGCATCTCTCCGTCCTACTAAATTTATTCTATCCCTTCAAAATTTTCTTCTGCTACTATCTTTGAAGTGGCATCACTTACACCACCCCAAAGAGGGGCAAATGTAGACACCTATAATTATGCCCAAGCAATTTAAATCCTTAAATTGTGGTAATTATCCCCTTTCTCACAAATCGATGACATATAGTCAAAAGTGCTTATATTCCCTCTTGTTGTTGTTAATTAATTACAATACACTAATTGATTAAGTTGCTATCCAAATAACACCCTAATTAATGACCTTCCGTTAATAAATCACCTCTTCTATCTAGATTAATTAACAATTATTAATTTAATTAGTCTTCCCCTTCATTTAATTAATAAATCAATATTTATTTGATTTAATCCCCTCATAATGGACTAAATCATACTAATATTCCTCTAATTGGCTTCTATAGGCTTACAACCTATCTATTAGTTAATCACTTTTGATTAATTAAAACACCCCCAACTCCCATGACTTGCTAAGCATAAATTAAACCCATCTAAAGTAAGGTTACCTTTAATAAAGCAACCTTATCCATTCCTAGTCATGTTTCACCTTTATCCCACATGTAAAGGGATGAAGTGTTTCCTTTATCCATTGGGCTATAGAAGGATCCCTCCTTCTACCTTTATACCTACACCTAATTCCCTTGAGAAAGCAAAGGAAAGCACATAGTCTTGCACTAAAATCCTTTTGCCATTCTCAAGCCCCTCCATCATCCATCTTGAAGAGCTAGGCCTCACACCCAAGCATCCATGAAGGATCAAAGAAAGCAATATTGTTGATTGCCATTGGACTACATAGGTCCACTTGATTTAATTAGGCAATTAGAAGAATAGAGTTCTTGATTTGCATTATGCTTGATTTCATTATTTCAAAGTTATGATGCTAATGTAGGCCTTGTTCATTTCTTCATCTTGATGGTACTTTCTTCTTGTTTCTAGCTAGGTTAGGGAACTATTTTAGGTGGTAGTTTCTTGCTTTCAATCTAACCTAGGAAAAGAATAAGTGTACACATCGAGAAAATGAAGAGGAAAAGTGTGAATATTCACTATGGGAGTCACTAGCCATTCCAGGGAAGAGGGATCTATTGCACAGACTACTACCATGCAAAATTGGTCAACTTAAAATCAACCCCACAAGGCTAACAAGAGAAAGTGCTTACCAATGTGGCTCAACCTAAGAGAAACCATGGAGAACAACGAGGTAATAATCTAAAGCCTCCATTTTATGTTTCATTGATTATTAGAGATAAATTGGAACATAATTGTATGATTGATTAAGGGCGGCAGGTTTTGTAATGCCGAAGCAAATAGCTGATTAGCTGGGTCTCAAATATGAGGTCATCTCTAAAGGAGTAGTATAATTAGATGGGACAACAATGACCACTATTGGAATAATC
Source organism: Taxus wallichiana var. yunnanensis (assembly GCA_018340775.1). Classification (NCBI taxonomy): domain Eukaryota; kingdom Viridiplantae; phylum Streptophyta; class Pinopsida; order Cupressales; family Taxaceae; genus Taxus; species Taxus wallichiana. The sequence goes on from CM031236.1 coordinate 107,666,882, forward strand.
AAGGATTTGAGTCTCACTCTACATGCCTGCCCTAAAGTGACCAGTATTCACAGAACATGTCACCATAGAATTGCAAGCACATTTTACAACATACAGTTTTCTGCCAAAAATCCAGGAATTGAGTGCACTAATGCTTGTCATGATCACGATTGTGATTTTCGGGATCATATCTACAAAAAGTCACTAGGTGCTCGAGGGGAAAAATCTCATTAAATATCTCCCGCATTCAACTCCTTCTTCTAGTAGATCACTCTTTTTCAATTCGCCAACCACTTCTGCCCCTAATCTGTCAAATCTAGCTCCTTACGTGCTCGGGAGAAGAAAAATAGAAAATATGATCGAGCTCAATAGTCAGACCATTTTAATGGTGAAAGACATCTTCCAGATCTCCCCACCAAACTCAGATATCAACATTAACTCCCCTCTCTTCCTGGCATGTAGGAAATACCAAGAAATCATGAAGACTTGCACTTCCAGGCATGTTTCAGTAAAATGGGGGAAAAATCAGATTTAGACTCTCAGTTGTCGTTGATCTTTACTTTGAATTTGGGCCATCCACGTGGAAGATTCAAATCTTAAAAATAGACCTAGGGTTCCCTCTAACTTTTTACAACTTTTGGAAAAATGGAAAATTTCACATTTTGTTTCATGCCTCTCGCCCTTGGGAAATGAGCCTGACATGTGTCCTGAGGTGGGTCCCAAAGGAACCATGGATAAATTCTACCATTTGACCCTCTTTTTGGAAAAAGGAAAATTTTCCAAGTTTTCCCCGCAGCTCTGCCCTTCCACTTCAAGTTTCCAATGTGGGTCCCAGCGGAACCACGCTCCCTTTTATACTTTTAACTCCTTTTCCCACAAAGGGAAAATTTTCCAAATTTCCTCTGAAGGTCCGCACCTCCGCCTTTGACTGGAGAAAGCTTTGACCTTCCCTTCATCGGGCTTTTGGGCCATTTTGATGTTTTGATCCTTTGAATATCAGGGGGAAAAAAATGCAAGTTACCCCCGATGGTCCACCTCCCCACCCCTTTGACTTGAAACACATTTTGACTAATCCTTTGTTGGGCTTGCGGGCCATTTTTGATATCTTAACCCTTTTGAGCATAAGAGGCAAAAATTCTAAGTTTCCCCAATGGTCTGCTTCCCTACTCCTTTTGACTTGTCAAACTGCCACGTGTCATAATGGCGCATCTTGAGATAGTCCCAAAAGTTGAGACCTTGAATGAGCGTGGGCTCACCACGTGTCCTGGCCCGGAAAAATTTGTTTGAAGGCTTGAAGCTCAGTGGAAGGTGCCAAGTGTCATGCTCTAGGGCACTCTCCTTTGGCCATTGAAAAGTAAAAGAAAAATGCAAAGTGAGCGGAGGCCTCCAAGTGTTATCCTGGCACTTCTTTAAAAGACTCTGAATGAGCGCAGGCTCACCACATGTCCCTGTTTTCCGCCAAACTATTTTAGCTGCATAAAATTTATCTAAGTTTGAGAAAATCATCAGAAACATCCACGTGTTCTCCCAACACTACTCCAAGGCCAAACCAAAAATTATATCTTCAAATGAGTGCCATTCCTCCACGTGGACACATTTTTAAGTTGATGTGATTCATAGAAATTTTGAAGTACCCAGCCGAGCTGCATCCAACCAAAAGATGCCATGTGCCTTGTTGATGTAAGGATGTAAATTTGACCAGAGAAACACCCGTCAAACCGTAAAATATAGAAAAATGATCATTTGAGCTCTGAAAATGAAATTTTCTCCAAGGACAGAGAATTTAGAAATGTTACAAGGCTCAAATATGTTCCTCAGAGATACATTCATTCATTTTTCTTTAAGTATTTAGGTCATAAATGACAAGGAAGACAAATCCTCGACCTTGGAGAATGGAAAATATGGGAGAACTTGAGTTTTTAGATGAAAAGAGAATGGGAGACCCAAATTACAGACCTTTTCCAAAGGAACAAAGAAACAAGGAGAAAACAATGGACTGATAAGTGATCTACGACCCAGGAATAGATAAAAAATGGCAAAAAAGAGTAACCAGGAACAACACGGGAAAAATAAAGTGACAGAGGTCAGAATCGATATATTTTCAAAGGAAAACTACAGTGAGACCATTTTGAGCACCAACATGTTGGTTTGATCATATACTAGGATCTTTCTTAGGAGAAGGCTTTGGAAAAATCAGCTTTACAACTCGCAACTTCATGAATGGTTAGTCATATGATCTCTTTTTCTCTGAACTTAAAAATTCAAGTTTATCAATGATTAGAATAAGCAGTCTCATTATACTGTACATTCAATTGGGATAAGAAGAGAAAGATACAGGATATATGATACTAACATCAGCTAGGTTGGTTCCAGGTTTGTAACTATTGCATTTGGTTATGATTGAATGTAACATCCCCATTTTATACCTTAGAACAAGTGAATTTTTTTTTTTTTTTATTTTTTGATAATTGCATCCTGGTTCTAAATACATAATTTAGAACTCACAAATCAAATAACCATTCATATAACAGACAACCATATGCAGCTGTAATGACTCGGATTACTTCCGATCTATTCATTCCATGACTCGGTAATCTACCGATCTATTCATGAGTAAAAAGAGTTGGTGTTTTTAGATAACACTTTACTCTTGCGGTTCTCTTCCCTACTCTGGGATTCAGAATGCTCTGTCCAAGGAACCTAACTGAATAATCGTTACTATTATTCATCGGCATCTCATCCCTTAGACTAGGTGAATTAGGACAACGCAATCAAGAGCTTGCGATACTTTGGCCAAAGATTTGAAACATACTGTTTATGTCTCGTATTCCTTAACGGCATACTCGTCAATCTGGAATACGTCCTTCACCCCATTCTTATGTTATATAGAATGTCTTATACTGACTACTGTCAGTCCTTCCTTCACAATCGAATCACTCGAGGCGATTAACAAGGTGATAATGTGATATGGATGCCCACGAGGATTAGGGATATGGTGACATACTGGTTCAACCTTGCAGTTCAACCAATGTGTCATGATACCCCAAATCTCCTAGGCAGCCTCATAACATGACCACGTTCTTAATCGGACCCTGAGTAACTCATGCGAGATCAAAGTGTAAATCTTAGCGATCAATGCAAAGGGTGTCGCCAAAAATCACCTGCATTGTTGTAACTTCGAGAAGATCCTAATCTTCTCGGAGGTACAACCCTGTAGTTGACTTGTGTCATCAACCTTTAAATCCGCCTCGAAAAGATCTACTTAACAACATGCGTTACGCACTTGAGTTTAAATTACTTTAAAGACTTTTCCTAAGTTTAGCCTTTCCCGATCCCTGGATTCTTCATCTTAAGACGACCCTCCTCTATAAAGCCCATTACATGGTAGAGGTATTAAGGTCAAACTCTCGTCAAGGAGTCATTAGAATACACCTGATTCTAAAATAACATAATTGGACAATATCTCATAACCTTTACTTGAGATTGCCATCTGAACTCCATTTGATTTATATCAGTTCTCATAACTGAATTTATATCATACTTATTAGTATAAGGATATAAATGATTAAGAATCCTATTAAGTGATGTCCTGTCATAATCAAGACTAGGGATCAGTAATTTAATTCAACTTGTTTAGCGTTCTGCTAAACACTCATATGAATTCAACCACATTTTCTTGTAAGCTTTCATTGTCAATCACAAAAGCATCCAAATTAAACAAAGATAACATTGCCACTCTGGTATATAAACCGAAGAAGGTCAACCATCAGAAATAGAATACAACACATAAGTATCAAGCACTTATTTCCATTCCTTTCAAAATTATACAATTACATTTTATGCAAACAGCATACTTGATACAATGCTTAACGGAAAAGAAACATCTTTCCACATACAGTACATTTATATAATCAAGCTGTAATTCATTATGAAACACATTAATAAATCTGATCATCCTGTCAGATCTGCATTGCTTTTACCACTTACGGCAACCATCTGCAAAATAGTCAACATGAGTCAGTTCGATGAACTGAGCATGATAAGCACTAACTTTTAAAACAATTGCAATCCATCAATTGTTTTCATTAAACACCCTGTTTAAATGATATCAATAATCCAAACAAGTAAACATGATTCAGACTATGCCTTTGTAATACAAAATGACTACAAATATGTAACTCTATCATTGTTACAGAATAGTCCTAATCACTTCTCAAATATTCCATCGAATATTAAGAATCAAGGAACGAATGTATACAAACAATCATTGAATCCAAATCACAACATTGGACAGATCGTTTCATTCATCCAAAAAGGAAAATATCATAACAATTCGTGATTCTACCAATATGTTACAAAACAATTCCCACATTAGACAGATATCAACAAATATAAATAACTGAAGAGAAAGAAACATATCATTCATACTTCCTTTCACATAAGTTCATTACTGTTCTGTCTACACATATGAAAAACATTCAACCAGTATGTATATGAACAAGTCCGACAAGCCACAGGAAGAATCACTATTTTAAATCAAGAAATAAAACACAGCAAAACTCCTGTACAGCAGCTAACACATCAACAATCCCATATATCAACCTTAAGCCCAATACTAGTTCCTTTTATACACAGTATGGCTTTTCGACACAAGTTGAAATCAAGGAACCTTTAGCATAACGCTGTAAACAACAGACTTCATTGCATTAAGCAATTTGAGGTTTCCCAAAGACTATGCCAAGACGATCACACAGTAATTCCGAAACATGCTCAGTCTAAATCGGACTGAAGTAAACGGAAAGGAACATAGCATATCTATTCTCACCAGGGCGCATTCAAACCTAAGTATGGTATTCACGACTCACTTCAACAGAGCCAGGATACAAGATAATCATTCAAACTCAAGGAACAGTGACAAAACGACAGTGTCCCAAAAATCAGATTCAATAAGGTTCAAGCAATACAAGATACCTTCCAAGAGTTCTAATGATTCCAACAGTGGTAACAAGTCGAACAATTGCATACTGATAAGGGTTATTATCCATGACCTATATCATAAAGCCGATATACAAGATGTCAAACTATTCACAAAAATCCATCAAGGCCAAATAAACATCACGAGTTCAATCTCAGGCTTATACAGAAGCCAAAAGAAACAAGATACCCTCCACAGGGTCAAACAACAGAATAAACCCAACAGTCCTAATTGAAACAGTTACACTGTCCATCTGTCAAGAATTCAACTGAGTCCTAACAACAGTAACCAAAATAATGTAAGATGATAAATCCATCCGTGCCAACAATGGCAACATTATAATCAGGCAAAAACGAACCAGAATACTAAATTCCAAAACAAGGAATCCAACGGTACCCTTACCAACATTTCGCACAAGATGGCACAGGAAAGAAACGTAGAATTTCATCCAAAGAGTTTAAACCACAAATTCTTGCAACACAAAGGTAAAATAACAAAGGTCGTGCTACCCGTTACTCTTCGAGTACAAAATCGAATTACCAGTATCCAAATAGATATTCAAACGAAGTTCAACAGTGGTCCACAATATGAATCATTCAATGGACTCAACAGAGTCGTCTGAATAAAATACATATATCCATACTGTACACTGTCAACGGGTTAGATCCCGTTACCAAAATAACAAGGAAAAACAACTACCACCGAGTCGAAAGGAAAACTGTAACACAATAGTTACCTGTTCCTAAACAATTTTAAAAGGCAGAACGAAACCAAAAAGTATCATTAGCCACTGTCATTAAAACCCACGACAGAGCTTACAATGATTCCATAATACTGAACAAACAAACAGTTCCATCAATATTTCTTCCGACTGTTTCCAAAACAAGAAACGGCGACCAAAGATCGACAACATAACAGTGGTCTATACCCAACACAGGTATATTCTATGGGCTCTCGCCGAACAGGCCGAGCATTCATACCTTTTGTAAATATATATATATATATATATATATATATATATATATATATCTCACATATTTAAGCCAGAATGAATACACAAAGAATAGAGCCATACTTCGAATTTAATAAACACCCATCAAGGGGAAATTGATAAATCGAACCAGAAGAGATACAGTACCAAAAATCAAACAAGACCTCCATAGAAAATCATCTATTTTCTCAAAACATTTAAGCAGAGTTGTTCTAATGAAATCACTTGAAAGACAGCAAGATTTTTAAAGGTTAGGGCCTAACATGCCTGTATTTTTGCTCAAATTTCTGAAAGCGGACCACCGGGAAGAGCTCGTGCTTCCTTTTCCTTTTCCAAGTTAGAGCGACCAACAAAATTTTGCTATCTCCATGGCATATATATTCTCCTTGCCAGAGAAAAGAGCTAGATAACCTCATGCTCGCCATGCAACACAAAGAAGACTGGTGCGAAGAACCAGTGAACAGGCAGAGAGAGATCCGAAAATCGCGACAAGCCAAACAAACCAACAAACTTCCCGTTTGCATGCCTTCTCGCGAGTTCCGAGCTCGACTACCGAGAATATTGAATGCAATTAAACCAACTTTCCCGCTCAGACTCCACTTCCACCGACCGCCAGAATTGGCGACAGACAAATGAAAACTCAAGTTCATTTCCAATCTTAGCGACCTGCCACGTCGGCTTAGGTTAGCTGTTGCCTATACCTCCGCCATGACCTGTCCTCCATCCTTATCCTTAGCATTTAATGACATAGAAAACGCCGCCCATGGTTCGCACCCCTCCATAGGCCCCTTTACATTCTTCTCATTAGTTAGGTTAGTAACTTAGGTTAGAATTTAGGATAATACCTAATCTAACTTCCATAACATAGATACTAACTTAGGACATTAACACATAGCCTAGGTCTAGGTTAGATTAACACTAATCTAACCCCTAGGTTAGGTTTAGTCTTAGGTTACTAATCATTTAATAATTCCAGTTAGGTCTGCATTCTGTACACTCAGAAAAGACCTATATCATACCTTCTTAAACAGGGTTAGCTCCTGTTCTACTGCAGAATCGTATGTAACCGAATTATTACCTGGTCCACGATCGAGACCTTCCAGATATACTTCGATATCGGGAATCAATTCATTTCACTTGATCAGCCTGAGTCATACTCCTGACTAGCTTATTCAATGCTGCTAGACCTTGCAACCTGTTCAAGGTCTGTGATTTTAATTCATCACGAACAAACTTAAAGCAATACTTGGATCAATTCCACTGATCCAAGACTAGGCATTATAGATGGATAACTCTATAATTTATTCCGAGATCAGATTAAACTCAGATACAAAATGAAATAGATAAAAGAGTCTAATCATATTCTGACTCAGTCAAGATCTGCAATCTGCAAAGAAATTACAGTACATATCAAGCATGATTCCTTAATCTAGGAACACATCCTTTTTACAAAAGAAATCACATATCAACACTTGTATGCATAGGAGAAAGTAACAACAGTTCAGGGTGTTACATGCTTCCCTCCTAAAAAGATTCATCGTCCCGATGAATTACATATTAAATTAACCTTCAGGTCAATCAATTTATTAGTACACAAACAATGTGACTACTTCCATAATTGAATAGTTCCAGAAATCAATGTCACAACATATTTTATTCAACCTGAATAAAGTCTGCCTTCATCTGGCTTTCATAAATACTTAAAAAACAATCAGTTCATAAAAGTATGTTTTATCAACAGATTTCATTCTGTTGAAAAAGAGAAGGAAAAGCAATTTTCATCTCTTCCAGATTTTCCCAAGTTGCACTTTCTTCGCTAAACTGGTCCCACTGGACCTTACATTGCTGTATATCACGATTTCTTAAATGCAATTGGCGAGTTTCCAGCACTCGTGTGGGTTCAACCACGATTATTCCTGGGTCTTGGACCTACAAGGAATTCCAATTTAAAACATGTGACAGATCTGAAACGTATTTCTTGAGCAAAGAAATATGGAAAACATCATGCATGCGAGATAAAGCAGGTGGCAATGCTAAACGATAAGCTACAGGATTGATTATTTCGACAATTTCGAAAGGTCCCACAAATCGAGGTGACAACTTGGCAGCCTTGCCAAAAGTTATAGAACTCTTTCTAGGTTTAACATGAAGAAAAACCTTATCACCAAGCTCAAACCTTCTATCAACCCGCTTAAGGTCAGCATAGCTCTTCTGTCTATCCGTTTCTTCCTTCAATCGTTCACGAATCAACTTAACTTGCTGTTCCATTTCTGTGAGAATCTCTGGTCCAATTGCCACTCTATCCTCAACACTGTCCCAACTAACAGGGGTTCGCACTTTCTTCCGTAAAGTGCTTCAAATGGTGCCATCTTAAGAGATGAGTGATAAGTGTTGTTGTATGCGAACTCAACTAATGGAAGATACTCTTCCCATTTATACTGTTGATCCATGCAATACATTCGCAACATGTCCTCCAACACTTGATTTACCCTCTCGGTTGCCCATCCATTTCTCGATGATATGCGAATCGAAGTTTAGTTTCATTCCTAGGGCTGCGTTAAGCGTTTGCCAAAACCTTGACGTCATTCTAGGATCCCTATCAGATATAATCAGTTCTGGTACACCATGTAATCTGAAAATTTCGTGTACGAATCTCTTGGCCAAAGACAGTGGTGAATCATCCTTTAGATTTCCAGCGATGAAATGAGCTACCTTGGTCGGTTTATCTCGACAACTACCCGAGATAACATCATGCTTATTCCGGACATAGGTAGTCCTTATACAAAATCCATGGTTATTACTTGCCATTTGTCACTACGGTATGCTATGAGGATATAACAGATCCAATGAGGGTGCATATGTTCTGCCTTCACCCGCTGACATTCCAGACAATGAGTCACCAAATTAATCACATCCTTTTTCATACCTTTCCAAAAGTATTGCTATTTCAAATCAGCTAGCATTTTTGTGATACCTGGGTGTCCAGAGAAAGGTGAATTATGAAATTCAACTAACAACTTCTTTCTCAATTCATTCAGCATAGGTACATATACCCTGTTTTCATAACGCAAGATTCCTTCATTGTCAAAATGAAAACCTTTATACCTTTTATCTTTAGGTTACTGCAAGCGCGCTTACTTTTACTTCTTTGAAAGTATGCATCCGATTCGAGGCACTTTTACCTCGTCTTTAAACTGAGTTCTTAATGTTATAAGAGCAGAAATGTGCCTCCTACGACTTAGAGCATCAACTACTCTATTTTCCTTCCCTTTGATATAGCTAATATCAAAGTCATACTGTGATAAAAACTCTAACCACCTTCTCTGTCTGGCATTCAGATTGGGCTGAGTAAAAATATATTTCAGTCCTAAGTGATCAGTTTTCAACTCAAAAGGTTTCCCTAGTAAGTAGTGTCTCCAGACTTGAAGTGCATGAACAATAGCAGCAAGTTCCAAATCATGAGGGGCATAATTCAGCTCATGTAACTTAAGTTTTCTACTTTCATATGCTATGACCTGATCATTTTGTAGCAAAACACCTCCAAGGCCTTCCCGAAGCATCCGTTACAAATGAAAATTCCCATTAGGTGCAGTACAATAATATAGGTGCAGAGTCAACTGGTCTTTCGAGACTTTTGAAAGCCGCTTCGCACTTGTCATTCCATATGAATTTCTTATCCTTCTTTTGCAATGAAGTTATTGGTGCAAATACCTTAGAAAAATCCTTTACAAATTTTCTATAAGTAACCCAAGAAGACCCATGAAGCTTCTTACTTCATGCACATTTTTCGGTGCAGGCCACTCAGTTATTGCCACTATTTTTGAAGGATCTACAACGAATTCCTTCTTTACTTATGACATGACCCAAATAGTGAACTTCTGAATCAAAGAAAGAACATTTGGATAACTTACCATACAACTTTCTCTTTCTCAAAATTCCCAAAACTATCTTCAGATGCTCATTGTGCTCTTCAACACTTTTAGAATAAATGAGAATATCGTCCAAGAATACAAGTACAAACTTGTCCAGGTATTCTTGAAAAATATTGTTCATTAAATTCATAAAGGCTGTGGGTGCATTAGTTAACCCAAAGGGTAAAACTGTGAATTCATAATGTCCGTACCTTGTTCGGAAAGCTGTTTTATGAATATCTTCCTCTTTAATCCTTAACTGATGATAACCAGATCGAAGGTCTATCTTAGAATAAACCGCTGCTCCACGCATCTGATCAAACAGATCATCGATCCTAGGAAGTGGATATCGGTTCTTGGTTTTGCTTTGTTCACATCCGATAATCAATACACACCTTAGTGTTCCATCCTTCTTTTTCACAAATATCACGGTGCTCCCCAGGTGAAACACTTGGTCTAATAAATCCTTTAGACAAAAGCTCTTGTAATCGTGTGCTTAAGCTCGACTAACTCGGTAGTAGTCATCCGATAAGGCGCTTTGGAAATAGGTTCCGTTCAGGATTTGATTTCAATGGTAAAGTCAAATTCTCTCTTGGGTGGTAACCCTGGTAATTCCTCAGGAAAAACATCCCTAAAACCTTGTAGCAGAGGGAATTGTTCCATGAAATCATCATCTTCTTCTGAAGATTCAGATATCTTTACCGCATAAAGGGTACAACCTTTATTCTTAGCCTTTTTAAGCTGCATAGCTGACAGTTTTCTAACTGAAATTTCCCGTTTCACACCTTGAATCTCTGCTGATTCCAGCTGATCATCTAAACATTTTATGTTCTTTTCATAGCAATCTACCTTTGCCTTATGGTCAGCTAACCAATTGACACCAATAATAATGTCATATGATCCTAAAGGTGCAACATAGAGATCAACTTCCGTGGAAAAGTTAGGTAAGTCAAGGACTGCCCCAAAAAGACACATACTCACTGTATGAACAGAATTATTACCATACTGTACAGTCCAAGATTTATCCATTTTCCCAGCTTTTCTTTTAAGTTTAGAAGCTAGTTTATTAGATATAAAACATTCGGTAGCTCTGTATCAAAAAGAATAGTGCGGTATGCCGAATAACTTACCTTAACTTCTATAGGTGTCACTTGCTTTTTAGCTTGCTTGTCATCGCTGCGGCATGTATCTTATCTTATGCTGCTGATTACGATCATCCTTCTTCAAAGGGCATTGATTAGCATAGTGGTCCTTACCACAATTGTAGCAGCCTCCTACAGGTCCCTTTTTAGGCTCAAAGTTGCCTCCAGTTTTATAATTGTCACGCTGCCCTCCATAGGGCTTCTGCCCATTATTATAATTTTTAGCAAAATTATCCTTTACGTTTCATGGTGCTTTCTCGCTGGCTTATTTCTGCTGCCTTCTTATTGTTATCTCTGAAACTTACTCTTGTTTCCAAACTTTTTCCATGGTCCTTTTAAGTGCAAGAGAGGTTGAAGAAGGGTTTGCGGTCTTCTTCCGCACTTCCTCCTTATGAGCGAAATAGCCTTTAATTTCATTCTAAATTTCATTTAGGAAAATTTGAAAAGGCGAATTTTCGGAGTGGGTCGGTGTCTGTTACTTTAAAATATATAGTATATTTTTTTGGGGGTTCGGCTTCGCCTTCATTTGAAAACATCTCTATAAAAACCTATGTGATTCGCCGGGGTAGTATACCTCAGTAGCTTACCAAATTACCAATCTTTGTGAAATTTGAACTCGCATACCCTTGAGCACGAGAGATTCATATTACGATTGTGCCAGCGACAAATGCGGTGTTGGCGCGCGTGACAGGCAATATTGGCCAGCGACAGCAAAGATCTGTGCGGCGCGCGAAAGAGAGATTTATCTTGTGCGACAAAGAGAGCATCTTGTGCGCAGACAAGAAGCTGAGCGCAGCGACAAGATATGTGCTTGACGCGACCCAGAGGCTATGCTTGGACGCGCGCAAAGAGCTATCTTGCGCGCGACTTGGGCTCTGAAGTGACCGCGACAGAGAGGAAGGGTGGACCGCGGCGAGAAAAGGTTGACTCGGGCATTGTTGGCGCGACCTCGGAGCGAGTTCACGCGCGACAGACCTCGAGAGGCCCAGGCCAGTCGCTTCTTGGTTCTTTTCTTGTGGCCTTGGACTCTTTTGAGAATAATGGAAGGTGCCGGCTCAAAGAATACGAATAACCTAAAAGTAAGTAAGAAATCTCGAAATCACTCTTGAGTATTTTGGAAACTCTGTAGATACGAGATAGTGTAAATACCAATCATATACATGCCACAAAAACAATCGAAATCTTGTGTGTGTGGAAGGTATTATTGAGGTGGACATGCGTTACTTGCGATATCACGGTCAAACAAATGAAACCTACGATAATATGCCGAGATCTTGAAGATATTGTTCTGTTGGGGTGCGACCGAGAAGTGCGGCTAGATATCACGGAATCAAACACTCGGCAAAATGGAAGGCAAAATCAAAATCAAACTCGGGTCGAGAAAGAGAAACCGGGTGATTGCGATATTGCTTCTGAAATTCTACTCAAAAAAGTAAAGCATTGAAAACAAACAAGAATATGTGGACCATTGGCGGGACATACAAGTTTGATTGGGCAGCTAAATTTCCATTTATTGAACTTTTGTTGTATCATCTAATTACGAAGAAATCCCATGTGAATGTACATGTACAATATGTACGTGGAAATTGGGAAAGCAACAAAAAATGCAAGCGAAGTTGGACACTATAGAAAAACATTGTGGAAAACAATATTTACTTGATAACGAGGGCGGATGGCCGAGAAAATCAAAACACATAGGTGGAAAAGCGAAAAGGAGTGCATGCGTATCGAGATCGCGAGCGGAATATGAGGCGGAGCGAGAAAAAACACGGACATCTGTTGGAAAAGGGAGGAGCGATCACATCGCATATTGGTAAGATGAAAGAAACTAATCTACAAGCAAAATTCATACGATTCTCTACTCTTTTTCAAATACTTAAAAAAGGAAGAGGCAATGTCGATTTCCTCGATTTGAGTTTTGTATCAATTTAACGGAATCTTTGAATGTACCTCGGTCTCATTGGTCAGAGTAGTGGATGGGAAATGGCAAAATGCCTCTCGATGATAGAGAAGGAAGATTTGAAAGAGAATGTAAAAAAGCAAACTTTATCTCTCTTTGATTGATGAAGTGACATTGATCGACAACACACCGCATGGGTATGTATCCACATCTATACATTAGAAAATCATATAAGGACACCTCATCATTGGGTGTTATGAAAATGGTTGAAAAGCTAATCTTGAAAACCTATACAAAATAGTTGTTTCTCATTTGAAAGATGTTCTTTGGTATGGTGATTATGAAATTGCTACGAAGTTGGTATGCGTTGGAGCGGATGGTGCATCGTCATGCGGGGTCACCGAACAGGGCTCTGTGTTAGATTACAAACAACAGTGGCCCCATATATGCTACCAATTCACTGCATGGCTCACAGAATGAATTTAGCATATAAAATGGTAAGCAACCATGAAAATGTTGCTAAATTAGAAGACCTAATAAGAGAACTCCATGCCTATATGTCAAGCAGCCCAAAGCGTTTTCTGGAGTTCCAAAAATTTGCAATTGGAATTACAGACGGCAAAAAACTTCTGAAGGATGTGGAGACTAGATGGATCTCTTTGTATGAACCAGCATGCAGAGTTCGTGAGGAGTATCCTTCATTGGTTGGTTTCATGCACAAATACCGTCATGAAGTTGATAGAGCGAGGGACTGTTGTTCCGCTTAAGCGGTTTGGAGACTTTGCTTACATTGGTTGGTATTCTTCCAATGTTGAAGGAGATCAATACAACGATGAAGCATGCACGGGCGATTGATCTATATCGTGGATTTTATAAGGATGAGGAAAATGGTATGTCAAAGTCTTGATATATTGTCTTGTTCCCAGGATAGTTTTGATGCACTGTTTTTTTTGAAAATTGGAGAGATTTATTAGATCTTAAAAATCCTAACACCTTTTTGAGATTTAATATCCACGATCACCTATGCATCTCTGTTAATGGGAGGAAATACCATGCACATCTTGCAAAGGCGTCGAAGATATTACGAGGATCGGAGCGAGAAGATGTTCTGTGACACGTAATTTGTTTGAGTCTGTGATAGTTGAGACAAGAATAAAGCTTAAAAAATTTGAAACCTTGTCATCGAAATTAGGGAGCGTTTACTGTAAAGACAAAATTACGGAAGCATGGGTGTGATGAATCCGAATTTTGGAATACGAAAGGTGGCCGTCTGAGACTTTGTCGATAAGCATTTCCATAAGTCAATGGGTACAATAATGGAACAATTTACAAAGACTTGAGCTCAAAGTGCAATCAAAGGTATCTTGAATGCCGATTTATTGAAGTTTGATCGACCATTTTACAACAACAATGAGGAACCAATATAAGAATTTAGATCAACCTTACGAAAGTGGTGCTATTACTGAGGCGTGGCGAGGAATCTTTCAAAGTTCTATCTTACAAGAAGATATCGGTGAGTATTTCGGACTATATGAGTTATGCCGGACAATGATTTTGGGTGCATGGAGGATGAAAGGGTTTTCGAGTGCATTGTCATTTATAAAATCAAAGCGAGAAGCAGGTTGGACAAAAATGCGGAAAGTTGCATGAGGTGTTACGTTTCTCGATACTCCTCGAAACCTTTCCGTTTGTGAGCAATTGCGCCTTTGGAATTCCCTTTGCGAAAGAAGAGGTGTAAATAATACATTACAAGTACAAATATTCCCAACCTTGAGAGTGTAATTGGCTCTGCGTCACATTCTACGAGAAGACAACATCGACTTTGATGAAGCTATTGATAATGGGTATTTGACTTTAAGTAGGTATCTTCTTTATCTTTTATCTTTATCATTAAAGATGTTACGAGTCTATATACTAAAAATGTCGAGCAATTCACCCATCTATCTACTAATCCATTTCTCGTGTTGGATTTTTTTAAAACACAGATCTAGCTCATTACCAGTGGCAGTGATGATTTCAACTTTAAGCAGGTATCTTTTTCCCCTTAATCTTATTGTTAATTTGTTTGTTACTTTTTAAATTTTGACAGAGCAATTGCTCACTGGAATTCCCTTTGCGAAAAAAGAGGTGTAAATAATACAGTTACAGGTACAAATATTCCCAACCTTGAGAGTGTAATTGTCTCTTCGTCACATTCTACAGAAGACAACATCGACTTTGATAAAGCTATTGATAATGGAGTGTTTCAACTTTAAGTAGGTATCTTTTATCTTTATCTTTATCTCCATTAAAGATGTTTACAGGTCTATATACTAAAAATGTCAGGCAATTCACCCATCTTTCTACTAATCCATTTCCCGTGTTGGATATTTTTAAAACAAAGATATATCTCATTACCAGTGGCAGTGATAGGTTATAATTAAAGATATAGGTTAAACAAAGATATATCTTTCTACTATTCATTTTTTCAGCTCTGGTTATAATTAAAGATGTTATAGGTGTATGTATTTACATTTAGATAAATACAATATTTTTATTTTTTGAAAACGTGGGTTGACATCCGTCCGAGGAAGCTGTTACTTCTCGGGACTGACAATGTCAGGCAACTCACCCATCTATCTACTAATCAATTTTTTTGTGTTGAAGTTTTTAAGACAAAGATCTAGCACGTTACAGGTGATGATTTCAATTTTAAATAGGTATCTTCTTCAACATAATCTTATTGTTTGTTACCTTATATTTTTTCAGCTCTTGTTATCGTTACCTTATATTAACATTTATTTAAAGATATTGTTGGTCTATATATTTAAAGATGTTGCTGGCACTTATCAATTATCATCATTCATCATCTACGTCCACATACAATTCATGACAATGCAAATAAACAAGAAACATATATATAATACATGATAATCACAATCTAATGCAATTAAAATTAAAGATTGTATGTAAATCCATATAATTATATTCAAAAACCATAGTACATATTCAATAGTAGAAGTTTCTAGTTTTCAAAACCCTCTTTTTCTTTATCCAATTCTACTCTGCACTATTTCCCAACGGCTTCTTCCACTGTGGCTGTACCTCTTTCCCCAACACCAGAAATCTCCATGCGACAGAAAATTTGGATCAGCTGCAGTGTATAAACTATCCCGTTGCCAATAATTTTCATAACGACTAATAATCTCATTGATAAGAACCAGATTGATATGAGGAAGCATCTCCCATCTTTCTCATCAACCCACACAATCTTTTTTGTGCTTGTCCAGATCTATGAAATACTCCTTGCCCTCTTTAGAGGTACTTGTGCCCAAACCCTGTATGGTCCAAGCAACAAGTGATACCTAATTGATTGGAGAACCTGATTGATTGGAGAAGCTGATTGATTGGAGAAGCTGATTGATATGAGGAAGCATCTCCATCTTTCTCATCAACCCACACAATCTTTTTTGTGCTTGTCCAGATCTATGAAATACCCCTTGCACTCTTTAGAGGTACTTGTGCCCAAACCTGTATGGTCAAGCAACAAGTGATACCTAATTGATTGTCCGAGATATGAGGAAGCATCAAGTGATACCTAATTGATTGGAAAACAAACTAGCACTTTAATTGATTGATTGGATTGGAGAAGGTGATTGATTGATTGGAGAAGCTGATTGATATGAGGAAGCATCTCCATCTTTCTCATCAACCCACACAATCTTTTTTGTGCTTGTCCAGATCTATGAAATACCCCTTGCACTCTTTAGAGGTACTTGTGCCCAAACCCTGTATGGTCCAAGCAACAAGTGATACCTAATCGGCAAGCGAACAAAACCAGAACTCGAAAACATATAAAGAGGAAAACAAACTAGCATTACTTTGTACTATACGGTCCAGCTGGTTATCGATCCACTCAATGAGTCTCTCCAAGCTTCATACTCAGGAATTGTGTAGAAAGATAACACATTTCCATTTTTGTGAGTTGCCTACATAATACATTAACATGTGCCGACATTAGACATGGAGATACAAAACATCTGGAGGCTTGGAAAACAAATATAAAAAGTCTCAAAACACAACCAAATATACAGGGGGAACATTTAAAGAAACTAAACAACTGCTTATCTGAAGATCATGTACAGTACATCATTATCATCGAGATGGCCATATCTTAAAGATTTAATCTTTGTCATATATTTTATCTTCCTGTAGACCAAGGATTTTTTTTCTATTTACTATCTCTTTATTCTCCATTTGTTGGTGAGTGGTAGCTTCCCAAAAATTAAATTGGAAAGTGATGTCGAAACATGTCACAGTACTACCAAATTCAATATTCACATTTCCCTGATTCATGGCACAAACACTTACAGCGACTACAAGTGCCTTGGCTGAGTCACCCTCCGTTAATATTAAAGTACATTGATCAGAATTCTTCCCTCCTGCTTGATTTGCATCAAGTTTGGGAACATCATTTAATTTCCCCTTCTTGGTTCCATCAGTTTTCTTAAGATCTTTTTTTTGTTTAAACTTTTCCACTGCACTCATCAGGTCAAACAAAGTTACAAAGCTAATCTTAGACACTAGCATTGCAAAAATTACATGTACTCAGAAATGCTACATATTAGACACCACGCCTGGATATATGCGAAACAGTGAAAATTACTATAAATTTATAACAGCAAATTGTATCAGAATAAAAAATACGAATTAAAACGAATTATACTTACAATCAACATGGAAACCAAACGTTGATTCGAGAAAATTCTTTTCTTCCACGAGTGTTGCCTTAGTTGTAACAATTGGTAAATTTTTGAACGGAAGGCCTGTAAACCGATGAATTTCATTTGCTTCTATACTGAATCGAAAAATTCGGCAGCGGTTCAGAGTCACATAAAAAATGCCGTCCTCTGAACTATAGGATGACAGAACGTAATTCAAAATATCCGGATCTGTTTCGAAATGGGACATATTAACGAGCCCTGTAAAATCACACGCATCCATTAAATATTTATCTACTGAAGAGTCGAAGACATCTTTAAAACAGTATGGATGTGAGGGCATAAGAAACATCGATTGAATTGGGAAGCAGTTGGGAAGCATTGAGACCTGTAAAAATTCAAGAGCCGAAGGTGAAAACGACAAAATGACCGGTAGAAGGGTATTTATAGGCTAAATCGGGCGTCAAACGCATCAATAGACGCGCGTCAAATGTCCAAGATGACGCGCGACGCGACATTACAAATCTTGGCGCGTCGACAAAACCATTGGCGGCAATCAGCGGGAAATTGGCGCGTCGGCGTCAAGCCAAAGCGTCAGCGTCCATGACGGCGTCGTCAGCGAAGCTTGGCGTCAGCGAAGCCATTGGCGCCAGCGTCAGCGAAGCCATTGGCGGCGTCGATAGAAGCCATGACGGCGTCGCGTCGAAAGCCAAGCCAGCGTCGGCGAAGCCAGAGCGCGTGACAGCGTCGATGAAGCCATGGCAGCGTCAAGCCATTGGCGTCGACGGCGTCGATGGCGAGCGTCGGCGTCGATAGATTGGCGGCAGCGTCGATAAGGCGAAGCCAGCGGCGTCGAGCGAAGCCATCGACGCGTGGCGTTCGAGCGAAGCCATTGGCGCGTCGATAAAGCCGCGGGCGCGTCGATAGCGTCGATGAAGCGTTGGCGGCGTCGATAGCTTTGGCGTAAAGCGTCGTCGTAAGCCATGTGGCGTCGTCGATAGATCCCGATGGCGGCGTCGATAGATCCGATGTGCAGCGCGTCGATAGATACGATGTGTCGTCGTCGATTGAAACGATTGGCGTTCCTCGGCGTAGCGTAAGGAGTGATGAAGCCTTCATGTTTGCAATGCAGCCAATTGAGACACTGATTGGTGTGTACTTGATGTCTGAGACACTTGATTTTAGACATGTTACTTGTTGAGCTTGATGTATAATTGAGCTGTAAATTTTTTTTTTCAATATTTGAGACACTTGATTTTATGAATTGTACTTCAAGAAGATCATGATTAATCAATTCAAGGCATAGAAATGGCGGAGCTTCAAGAAAATTGTCTTCAAACATACAGTTGAACATTGTATCTTCAGAAAAGGAAAACAAAACATGATGGTAGCAGGAATCTACTAAAGGATCATATATTTCAAGTTCATTCTTGTAACTAATACGATATGTAAACAACCTTATTGAAAAATTTGAAAAAAAAGATATATTTTAATTCAAACACTTCAAGAGCAGTCCCGAAGAGAATCCTATACAAATTTAACTTCTATAATTTATCTGGAGTCGGCACTGTATTTTTTCTTAGATGCTAAACAGAAAGGTTGTTAAATCTTATTAAATTTGGCATGGTAAACCATGGCAATTCACCCATCTATAATCTAATCCATTTCTCGTGTTGGTTTTTTTTGAAACACAGATTTAGCTCATTACTAGTGGCAGTGATAATTTTATTGTTTGTTACAAATGGTTAAATACAATATATTATTTTTTGAAAACGTGGGTTGACATCCGTCCGAGGAAGCTGTTATTTCTCGGGACTGACAATGTCAGGCAACTCACCCATCTATCTACTAATCTATTTTTGTGATGATTTCAATTTTAAATAGGTATCTTCTACAACATCATCTTATTGTTTAAAGATATTGTTGATCTATATATTTAAAGATGTTACTGGGACTTCTCAGGACCCCTCTGTCTACAATGTCAGGTAAAACAAAGATCTAGCAAATTACCCTTGATGATTTCACTGCAAGAGGTAAGTTAAACCCTATCTTATTTGCAATTATGTTTAATTTCTTTCCAGTGATGATTCTCTCTTTATTTCTTAGAATTATATTTAATTTATTAAATATTAAACTATTAAGTTGAGTGAATTATAGATGCATACTTCATCTCAAATGGTGTCCACGTAATGGGATTATTCAGAAGATAAAAAAGATTGTAGCTAGAAGAATAGAGATTCAAATAGATTGATTGCATTTCATCAATCATTCATTAAAAAAACCTCTATCTAAATTATAAGAAATATATACACTCAAAATTATATCAACTTATAGACTCAAAGACAGAATAATCTTCATGATAAAAACCTTATATGTTATTCCATCTTTGATTAATCCAGCCTCCATAGCCTCTACACAAAACAATATCCATGATAACAAAACCATATCTTTTAAACCATTGTCTTCATTATTTCCCAAGCTCTAATTCTTACAGCCTCTACATCAAACAACCTCTCTAGTTTAAGATTATGCACTAATATAGAGGTGAATCTCTTTAAACAGTAAAGATCTGTTTCAAAACTTAGTTGCTATTTTTTCCCAAAGCCATAATTTTCAAGATAATTAAAGAAATTAAATTGATCATCATATTTCATCAGCATCTATCATTGATTATCAATTCTCATCATTCATCATCTTTCATCATCATCTATCATTATCATCATTCATCATCTACGTCCACATACAATTCATGACAATGCAAGTAAACAAGAAACATACATATAATTAAATTAAATTCAAATAACATATTACATACGCAATAGTAGGAGTTTAGTCAATAATAACAGTTTCTAATTTTGAGAAGCCTCTTTTTCTTTAGAAACTTCTACTGTACTCTCTTCCCCAACGGCTTCTACCACTCTAGCTGCACCTCTTTCCCCAACACCAGAAATAACCCCTGAACATATGAGATCTTCTGCAGCACTGTCCAGATTTTTTAAAATTCTTTCCTCTTGATTTGTTGCATCTCCGTGCGACAGCAAATTTGGATCAGCAGCTGCTTTTTCTTTGAACAAGATGTCAGGGTCAAGACCATGCTCTTTAATTATCCGCTTTAGTGTATTGTTTTGTTTGTTAACCAAAACAATATTTTGCTTCATATTTTTGCGCGGATAAGTTTTGTTCTTTCTTTGTTTCCAGTGAACTTGCAAAACCTTACTTTGACTCTTCAAATTTTCATATTTCAACTGCACCAAAAGAGTAATGTCAATTCAAAATATTAATGTAAATTCAAAATTTCAAATTAACAAAAACGATTGTTTGAATGTAATAGTACTTACAACCGCTCTATCTCTTTCGGCATTTGCGATTGATACCAAATCCTTGTCCTTTGACCATTTGTTAAAATATGCCTGGGCCTCGGCACTAATATTTTCCAATCTGTTTAGTACCTTATCTAAAATGTCGTCTTTATATTTGTTGTTAAACGTGACAGTCCCACTTCTTGCTTGGGTAAGTAAGGAATCCATCTTCGCAGGTTGATTTTGGACTGCAGCGTATAAACTGTCCCGTTGCCAATAATTTTCATAACGACTAATAATCTCATTGATAAGAACTTTGGCCCTTTTCTCCCATTCTATAAGCTCTTCGATATGAGGAACAATAAACTCACTGACATGGGATTGACAATCATTACCAATTAAGTTCTCCAAAGGATAAGGTGGAAACTCTTCACTATCTGATTCTGATGCAGACGATCTTGCTGGAGAAGTGTGGGGGCTTTGACCAAGATCAACTGCTATTTTCTGTCTTTGGGTGGGCTGATCCTGTTTCCGAAAAAATAAATCAAGATTTAGATAAAAAATTTAAATCAGAATGTAATTTAAAATTGTAAAGCATATTAAAATTGAAATTTTAAGTATACCTGCTGGCCTTGAATCATCTCGCGGGTATCGAAAAAACCAGTTGGGTCATTGCTATCAATGCCCAAATAATCTTCATCTAAATTTATATTGTTCAAAACAGATATGCCCGTTGCACTGGGCAAGCCACCAAGTGAGAGAGTTGGTATACGAAACGAGGAGTCAAGGTTTAGTGTCCCACTGGGGGCCGGAGCAAAAGTCATGCGTTTACCAATGGTCTTTTTCACTGTTCCTCTGGTTGGCATTTTAAAAATTAATGGTTGAGTTGGTGTCGCGGCAGTCGTTTGATCATGAATGACATGCGCTGTAAAGTACAAGAAAAAAAGAAAAATGTTAGAACAATTCAAAAGTCAAAACTATGAAACTAAATGTCCTATAGAAAAGTTGTACCTTGTTGTCGAGGGGGTGTTTTTCTCGGTGCTACGGGTGGCCTTGTAGGAGTTGTATTCTGTGGCTGTTCAGAAGATATCAATGCATGCGAATGTATGGAGTGAGTTGGGGAAGAAGGTTCCAAAATCCCTGCAATTCATCAATATCAAATGTTAAATCATTTGGTTAAAATTTAAATTGAACAAAAATCTGCAACTTTGGAATTTGTAAATAATATATGAGAATGTATTACTTCTCTGGCGTTTAACGAGTTCAAACTGTTGAGGGTTTGGAGAGGAGTGAGCTTCCATTTCAGATTGGGAGTCCCCCGAAGCCTCTGCGTGTAGTTGGCCTCTTCCTCTTGACATCTTTTTTTTTTTGGGAATGGCTTCAAGATATCTTCTCTGCAAAACATTAAAATTTAAGATTTAATAAATGTGCACTGTAATGTAGAAAATAGTAATACAATTACAAACTAAATAGTTTATACCTGCTGTTCTGCAAATGGACCTGAGAATTTCTTCAAAGCCTCATCAGAGCAAGTAGGAATTTGTTTATGTTTTAAATTTAAAAGTGCCTCATAGTAGAAGCCGAGGAGATAGTTTGTTGAATAAATGTAGGGTTTATCTGAGACTCTTGAATTTGCTATGTCAGTTCTTATTTTTTTCGATAGAAATGTGCACCAATCGAATTTTCGTTTTGTGATAGTGGCACAAATGTATGCAATGGCCCAATTTGGTATATCTGTTTGGCGACCCTGCAAAACAATTCTGGCTTGAAAAAACGAAATAAGTGCAGCCAAAAAGTGATGTGCAATTGATTGTGTATCTACACCACGCCTGGATTTATTGACATGGGCTGCAAATACGAAACAGTGAAAATTAGTATAAATTTATAACAGAATTGTATCAGACTAAAAAACAGATTAAAAAATATGAATTAAAATGAATTATACTTACAATCAAAATGGAAACCGTACGATGATTCGAGAAATTTCTTGTCATCTTCCGTGAGTGTTGCCTTGGTTGTCACAGTTGGTAAATTTTTGTTAGGAAGGCCCGTAAACCGATGTATGTCATTTGGTTCAATAGTGAATTGGAACATTTGGCCATCGTTCAGAGTAACATAAAATATACCGTCCTCTGAATTGTAGCATGACAGAAGGTAATTCAAAATATCCGGATCTGTTTCGAAATGTGGCATATTAACGAGCCCTGTAAATTCACACGCTTCCATTATAGCTGAATATTCTGAAGACATCTTTAAAGCCGTATGGATGTGAGGGCATAAGGGATTCCTGTAGGTTATCTTCGAAAGAGATTGAGTTGGATTGGCCTGAATTTCTTCCTGAACTTGCAATTGGGAAGCATGTGAAGTCGACATTGTAGTTGCAATAGCGTCTTTGTCAAAGATTTAGACCTGCAAAAATTCGAGAACGGGAAAACGAAAACGAGAAAATGAGCGGCACATGGCTACTTATAACCTAAATAGGGCGTCAATGTCCTCAATTGACGCGCGTCATCTCATTCTGTTGTCGCGCGTCATCTAGTCCCTTTGTCGCGCGTCAATTGGATTTAGTGTCGCGCGTCATGTAGTACCTTTGTCGCGCGTCAATTGAATGTATTGTCGCGCGTCATCTATTCCCTTTGTCGCGCGTCAATTGAATGTAGTGTCGCGCGTCATTTACTCACGGTGTCGCGCGTCAATAAGGAATGTTGTCGCGCGTCAATTTAATTATAATGTCGCGCGTCATTTAATTACATTGTCGCAGCGTCATTTAATTACAGTGTCGCGCGTCATTTAATTTAGTGTCGCGCGTCATTTAAATACAGTGTCGCGCGTCATTTAATTCCGAATGCCACGCGTCAGTCTTAGATGATGTCGTGCGTCAATAGTGGCCGCTGTCGCGCGTCAATAGAAGTTGATGTCGCGCGTCAATAGTTGGCGATGTCGCGCGTCGGTGTAGAACAATGTCGCGACAATCGTCGTGATTTATGCCGCGCGCCCGTCGATTCTGATGGTGAAAAAGTCGGCGTCAATATTATCTATTATCGGCGCCCGATTAACGCACGTCGGTCACTAAACTATTATCATGCAAATGTCGTGCGTCGTTACGAACTAGTGTTGTCGCGCGTCACTCATGGTACCTTGTAAAACCAGGCGAAATTTTTTTTTTTCAATACTGTCAAATTCGCCTTTCGCTGAAAGTGGTTACGGGGATATTCGCCAGGTATTTTCCACCTTCAATTTTATAGGGGTGTCTTAAAATGAACCCTAGCATTAATATCAACACCCATGTCGGGGTTGTCCTCTCGGAGGTTGCCGATTATTATTATCGGCTTCATCATCCTCCTCATTTCCCATTACCCGCACGTTCTCATTCGAAATGCGGCTAAGCGATCTCTTGTGTCCAATAGGGCAGCAAGGATCTCATCAAGTTTCTGGGTTGTTGCCGCTCCTCCTTCGTGGAGCATTATTCGCAACGTTCCCCTTGTTCTAACCATTTTCTCATTACAAGAAAAATTGTTTTTATCGATTATGGACTCAATAGGTCCAAGAGTCGCAACCTTCAAATCATACCAAGATGTAACATCCCCATTTTATACCTTAGAAACAAGTGAATTTTTTATTTTTTTATTTTTTTGATAATTGCATCCCTGGTTCTAAATACATAATTTAGAACTCACAAATCAAATAACCATTCATATACGCATAACCATATCGCAATGTAATGACTCGGATTACTTCCGATCTATTCATTCCATGACTTTCGGTAATCTACCGATCTATTCATGAGTAAAAAGAGTTGGTGTTTTTTAGATAACACTTTACTCTTGCGGTTCTCTTCCCCTACTCGGGATTCGAATGCTCTGTCTTCCTAAGGAACCTAACCGAATAATCGTTACTATTATTCATCGGCATCTCATCCCTTAGACTAGGTGAATTAGGACAATGCAATCAGCAGCTTGCGATACTTTGGCCAAAGATTTGAAACATACTGTTTATGTCTCGTATTCCTTAACGGCATACTCGTCAATCTGGAATACGTCCTTCACCCCATTCTTATGTTATATAGAATGTCTTATACTGACTACTATCAGTCCTTCCTTTCACAACTGAATCACTCGGAGGCAGATTAACAAGGTGATAATGTGATATGGATGCCCACGAGGATTAGGGATATGGTGACATACTGGTTCAACCTTGCAGTTCAACCAATGTGTCATGATACCCCGAATCTCCTAGGCAGCCTCATAACATGACCACGTTCTTAATCGGACCCTGAGTAACTCATGCGAGATCAAAGTGTAAATCTTAGCGATCAATGCAAAGGGTGTCGCCAAAAATCACCTGCATTGTTGTAACTTCGAGAAGATCCTAATCTTCTCGGAGGTACAACCCTGCAGCTGACTTGTGTCGTCAACCTTTAAATCCACCTCGAAAAGATCTACTTAACAACATGCGTTACGCACTTGAGTTTAAATTACTTTAAAGACTTTTCCTAAGTTTAGCCTTTCCCGATCCCTGGATTCTTCGTCTTAAGACGACCCTCCTCTATAAAGCCCATTACATGGTAGAGGTATTAAGGTCAAACTCTCGTCAAGGAGTCATTAGAATACACCTGATTCTAAAATAACAGAATTGGACAATATCTCATAACCTTTACTTGAGATTGCCATCTGAACTCCATTTGATTTATATCAGTTCTCATAACTGAATTTATATCATACTTATTAGTATAAGGATATAAATGATTAAGAATCCTATTAAGTGATGTCCTGTCATAATCAAGACTAGGGATCAGTAATTTAATTCAACTTGTTTAGCGTTACGCTAAACACTCATATGAATTCAACCACATTTTCTTGTAAGCTTTCATTGTCAATCACAAAAGCATCCAAATTAAACAAAGATAACATTGCCACTCTAGTATATAAACCGAAGAAGGTCAACCATCAGAAATAGAATACAACACATAAGTATCAAGCACTTATTTCCATTCCTTTCAAAATTATACAATTACATTTTATGCAAACAACATACTTGATACAATGCTTAACGGAAAAGAAACATCTTTCCACATACAATACATTTATATAATCAAGCTGTAATTCATTATGAAACACATTAATAAATCTGATCATCCTGTCAGATCTGCATTGCTTTTACCACTTACGGCAACCATCTGCAAAATAGTCAACATGAGTCAGTTCGATGAACTGAGCATGATAAGCACTAACTTTTAAAACAATTGCAATCCATCAATTGTTTTCATTAAACACCCTGTTTAAATGATATCAATAATCCAAACAAGTAAACATGATTCAGACTATGCCTTTGTAATACAAAATGACTACAAATATGTAACTCTATCATTGTTACAGAATAGTCCTAATCACTTCTCAAATATTCCATCGAATATTAAGAATCAAGGAAAGAATGTATACAAACAATCATTGAATCCAAATCACAACATTGGACAGATCATTTCATTCATCCAAAAAGGAAAATATCATAACAATTCGTGATTCTACCAATATGTTACAAAACAATTCCCACTATTAGACAGATATCAACAAATATTAAATAACTGAAGAGAAAGAAACATATCATTCATACTTCCTTTCACACAAGTTCACTACTGTACCGTCTCCACTTATGGAAAACATTCATCCAGTATGTATACGAACAAGTCCGACAAGCCACAGGAAGAATCACTATTTTAAATCAAGAAATAAAACACAGCAAAACTCCTGTACAGCAGCTAACACATCAACAATCCCATATATCAACCTTAAGCCCAATACTAGTTCCTTTTATACACAGTATGGCTTTTCGACACAAGTTGAAATCAAGGAACTTTTAGCATAACGCTGTAAACAACAGACTTCATTGCATTAAGCAATTTGAGGTTTCCTAAAGACTATGCCAAGACGACCACACAAGAATTCAAACATGCTCACCTAAATCGGATCGAAGTAAACGAAAGGAACATAGCATATCTATTCTCACCAGGGCACATTCAAACCTAAGTATGGTATTCACGACTCACTTCAACAGAGCCAGGGATACAAGATAATCATTCAAACTCAAGTAACAAAGGACAAAACGACGTTGTCCCAAAATCGATTCAATAAGGTTCAAGCAATACAAGATACCTTCCAAGAGTTCTAATGATTCCAACAAAGGGTAACAAGTCGAACAATTGCATCTTTGATAAGGGTTATTATCCATGACCTAGCTCATAAGGCCGATATACAAGATGTCAAACTGTTCACAGAAATCCATCAAGGCCAAAATAAACATCACGAGTTCAATATCAGGCTTGTACAGAAGCCAAAAGAAACAAGATACCCTCCACAGGTCAAACAAAGAATAAACCCAACATGATCCTAATTGAAACAGCTTACACCGTCCATCCTCATCGAAGAATTCAACCGAGTCCTAACAACAAGAACCAAAATAATGTAAGATGATAAATCCATCCGTACAACAATGGCAACATTATAATCAGGCAAAAACAAACTGGAATACTGAATTTCCAAAACAAGGAATCCAACGGTACCCTTACCAACATTTCGCACAAGATGGCACAGGAAAGAAACGTAGAATTTCATCCAAAGAGTTTAAACCACAAATTCTTGCAACACAAAGGTAAAATAACAAAGGTCGTGCTACCCGTTACTCTTCGAGTACAAAATCGAATTACCAGTATCCAAATAGATATTCAAACGAAGTTCAACAGTGGTCCACAATATGAATCATTCAATGGACTCAACAGAGTCGTCCGAATAAAATACATATATCCATATTGTACACTGTCAACGGGTTAGATCCTGTTACTCAAATAACAAGGAAAAACAACTACCACTGAGTCGAAAGGAAAACTGTAACACAATAGTTATCTGTTCCTAAACAATTTTAAAAGGCGTAACGAAACCAAAAAGTATCATTAGGCAGCACTCGTCATTAAAACCCACGTGAGCTTACAATGATTCCATAATACTGAACAAACAAACAGTTCCATCAATATTTCTTCCGACTGTTTCCAAAACAAGAAACGGCGACCAAAGATCGACAACATAACAGTGGTCTATACCCAACACAGGTATATTCTATGGGCTCTCGCCGAACAGGCCGAGCATTCATACCTTTTGTAAATATATATATATCTCACATATTTAAGCCAGAATGAATACACAAAGAAATAGAGCCATACTTCGAATTTAATAAACACCCATCAAGGGGAAATTGATAAATCGAACCAGAAGAGATACAGTACCAAAAATCAAACAAGACCTCCATAGAAAATCATCTATTTTCTCAAAACATTTAAGCAGAGTTGTTCTAATGAAATCACTTGAAAGACAGCAAGATTTTTAAAGGTTAGGGCCTAACATGCCTGTATTTTTGCTCAAATTTCTGAAGCAGACCACTGGAAGAGCTCGTGCTTCCTTTTCCTTTTCCAAGTTAGAGCGACCAACAAAATTTTGCTATCTCCATGGCATATATATTCTCCTTGCCAGAGAAAAGAGCTAGATAACCTCATGCTCGCCATGCAACACAAAGAAGACTGGTGCGAAGAACCAGTGAACAGGCAGAGAGAGATCCGAAAATCGCGACAAGCCAAACAAACCAACAAACTTCCCGTTTGCATGCCTTCTCGCGAGTTCCGAGCTCGACTACCGAGAATATTGAATGCAATTAAACCAACTTTCCCGCTCAGACTCCACTTCCACCGACCGCCGAGGTGGCGGCAGCATGCAAAATGAAAACTCAAGTTCATTTCCAATCTTAGCGACACTCGCCACGTCGGCTTAGGTTAGCCGTTGCCTATACCTCCGCCATGACCTATCCTCCATCCTTATCCTTAGCATTTAATGACATAGAAAACGCCGCCCATGGTTCGCACCCCTCCATAGGCCCCTTTACATTCTTCTCATTAGTTAGGTTAGTAACTTAGGTTAGAATTTGGGATAATACCTAATCTAACTTCCATAACATGATACTAACTTAGGACATTAACACATAGCCTAGGTCTAGGTTAGATTAACACTAATCTAACCCTAGGTTAGGTTTAGTCTTAGGTTACTAATCATTTAATAATTCCAGCTTAGGTCTCGCATTCATACACTTAAAAGACCTATATCATACCTTCTTAAACAGGGTTAGCTCCTATTCTACTGCAGAATCGTATGTAACCGAATTATTACCTGGTCCACGATCGAGACCTTCCAGATATACTTCGATATCGGGAATCAATTCATTTCACTTGATCAGCCTGAGTCATACTCCTGACTAGCTTATTCAATGCTGCTAGACCTTGCAACCTGTTCAAGGTCTGTGATTTTAATTCATCACGAACAAACTTAAAGCAATACTTGGATCAATTCCACTGATCCAAGACTAGGCATTATAGATGGATAACTCCATAATTTATTCCGAGATCAGATTAAACTCAGATACAAAATGAAATAGATAAAAGAGTCTAATCATATTCTAACTCAGTCAAGATCTACAATCTGCAAAGAAATTACAGTACATATCAAGCATGATTCCTTAATCTAGGAACACATCCTTTTTACAAAAGAAATCACATATCAACACTTGTATGCATAGGAGAAAGTAACAACAGTTCAGGGTGTTACATTGAATGTGTGGTATTAAGTTAATGATTTGATTAGAATCCTACTTATTGGCTTGCTCGTGTCCATAAATCCACATTAGATGTGTTTAATATAGAATTTTTTTCATTTCAATTGAAGTTAGAAATTTATTAAATGAAATTATGTCCATTGTTAGAAAAAATAGAAGGAATCATGCATATCTCAGGAGTAATAAGACAGTTATTCCCGAGTCTCTATTTTCTTCCTGACCATTTTAAGTTATATTACCAAGGGTTGGGGTAGAATTTTAGGCCAATCTTCAGGGATACATTAGATGAACAGATATAAATGTTTAAATTTGGGGGATTTTCATCACATTACATATTTCTTGTTAATTGGTGGATTCTTAAGCTCATAAAATCCTTAATTTTGAATTCAATCAATACTTGCCTATACATTTTTAGGTCACATATTTGTCTTTAGTGATATCTACTAACATACTACAATCATTGTGGGTTTCAATACTTTGTTCATAAGAAAATATAGAGATAGAATCTGCCATTGCAAGGTTCGCTCTCCGTAATATCTTTCTATTAAAAATACTAGATAAAATAATACAAACCATTGATCTCATTCAAAGTAGATAAAGCCACATCTTTCTGTTAAAAAATATCCTTTAGGTAAACAATGATGATCTCATAGGATAAAATATATTGTTTAATCATTGTGGCAATAGATTGCATGCTCTGCAATTTGTAAAAGTTGAGCATTATTACATAATGTGCATAGAATCAAAGGATTCTTTCATTGGATAATATTAGATACGTTCATGGAATGAAATCAAGCATGTAATGTATTGTTTAAATCCCTCTCGTTAGGTCTCATGGCTCGGATTAAATTATTTAATCCTAGAATCTTAGGAATGGAGTCTGTAGATGGAAGATCTTGTACATGATCAAGATGACATATAGACAAATGAGAGTGGGTTTTGACTGAGGCTTAAGTTACACCTGATTGAGTCACAACTGAGCTCACCTAAGTATTCTTAATTAGTAGTATCATAACAATTAAAGTGGCATATAGCTGAAATGTGATTACACAATACAAGGATTTGGCCGTTAGAGGACTAAATAAAGGGCTTAAAAATAGAATCAAAGGGTCAACAAATAATTAACTTCTTCTAACAGACAAACAAACTTCTTTCCTATCAAATTGAGGTTGGTCAAACAAATTCTTATCTAAATAACATCAGAGGTGGGTGTATAATGCTAACATTGTACAAATTCTTATGGCAGTGGAGATCTCCTCTATTTTTCAAAGAATGATATTTCACGGATGTTAATGTGTGATGTCTTCTATGGGAATCACGAAGCACCTTATAAATGGGTGACTTGATTCTATTTTAATCCAATACAAATTTGGAAATGTTGCACTCATAACATGTTCTTACAAACAAAGTTGGATGTTTCAAATTTTACTTAGGATTCAAACAAGAGATTAAGGACCTTGATAAAAATTCAAGCTTACAGAGGTTATTTGGTTGGATACATGCTGGTAAGTTTTATGGGTAATCTTGTCACCATGCCATGCTGCTACTTATTGCATATTCTCTCAGTTCAATAAAGTTATGGGCCTAAAAACAATTTAATTTTTATGATTCCTTTTGTGGATTATTTTTTTCAACACTTAACCCAAAATCCTTATAAATCTCATTTACATGTTCACTTTGAAACCTCGAAGGATGGTTTGAGGATTTTATTTCAATTTCCTCATAATTGACTTTCTGAAGGGAGTGCCATATGGCAATAGCTAGTCATTGCCACTTTTTTAGATATGCCTCTTAGTGAAATATATTACTGCTCTGTAATTTTAGGGACAATTTGCATCAGTATAAGGATTACATACAGATAGCTTTGTAATTTTCTTAAAATTGTAGCTTATTCTAAACTCATTTCAGAATATTGGATTCCAATTCACCAAGATTAATTCTTAATCTAGCTTCATTATCTTTATCACGTGTCAATGGAATGTCTACATATCTACTTATATTTTTCATTACAAACTTGGAATCATCATCTAAGTTGGATAAGAGATCGTAGATTACCTTTCCAACAAAGGGAATTGTTTTCCCAAATTTGCACTTAATCCTCTACATTTCCCTATGGATTCACAATTTTCTTTAGACTTCTTGGAACTCTTTTTTTGTTATTTAGAAATAGTGTTCGTAGACTTGCCTATGCTTTGTCAGGTCATATGTTCTGCCTTTAATAGAGAATTGTAATTATCTTTATTAGGTCTCTGCTTCAACTATATTTGAGGTCACATAAGCAGGTTTTATGATACTATGGTATGGAGATTGATGAAATGCCTATGATTTTGAGAACTATAGTAATCCTTGTGAAAATTTTAACTTTTCAAGAGACATGAGGTTATGATGTTAAATAAGGAAACATATTTCTTCACGCTTTATCCCAAGTTCTCAGAGCATGTTGAAATGAGCAACTAACCAACTGTTGAGCAACTGAAATTATACTTTCTATTGCCTTCTGTAAGAATTAATTTTCAGGACTTCTTTTGATCAGATTTATCACCATCTTTGTTTTACTTTGTATTATTGTTCTGTCAAAGCCAACTTGACGAAGAGAGCAAGGATTCATAAGCCATAGTTTTTATGTTGTTTTTTTAATTTTGGGAGGATTTTTGTGTGGGTTGTCCACCCATTTGTGTAGGTTGTTACAACATAGTATTTGCATTGGGTATTTTGATGATGAGAAAATGGTGATTTGTTCTTTGACCAACGCATGCTTATAATCAACTAATTCAGCTTCCATCTTGAACCCCAAGTTTGACGCTCTCTTCTCCTTAAATTTCTCGTCTTAAGTTTAAAAAGAGATAAAGCTAGCATCATGAATATTATTTCTAAATCACAAACTACTCCTACTCATTAGTTGAAAAAGGTTATAACAGAATTACGAAGCGAGGAAATTGGCCAATTTGGTACTCTTTGTGTCGGTCTCTTGACCTTTGTTTATGCTAGACTCCATTAAAATAATTATATGTTATTCATGTATTCATTGTAGTTGTTATTTTCACAAATTTCGGTGTTCGATTAAAATAATTATATGTTATCTAGATTTTTTTAATGCATATTTGTTCAAGTTTTGTTACAAATTACTTTGGGTTGTTTTGTTTGTGTTGAGATGTGCCAACTATGAGTTGCTATTGTTGGTCTATAGCTTTTATGTTATTATTACTGCAAGCATGTATTCATCTTTCGGTGCAAATACTTAAACGATGTACTGTGTAAGCTTTAAAAGAAAATTAACAAACATAAATCTTACCAACTCAAGCAAATTTGAGTTAGTGTCCATAGATTCCTTCTCGTCAGCAACTCAAGAAGAACAATTATGTAACTGTATACATCATATTTCACATTAAGCCTTGATGTTTTTGCAAATACAAGTTCGATGTAACCAATGATACCACTTTTGATGAGACAACCGATTCAATCATGGGTGTTACAAATAGTGAGCTCCACCTATTGTCTATAGATGAAGACATGACCAAAGTGAAATTACAACTAATGTCATCGGCAACAAATATCTTTGCTTCACACTTTCCTGAAAAGGTGACATATTGTGGAAACAAAAAATTTAAATGTGTTGTCCTTAATTTAAAGAGAGCGGATAACAATGCATCTCCACCACATCTCCATCACCTCTCCTTCTTCTCACCCCTACCGGTGTTTTAGCATTCAACATATCCACATCCACAATCCATGCATCCCTCTATATTCCAATCAATGAACTTAAACCCTTTGAAGGACATGTATTATCGTCTTTTTCAAGAGTCACTTAAACATATTGAATATATTATTATTGATGAAACGAGTTTCATCGGCCCAAATTTGCTAAGAAAAATTGACATTAGGCTACATGAATTTTCCCCCACACTCAAAAACATTTGAATTTGGGAGTAGATAAGTCATCATCCTCAACAACCTCATTGCTAATTACCACCGGTTTTGGACAGTCCTCTTTATGCAAGTAATTCATATGGAGATAACCTTTAGAAGGGATTCCATTCTTCCATTACATTGCTAACACGACTTTTGGAGATCAAATGTGTCTCACCCCATTTGCCATTAAAATCCCTCAATTTATGGCCTCTGTCATGTTTTTTATCTCCCCGAGTTGGTGCTTGAAGCCTTTTTCCCCATTTAGTTGCCATGGTCAGTTCCTTCCTTAGCCGAGGATCTCTTAAATTCCCAAAAAAATTATTCCTCTGACCATGTGAAGGAGTCTGTTACTTGGTCATAAAACTCGCGTTGTTCCTTCCCTTCCATTTTCCACAGTCGTGTGTTGTTGTCCCTACCATTTTTTCCCAATACTGAGGAAACATGATTGTATGTAGCTTGGAGGGTCATGTTTGAAACTTACAACACTTCCAAATTATCTTTCCTTGAAGAAAATTTCATCTCTAGGCTCAAACAATGGTTTCCCTGTATTTTTACGGCTTGACAGGTGTGTTTCTCCCATTAATTTTAAATCTCTACATCGGTGGAAACGTGGCTCTTTTTGGTTGGATGCGGCTTGGCGGGGCACTCTAAAAACTCTATGGCTTGCTTCGACCCAAAACTTGTCCATGTGGAGGAACGATGCTCGTTTGAAAATTCACCTTTTGGTTTGGCCTTGGAGTTATGCCGGGAGGACATGTGGAGGATTACGTAACTTTTCCCGAACCTAAACAAATTTTTATGCAGCTCATGCAATTTTGGTAGGCCATGGACACGTGGTGAGTTGGCGCTCATTTTAAAATCTACCTCAGGGTCCCACCTTAACAAATGTGACAAAGGGATAGGTGGAGGCTTCCTGCCGGCTCTACTGGGACTTAAAATTTTTAAAGAAATTTTCTAAGGCTTGGGACACATGGTGAGCCCACACTCATTCAGAGTCTTCACTCTTGGGGACCATCTTGAAGTTGCACCATAAAGACACATAGAGGTTTCCGTTGGGCCTTCCTTACTTAGACTTTTCAAGCAACTTCCTAAAAGGCCTAAGACATGTGGAGGGACCGCACATGTTTGGGGATCGGCCCCTAGGTTTTATTTTGAAGGAGCACTAGAAGGACACTTGGAGGCTTCCACTCACTCTGCCCTTCGCTCGGAGTTTTCAACGGCCAAAGGAGACTACCTCATACCTTAGACACATGGCGCCTTCTACTGAAATTTCAATTTTTTTAAGACTCGCCGAGCGAGACACATGTTGAACCCGCACTTGTTTGGGGTCTCTTCTTTCGGGGACCATCTCAAGATGTGAAATTAAGACACATGGCAGTTTGAAAAATCAAAAGACGTGGAGGCGGGATTCCGGGAAATTTGAAAAAAATTCTTTTTGTGAAGAAAAGGGTTAAAGTATAAAAAGGAAGCATGGTTCCACTGGGACCCACATTAGGACATGTGTCAAGCCCATTTTTCAAGGTGGAGAGGTAGACAAAAATGAGAAAATTTTACAAAAGTTGAAAAAGGTAAAAATACCCCCAAACCCATTTTGACTCAGATCTCCCACGTGGATGGTCTAATTTCAAAAGGGAAATCGACGAAAGTTGTGCATCTATATCTGATTTTTCCACCATTTTTCTCCAAAGCTCCTGGGGATGTGAATTTTTATGGTTTTTTATCATTTCTTGACATCTCCTGCATGCCAAATGAAGAAGAAAATTAATTTGATATCCTAGTTTGGTGAGGAGGATCTAAAAAGCGTCTTTTACCATTAAAATGTAATCTGATTGTCGGATTCAATCTGATTTTCCTTGGCCCACAAGAAACCAATTGATATCTTGGTTTGGTGGGAAAAAATGAAAATGTCTTTTACCATTAAGATGTGATATGACTATTGGACTTGATCTGAGTTTCTAATTTTTCCTTCCTTAGCATGCAAGAATCCGGATTCGTGAGACTAGAGGAGGAAGTAGTTGGCACGTGAAGTGAAGAATGATTTTCCAGATGAAAGGATTGAATGTTGGAAATATTCAAGAGATTTTCCCTCTAATGTGCCTGACAACTTTTTTGCAAATATGATTATGGGGGTCATGATCAGAATCGCAATAGGCGATGGTGCTTTGAATGTTTTTGTTTTTGGGGAAAAAATCTATTGTAAAAATTTTATAAATTGCATGAACTTGTCATGCAAAGGGTTGGAGTGTTAGAGGTCAGGATTTCATTTCTAAAAGAAAATTTTGACAGAGCCCATCTTTCGAGAAACATGTTTATCTCTTTTGTGTTAAATTTGATCATGTCAAGGTGGTTACAAGTGTACAACCATTGACGAGCTCTGAGATTGTTCTAGAAACTCTCCCTTGCTGATGAATTTAATCAAATTTGAGTTAATCTATGTGGATTTTGGGGAAAATTATGTCTGATTCATTTCTGAATGTCTACAAATAGTCTTTCTTGTTCCCATTGCAATCTTACATTGAAATCATCGTGAATCACACAAGCTCTTATCCTTTTGATAGTTTGGTGGCATTTGCAATTTCATTTATTAGAAGAGCTTTCATTTGATAGTGAAATAAACAAATTTAAAATCATTGTATACCTAGCATGATTATAAGATTTTTTGTTAGTCTTTGAGGCTATCTTAGACGTGATGAAACAAAGGTTGATAATGTTTAGTTAAGATTTTCTATTTGATCCTTCATTTTGGATTCTTAAATTTTGTGTGAAAATCATTGATCTAGGCCTCCATTGAAGCACACCTTCCGTCGAAGGAATATTCTAGCTGTTTTGAAGCATTCTATTGATCAAGCCTTCCATTTTTGTAGAAGCTCTCAAAGATCTGGCAAATCAAGTTCATTCTACCTCACCTCCCACCAAAAATTCATTTAAAAACAACGAATCTTACCCATATTACCCCTGTTTGTCCTGTGTGTGTATAAATGCATAATTTCTATTACCAAAATATGCATAAGCAATTAGTTTTTTATTGTCTTTAGTGGTATAAACCTTGCTTAGAAGATATGTCCATTATCTAGAGTGACAACTCGTGAGAGTTAAGTTTTTGTATTGATCATATTTTCTTCAAGGTCTTCTTAATAACTTTACAAGGAAGGAAATCTCCATCTCCTCCACAAAAATAGGCTACAAAAGGGTCCTCTCACCCTAGTTGAAAGGCACAACCATAAAGTAGTGAAGATAGATCAAATCCTCTTGAGGGTGCTACCCATTTCTCCACATTTGAGTGATAAAGAGCAAGATGCATTTCTTCTCCAGCTACAAAACGACACACTACATGGTCTGCTTGTCTCTAAGCTTCCTGCAAAACCTGTGATGCTGCTCAACTTCTGAGGGAGAATCAATTTGGTTACAAACAATGATAACAAGGAACATCCAATGCACAAGTTTCATTTTTGAATTTACTACTCCAAATATGAGATTCAAATGCTCTTATTGAGCACTTTGGGAACTCCAAATGTCTCGAGATAGACACACACATAACTTAACATGAGCTCAAAATTTTAAAGGACACACCACATTTGTTTGTAAAATTGATCTTGTGGACTCTCACAACCTTCATACGTTGAAGGCATTGAACGCTTCCGATCGCCCAATCCATTTCTATAAGTAATAGGTGCGTTGTACCAGAGATCCTAATGATGATCGATTGGAACACAAAGTTTTTTTGCAAACTAAAAAATCATGCTTGTTCCAAATTTATGGGTTAATGCGAGGCCTTGTAAATGGTGTTACAGGAATAATCACTGACATTTTTACGATGCATCAATACCACATCCACCATTACCTTTTTTTTTTTGTTGTCAAATTTAATAGATACAATGACACATGTTGGGATCCATCCAACCAGCTTACATATTCCAATACCCCCTATTTCGAGAGGGAATCAAAGATAATTTCCAATTAAAATTGTTTGGGGATTAACTATCCAAAAGTTCAATGGACTTACTTTGCATAGAGAAACTATCAACATTAGAACCATTGAAAGGTAAGTTCTGACATTCACAACTTTCTCCAGAGTTCCCTCACTTGCCAACTACATATTTCACCTCCTTTTTCATTCAAAAGTATTAAAAATGGCACATGTATCAACACTTGGATCAAGAAGAAAGGAGGAGTCAAGACTACCATCCCTCAACCCTTCTTAAATAATACCCTCTAATTTTATAACACATCCACTACTACTTTACTCAACACTTCTTGTACCCAAAGTGACATTGTCGCTCAAGGGTATCTTGTTTATTTAAAATAAAATTGCCCACAATATAAATTATGTAAATGTGCGAGAATTATTCATGTATACATGTTTAGATAAGATGTCGTGATATAAGATTTAAAAATTTATATGCATGAATCTATAACAAATTTAAATATACACATACACCATTTCAATGTAATGTTTCATCTATATTTCTAAACTACCATTATCAGTCACACGCCTTATTGAGGGTACAAAAAATAGTTTTTCAAAAATAGACCAGCCAAACAACTGATGCAACACTAACACAATTACCCTGAAATAAATACAAACCACATCAACTACAAAATTAATTAACTATCCAAAATGGTATCAAATGTATTCATGTTTAGAGTGAAAAAAATTGGCCACAAATGGATACCACTCATGATATAAAATCTACACATGCACGGAAGCCTTCATGTATTCATGTTAAGTTCAAATAAAATAGTCTACAAAATGCTACCACTCATGATATAAGATTTGCAATTGTATATGTATGAATTTGTAACAAGTTTGAAATGAAGAGATGATACCTTTAAATGAAGTGGTTCATCTATATTTCTACACTTACAAAATAACACTTTTCAACATACATGTTCAATTTTTCCTTTTTACTATTGCTCACTTCTTTATGTAAACCAACAACAATGCATTTTTAATGTCTTCTTCATTATATATGCATACAAATACCTATAGTTTTAAAATGCTGAGAAAGAACCATGAAATTTATAGTTGTTTCCATCCAAAGCTTTGTACATTATATCACTTTTTGCATATTGAATTGTTTTAAGGGTTAGACCTCGTGTTTGTGCTTTTTAAATGAAGTGGTTCATCTATATTTCTACACAACCAAAATCAATCACACCTCTTATAACCTTCAACTACAAAAATAAAAATTATCCCTTAAAAAAAAACATATTCCATTCAGCATTCACATTGCATTGTACACATGCGATTGCTAGTTTAATTTTATCCTAAAAATTAAGATATCTATTTAAAACAAAAAAAAAGTTACCTTTTCCTTTTCCTAATAATAACATAAGTATTCAGAAAAAATATCTATTTTCAGCAATGGAAACTCTTACTATGTCATAGGTATTTTTAACCGGGAGCTACTTCCCCATTTTCATCGTCTTCCTTCCTCAACTCGTTATGTTACGTTTTCAAGTGTCTCGTGTTGTTTGCATTTATTTTTTCTTCCCATTGGGTGTTGGTGCAGCTCTATCTCGGTGGGTGGTGTTCACTTTTGTGGAGGCACGACCATTCCTTCAAAGAGATTTTCTAAAAGGAATAAGAAATGGGAGGGACTTCAATTGATATATTGGAAGAGTTATTCGGATCTAGCACCTAGACATTTCTCTTTCCTAATGGAATCATCTCAAGAAAAGAAGAAATTTTTGTTAGTTTATAACACATACAATCGCATGTGTACAATGCAATGTGAACGCCGAATGGTATATGTTATTTGATTTAGAGGGATAGTTATTACTTTTGTAGCTGATGTTGATAAGTGGTGTGATTGATTTTGTAAGTGTTCAATTGGTTGTAGAAAAGATTGCAGAAATAGGAACATAGAGGATCTGAACAAGAAAGATAGCACAATGCTTCTTGTAATTGTTCTATCAAACTCTTTGTGCACCATCTTTGGCCCTAAGAGGATTGAGAAATTGGGCCAATGCTACTTCCAACTAGGTTTTCCTGACCTTGGGGTTTTCCCAAGTAAATTCTTGTCCTTGTTTTCATGGGTCATGCTTACCATTCAAGTTGATTTTCTTTCATGTTTCAGTTATGCAAGCATTGGTTATGTATCTAATAACACACCACACTGAATTCTAATTTCATTAAACATTCCAAACTGTCATTTTAAAGTGAATTCAGAGTGGATCGAAATCTTGTGATTCTACAAATTCTCAGTAAAGCCATGGTATCTTAGGAATATACAAAGCAAACATATCTCATGTAAAATAAACATCGCATTCCACAAAACCACACATCTTTTAGATATTATATCAAATACACAATTTTCAGCCTCTTAACTCTTGCATTGACCATACATGGTTACAAGAGCACTCCTTACAAATTCATCTAACTCGATTTAATTTTTGACCAAAAACAATGAATCTTCTTTCCTGTTTGAGAGACCTTAAATTACCTCTAATGCATGTGTCAAAAGACCTCCAAGGCCTTCTTTGGATACTCATGATACATAAAAATCATTGAAGTCCACAACATCTTGTTGTGGAATTTCTTTGAAAAGCTCAAACCCTCATGGAGAACACCATTTTGTGCATATCCTGAAATCATCACATTCCATGAGACCACAAGTATTTTAGGCATATCTTTGAAATTCTCTAAAGCTTTATCATGAACACCATTTTCTACAAATCCTGAAATCATTCCATTTCATGACACCATATTTATTTTAGACATATTATCAAATAGTTCACATGACTTGTGCATGCTTCCACATTTTGCATACATGTCTATCAAGGCACTTGCAACTACAACATCTCACAAAAATCCACTTTCTATTATGCTTTAATGGATGTTCATACCCCGATCCAAAGCTTGTATTTTTGCACGAGGCTATGAGAATGCTTTGGAAAGGTGAACTCATCTGGTTGGACATCTATTTATTGCATTTGGTGAAACAGTGTCAATGCATCTTGAGGCCATCTGTGTCTTCGGTAAGTTACAATCAACATATTCCATGAGAAACTATCTCGTTCTGTCATTTTTTCAAACACTTTACGAGCATCCATCAAAACATTTCATTTGACATACATGTCGATAAGGTTATTTTGTAAAAAAGTGACAAGAGAAAATTTGAATATTCTGTGTGTGACGAGAGAGTGGAATTTCTTACACTTTGTGAAAATGAATCCTTGGCAATGTAGGAATGCATAGATTTGTGTGTAGTACTTGACAGGTTTGTAGCATCTTTGTCAACCGAATTTCTCTGTACCCAATGCTTAGAGATTTATGTTGAAATTGAGATGGAAATGTGCTTGGGATGGAATTGTATGATAACTATGCTGCAGGGAAAAATAGAGTTCAATGTATTATTATTATGTTGTGATCTGAATTGAAGATATGACGATGCTTCTTGTAATTTTTCTAGTGAACTCTTTGTACTCCATTTTCCATAAGAAAATTGAGGAATTGTAAAAATGCGAGTAGGTGTTCAATCGGTTGTAGAAAAGATTACAGAAATAGGAACATAGAGGATTCTCTAAAGCTTTGTCACAAACACCATTTTTACATATCCTAAACATTCCATGTCACCGTATTTATTTAAGACATATTATCAAATAGTTCACATGCCTTGTTTATGCTTCCGCATTTTACATACATGTCTATCAGGGCACTTGCAACTACAACATCTCACAAAAACCACTTTCTATTATGCTTTGATGGATGTTCATACCCTGATCCAAAGCTTGTATTTTTGCACAGGCTGTGAGAATGCTGGAAAAGGTGAACTCATCTGGTTGGACATCTATTCATTGCATTTGGTGAAACAGTGTAAAT
The DNA here is from genome assembly GCA_018340775.1 of Taxus wallichiana var. yunnanensis. Taxonomy (NCBI): domain Eukaryota; kingdom Viridiplantae; phylum Streptophyta; class Pinopsida; order Cupressales; family Taxaceae; genus Taxus; species Taxus wallichiana. Next base: position 107,708,159 of record CM031236.1, read on the forward strand.
GCATCGTGAGGCCATCCGTGTCTTCGGTAAGTTGCAATCAACATATTCCATGAGAAACTGTCTCGTTCTGTCATTTTTTCAAACACTTTACGAGCATCCATCAAAATACTACATTTGACATACATGTTGATAAGCTTATTTTGTAAAAAAAAGGGAAGAGAAAAATTGCATATTTTGTGTGTGACGAGAGATTAGACTTGATTAAGCAGTGAAAGTGAATCCTTGGCAATGCGAGCATGCACAAATTTTTGTGTAGTACCAATAGTGTGTAACGTCTCTATCAACCAACTTTCTCTACCCAATGCTTAGAGATTTATATTGAAATTGAGATGGAAATGTGCTTGGGATGGAATTTTATGATAACTATACCTGCAAGGAAAAATAGAGTTTAATGTCTGATTATTATGTTGTGATCTCAATTGAAGATAGGACGATGATGTTTGTAATTTTTTTAGTGAACTCTTTGTACTCCACCATTATCTATAAGAAAATTGAGCAATTGGAATAATGAAGAGTAGGTGTTCAATTGGTTGTAGAAAAGATTATAGAAATAGGAACATAGAGGATTCTCTAAAGCTTTGTCATGAACACCATTTTCTACATATCCTAAAATCATTCCATTCCATCAAACCATATTTCTTTGAGACATATTATCAAATAGTTCACGTGCCTTGTGTATGCTTCCGCATTTTGCATACATGTCTATCAGGGAACTTGCAACTACAATATCTCACAAAAATTTGCTTTCTATTATGCTTTGATGAATGTTCATACACCGATCCGAGCTTGTATTTTTCACAGTTGTGAGAATGCTGAAAAAGGTGAACTCATCTAGTTGGACATCTATTTTTTGTATTTGGTGAAATAGTGTCAATGGATCGTGATGCCATCCATGTCATTGGTAAGTTACAATCAACATATTCCATGAGAAACTGTCTCGTTCTATCATTTTTCAAACACTTTACGTTGATCCATCAAAATATTGCATTTGACATACATGTCGATAAGCTTATTTTGTAAAAAAGCGGGAAGAGAAAATTTGAATATTCTTTTTGTGACGAGAGATTGAACTTGCTTATCTTTGTGAAAGTGAATCCTTGGCAATGCAGGCATGCACATATTTTTGTGTAGTACCAATAGTGTGTAGCATCTCTGTCAACCAACTTTCTCTACCCAATGCTCAGAGATTTATATTGAAATTGAGATGGAAATTCTCTTGGGATGGAATTTTATGATAACTGTACCTGCAGGGAAAAATAGAGTTTAATGTCTGATTATTATGTTGTGATTTCAATTGAAGATAGGACGATGATGCTTGTAATTGTTTTAGTGAACTCTTTGTACTCCACCATTATCTATAAGAAAATTGAGCAATTGGAATAATGACGAGTAGGTGTTCAATTGGTTGTAGAAAAGATTATAGAAATAGGAACATAGAGGATTCTCTAAAGCTTTGTCATGAACACCATTTTCTACATGTCCTAAAATCATTCTATTCCATGACACCATATTTCTTTAAGACATATTATCAAACAGTTCATGTGCCTTGTGTATGCTTCCGCATTTTGCATACATCTCTATCAAGGAACTTGCAACTACAATATCTCACAAAAATCCGCTTTCTATTATGCTTTGATGAATGTTCATACACTGATCCAGAGCTTGTATTTTTGCACAAATTTTGTGAGAATGCTGAAAAAGGTGAACTCATATGGTTGGAAATCTATTCGTTACATTTGGTGAAATAGTGTCAATGCATCGTGAGGCCTTCCGTGTCTTCGATGAAGTTGTAATCAACATATTCCACGATAAATTGTCTTGTTCTGTCATTTTCTTAAAACCTCAAGTCCATCTATTTGTGTTGGATCATTGATCTAGCCATCCCAAATGAGGTTTCATTCATACTCTCTGAAACACTTTGTTCCACAATGGATTATAGGAAGAGATTAATTCCAAGACTATTTCTCAACATTAATTTAAGAGATATGGCCTTCTAAACTCTCATATTCTTTCCTATTTGCAGAGGAATAGGCTATCCAAGGGACTTCCAGTAATTAGACAAGACAATAATCTTTATGAGTGAATGCTTTATGAACAACTTCAGGAATCTTCCAAATCGAGCAAAGCTAGGAGAGCTAAGAGGTGGCTAAAGTTCATACAGACCAATGCTTATTGCTTTAATTAGTGGTCATCTATAGTTTCTTACTTCCCCTTTCCATTGAGAACTACATGAGGATGTGTCATGTATATTTTCTCAAGCAGAAATTAGAGGCTCCAGATAAATTCACCACGTTCAGAGCATTGGTGGAGAATGAAATAGATGATAGGACCAAAATCCTTAGATCAAATAATGGGAAGAATGCATTTCAAATGAATTCCAAGACTATTTCTCAACATTAGTTCAAGAGATAATTCATCTCTTCCTATAATCCACGGTGGAACAGTGTTTCAGAGAGTATGAATGAAACCTCGTTTGGGATGGCTAGATCGATGATCCAACACAAATAGATGGACTTGATGTTTTAAGTGGGATACAATACACACTATATTGTATCTCGAAATAGATCTACAATGATAATTGATAGAAAAAACCCCTCCAAATCATAGACTCCAATCAAGCTAAGGATTCTACAAGTTAGAGTGTTTCGGTCTATTACTTATGCCTTAGTTATGTTGGAGCATAGGAAGAAACTCTATATGGGATGTGAGAGCTGATAAAGTTGTATGGGAATGGAGAGAACCGAATTCAAACTTGGATGCAAGGGTCATGGAACGTGACAGTTTTGCAGATGTGACGGTCAATGAAGATTTAACAGGTATTTTCAAGGTGAGTCTGCTTACAGGCAATTTAGCCATGGTTGATCTCGGTACTTGAAGCCCAATCAGTTTTGAGACAACATTGGCTGATATGTCTTACACAATCCATATATGAATTAATAAAAACGGAGAGGCATTCAATAAATGGCTCCAAGGAGGACTAGTTCTTACCCGCTCCATCCATGTTTCGGGTATCCACAAATTTAGAGATTGAGATTTGGGTATGCACAAACATATAAATTTTGAGAACAATTGATCTAACCTAAAAAGAGCCGCACGAGTTTCGATGAATCAAAGCACACTAAGAGCCGCTAGAAAAATTGCCCGAGGAATTGGTTCTATTCTTCTGCTTTGGATTGTTAAAAATTGCCTAGGGAATTTAAAGGCTATGAAAAAGCACTGTTAAAAATAGCCCCCGCAAAAACAAAAACTCCTGTTAAAAATAGCCGCCACATTTAGCATGCACCCAAAAAAACAACTATTAAAAATAGGCAAAAAAGAACAAAACAACTATTAAAAATAGGTGAAAAAGAACAAACGTCCAGATGGCCGTCAAACTGTCAAAATTAGGACAGTCGTAGAAACGTCCGGAGGTGCCTTTCCCATAGGGGAATGCCTTCGGCGTAATTAGTATTCCATATTGGTACAGAGGAAAGAGGGTTGCAACCATTTTCGCAATCTTCATGAGTTGCTAGATCAGAATATCATTATTAAGTCCTTTGTAATCATTTCTGGTTTAAAAACATACTTACAATGCAATGCGTATGTAATCTGCGTTGCTGACGGAGTATGCAACAACAACAATACTTAGTTTTGCAGCAGTCTCTATGGCAGGTTTACTCCCAAACACAATCATGCCTGGGATTCTCAAGACTGGTGGTCAAGTGGTTGCATTCAGCGAAGCCCATTCCAATTCTCAGCCATCGATGGCATCACCAAAGACGTTTTCCTGCATGTGACCGACAAGTCATTGTTCGTTGAACAAGTCGTTCTGTATCCAAAACAGGTAACGCGACAAGGATGTTGGGATGACTGCCTCAAAAATGATCCTTCGTTATTGGCTATTCTTCTCCTCCCATTTTTCAATTATGGTTTGGGGATTTACTAAACACTCGCGATTAATACGAGGGCCAATATTTTCCACATACATCATCCACGCCAACAAGGAGAGCTCCTGCTCTAAATATTTTACTTCCTGTCATTGCTGCTCTCCTTGTTGTTCTTGTTATTATGTAGTGTTTGTTAGGTGCATGTGTCAACATCTACACAGGAGAAGCACAGACAATGATAAGGTTTCATCCTTTCTCAGAACGTTCGGTTACAAAGAGCTGAGAATCACCACTGATAATTTCAAGCATAAATTGGGGAGCGGAGACTTTGGTACTATGTTCAAAGGACCTCTACCAGACAAAACACTCGCATCTGTTAAAAAATTAGAGGGTTAAACACAATCAAAACAATAATTCCGAGTGGAAATAAGTACCATTGGTAACTTACAAGTTAGAATATGCGAATTTTGCCAGGCTTCAAGGGTTATAGCTGAAGCGGAGGGATTTAATATTTTCCCATTTTGCATCAATAACATTTGCAATCATATATAAATATTATATAGATTTTCTCTCCCCCTCCACCCGCCCTCTCTCATTTGTTTATTTTTATTCTTGCAATTGTTTGTGGTAGCCGCCAAAACACAGGAATTTTGTATTTTGCTTTCTTATGCGTGGTTTAGGTTTTCCACCATTCAATTGTTGGTGCAGATTTTTTTCCCCTGATAAAGCAAAGGAAAGAATTTGCATGGTTGGAGTTTTCAAGCACTCGTTTATTTTCATGTTTCTTTTTGCAAAGGTTGCGATGGAGTGAAAAATTGAGGGCAATGTTCCATTCTTTTCATTTTCACATAGTTAGAAGTTTTTAGGCTATCAATTTTTATTTGCTTTTTAAGTTGTTTGTTGAGCAGCGAAGAAGAGGAATGATAATATTTTTCTGATGCAGGTGCATCATTGGGATGTCATCGAGTATTGTCAAGTTTTGATTGGATTCTAGGTTTTCTTAGGCATAGGTTATCATTACCCTCCATGTGATGTATTTCAAATATTCAAAATTGGTAGTGTTATGTGTAAAAGCCTAAATAAGGCCTATTTGTGTGCATGAAGGCAAAAATGGGCTAAAACCAACTTGGAGATCCATTCTCACGTGGATCCAAGTCATTTTCAATAAACATGGGTGGTTAGAATTATTTATCAAGTCTAGAGGTGGTCGAGCCATCTTAAGATATGGTTCAGCAAAGCTAGGGAGGTGTGAAAAGCTTGGACTTTTGTCAATAATATGAATAATCCTCAATGAAGAGGACTGTAGCAGATTTGATAGAAGTTGAATAAACAAACGAAGGACGTTTTAATAACAAGATATAGTGTATTGTGCAAGGTTTTACACACTTCTCCATGTTTATATTAATAATCTTGTGCAGGCAATGAACTTGGAGAGTGATAGTCATGGAGATGGGAGATTTGGAAGAATGTGATTGCATGAATAGTTGAGTAATAATTAGGGATATTCTTTAGTATCAAAATTTCTCTAAACTTCATTAAACCATGGGATTGCAATAGAGCGTTAAGATAGCTTTCCGACGACTATAAGAATGTGGAAACCAGACACTCGAACTCGGGATATGTCCAAATCAAAGTTTGGTCAACCAAAAGGTCAACAATGGTCAACAAGTCCATGTTGACATGGACGTGTGCACAATTGGCCAAGTGGCTCAGTCAGCATTGGGAAAGTGGCAAAAGGAGAAAATGCCAATGTCCAATTTCATATTACTTTGTAATTATTTGGCACATTATTTTACATTTAAATTCCAGCATTTTTATAAACTCAAACTATATTAAATTTTCCACTAAATCCTAACTTGCCACACAATATATCCATCTCCAACACCTTTCCTCCAAATAATGCGCCAAAATTTAACCTATTCCAACTATAGCTGGATTGAGCGCCCTATTCTTGGGGATAAGATGGCTCTTAAGCCTCTAAACCTATGCCAAACCTCCCTATTTTAACGCCTCAATAATGTCTCATGCTACAAATGTGGGATTAAACCATTCAAAGTGCCTCATATGGGGGGATTCAAACCCAACACCTCTGCCAAAAAGATAAGTGGCCTTACCAACCCGCCAACCACTTAGAAGTGATATAAATCAAGATCACTTGTAATTATAGGAGTACTTTGCCAGGTCTGTGTATAGGCAGAATAGGGGTACTTAGAGGAAACTGCAATTTTGATGCACTTCTGCTCACTTCCAGATCTCAAGTTGTATATGAAAGTTACTCAGAATTTCAAGATGATCATGATAGTGTGATCATTTATCCGATTTCAAGCTTCTGTGATAGAGTTATTTTCTATTAAAGTAACATGAAGGCATAGAACCAAAGTGAGACACTGCGGCAAGTGGATCAGGAAGGTGAAGGACATAGGCTAATCTCTATTAATGTCCTTCAAGATCTAAAACACAGCTTTGCAGGGTTTTGATTCATTATTGGTTAATGTAAATTTTATTGTATTTACAATTTTTAACATTATTAATGGATCGGTTCACCATGAACCCGGGGACGTAGAAATTCTGAACCCCATAAACAATCTGGTGCTGTGTTCTGATTCTTATTTTCAGTTTATGATTATTTGTAGTAATTTACATTCTAAATTTGAATATGGATGCAACTATAATCAGAATTGATAAAATTGGAAAAATCAATTAAATCTGAAACAGTGACTTTTTGGGCTTTGATCAAACAATGAAATTTTGAGTAAATTGCAAACTTAATTTTAGTTTTTAATTCATTCCATAATCAGATTTTTAATCAATAATTTGGAGTATTAAGACCTCTTAAGTTGTTAAAATTGAATATCCTTTGAACGATTAAAAGTGTTAGTTTCAAGCACCCGTTTTCAAATCAAGTTTGGTATCAGAGCAGTTAGATTACCAGATTAGCTTCTAATTATGTTTGAAAATTTAGCTTTAGTTTCAGTATTGATTTCAGTTTTTAGTGTGTAAACATTTTGGGGCTTGTTAATCCTCTTTTATAGTGTGCAGTTTTGGAAGTACAGGTTGTGTTGGCAAGAACATCGAATCATGGGAAAGTCATCCAAACAGGAGCAACTACATGATCTTGAATCCATAAACCGCTTTGCTCCAGGAGGAAAACTCTTTCCCGAGAGATAATTCTTATTCCTTGGAAGAGGAAATAGTGCAGTTAAAATGTGAGCCACAATCCTCTATAACCAAGAAAGAGGGGTATGTAAATGAGATGCTTGCAGAGAGCAAGAAGTTGATGGTTTTTTTTAAAAGTTACAGAAGAAATACGGACCAACGATGGTCTCTTGGCAAAGTTGCAATAAGTTGAACATGAGAAGGAAATGCCTTCCAAATCAGATGCAGTACTATGAAAGAATGCATTGTAAGTTGTTCACATGTTAATTCTTACTCCCATTCGATTCGTATATTCCTTTGGGTCAGTTTGAAAAATACACTAAGGGAATTAGGTCTAAACTAATGGTTAAGATGGGATTTAATGGAAAGGGCCTTAGTAAAAATAGACAAGGTGATGCTAACACAATATAGGTAGAGGATAAGCCTTGGTTTCCACGTTTGGGATATTTTAGTGGGAAAATAGAAATTGGAGAAAGTTCCAAATCAACTGAAGGAAGACAAGCTTCCAACAACCAAGGATCTACGCCATTAGAATTGTAGGATTCCACCATCAAGAGGAACAATGAAAGGTGTAAGAAAACAAGTAAACGAGGTAATGAAATTCCACCTCCTCTAACTTTCACTAAAAATAGTACTAAGGGGAAATTAAATCCTAAAACTTCTAAAACTCTCTTTCAGTCTAAACAATATAGCTTCGGTAGACAAAAGTATGGTTTTCCTTGCATGTTTTGTGAAGGTACTAATCATTCTGCAACATATTGTTGGAAGAGGAAAAATATGATAAAGAAGTTAATGCCTTTTAATAAAAATGTAGGTGCTAAAGACCAATCTCTCCTTGGTAAGGAGAGAAATGGAAAATGTTTTACCTCTCCTAAACAGAGAGGAATCATTCTCCTAGACAGAGTTCAGGGAATGAAAAAATGGGTAAGAATCCTAAAAACATGAAAGTTAAATATTGTTCCCATTGTAAAAGGAATGGTCATGATGTTAAGATGTGTTGGTATGTTCCTTCAGTGCAACATTGGAAAGTTGTTAAAAAGGAAAATAATATCAAATCAAAATTTGTTGATCGAACTCATGTAAATACTCATTCTAGTACTATGGAAGTAAAACCACCTAAACAGAGAAATCAAAGTAATTGGATGGGTAAAACATTCCTCAACTTTATGTTTGCATTGTAGTAACTAGTGATGGTATGCAAACATTTTCAAAGCTATATTTTAGGGATTTGATCCTATGTTTATATTTAGCTTTGAAATAATTTGGAAGCATCCGTAGAGAATATTTGAGTGACAAGTTCATCATACTCATATTCATCTTCTCACATTGTGGTTGTGTAATGCCCACGTCTCTTCAACACTAAACGAAACATGATCATTTTTTTGAATTGTTATAATCATAAACCTTGTTTCCTTATTCCAATTAGTATACTAATGAGCTATGTGGGGCATCATGACTCCATTGTGTTTTGATTATTATTATTTTAACTATATGTCGTACTTTAGACCCCGATAGACTCTAGAATGTTTACATTGCCATAAATTGTTTGTGATAGTGTTAGTGTGAAATCACAAAGACCCCCAAATGAGTTATGGATCTAATTTTCTGAGGCAAGGTCATTTGGTGTGATTTTCATTACATTGGATCATTCCCCAAGCTATGGGACTTGTAAATGGGAATGATCCTCCGAGAAGGTTGGTTCCTCTTCCTAATCCTAGCATGAAACTACTTCTAAGGAAGGAAATGTGACTATCTACTCCTAATCTAACAATTCCAAGGGACAAGGAGAGAGAGAGCATGAAAATAAAGAAATCTTACACTATAGAGGTGATAACACCGAGAAAAGGGAACTGCTGATCACAAACCCAACCACCCGAAATGGAGAGAGGTGAGAAATCGAGAGGATGGACAGATGCATCACGTAAAAGGATAAATTTCACATAGAACACCATTTCAAACCCCATAAACATAGCTCCCAAAACCTGCAATGGACATCAGAGATATGCACAGATACCTCTGAATGGTGAGAGGTGAGAAGAGACAACAAAATGAGCAAAGGATGGACAAAATGCATCACAAAAACAAATTTTATTGCTCCAAGAGTTCACACAGTACACCATTAATGGGCAAGAGGCAAGAAAATTCCATTACAAAGCCAAGGGAGGAGGCTTAAACTCCACATTTAACCCTGGAGAAGAAAGAGAGAGGGGGGCAGGGAAGAAGAATGAACAACCACTAATTATGTGCCTCTGTTTACATTTTATAGAAAAAACATGAGAAGAGAGGAAAAACATGGGATCTACTCCAACCACTTTTCAAAATGTGTTTTAATTCTTCCTTTGTTGATGGGCTCAATGCAAAAGCTCATAATTCCATGTATCTACTTCGCAGACCAAAGAAAATGACCCATACTTCATTAAATTTGGTGGTTGGAATTGGTTTTGTCTTTTCCATGCCAAACACATTTTGCAAATTTCTCCCCCAAATCTTTACCAAAATCCAAAATCAAATATTCCATGATGAAGATAATCTTCAGATCTTTCCATTGGTACCAAGAATGTCAAAAATAGAGCTCTGGATCAAAAGATATGGCCTTTTGAGTTTTTCCTTAACGTTTTTGGCCAAAAAAAAACAGCTCAGGCAAATTTTGAACTTTTCTCCCGCAAATCCTCTAATGACATGGCATCCAATTGGGTCTGGGAACCAGGGACTCATTTTTTTCCATTTTACACTTTTTGAGAAAAAGTTAAAAAACCTCATTCGCCTTTGAAGGTCCGCCGGCCCACATTAGCTTTTTTGATGTGCCACCAAAGACTTAATTTTAGCCTTTTTGACAAAAGGAAAAATTTTAAATTTTTCCTTCGATTCCCCACTGTCTCGAGATTCCTTTGTAAACATATCTCCCAAGTCCCGCAGTCCGCCTTGGGCAAAGTTTCCTTCTAACTCTGCCAGCCATAACTCAAAAAATACGAGTTAGAAAGAGCTCTTTACGTTTCGGAAAGGGAAGAAATTTTCTATCTGAAGGAGTATTTTCTAGAAATCCTTAAGTTCCCGACCTTTGTAAAATTTGACCGAGGCAAAAAAAGGGAGTAAGTTAACCCAAAATAAGACAGAGCTTATTTTGGTTAATAGATAGCATTACTCTTCAAGATTGTTTTGTTGTATTGGGTTTATCTCTACGATGGGACACATGACACTATTGTGATTTATTACTGTGACAGATGTTTATAAACAAATGACATCAACATGTTGTGATACTGAGGATTGAAGGATAGACATTATTGTAACCAAACTGATTAACTTTTAATAGACATTTAGTATGGAATAAAATGATGTGTTGTCAAGATAAACATATGTTGATATTTCAAATCATTTTCATATTGGTTTTTTATTATGATGTTCAAATTTATTTTTGTGATTTAATTGATATTGGAAATTGGCAAAATTGTGAATGAGTGAAAGTATTTCTTTAATCTGATGATCTAGTTGGTCTTTGATCTTAGTTGCAAACTGATGTATGAGTAGAATCGAAATGTTGAAAATGGGAATAATTGTTAAGTTACTTGGTCTTAGCTATAGTAGTTATGATTTTTGATGTTCAAAATTGATAGTTAGATGTAAGTATTTTATTACATTGATATCGTTAATATGGCCATGAGGCTAGAGGGGCATTGTGTGTTTTGAGATAAAACAAATCATGACAAACTATGGGGCGATTGGAGACCAACCACATTGGAATTCTAGGTGAATTCAATGAGGGTAACCATGGCAACATGTATTTGTGTGTGTGTTGAAATTTTTTGGTGCTCAAATTTGTCTCACCCCATTTGTCTTTGAAATCACTCAGTTTGCGGCCTTTGTCACATTTTTTGTCTCCTCGTTTTGGTGCTTGAAGGCTCTGTCCTCCATTCGAGTTTCCATGGTCAGTTCCTTCCTTGGCCGAGGATCACTTAAAATCCCAAAAATTGTTTTTTGTTCCTCTGACCATATGAAAGAGTTTGTTACTTGGTCGTAAAACTCGAGCTTTTCCTTTCCCTCCATTTTCCACAATCACGTTTTGTTGTCCCTGTATTTTGTGTCCCAAATACCTGAGGAAACGTGAGTGGATGTAGTTCGAGGATCATGTTTGAACCTTGTAACATTTCCAAATTCTCTGTCCTTAAGAAAATTTCATCTCCAGGCTCAAACGGTGGTTTCCCTGCATTTTTACGGTTTGACGGGTGTGTTTTTCCCCATCAAATTTACATCTCTACATCAATGGAAACGTGGCTCTTTTTGGTTGGATATTTCTCATGGACACTCTAAAAAATCTATGGCTTCCTTCAACCCAAAACTTGTCCGCGTGGAGCAACGACGCTTGTTTGAAAATTCACCTTTTGGTTTGGCCCTATAGTTGCTTCGGGGACATGTGGAGGATTCCTCTACTTTTCCCAGGACTTAAACAATTTTTTTCATGTAGTTGATACATTTTTGGCGGGCCATGGACATGTGGTGAACCCACGCTCATCCAAGGTCTTCGCTCTAGGGGGACTATCTTGAAGTTGCACCGTGACATGTGGAGGTTTCCGCCGGGCATTCCCTTACTTAGAATTTTCAAGCAACTTTCTAAAAATCCTAGGACATGTGGAGGGACCGTGCATTTTTGGGGACCGACCCCTGGGTTTTATTTTCAAGAAGCGTCAGTAGGACACTTGGAGGCTTCTACTCACTCTTCCTATTGTTCGGACTTTTTAATAGTGGAAGGAGATTGCCTCGAACCCTAGACACATGGCGCCTTCCGCTAAAATTTCAAATTTTTAATAGAATCTGCTAGACTAAGACACATGTTGAGTGCACGCTTGTTTGGGGTCTCTACTTTTGAGTACAATCTCAAGATGCGCCATTGAGACACATGACAAATTGAAAAGTCAAAAGGTGGGGAGGCAAAATTTCGGGGAAATTTGGAAATTTTCATTTTTGAAAAAAGGGGTTAAAGTGTAAAAGGAAGTGTCATCCCACTGAGACCCACATTGGGACACGTGTCAAGCCCATTTTTCAAAGATGGAGGGGCAGAGAAAAATGAGAAATTTTGCAATTTCTCCAAAAGTTGTGAAAAGTTAAAAGGAATCCCTAGGCCCATTATAACTCGATCTCCCACGTGGATGGTCCAAATTCAAAAAGGGAATCAATGGAAATTATACATTTGGAATCGATTTTCCACCATTTTTCTCCAAATCTCCTTGGGATGTAAATTTTTATGGGTTTTTATGATTTCTTAACATCTCCTACACACCAACTAAACAGAGAATTAGATTGATATCTTGATTTGGTAGGGAAGATCTGAAAATGTCTTTTACATTTAATATGTGATGTGACTATCGAGTTCGATCTGATTTTCCAATATTTCTTTCCTTGCACGCAAGAAATTATATTCGATGGATTTGAGGAGGAAGTAGTTAGCGCGTGAGATGAATAGCGATTTAACGGATGAAAGAATTGAATGGTGGAAATATTTGAAGAGATTTTCCTCTGAGTGCTTTGAAAACTTTTTGTAACTCGATTCCTGGGAGTCACGATAAAAATCACAACAATCAATGGTTCTTTGAATGTTTTTTTGTTTTGGGGCAAACCTCTATTATAGCCTAAATGTTATAAATTGCAAGAATTTGGCATGCAAATGGGTGGAGTGTTAGAGGTCGAGAGTTATTTTCCTAATTGAAACATTTGATGAGCCCATCTTTCTAAGAAACCATATGAGAAAGATGTTTATTTATTTTGTGTTAAATTTTATTGTGTCAATGTGGTTACAAGTGTGCAACCATTGACAAGCTCTGAGATTTTTCTAGAAACTTTCCCCTGTTGATGAATTTAATCAAATTTGAGTTAATCTATGTTGATTTTGGGAAAAATTGTGTCTTCTTCATTTCTGAATGTCTGCAAATAGTTTTTCTTATTCCCATTACAATCTTACATTGAAATATTTGTGAATCACACAAGATCTTATCCTTGTGATAGTTTGGTGGCATTTACAATTTCATTTATTAGAAGAGCTTTCATTTGATAGTGAAATAAACAAATTTAAAATCGCTTTACTCTTAGCATTATGATAGGATTGTTTTTAGCCTTTGAGGGTATCTTAGGAATGATAAAATAAAGGTTGATGATGTTTAATTAAGTTTTTCAATTTGAGCATTCATTTTGGATTCTTAAATTTTGTGTGAAAATGTGCTGATCTGGGCCTCCATTGAAAGACATCTTCTCGGTTAAAGGAACATTTTAGGTGTTATGAAGCATTCTATTGATTCAGCCTTTCATTTTTGTAAAATCTCTCAAAGATCTGGCTAATCAAGTTCATTCTGCCTCACCTCCCACCAAAAATTCATTTAACAATAACCAATCCTACCCATACTACCCTTGTTTGTCTTGTGTGTGCACAAATGCATAATTTCTATTACCAAAACATGCGAAAGAAACTAGGTTTTCATTATCTTTAGTATCTTGAACCTTTCTCGGAAAATATCTCCATTATCTAGGGTGACAACTCGTGAGAGTTAGGTTTTGTTTTATTGATCATATTTTCTTCAAGGTATTTTCAACAACTTTACAAGGAATGACATCTCCATCTCCTCCACAATCAGTAGGCTACAAAAGGATCCTCTCACCATGGTTGAAAGGCACAACCATAAAGTAGTGAGGATAGATCAAATCCTCTTGAGTGTGCTATCCATTTATCCACATATGAGTGAGAAAGAGCAAGCTTCATTTCTTCCCTGGCTACAAAATGACACGCAACATGATCTACTTGTCTCTAAGCTTCCTATCAAATCTGTGATGTTGATCAGCTTCTAAGGGAGAATCAATTTGCGTACCAACACCATTTTTGGCACTGCTATAGAGGACATTGAGATTGTAGTTTGTATTCATACCCTAGTAAACATTTCTTATATTATCTAAGTGCTATTACATTGTTTCAACATCATCCTATGTTTAGGACTATAAGAAGTGTTCAAAGTTACAAGTGTTGTGTGTAATTTTTCTAGTTTATATAGTTATTGCACTAGGTTTCCTTGATAAATATGGGTAAAGGAAGGTTAGATCATTCCATTTCTAGTTTCCAGTGTTGACATACATTTGACAGATCATATTTTTTAGTGCATTTGCATAACTATGGTGGAAATCCTTAATGGCGAATCCATGTTGATAAGATTTTTTATAAATACGAGTGTCTTAACCTCTCTCAAGTGAAGCTTTGTACTAATCTTTACAAAGATGGGAGGAAGAAGATCTTTATTCGGTAAGGATCCTACTATGGCATTATTTCCAGAGCTAGTAAAAACAAATTCGGAAGGAATAAAAGCTTAGAGAGTTGTTGGAGATCAGCAGTCAAGAAAAGAGATCTCCATTGATAAAAGTGATTAGCCTATCATTAAATATTTCCATTCAAGTGCTTTTGAATCAGGTAGTCTTTTTGTGGAATTAAATTCTCCATTTGGAGAGGGGCCTTCATTTAAATTTAAAAATTTTGCTTCTTATTTTGTCCCCATGTTTTCAAAAGTTAATAGGGTTTTCCAAGAAACAAATCCTTTACGAGATATCCATTTTGAAAGTTATACTCCTGTGTTTCAAAGACCCCTTGTCCCTTGTCAGTTTGATTATCCTCCAAGGTCACCTCATCCAAAAATATGGCCCATCCCCCACCCAAACCTTATTTTTGTAAATACCTTTCGTCCTATAAATTTTAGAGGGATGGCTGGTTATCCAAATGTAGCTCCACAATATGTAAGAAATAGACTACTAAAGTTCCAAGGAAATAATGTTATAACTGGTGATTAGCACTTAAAGCTTTTTATCAACATGATTGAAGACTTTGAGATTGAATTTGAAGATGTATATATCAAATTGTTTATCCATACTTTGGAAGAAGATGTAAGGGATTGGTATAAATATTTTCCAGATAATTCCATTGATTCTTGAAAGAAATGAATAATGCATTTAGATTGCAGTATGGTGATAAAAAAACCCTGGGTTTCTTTTATCATAGTTTGAAAATATCAAGAAGAATCCTAATGAATCATTACATGATTTCAACAAAGTATTTAACAAGACCTTAAGGAGATTGCCTGTTAATTTTAGGCCATGTGATGAATCATGTCTAATAAAGTATTGAGATGAATTTAATAAGAAAGATGCTTACTATTTGAGGGAAAAAAACCCTATCAATTTGAGGCAGGCCTTCACCATGGCTTTGCAAATTGAGAACAACATTAAAGAAATTGGAAAAGCTCTTGTTATCCAAAATTCACCCCCAAGGTAAATTTTGATAACATGCATCAAATTCTTTAGTCCCGAGCAATTATATTGATTCAAGGCAAAGCATCATGTCAGTCTGGGGTCCCCTCGATTTTTCAGTAACTCCCTGGCCAAGAAAGAAAGAGAAAGCTCAAAAAATGTGAAAAGGTTGCAGAAGACAAGCTCGGGCCAGGAAAATCATGAAAAATGGCTAAGTCTTAGTCTCCGGGACAGCCGGGACAAAAGTACACGAGGGACGCGTGGGACGTGAAAGCGCGAATCGGCCGAAGGAAGAGTTTCTCGTCCGGGACAGCCGGGACAAAAGTACGCGAGGGACGCGTGGGACGCGAAAGCGCGAATCGGCCGAAGGAAGAGTTTCTCGTCCTGGGACAGCCGGGACAAAAGTACGCGAGGGACGCGTGGGACACGAAAGCGCGAATCGGCCGAAGGAAGAGTTTCTCGTCCGGGACAGCCGGGACAAAAGTAATGCGAAAGCGCTTGAATCGGCCGAAGGAAGAGTTTCTCGTCCAGGATAGCCGAGACAAAAGTACGCGAGGGACGCGTGGGACGCGAAAGCGTGAATCGGCCGAAGAGAAGAGGAAAAGTCAACGTTTGACCTGCGAAACTTCAAACGGCCATAACTTTTGACTCCGAGCTCCGATTTTCACAAAATTGGACTTTCTGGAACGAGCACGACGTCCTCTATGCCACAGAAACTGGATTTCTTATTTTTAATGAGGGTAGATATATTTAATTAAGAGAAACATATTCGGCTCCAGTCAGTTAATGTTCATTCCCGTCAAATGACAGAAAACGCCTGCCAGACCCAAAATAGCTGCCCGCACTCAGAAGGCCATAACTTCTGCATTTTTCAACGAAATCACACAAAATTTGTACCGTTGGAATCGTGGTTCCGAGCCCGATGCATAGAAATCAAGAAATTCTGGATTTGATTAGAAATTGATTGATTTTTTTAAGAAAACGTGGCCGGGTTCAGAACAGTGTTTTATTTGGTAGCTGGGAGTGCAATTAAGAGGCATGGTCATCATTCTTTCTCTGCTGCAGCACATGGGATAGTATGGGGAGCCTTTTGCAAGTAATGTATAATCATTTCACTCAATTTAATGCCTCTTACAGGTGGTTGAAGGACAGATTTCGGGATTTCCATTTTCCCTTCTCTTTTCCTTCTCTTTTTCTATAAATTGGAGTGTTGGGCTCATTGTAAGGAGAGAGAGTTTTTGGGTAGCAAAGCTCTACCAAAATTGCTTTAAAGCCAATGTGTTGCAGGCCCTTGTAGTGGACTCCTTGCATGGTGATCCAGCCCTTATCTTGTAATAGACTCGAATCATGCATACCAGAAGCAATAAAATACAAAGTTGTGGATGTATCTTCCCTCACTGTGTTTTCTTGCATTTCTTCTTGCCCCTTTATCTTTCTACAAGAATATTGTGTCTATTATTATGTTCTTGCAGGAATTCATTAACATTGTGTATGCTTGGAATATTGTTGTGAATGCATTTTGCTAGATTATGGTGAATTGTCATCACCTCTTCTAGTGTGCACTTTGCCTCTGTATTTCACACATTTGGAGATTACTCTCACACCCTCCTTTTCTGGTGTATCACCGCTTTAGTGTAGGCTTTCATTTTATGTATTCTCTCTCCCTGGTCCCTTGGAAATTTAGATTAGAACAGTTAGCTTATCCTGCATTAGAGTAGATTGTGGCAGGTAGTTTAGGAGCAAGAACCAACTTTCTCTGGAGGTCTGTCTCAAGTAGCAAGTCCCACAACTTGGAGATAGTACCCATGTTATCCAATCACACTGTGAGTTCAAATACATGCACAGGGGTGCTGTGATTTGGTGATAACAGCTCCTAAGAGTGAGGGTGTGAAACTAGTTAACTCGGAAAAACCTCAAGCAAGTAAGGTTTATGATTTGGAGGAAGTTGTGAAAACTTTGAAAGGGGTAGTCAAATAAATCTCATACAAATTAGCCTGGAAGAGAAAGGAATTTGACAAAGTTCACAATGTCGGCCTGAAGTAACAAGGCCATGCAATATTTACAAATCATCCTAAAAATGAGCAGAGATCTGATGAAAAAGGCAAGGGACCTGTTGGATTTGGAAAGAAACAACCCCAAGCCAAGGAAAATAGAATGGTGCCTAATCCTTTGGCTGTCAGAGTTATTGTTGTTGAAGAAACATATATAATTGATTGGTGTGACAGATGTTTCATGTCCCATACTCCATGTGAAGTAGATCAACGGGTAGAAGAATAAGATGATGATGATAATATTGATGATGATGTTTGCATGATGGGTGTCTCCACGAACTCACGAAAAGGAGCAACTTCAATTGAAGTGATAAGTGCTCAAACTCGCTACAAGTTTTGGGATTGCATCCACTGGGTACCTCTTCTTCCTTCCTCTCATACTTGAAATAGATCACTGTACAAGATTTTGAAATACCTAATAATGACTTTGAATACTTAAGAGCTTTGATGATAACGAAGTATGATGGAGGAATCCCATCTGATGAGGATATGAAATTGTTGATGAACACTTTGTTGTTGCCCAAGAAAATGAGTATAACACAAGAAGTAAAGTTATCAAAGGCGGGACCTCAAGCCAAACCTAAAACTCCATTGCTTACTATTATTCCTAAAGAGGTTCTTAATAAAGATACAAGGGACAAGGGATAGTTTGGTGATAACTTTGTTAGATTTTCTAATGGGAAAGAGAAAAAAATGGATCAATGTAAGAGTCTTGAACAAGTAGGCTCTCCATGGACTTTGTTATTTGATGGAGCTTGCTCCAAATTTAGAAATGGTGTTGGTGTAGTTTTGATTTCTCCAAGCTTGGAAGAGTTTGTTTTATATTTCAAACTTAACTTTGAGTGTACTAACAACATTGTTGAGTATGAACAATTTTTGTTAGGTTTGAGGATTGCTTGGAAATACTATGTTAAAGACGTAATTGTTAAGGGAGATTCAAAACTAATTGTTAATTAAATCATAAAATTGTATACTACTAAAAATAAGAGAAGGAAACATTATAAGCATGTAATCTAGGACTTGATTGAGATGTTTGATTCATTTAATATTGTGCATCATGATAGGAATTTCAATGTTATGGCAAACAAGCTTGTAGTATTGGGATCTCGGTTTGATAGTTGTGCAATGTCCCCATATTGTGAATATGATGTTGACGTGTTAAAATGGCCATATATCCCTAACAACATTAAACATTGGTAAATTTTTGATGATGATGCTATTGACAATTTTTGCACTTGTGTAAAAATGGGCAACTCGAAACTTTGTTACGATGGATAGAATAGGTGAAGTATACCTAAGCTAGGGGAGATCACATCAGATTATGTCATTGTTGCTAATTTATTTAAAAGATTACATGAAATCTGTAGCTATGTGTGTTGTTACAAAACATAACAGATCACATAGTCTACAATTTCATGACTATCCTTAGCAAAAGAACACAAGCCCCAAAGGACAATTGTGTTTTCTTGATGAGGACATCCAATTGCAGAGTAGGTGAAGTGTAAAGTTTTGGAACAACAAACATAAGTGCAAGATCCCAAAATCAAAGTTCATTACTTGAATGTTACAAGTTCTATTCATTTTTTTAATGATTAAGACATTAAATTATGTTACTAAGTTATTTAGTTCATTATACAATCCATACAGAAAGTAGAAATGCAGAAAGAGATATACAACTCATTTACAAAATTCATTTTTTATTCACAAGGAGAGTCAAATGTTTCCCACACAAGCCATGGGATGTAACTGAAAAGTAAAGTACAACTACTGAAAAGAAAGATACACATGCATGAAAGAGAAAGCAAAGGAGTATGAGGGTGAACCCATCATTGCCTTGTATATTCTTTGTTGTGCAGAGCATCTCCTTGCCAGCTCCTTCATCCTCAAATCATGGTACCTGAAAAGCAAAAACAAGTCAACCATCAGTTACGAGCTCAGGGATCAAACCATATTCCTACACTATCCTACTTCATGCATATGAATCTTCTCCTAAATAGGAGATGTATTCTACTTGAAGGGAAAACTACATGCATGCTTTAATCACTTAGAAAGAAGAAAGTGAAAAGAGAATAAGAAACATGGACACAAGAGAGGCCAAAAATCCTAATTATTTTCTAACTGTTTTCCTAAGTGTGTAGGTATAGGTTGTAGCCAAAAGAAAGAAATAAACAAGTCATAAGTGCATAAACGAAAAGGAATAATGTAACTCAAAGTTCCAATAACTGTTCTAAAATGGAAGAGGTTAGAGCTCAGAAGAGAGAATGGAAGATAGAAGTACATTTTTTCAGTTTGCAAAGAAGAGGAAGAATCAGTTTCCAAGAAGCGGAAGCTAGATAGAAAAAGGGAAAACAAATGAAATAGGATGAAAGAGAGAAGATTCTGGGAAAATTTTGATAGGGCTTCGCCATGTAAAATGGACATTTACAACTTTCCATCATGTTGTTTCAATTACTACATGTTTTTTAAAAGAGTTATGCAAATCAAACAAGTAACACAAAAATCAGAAAAGCATTACATGATCAAGAGAAACAACTATCATGTTTTCAGTTCTCAAATTGCTATATCAGTTCAGCATGAAAAGTGTTATTTTCTATATCTCTGGATCAGAATATATAACTACTATTTCTGGAAATGCATGAGAGAGAAGATTCTGGAAAATTTTACCAAGGCTTCGCCATGTAAAATCAACATTTTAGATTTTTCAGCATACATATCAGAGTTGTAATGAAAGGAAATACAATATATAATGTAGAAAAGAAATGGATTGTACTTTCATTTATCAGATTGAAGTACTTTGAGCATTCTTTATAACTTAAACAACTGAAGAGAATTGAAGTTCTAAGATAATCTTACAAATTTTAGCTATTCTAAGTTGCAGTTTTCAGAATGAAGCAAATATGAGAGCACATGAAAGACAAAATCAAAAGAACATCTCATAGTACAGTTGAATCAGTGACAAGTACCAAAATATTTCATAAGTAACATGTATTTTTAGAAAACATGATGAAATGAAACAGATTCACAGGTTGAAAAGTTATCACAATAAGTTACAGATTCATGAAAGAACAACTTATGATGAAAGGGGCATTACTTCCATTTGTTTCTGCTCCCAAAATGACTAAGGGATTACAACTATTATTTTGGGATGAAATATGTCAATAATAGGAAGAAACAAATTGTACTCAACCACTCATCACAAGAGACTGAATCAAATAAAGGGTCCCCTATAGTTCTTGCAGCAGAAGTATCAAAGGAGAAATCTTATGGAAGAATAATGTACATCAAAACTAGAGCGACCTACAGATTTAGATGAATGCAAGTTACAAGTTACTTTATGACAAAGAATATTTTCAGTTACAGTACAACTAAGGATGCAAGGTATGATTCATGATGAAGAGTTACAACTCACAATGCAACCAGCTCGATACTTGGACAAGTGCAGAAATTTCAATGACTTACACAACTATGAAAATTTACAGTCAAAGTGTAAAAATATACCAAAGTTCAGGTTGCAATGAATGAATAAATTAATCAGGTCTAGCTTATGGCTGAATCTAAGGG
This sequence comes from Taxus wallichiana var. yunnanensis, assembly GCA_018340775.1. Taxonomy (NCBI): domain Eukaryota; kingdom Viridiplantae; phylum Streptophyta; class Pinopsida; order Cupressales; family Taxaceae; genus Taxus; species Taxus wallichiana. Next base: position 107,729,061 of record CM031236.1, read on the forward strand.
CAGAATAGAAGTCATAGAGGATAGTAGTTTGCAAGAGATCAGTTTAGATGTTTACTGTTTTAAGTTATCCAGGCCTTTTGAATTCAAATTTTACAGTGAAGTATTAGAAAAGATCAAACATGTAATCTACTGATGATCATATATAGTCATGATTTTTTCAGAATACCATCAAACGCCAACATGATAGTTTTAGAACATAAAGCCTCTCAAGCTATCAGAATATTGCAATAAGCCCCTACACATTTTATATTTGGAAAAGGACTCAAGAATGGAAACTACATAGCCATAATGGCTCATGACAAGGGTTTTAAACCCAAGTTCAGTAGAGTGAGGGGTTTCGAAACCTTTGAAATAACAGAAAGTATCAAATTGCGTAGCTCAAGATCATGAGAACAAAGAAATATCAACTCATTTTCTCAGGAAATTACGAATACCCATGACATTAAAATTTTTCAGATATAGAAGTGTTGAATAATCAAACCCCAATGGGCTAAGCCAGAGAGGATAGCAGTCATACTAAGTGAAGCACCAGAACATAGTTACTTACAACAAATAAAGTCCAGATTTGGGGAAAATAGTGAGACACTTAACAAATACACTAGGAAATCATGATCCATAGGTGGCCAACCAATAGAAAGAAGCACAAAGAAATTTCTAAATTGGCATTTCAGTTCCAAGTGAAATCACAAATACCCATATCTTAAAATATGTAGATCTACAAGTCGGCCATGGTGGTCGTTGTCCTAAGTAAAATGAACTCCATATTCAGAAATAGATGCTTAAAAGTTTCAGACAATGAAATCGAGCTCAAAGGCTCAACATTCATAACTAAAATTCGGAGAGGAACAATATGAAAGCATAACTCGAGCAAGGAGAAATACCCAGATGAAAATGGGCATTCGAACGTAAAATTTCACTTACCGAAAGAAATCAGCACTTGTAGAGTTTCACAAAACCACGAGAGAGTCTTTTCCACAAAGGCCAAGCTCGAAAAGAAGAAACCGAGCTTCAAAAATGACCATACAAAGCTAATAAGGCCGAAAGAATCAAAATCGAGCTTTGAAGCCCCAACAATGGTAGATCTCAAAAAGAAATAGAGAATAAACACCAAAATGTAGAGGCAAGAAAGATTCATAATACCAATCGAGAGAGCAAAGCCAAATTAACAGAACTCGAAAGGAACAGAAATGGTGTCCAGAAGCCTCACTGAGTTCCAAAAACTCATAAAAACACATTCACAGGTAGGAAACCCTTTTTCATCAGAAAAGTCGAGCTCATCAATACAAGATGGATACTGAAATATCACATGAAGATTTCAAAGGCCGAAAATGAACAAAGCCGAACCCAAAAATTTCATCAATGGTGTCTAAAAAAAAATTTCCAGGGCTTCGCCCTCAAAACCAGATGTGAAATGACCAAATGAGGGACTTTGAGTTGTTTTAACTCACCCACTTGAGCTCAGCTTAACCTAACTCACCTAGAGTTAGTGATCAATGATCAAAAATATCAAGTACACAGATCAAAGGCCAGAAGTCAAGCTCTGTATTCAAAGCAAACCACTTGGGTAATATGCCACCAACCACAATTAATACCAGATCAGAAACCCTAATCATAGTCAAGGATCAACGACATCAAACACAAGAGGTACAGAGATCGACGGCCCAGGATGATCACCAACTTCCACACAAACCCGAGTTACTCTCTTTTTTATCAGAGGTTAGTTACAAATGCCACCGACAATATTTCCAAGGGATGAGTCACCGTGGGGAAGGGGCAACCCATGTCACCAAACCAAATAATCATTGCCATGAATTTCAAAGTCTAAAACTATAGTCTATTCAAATAATCAAAAGCCGACCAAATCATATACCATGATCACCAAAAAAGGTGAGTTTTATAATATGCCAAGGCCGATATAATCAAAGGTGGTCAAGCATAATATGGTGGCCTTTACAAAGTGCCTCACATATTTCAAAAAAACCATAGTATATGCTAAGTCCACAAAGGTGGCCAAACCCAATGAAGACAAGAGTTCACAACCACAGGTGGTCCCCACTCCAAGGAGCTAGGGTTGATTTGCAAAATGTCACTCATGTGACCATTTTTAAAGGAGATGTCAATATCAAAACATGTGCACATAGCAGGTGGTCCCCACAGGAGGAATAATTTTGCAAATATTGCTAAGTATTGTAATTATTTTTCTCACATACAGGAAGTTATTTCTTGCATGCTTCACAAGAAGACAGAACAAAGAAGAAGATGAATTTGCATGCTCAAAGGAGGAAGACTTGCCTAGCAAGAAATTGTATTATTAGCAAATTATTCACCCATTCTTTCCTTAAAAATAGAATAGTCAACTTCAGTTTGACTGTATTGTATTTAAGGCCATTAATGCCTATTTTTAAACTGCATGCTCTAGTTTGTATTATTTTATCCCTTTATTTATTATTAAATAAAGGATAAAATTAGGATGCATGGGCGAGTACAGTCTTAGTCTATTTTTAGGAAGGGTGGGAAAATTTATTTTGCTATATATTGTGTGCCTTTGCAAAAGCAAGTGGATTCTTCCTGGAGGAATGTTTGAGATATGAGTACTGAAGCAAATTTTTCCAGTTTTTCCCTCTAAGTGTGAAGTGTTTTCTACCTTTCCAAGTTACTTTACAATCTTGCGTATGTTAAATTAATCTTGTGAATCCAAATTCCCTGATCAACCAACTTACCCTGCTACAAAATTGCATTCCTTTCTACTTAAATTTTAATGTGCATGTTAGCTTATTAGTATTGTTGTGATCCTCCCTCAGTATAATCAAGTGTTTTGCCCTTAAATATTCTACAGAAAAACTATTGGTTCGTGCATCAAGAATCCTTCACAGATCAATTGTGCATATACTCAGTCAAAGCCCTCATACAAATTTGGTGTATCACCTTAGTTTTAATCATTTTTTCAGTTATCTTTTACCCTCAAACTCCCATAAAGTAGTTTAGTATACACCGACAAGGAACCGACCTTGATACCGTAGATTCACCTTGAAATAGGTATACCCATATACCTAAGGTGTTTCCATTGTATCTACGAAAGAGAGAAATCATTTGTGCAAGCTTAGAAAACCTACAGCCATCTCTCTACAAGGTGCATTTTCGAGAGATAATTTTTTTGGCATGCGCGGTGGGACTACGAATCAGATCTACATGCAAGTTTCAGATCTATAGCAGATTTATAGCAAATTAAAAGTCACTTTCAGGAGAAAATTTCAGCTAATTTATTCTAAATATTTTATGATCTTTTGGCGACTCCGTAAAGTTGAATTCAGACTAGTATTGCAGCATGTTCCATGCCTAAAGTGACTACAAGATCATCAGTAAGAGGATTCCTTTTGATTTTGTTTTTTTACCTTTGAATTCTGCTAGAAGGAGAAGAGTTGGCAATACTTTGCCTTATAATAGACCTAGTTTTGGTAACCCTCCTCCTAATATTCCTTCACCACGTATCAATTTTTCTATCAATATCCCAGTTTTTCCAATGGCCCAAAAACCATCCAGAATTTTGTGCCCTTTACTAATGGCAGCAATTCTAGTTTATCATGATATTCCCAATCTTTGTCATGAAAATTTTGCCATCATTTACAGTGAAAATCAAGTTACACCAACCGAATATATCAAAGATGTTGCAGCCCTATGTGCAGTCCGTAATATCAATCATGAAGACGTAGCCCTAAGACTTTTAGCTACATCTTTTAAAAGGCAAGCCTTGCAATGGTATATAAACTTAGAAATTGGAAGCATAGGAACTTGGGATATTTTAGGGAAAAAATTGCTGAAACAGTTCGAAGACAACTCAGATCATTTTTCTCTCATTGAACAGTTATCTACTATTAAAAGAGCTCCCAACAAATTTATGTCTAGTTTCAAAATCTGTTTTTCCAGAACTTGGGAGAGAATTCCAACAAGTGTCAAGCCTCAAGCTGATCATGCTTTCCTTTATTATCTTAGAGCTTTAAACAGTGATATCTCAACTATGATTCATTCAATGGGTGGAGAGACATTCCCAGCAACTTATGATATTACTATCCAAGCTAAAAATAGCCTTATTCAAGCTGGAACATTAGCACCAAGGCCATCAATGCCTTTTATGGCAGATTTAGCACCTATTCCTCAGCGTATTACAAACATAGAACCCACTGTTGTAGCTCCATCAGATGATGTATTCAAAGATTTTCAGACTATGGGGAATAAGTTGAATTCAATTGAGAACAAAATCACATTACCTAGCAGACCCTACCAAGCTCCTTATCAGCCCTACCAACAGAATCAACAAAATAGGTAGCCCTATCAACATAATCAAAATTATAGGAAGCCTTACGAGCAAAGACAGTTTGACCCAAAGGATCCTAGTTCTTCTAACACTTTAGTTCCTGTTATTATGGCTACAGAGGAGTGGTGTCAACCTTGTAATCAACCTCATTTAGCTGCGACTTACCCCAATGATTTTCTGAATCTGAATCTTGTTGCACAACCTCAATCTGAAACATTTTTGTGCCTCAAATGGAGGGTGCGCAGCAAGAAACTCATGTTCGAAAGCAACCGAATGAATCTAGTCAGCTTTAATGAGGAGGATTTCGTTCGATCACTACTAGGGCTCAAGGGAGGGCTGCTAAAAATCAAAAGCAACAAAATAGGCCTATCTTGCCTACCATCACCGATAAGATAGCTCCAAAGTCAACTTTAATGCTAATAATTCATAGTCAATTGTAACACCCACAAATTGTACGCTCAAAACCATAATAAAACCTATAAATTTAATAAGGTAAAATTTTCTGATTTTTATTTTGTTTTTAAGGGTTTTAAGAGTGACATTATTCATAATTTAATTAATTTCTTGATTAAGGTTTCAACACAAACTTGTGCATTTAGTTGAAAATTAAATTAATAATTAAATATTTTAAATTTATTTCCCTAAATTAATTTACATTTTAAAGGTATCCTATTAAGTTTAATTACTTTATTATATTATTTTTCAATTATTTATTACTCATTATCCATTTAATTTATTTAACTACCCCTTACTAATATTTATTAAAAAAACCCCTTTTGTTCATAATTTTGTCACCATGGTCAATGCTTAATTATTTCTTACCTCAAAATTTTAACAACTTGGCCTAGCCACTAAGTGGCCCCATTCTAATAAAGCAAGACAAAGAATGATTTATTCAATGTTTATTCAATGTCCCAAACAAAAGAGCAGAGCCAAATATAAAGGTTGCGGAAGAAGGAGAGGAAGGTGACAGTTATAACTGTCCACCAACAAATACATAACAACAATGTATTATAAACTAAACTAATGCTAACATTCCCCCCCTTAATACATTGCTCTTACAAATGTACCCCCTAAACAAATCAAACTTCACTTTGCCGAGAGGTTTGGTGAGAATATCTGCAACTTGAAAATCAGTAGGGCAGTACTGGAGCTGAATTTGGTGGTTCAAGACCTGTTCACAAATGTAGTGACATTCAACCTCAATATGCTTTTTCATTCATGAAAAATAGGATTCTTCACAAGCTTCAACACACCTTGATTATCGCAGTGAATGATGGGAGGTTTCTCTTCAGGAATCCCTATATCTACAAGAATGTGATGTAACCAAATCACTTCACACATAGCTCCTCATGCGGCGCGGTATTCAGCCTCAGTGGATGAGAGAGCAACAACAATTTTCTCTTGCTAATCCATGAGATAGGTCCAGATCTAAGATGAAAAACATACCCTGAAGTGGATTTCTTGTCATCAATGGATCCCGTAGTCCAAGTCTGTATATCCCTGTAAGAAGAACTAAGTTTTATTCTGATACTCCAGACCAAAGTCAACTGTACCTCAGACGTATCTCAACACATGCTTTGCTGCTATCCAATTACATTTCTTCGACTCTGCATAAATCTGGCGAGATACCTCACTACAAAGCAAAGATTTGGCCTAGTATAAGTCAAGTAAATGAGACTCCCCACAAGTTTCCTGTAGTGAGTGCCATCTACCTGTGGTGAATCCTGGAATCTAGATAATTGCAAACCCTTTTCCATAGGTGTGGACATTGGTTTACAATTTGACATTCCATACTTCTCCAAGAGTGTCTTGGCATATTTCATCTGAGAGATGAAGATATGATTCTTCTTCTGCCATATCTCTAAGCCAAGATAGTAGTGAAGTAGCCCCAAATCATTCATGTCGAAGGATTTCTTTATATCATTCTTTACATCATCCACAAGATTGTCAGAACTTCCTATGATCACAAGATCATCTACATACAAAATTAGAATAACAATATCTATTCCTACCTTCTTGATATACAAATTTGTATCGAGAGGCTATGAGTGAATCCATGTTGCAATAGGTGATCATGAATTTTTATATATCATGCTTGTTGTTCACTCAAAATTCCCTGCTCTGATGAAAGTAAAAAATTTCAAAATTTTGAGTTTAAGTGTTTTCTCTAATGTACCGAAGTCGTGAAAATTGAGGAAATCTATGTTTTGGGTCATTTTGTATGTATTTCAGCTGTCCCGGACATTTTTGTCCCACGTGTCCCAAGTTCCGAGGTGCGCTCTATTCCCTGATCGGCCGAAATCCCGAAGTTGTTCCATTTTGGGCCCGTCTAACTTTTCGTCCCAAGTGTCCCAAATGGAATTGTGCAAATTGTTCCTTTTTCGTACCGAACACCCGAACCATGTACTTCACTCTTTCATGTCCCAAATGTCCCAAGTCAAAAGTGCAAGTTGTTTCATTTTTGGCCGAAACTCCCAAACCGCGTCCTTCACGCGCTTTTCGTCCCAAATGTCCCAAAATGCATTTGTGCGTCTTCTCCTTGTTTCGCTTTGAATCGGCCGAGCCACGTGTTTTCGCGCATTCGCGTCTCACATGTCCCAAGTGAACCAAGTGTCATTCGTGCTTACTTTTCCCACTCTACCCGAATATCATACTTATTCAAATTGGTGGTATGTATTAAATGCGCATTTATGACCTTTCTCTCTCTAAACGGCTATATAACGAGCATTTCCCCTTTGCATTTTTCACACTGCTTCCATGCTATCTTTTGCTCGAACCCTTGCAATTTGAAAACCTGCACATGTATCCCTTCCCTCTATAATTCCTTTCCAAGTCTAGTTTGCGGCTCTGTCCTCCTAGCTACTATCAATATGAAGATCAAGTTTCAGGGACAGGAACAAATTTCACCACTTGAGTCTGCCGTTCACAATATTAGGGATAGTGAAGCTCGTCATCTCGACTTCAGCAATTTTTGGGCGAGGATGGCAGATGCAAACCCTACACCAATGGCGCAGATGATTCACGATAGTGGTTTGGCTTTTGCTGGAGGTTTCCCAATCTCAGTACAGTGTGCTGATACCGTGCTTTCATGCGGAGCTCACTTCAACCCTGTTTCGAGTGAATTGACCAATATACATGGGGAACTCATCGCCAAATTGGATGCTGCTACCATTAGCACTGCTCTGAGGATTCCAGAGATGGATAATGCCATAGTCATTTCTGGGATCAAGCACAGGCCCTGTTCGACCAAGACAGTGACAAATATAAGGCACGAGTGGCGAAGTCCTGGCTTAAAAACCCTAGGAAGGGAGCTTCTCGTCTGACCAAAACCCTCTTCCGAGCAGATTTCAATGAAGAGTTGTCAGACTTCATAATCTTGCTGGCTCGGGTTATGGGTTTGCCCTCTACCAATGAATTTCACTTCTGGATGTGCCCGCTCATCAGCATGGTGTGCGAAGGAACGCAAAATATCAATTGGGCGGAAATCATAAGCATGAATTTGACGGAGCAGCCGTCCAACATGCAGCAAACAAAGAAATTTTATATGACTTCGTACCTGATGTACACTCTGGCAGCATCAAGGCAGTGGTTCGGTTTTTCTTATATAGATGCACACAAAGACGATCCAAGATATGCTTCTTGTCATGATTCACACCCCGAGACCAAATCGTAATTTTAGAAGGGTCAATGATGCTTTCACCATGTACGTGGTCGATTTCAAGGTGATATTGCTAGAAGGTTTTCGATGAAGCCATGAACTCTGATATCGCAATATGGTGCTTATTTCATCCAATTCAGGAAATTTTCTTATATCAGGCTTGCTGGCTATGAGAGCACCCCTCTGAGGCTTCCCATGTTCTGCAATGATAAGATGGCTTTGATTGAAGTATGCAGGTAGTTAGACAAACTGCACAGAACCTGCAGGGACAAGAAGATTTCCGGTTTGCACTTTCCCATCTCTTTGGGAAATTACACTTGTAAAACAGCTCTGGATGCTCAGAACATAGAGAGAGCCCTGGTTCCTATCACTGTTCATTTCTTCAAGCCAAGAACCTGCTTTGACTTGAAGAAGTTTATTGAACAGAACATCAAGATAATCTACCATCATAGGGCAGATACAGAAGACTACTGGGCTGACTGTGTAGATGATTTTGAAGCCAGGAGAAGGCATTGTGGCAGGTTCTCCCTGCAATTGATCCAAGAACTCGGTCTGTACCAAGTTCCTGAAGGTCTCCAGGATGACAATTCTGATCTATACTCATATGAGTATGAAAATGTGGTTAAGCACACTCCTTTGGAGGACCTGGATTGGAACAGGAAAGAGAGGGACGATCTGGCTGAGATCCTTGCTCCAGTCTTAGTCAGGACTAAGGTCTGGTTTGACAGGATGGTTCGAGAATTCAGGAGGCATTCAGGAGAATCCTCTTCTAAGGGTGCTTCAACACCAGGAAGAGAAGCATCTATTCCAAGGTCGAAAACACCATTGCAAACCCCACCTGCCTCATCAATACAAGGACCTATAGCTTCTACTCCTTCTTCATCCACTCAAGTGTACCAGAAGAAGCTCAAGGAGGTTAAGAAGGAGCCTGTGGAAAGTGACCCTCAAAGAAAGCAGGCAGAGTTGCCTATGGGACCAGAGAACATCATTGTTCTCAGTGAAAGTGAAGAAAGTGAAGTACCAACTCTTGCAAGTGCTCCTGAAGATCCAGCTGATAAAGATAAAGAAATCCAGAGCACTGAGCTTTCAGGTGATGTTGACTCTTCTGCCGCAATTGCCCCAAGTGCCCCACTCACCTCTCAACTCGAGTCAACAGCTGCGCAGACCTTGAGCGTCATGAGCTCTCTGTCTCTTGGTCCCCTTGCTCCTCCTACTGATTCCTCTTCCTCTTTTACATGGGTGCAACCTTTGGTTGACAAAAGGAAGAGGAAATTTTCCTCTCGGAGTTCAGGGTCAAATTTTGATGCTGTCGCAGCCTTGTTGGGCACCACTCCTTCTCGTGCCAAGAAAGCAAGAACTACCTCCAGAATAGTGTCTGATGCTCAAGGTCAGCAATTCCTGGAGATTGCTAGGCCTTCAACGGATAAATCAGAGCAGGACTTGCAGGTATCTGACTTAGAGCTCTCGAGAATCCCAATGGGAGAGTCTACCCCTGAAGGTGAAATTCACAACCTCCAGGAAACAGTCACAAGAGTCATTGGGAGGGTAGAGAAAGGGCAACAAACTATTGAATAGTTGGAAGAACAGGCCCAAATTCTCACAGGTTTCATCAAGTCTCTTTTGTCTAAGGACAAAGTTTTAGACCCTACCCCATTGACTACTCTCCCACCTCCTGTAATTCTAAGCCAAGATGAAGTGCAGAGTATCAAAGATATGCACAAGTATTCTGCATGCATGGCAGAGCTATTGAAGCCACGGTGGATGACATGCTTGTTCTTTGGATTAAAATTCATCGATGAAGCTTTCAAACTCCACGAAAAGGTGAGCAATGTGCAACTGAAGCTCTCCTCTACTATTGGAATCATTGATAAAGAGCTCAAACTCTGGAGCAGTTGCATAGTAGACCTCCGACTCATGGGACAGGCAGATGAGAACGTTTTGTTGGCGAGTAAAGTCTTTGATGATGCAAAGGATAATCTGTCGAAGTCCTGGGTCTACAGCGTGGAGTGGAAGATCAGAGTCCTGGAGGAGGCTTTGGGAGAACTGAAGAACAGTTGGCAGAAGGGCGAAGCTTTCAAGACACTGGTTATCTCTGCTTTCAAAGACATACACTGTCATCTTCAGGATGAGACTTCTGGTACTTCCCTTTCCTTGCAAGAAATCAAAGCTCAATTCAGAGCTTTTGTCAAAGATAACTTATTCAAGGAAAGTTCCATCTCCAAGGAGAAAATGAAGGAGATTTTCTCTCTTCAATCTGCCATTGAAGAAGCAAACAAAGATTATCATACTCATGTCGAGTTTGATAAAGAGATGGAGAAGTGTCTGGGATTTTGGACTCAGTCTACGACTAACACGTCAGTCCCTCGTGGCAGAGATATAGCCGAGTCATTGAAGAGATTCAGGCAGCGAATTCTGAAGTCAGTGGGTCCCTCTCAGTGACCGACCACCTGTCTTCTTCTCCTTATTCTTCTCTTCTTTTCTATTTCTTTTTCTCGGATTCATTGTAATAGGTTGAGGTATTGCGATTGGCAATCCTTAACTAATCTTTAGTTAAAAGAAGTAGTTACAAAGAGTAACTGACTTGTAAGCTATATAATGGCCTTTCCACGCCATTTTGAAGGAGGAAGAACTTGGCATATTTTCTGAAAGTGTAAATAGATTATAAAGAAATCAATACAGAAGGACTTTTCCATTCTTTGTCTATCTGATCTCTGTTATTCCTAAGCTTTCATTTATTTTCTTTGTGAAGATCATTTGTCACAAATTCGTTAGTCTTACTGATTGCATACTCTTCAACTTTGCAAGCACGGTGATCTTGTATAACCAAGAAGGAACTTTGTGTCCTTGATTAATGAATCTGTGTTATGTTAAGAAACTTTGTGTTCTAAGCAGATGTTATTTACAGAACTTTGTGTCTTTAAATTCCATCTTATTTATTTGATACAAATGATCTTGTTTCAATTCACTGTGACTTTCGCATACATAAAGAATTACTCTGATATCTATAATTCTGCATGTTGCCTTTCTGCTCTTTCCCGTACTCTCATTTCCTCAGTCCTTTTGTAATTGATGATCTTCATAGAAAACACTTTCGTGATATCCAAGTTTAACCAACAAATCATGTCTTGTACATTTGTAAATAAGTTCGTTTCTGAATAAGGGAACCTCTCCCATTAAAGAGGAGGGACTTCTTGTCCCCTGACTGTTGCTCTTCGTAAAGTCCTATCTGACGACCAACAAGTGCTTTAGGTGCTTGTTTGAGTCCATAAAGTGAATTTATCAGACGATACACCTTGTATGGTTAATGCTCATCTACAAACCCTTCGAGTTGGGCCAAGTATACTTCTTCTTTGAGATCACCATTCGTAAAAAGAACTCTTGACATCCATCATTGAAGTTTCCATCCATTTTTTCTACCAATGCACAGATAACTCGATGGTTTTGATCTTCGCAGTGGGTGTAAATGTCTCATCATAGTCAATCCCTTCTTCCGAGCATAACCCTTTGCAACAAGTTGTTCTTTGTGTTTGTCGATTAAACCATCTACCTTATATTTTGTTTTGAAAATCCATTTGCAGCCAATGGATTTCTTACTTGGAGGTAGATTGAAAAGTTCCCACGTCTGATTCTAAAGTAGGGAATCATATTCAATATTCATATCTTGTTTCCACTATGGTTAGTCTACTACCTCATAAACAGTTTCAGGTTTAGTGTTATCAACAATCGAACTCATGAGTGAAACATTTACCTCATGTCTGCGGCTTGACTTCATGTTTTGACTCTGTAGAAGTACCTCGAAGTGAGTTCAGTGTGCATCCCCAATAGTATTCGGACCCATTTCACACATTGGTGTTGTTTTTGTTGATGTGAAGATTTTTTTCCAATGTGCCTAGATCAATGAATAAGTCTCCACTCACTCTTCTTCTCTCTAAGAAGAATCATCTTGCCCATCATCTAGAAGTGTGATCAATCTATGTGACGAGGTCGGTACTGGATCTCCATTGTGTGGTAGGGAATCAAAGGATGACTCATCACACACCACATCTCAACTCTTGTAGATTTTCTTTGTATCATGATCCATGAGACAATATGCCTTTGAGGTAGTACTATACCCCAAAAAAAGACATGGTAGTGTCTTTAGATCGATCTTATTCCTTTTCTCATCTGGAACATGCATATATGCGATCAACCAAAAAATCTCAAATGATAGATATAAGGTTTACGACCAGTCCATACCTCTTCTAGTGTCTTGTTCTATAAGATCTTTATGGGTGCTCGGTTGAGTAGATACACTGTTGTCCTGGACTACTTCGCCCAAAACCGATCCTTGAACTTGGAAGTGGAGAGCATACAATGAGACATCTCCATGACAGTATTTTGTGTCACTCAGAAATCTCATTTTGTTGGGTCGTGTAGGGAGCATTCAGATGTTGCTGAATGCCATGCTACTTCAGGTATGATAAGAACTTCTTCGATACAAATTTCCCCCTTGATCTGAGTAGAGGAGAAGGAGAGGCTTTCCAGATTGCCTGGTGGCTTGCTAGTAAATGGTTTGGAAATTGTCAAATGCCTCACTCTTCTTCCGGAGGAAATATACCCACATTTTCCATGTGTAATAATCAATGATGAGCTGGAAGTATTCAAAACCTTGGAAGCTAGCTGGCAGGGGTCCACACAGATCGGTGTGTATAACCTAAAGATGCTTCGTAGAATGATAAGAGCTCTGTTTGAACAGACCTCTATGTTGTTTTCCCGCAAGACATCGCAAGCAAACATGTAAGGAATGGGAGAGTGGAGGAAGCCCTCTTACCATTTCCTTAACACTAAGCGATCAAAGCCCTGACGAAAAGGTGACCATATCGAAAGTGCCATAGTGCGGTGGACTCTGTTGTTGAAGGAAAGAGAGAAATGTTAGATGAAGTGACCACATCCAGTGCAAATAGATGGCCCTTCATAAATGCTCGAGTAATAACTAAGTGTCCCTGGGAAATGATGTAGGACTTGACCCCTTTCTGAACAAAGAATTCGACCCGCATTCGATGATTAAGAAGCTAACTCACATACAAGAGATTTGAGGTCAAACCTGGAACATATAGCACCTTCATGAGTGTACATCTTCATGTCCCAAGAGGAATGATGACATCACTAATCCCCGCAATAATATACTCTTGATTATCTACAACGGTGATCCGATCTCCAGTGGGTTGGTCACTCAGGGTATGGAACAACTTCTTATTGTAATTCATGTGTTTTTTGGCACTGAATCAATAAACCAGAGACACTTTTGATAGGCTGTAAAGTCTGCAAGACTAGGACAATGTCCGGATGAGTTACATTTGGAACCTCTTCATCGGAGGAGGCATCCTGCTGAGTAGAAATATGATCCTTCTACCTCTGATTACGAGCATGCCATTGGGATTTCTTGGAATATCCTTGGCCAGAAGTGCTCTCTTCGCCAGAGTTGCCATGCCTACCACCGTTGTAATAACAATTCGTAGTCATGTGCTTATTCATGGAGAAAATGTGGCACCATTGATCCACCTTGTCGTTCTACTACTTCTAGGGTGGCCACTGTGGTGGCCACTATGGTGGTCACTAAGAAGGTTGTTGTTGTGGATGTTGCTTCTGATTTTGGGGGCTGACTACCCTTTTCGAGGCTTATTGATATGCTTTGGCCTCATGATGAGACCCTTGTCTTCAAAGGCTTCTTAAACATTCTGAATGGCTTCTTTCTGCTGGAGATAATTCACCAGTTTGAAAAAACTCACCTCCTGTTGAGTGATGGTCAACGTGGTGATCAGTGTCCAAAACCGGGAAGGAAGAGCTTGCAAGGTGAGTGGGACTAGAAACTTTTCATTCACCATTTCACAGAGAGCAGAAAGTTCTACACATAACTCGACCACACGCTGCAAGAAGGCTTCGACTGATTCGCCATCATGCATACTCATCGTGTGAAGCTTTTTCTGAAAATACAGCATCATCGTTAGATTATTGGCTTCATAGATGGTACACAATGTGGCCCATGCCATAGAGGAAGTCGTTGCTTCCCAAATGTGAGGTGAACCTCATCGAGAAAGGCTCGAGTGATAAGAGTTAATGCTTTTGCATCGGTCTTTTCATACTTAGCCAATAGATCAGCATCTGTGGGAGGGGCGTTCGTGCCAGAAATGATCCCCCAAAGATCTTAAAACTAAAGAATCATCCACATCTTGATTTTCCATGCGGTTAAATTTGGCCCTTTTAGTAACTGGGCATCTGACAACAAAATGCAAGGTGCAGACATTTCCAAAAACTCAAAATTGTATTTTATTTATTGATTGTTCAAAAATGGTTACAAATCCTTACTGAAGGAACCTATCACGAAGATGGGCTCTATAAGCTCGTGTAGTGAGATGCAAACGCTCCTGTGGGTGTTTTACTTCACGTTCATCATCTGCATCATAGCCACACTCTAATTCTTCACAGATTCGGCGCACTTGACAACACACATCAAACCAAAAATAGTCAAACAATCCTTAACGCACCAATTCATCAAATAATAAGTTGCTGGTATTCAGCAATTCATTGAGCAAGGCAAAATAGATACCGGTGGTGTCCTCTTGGGCTCTTAGAGGCGACTCAGTGGAAGGGTTTCTCAACACTCTCGGCATCAGAAATGTGTGACATGTACGTGCCCTCTTGGCACTCTGCTAGGGAAATCACGCTAGAAGGGTTTGCACTTGGCTCCTTGGCGTCTCTCTTCTCATGGCTCACCACAAAGTGCTTCCTTCCAAATGGCTCACCTCCTCCATGTAGCAGTTTAAATGATTATCCACGTAGGTATCTCTGGAAGTAGATTGCTCCAAGACAGGTTTTCAACGCCAATGTCTCTTTCAGCATTTTCAAATATGCGGATGAGGCCAAGTTATACAACACCTTCCACTGGCAGGTCTGCACAAATTACTCCACAGTTGTCCTCTGAATGTGTCGACAATCTACACTAATTCGCTACTACACAGGATCTATACAAACATGAAATAATTACTTTGAAGAAGATTACACATCTCAAGGTCTTCAAGTTGCTGCGTAGGCTTAGAGGAGTTTGATTTCAATGTCACATCTCCAATACTGTTGACGCTCCTCTCCCTTGGTCGTTGGTCGTTGCTTCTGCAAAACACGTTCACGCCAAACAGGTTTCCAAACTGCATAGGGAAAACTTCCATGCAGGCCTCTTCCACCACTTTGCTCTGATCAAGAAATGTCGCTCTGATACCAATGATAGCAGAAGACAAAGAATGATTTATTCAATGTTTATTCAATGTCCCAAACAAAAGAGCAGAGCCAAATATAAAGGCTGCGGAAGAAGGAGAGGAAGGTGACAATTATAATTGTCCACTAACAAATACATAACCACAATGTACTATAAACTAAACTAATGCTAACACATTCAACCAATTATACATGCCCTTTTAATTTATTTTCCATTCCCACAAAATACCACCCATTTAAGTGATGTAGGATCTAATCTCAACCATTAGATCAAATTTGTCCTAGACATTGGATTTAGGTTTTCTAAGACATTCCCTAATATTCTTTATGTCGAATTATTATTTTTGTTTTTCCCTAACTTTATCTCATTTTCACTTTTGCAAGTTTGGAGAAAGAGGAGGAGAAGAAGCCATGGAAGGAGCTATGTAACATTACTCAACTCCATTATTGTACAAATGTTTTTGTAATAATTTTATTTTAATAAAATGAGAGATATTCCCGATTTCTCTCATGGGTATTATTTTACCCCATTTTATTTGTGTTAATAGGTTTTTTTCACTAAGATATTGATTTAATAAGGTATTATATATTATAACAATCTTATTTAAAATATATATATTATTTACTATTTTCTTTCATCAATTAAATAGATTTTGTTGTATAAGAAATATAAGGCAAAAGTAATTGTGAATATATATCTATTCAAATATGATGGAAATAATTGAATCTAATCGTCTTTTGTTCAAACAAAATACAAGTAAGAAAGCATAATACCTATTTGGTTTATTATAAATTTATAAACAATCAATTAGGTGAGATAATTGAACTAATTTTTATTTCCATTCAACTAAATGCAAGCAAAGGAGTGAAAATACTCTTGATTGTTAAGGGATATCTAAATGCTTTCATAGTTGATTTGCCATGTAGTGTAACATACAACAATGCTATAATTTCACTATTTTAAACAAGACTAAAAGAGAGAGAAGGCAAATAAGAGAACTTATTCATTTCCAAACTTATTTTCTTTTGAAATACAATGGGAGAGGAAAGATAATTTTAAGAGAAGTACCAATAAATACACTTTTGTTGTTTCATATAAATGAAGATATTTTTCATTGATAAATAAATACATATGATAATATTTCAAGTTTGGAAGAGATACAAGAATCACAAGAACCAAACTTTACATCCCTCTTCCATAATACAAATTTCAACAAATAATAATACACTCCTTTCACAATAATCAAAGTTCATTTTCTTATAATAGAAAATATCCTCTTTCCAACAATTGAAAGGATAATTTACAATATTACAACTATGACTTTAAAAAAATGAAATAACATTGCAAGGATGATCTTAAGGATCCAACAGGGTATAACTCCTCGAATATCTAACTCTTGCATTCTTATCATCAACACGAAACAATGGCGAGTGTTATGCGGCTTTGACAACTTTTGCAAAAATGGCTTCCACAAAACATGCATTCCACAATTTACAACACATTCAAATAAACACAATCAAACAATATTTACAACTTTTCCAACAACACATAGGCTTGAAAACAAGCCAAAAGGAGAAAGGAATATGGGAACCATCTCCTTTTACCTCCCAAATGAGTTAGGGGTTCCACCCAAAATACCTCCAAGTGCACATCCAACTTCTCAACATATCCCTTTTCCTCAATGCAAAATACACAAAGTATAGCAATTTTATCCTTTTCTCTCCCCATAGGTGGAACCCCTTTCTCATACTCCCTCCACAATGCCTCACAATTTCCTTTTCCCTCCCCAATGGTCCCATACTTCCATCTCCCACACATCTTAGGGCCATACTACACCAATCCCACTCACAATACACACACCCAATGCGATTACAAAACATCTGACAAGCAATAAATAACAAGGTGTAGATATTACCTTTCCATACTTTCTTCCATTATCTTGAATCCAAAAGCTTTAAGCCTTTTCAAAACCAATCAAGCACAAAAGAAATCCATCAATCTTGACCAATAATTCTCAAGACCAAATTTCCAAAATGCAAACAAAGAAAATGAGATAAGTAACCCTCATTCCTCAAATTTCACACCAATAAATAAAAAGAGTGGAGGATGATGAGGTGGCTTCATGTAGGATGCCACTTCATCATTCCTCCATTTCAACACAACAATTCAAACCCCAAAACCAAGGCAATTAAATGAAAAGGTAAGGTTATGACATGCCCACATGCACACTTCACATGCACCCCATACCTTTCAAGGAAAAAATAAATGTGATAAGAAGAGAAGTGACTTTATTTTCTCTTTTACACTCATAAAGCATTAAAATGGTCAAAATTAGCCCCATACTTCATAAGTATGGTTGGTAGATAATTATGAGCTCGACAAGGAAAAAGCTTACTTGTCCCACATGTCTCAAAAAAGTGCCCTCCAAGTCAAATTTTGGGTTTGGAGAGGGAGAAAGAGTGCACACAACACAAATGCAATAAATTTCATTCATCATCATGCATAAATAAAGAACTAACTACCCATTTATTACCCACATGTCACCTCTTCTTTTTAGTTTAAAATTTAAGTTAAATTAGCTAATTAAGACACATTAACAAGTGTTAATAAAGTGACTAAATTTTCCCAATTATTAAAAACATGCTCCACAAAATTAAAACACACAAAATAAAGAAAGGAAAACATCACCACCCTAGGCCACATACATGAGGTCCCCCATGGGGAAACATCCTAACCTTACAAGCAATAATACAACACTCAAAAAAGTTGTCAATTGGACCATGTTGCAAAACACCCAATGTTCTTCTGTGGTTGGTCCCCTATCCCCTTTCGGTGTATAATGATATAATTTTCTTGCAATCACAAATAATAATACCTTTCTGGCCTTAAGGCCATATCAATATGTCATGGAAATCAGTGCACATAAAATATGCATCATACATTTCTCAACATACATCAAGCAATGCAACTAACACATATATTTATCAATAATCATCGTAGCCAAATCATTATCATCTAATTTAAGAATTTTTTAATCAATTATTTGAAATAACTTAACATTTCAATCCTACTCTAGTAAATAATTTACAATCATCAATAATCCAATTCACATTCTACAATAATCATGAAATTCTCTATATCTACTATAACTCCTAACTACTAGATACACTCAACAACGTACTACCAATCCCTAATACCATCATATTATTAGCAACTCACAAAATCAATGAGACCACATGGTTAGTCCAATACTCTGAATATACTTAATACGTCAAGAATCCAAATGTCAGTATATAACAAAGTAACCATTCTAGATCATCATCATATCCTTAAATGTCTATCAAGGTCCTCAATACATCCTGCGATCCAAAGTAACAATTAAAATGCAATAGTAATCATGATGTCCCTCGTCTCATAACAACATGCTAGCTAAAATATAATAATAAGGTCCTTGTCTCTAATCAATTGTAATTAAAGTCATAGTATAATCAATGTCGAAGAGGAGTGGGTATTATATCAATCCTCGGCACCTAGTGTTTATCACCTATTTGTAGGTTTATTTCTACTAAAAGGTCTTGTGAAGTGTCAAGATCAACAAAGATTCTAGCATTAGTTGTGTGGATCTGGTCCAAGATTTTAACATTTTCTTTCTCAAAAGATCCTAAAGTGTCACCTATAGGAGAAAGGCGTGACTTTTCTATAGTTTTAATGGGAGACTTGGCAAGTGGACCCAAACATGGAAGGTATCGAGAGGATTCCTTTAGAGGTTCAAAGGACGGATATCATCACTTGAACATGAGTTCATGTTCTTCCCAAACCCAGTCTTGGTAAATAATTAAGTCCTTTTCTTCAGGAGTTTCAAACACAACAATAAAATAAGCTTTCACAAAAGGTTAAAGCTCTATCTTACCTTTAACCTTTTCCTTCCATATTTAGCAAATCTAGTTGTGAAGATGAGAGAGCTTAGGCCAAAACTTGTGGAATCTACCTTATAATTAATGATTTCTCACCTTTTCCTTTTCGGACATTGGAAATATAAAATGTAACTAGTAATTAGTTATAAATGTTATTGGCTAGCTATCGTTTCACCTTAAAATTAATTAGATTAGATTTTTTTACTTATATAACTCTATATTTAATATAAAATTATGTTTAAATCATGCATAGATAATATTATATTAATTTTCCACATAAAAATAATGTTATTTAAGGCCTATAGAACTTACAATATCCAAATCAATGCAAGCTCAATTTAGTGGCAAATTGTGTCCACATGATCAAGTGTATTCATTTCATATCTCTTTTCAAATTATATATTTGTAGGGGTTTAGGTTATTTAAATTTTCATTATGAGAAGATACTATTATAGACATGTTTCGGCATAACTCACAAGAAGAAAATGAAACATTCTAGAGACATCTATCGATAACCAAAGTTTCTATATTAGATACCAAATTTATTTATAGACCCATCGATCTCTATGAATGGACTAGACGACCATCGGTAGCTCAACATCATTCACCCCTGCCCGAGTTTTAATTTATACTTTCCAAATACTATTTTGAAAGATGATATCTATAAAAACATAAATCTAGTCTTTTGGATATTTTTCAACATCAATTCTAACATACTTTTATATGCTCTTGCACACTTGAAAAAATAACATACATTTTAGTCCTAAGCACACTTTCATTCTACTAGTCTACGCACTTACTATTTAGCCACATGCATATATTCTAGTCACATCTATTCATGATCAAATTAGTCTATACGAGAATACTTCATACTCCTAAAATTTAAACATTCTTCATACCTTACATCCACCTCTTACATTCATAATATAGTAATAGTAAACCCTAATAGTTTTGATACTGACATGGTTTCCTTTTATTTGTCTCCATGAGCCCTCAACATATGATATTGTAATTGATAAATATCTAAATTATGTTAGTTTCGAATGTCATATGGGTTACCTATAATGGAAAAATAATGAAAAGGTACACACTATTAGTACATGTTGTGTGAGATCTAATTTCTTAGTACTAGATTTCTTAGCCCAATTTGTAGAATAGCTAGAGTTATGAAGCTTCTTGCTTCTAATTTTCCATCGTTCATATACATTTGGAAGCTAATGTTGTATGTTATAATGTACAAATTAGATATTTAAACACTAGTTTTCATTTGGTGGAAAGATTGTCAATGGAACTATTATACCATTTTCAAATGCTACTCTCATAAGTTTGCTTTACTAAATTATGAGTCCATCCTCAATTTTGGGAAAGGGAAAGAGGCAATGGAATGTTAACTTTTCTCCACGATATAGATTTCGAGTTCCAATCATAGTTGGAATTCTAATATTGAGTCTTAAGTTTCCTTATTTGTTATGTTGTTAAGTTTAGTAGGGTTTTCTTTTATGTGAGAGCATCATTCACATTGGAATTCCTCATCATATTTTAATGTGTATAATAGACCCAAGACTTTTAAATAGTTATTTTGGAGTTGATTTTGCACCTCCAAGATATGAAAAATTATTAAGTAACCTTTTCTAACCATTTCATTTATACCTTGCCAATTAAAGGATCACGTTTTGGAGATGCTTTTTAATGGTGACTTGTGTTATTTTTATTTGGGATTTTTTCAAATACATTATTTTCTTTTGTATTTGAAAACTTAGTAATGTTGCAATTTTCACTACTAAAGACATTTGTTTAGAGTTTTCCACTAATGAAAATTAACATGCTTGCCTCTACCTTCTTTCAAATTTAAGTATTTTAGAGAAAGTTTTTAAGTATTCGAATATATACATGACTTACTAAACCAATGGGGAGTTCTCCTTATATTATGAGCGACATACATCTTTATATTGTGCTTTCGCAACATCACTCTCCTCCAATGGCTCCTAGGTGGTGACAAAGCTACTCTCATAATTGTTTTGTATTCCTTTCTCCTTCATAAGTCTATGGGGTGAGGGTCCATTGTGGGCTAAGACTTTTCTTTGACCGTCACATTGAAGTTCACTTACATCAAATACAATGGATGAGGGCCCTTGGTCCTTACTTGTTCCTCCACAAATTTGTTGTTAGGATGGCTAGCTAGCATTCAATCTACCATGTACACATCTTTTCAAATTGACCTACTTTACCTTCAAGGATAATATGTTACCTTCCACATGCAATGAAGTTTTAAAATATTGTTTGTTTGTTAGTAGATTCACTCTCAATGCTTATCACGTTTTCTACCTATCGTCACATTTTATGCGTTTTTTTTTTTCATATTGTGACTATGAAAGCCTTAAATCTTTATCAGTTTTTTACTTCCCAATTCCCATGGATTGTACAATTTTATTATATCATAAAACAAGCGAGTCTTGCAATTTCATTAAAGACATGTCTTTAAGACACCTTTATTTCTGCAAAAAAACGGCTTTCTACCTGCCAGAATAGAGATATAGTACCTCTTCGTTACAGATATAGAGAGAGATATAGATGATCCCCCATATATAGATAGCCCCGCCGCCCCCATATCTTATCTGACCTGGCGCGGCTACACATTTCCGCCATAAAGTTACCCGATTAAGTATTCCAGAGCTCGTCTTAGAACGGCTTATTGTTTGGGGCAGAAAGTAAGGTTGTAATGAGTGCTGGAAAAACACCATACTCGCTCTTGGAAAGGAAAAACATGCGGACATGCTTTCTTAAATGCAGAGGAATACTCAGGCGGACTGCATGTTCCCAAATATGCATTGCATTCGCCATTACACCCAATCACCTCGTCTTTCTCTAACACCTGTAAATTTGTGGGGCAAACAGAGGCTACATAAGCACCGCAGGCCTGGGACCCGCAATTCTTTAAAGACGAAGGGACAACTGATATTGGTAGGTTATAGCCAGCCTGGAGATCAACCGCAGAAGAGCCATTCATAAATACGGCCTGTGTTATTGGTGTTACGATCTTCTCCTGAGCCGACGCTTGTTCACACCGCAGTTTTCCTCCACAGTCACCGGAATAACAGTGGCCTTGTTCTGATCCATCATTGAAGGTGCATCCATGCCTTCCCCAGATGCTTCCCTGCCACGACATATCAAAGTCGATTGAATACGACTCGCCGGATTTCAGCAGCGGTCGGAATCCGTCAGGTATGTCGTATTCATGTGTGTTCCACGAAGCAATTCCAGGCCACACAGGGAATTCGCACTCATTTTTCAGCTCGATAGTCTTCTTCAACAGATCTTCTTAATTCACAACAAACCAGCACAAATAAGGACATCATATAAAACACCGCTAATCAAAACATTTAACAATTGGAAATCTTTTTACTCTTCAATAAAATTTATTTACCTGCATCGCAGAGAGATGCCGCGGATAAGAAGAGGAAGAGGCATAGGGTGCACAGAGACAATCTGCATGAAGTTTTTGATGGGGTCTCCATTGTTTCAACTAATTTGAATGAGAAATGGAAGGCAGGAAACTTCGAATATATAGACATGGCAACGTGCCTTAAACGTACAAATAATGAACGGGATACGCAACTAGAAAAATAAGTGACGTAGTGTTATCCGTGAGATAGATTTATAATTCAACAAGTGACCTAACAAGTATGATCTAACCCCACTCGGCGTAAACATCACGGTCACGGATAACAATGCCACACTTTTTAGGCCTAACAAGTGTGACACGAGTATTGAGGTCAAAGAGATAAAGTTAGGATGGATTTTTTCAAATGTTATGTCTCTTAATTTCTTGTTTAATCAAACAAAAAAATTAAGGGTTGAGTTATTTTAATAGTGGACATTGGATCGTTTTAATAGTCTTATGTACCATGACATAAATAAATATACATTGTTTTAGTTTAATTTTAGAAGAAAATATTTACTTTTAAATTGTATATTTATAATTATATGTTTATCAATCAATCAAAAATTAGTTGTAAATGGTTTAATTAAGATTAGATGTATTCAATCTCACTTAACATTAACTCTCTAGATATAATATGGGTTGATAACTCTTCAATAAAAAGAGATAAAATAATAATGAAAAAATTAAATTAAATTCGAGACAACTATTTAAAATATGTAAATCTCCATATATTTTAGAATGTTGTATTCAAGATATTTATATGTGTGTGTGTGTGTGTGTGTATGTGTATGTATATGCATGTATTTATTGAGATATCAGTTTCAATGTTCTTATCTTAGATTTTTCCAATATCATATTGATTAGAAACTTCGTTTCATTATTTGTCAATTTCTCATTAATTTATGGCACATGACATCAATTAAGATGCACCAATACATCGTTCTCGAAAAAAATCTAATCCTTGTTACGATATAAGAATGCATCTCGACATAATATAAGTGAACAAGTCATACTATTACAATCCCAATTGCCATCACAACAAACATAGAAAATGGAATAATAATAATAAATAAACAAATTTACCAATTAAAAAATTGTGTCACATTACATTCGACAAAATAAACCCCAAAAAAACGAATAAATATGAAAGGGTAAATTTGACTCGGGCAAAATACGGAAGAAATATAAAAGCCGTATTCATGACTCCAGGGAAATACAGAAGGGAGGTTGGTATCGTGCGCACATGTATACATTTAAATTGTTGAATAATAGGAGGGGTGCTTGACTGTGAGCAGGAAACTACTTTGATGAGCATTGACTGTGCCGAATACTATTTTTGGGATTCAATTTGACAGTTCTTTACCTGTATTTTTGTGTTATTGGTTGATTTTTTTTATGTCACTTTGTTTTTCAACCTGCAAATTTGAAGAATAACCGTCTTTTTCAGCCTACATATTTGAAAGATGTTGTTTCTTTTAATATAAATCTATCATACAGATATCGTAAAAAATTCAATCCAATAAATCGTGACTGTGAGGGTCAAATTTAATGATGTTGTAGCATCTCCATGATTCATTGTAACAGGTCTTAAATTGGATTTAATAGTCGCTTAATACCGTTGGTGGAACAATTGAGTGGTGCAGCATGCATCTATCGTGGTACCTACAATTTGTTTAACATTGTTAAATGATTTGTGGTAAATCTGGAACATTGGTTTTGATGATGAATCTTTCCCATTAATGCGATTTATTTGTTAGTCATTCTCCCACTAGTTTTCCCAACAACATACAAAGCATGGAATCATGAGTAGTCGCCTTCGGAAGGGACGGATAACGAGCTCTCACTCCGTCAACGGATAGTTTTCCACATTTTATGTCACACTACAAACTATCATATTCAAAGAACAGTTTTATAGATATTTGTATTTTAATCAAATTGTAATATAACTACTTAATTCAATATTATATAAAACAGCAATATATTTTATTAGTTTCAAAATGAAATATAAGATTTAGACGTGTATGGTAATAATATTTCAAATAAAAACGTGACAATAAAAATAACTTAAAATAATTCACAAAATTTGAGACACAAAGTAAATGTTACACAATATATATACTTTTTCTTTTTAATGATTGTTTGGTCTATAATGCAAGAAAATGCTCACTATAAATTGAAAACTTGGATTCTATAAGTGGTACCACAATTAACTTTTTGAGGAGCATCAAGATCCTTTTGACAAGCCATATGGTCACCACACTATTGATTTGAGTAGATGGCCCAAATCAAGGAGAGATATGTTGAAAAGACAGAGAATGGATGAGAAGTGTTAAGGTAGGGGTCATTAATCATTACATTTTTCACTCATAAGAACACAAACATATTAAATTCAGATAATTTAGTAGCTAGTAAACTCGTAGTAGCTATTTTTAAGTAACATATTCACCCAATTTCATGTAATGTTGTGCATACATTTTAAATTAAATGAAAGCATGCAACAAATATAACTTTTGTTTGACTAATATTTTTAAGAAAATTCCAATGTATATGGCAATCTATTAAATTATTATTTTCATATACGTACGTGATGAGTGTTGTACACACTTTTCTCTCTTATTAACCACTTATTTTTGTAGGCCATTCGTGCACTAATTTCTCTAAGGGTACGTCTTAAGGAGTACACTAGGATTGTAGTAGTTTGGGTTGTAGAATGTTGTGACAGATTGTTGTGGCACTTATCCTTACATAACATTGTACCACGATCATATATCACATTTTTATCTAATCAAGTTTTCTCTCAATTACATCCTTCCTCTTCCCCTTCCACAACCTTCCTATATAATATGCATATATGTTCTAATGTCATTAAAACGGTTGATGATATTTTGTGCAATCGTTTATACCATACATCATGAACTATGCTCTTGACGTCATCTAAAACTCATCAATGAAAATAGCCCGTGTAAGTCCGTATAATATACAAGGTTATCACTTGTCACTTCTCATTATCATATCTAACAATACTATTTGTATTTTCTCACAAATAATCCCTATAACGTTAAGAGGTCTAAGGATACAATAGAGACTACGGTTGGATTCTTCATCGGAGCATTAGTTCACTTAAAGAATTGAGAATTATAGTTGAGATATATAGAAATTTCTTCTTTAGTCTTTAGAGTCCTTTGTATTTGTTTACTTATGTCTTTTTCCTATCCTTCTTGATTCTTAACCTTAGCAACAATGAGGGAGATAAACGCATTAGAAGTTCCCACCAAAGGTAAGTATATCTATCCCTAGTCTCTTTCCTTTTAAGCTGGTTCATGATTGTTTGTATTTATCATATAATACATAATTTATTGTAATATGTCAATGTTTTCACACTATATTTCTTTATATTACGAGATATTATTTAATAGTACGTGACATCTTACAATGATTAGCTAGTTGAATCTATATTTTCCTAAAGCAACCCTTAAGATCTAGTTAGTTCCCACATCCATAATGATTTAGTGTAAATCCCTCTATGTATAGATCCATTATAACTATTCTATCTATCTCACTTTGGGTACACGCAAGGAGATGGGTTTTAAAATTTTAGACACATTTCTAAAATAACAATAATGCTTATGTGTTTTGGCTAGTAATGTGTACATGAGTTGTTTTAACATAGCATATGTAATGCCCACTAAAAATAACCCACTTGAGAACCAAGGAACAACCTAGGATTAGATAGGAAAATTATGGAATAATTTATTTATTTGTTTGTTTGAAAGAGTCTACAACTAGGTTACAAGACAATAGTTATCACTAACAAGTTCTAGATCAATTCTAATCTACTAGAATATACTTTCCTTTTTATTAACAATTATTAGAGGTCACAAGGTCCAAAATTTAGGGTTAGAAAGTTCATTAGGTTAAGAGGGCAATTCCTCACCATACCTACTCTCTAACGAGATTAAAAGATTCAACTTGATTTTTCCCAAAATTAACACATTCAAAATTTCCCTAAATCATTACCATTGGATAGGAAATTTCCTCACTTTTCCAATGATATAAAAAGTCCTCCTAACTCCTCATATTTCTCAAGTTATAGGCGGACCTTGAGAGGAAAATTTTCCCAAGAGTGTGCCTAAGGGCCTAGGGAAGGAGATTTTCCCATGCGCGAGCCGGTGGAGCGAAGGAGAAATTTGGTGCATTTTCCTTCCTCGTGGAAAAAATGCAATTTGCCTCCACATGCTCGTGAGCCTAAAGAGGACATGTGTCACCTTTATAACATCTTGGCGAAAATCGGTCGTTGGAGTGATTTAAGACATTATGTCTTTTCAGTCGAAAAGCGCTAGGGCTCAAAATGGTCCGCATCTCCGAAAATGCCTAAGGCACCACGTGTCAAGCTTTGATTAGTTGCGGGCGGTGGGGAGGAAGAGGAAACCTAGAAAATTTTCTAAATTTTTTTGAAACACTAAGTTAAAAAGGGATCTGCTCCTCTACCATGCCTCATGTGCCACATGGTAGCATCTGATTGGTTACGAGCCGACGGGGAGGTGGAGGAAACTTTGAACATTTTCCAAACTTTATTTTGAAAACCACTAAGGTGAAAATGATTACTTACGTCCTTCATTGCCTTGTGAGGCCACGTGATAGCATCGATTGGCTATGTCTTTGGCGGGGTGGTGGGGAAAATTAGGAAAATTTTCCCAAAATTTTTCCAAAATACAAAAGGCGAAAGGAACTTGCTTCTCTGCCGATGCCTCACGACGCCATGCGCGGCTCCATATTGGATGCGGGCTAGCGGGCCGGTGGGGCGATGGGAAAATTAAGAAAATTTTCTCAAAAAAAAATTCCAAAGCGCTAAGGGAAAATTCGGACCCATGAGTCTGCGAAGGAAATTTTTCCCAATTTTTTTTTTTACAGTTAGAATTATTTTTGGCGCTTGAAATGAAGATAAAATTCGAAGGCCATAAATTTTGATTGGGAACTCGGTTTTGGGAAAACGAGGACTTTTTTGGAAATCTCTCGACATCCTCTTTACATATGAATCATTAAATTTTGATTTTGATAAAGTTTATGGGGTCAATTTTGTGAAAACATTCTGTAGGCTGTTACTATGCAAACTGGGAAATTTTAACTTATAAGATTTGTTCAATTTGATCTTCTTCCTCTCTCAACATGTCAAATAGACACGGAGAATTGTTCTTAGATAGATTTAAGAAGGATTTCAAGATTCACTTTTTCTGATTGATTTGCAATTTGAAAATTTACATCTATTGAAAGCAAAACGATTATAAGAGGGTTGAGCCCATTTTTGCTAAGTTTTCTAAGAAGTTCCTTAAGTATTTTTGTCGAATTGGATTTTTTAGGGCATACTACTTCAATTTAATCATTTAGTTTGTTATTTCATTGTTGCAGGTTTGAACTGTGCATTTTGGATAAAGTATTTGCCAGTTTGAAAATACAAAACAAAGATCAAATTTTAAAGGATCTATTCACCATTTTCATCTTCCAAGTATTAGGATTCATTCCAATTCTAATCTAAAACATTTAGATGATTAAATTCAATACAATGATGTAATTTGAGGAAGGTTATGCAATCCTTTATTGATTCCAAAAGACAACTTTACAACTTCCTTCTTTCTTTCCTCAATTTCATCATACAGGACACAATTTCTTGCTTTCAAAAGAACGAATAGATTATGTCTCTTTCACATTTCAATATACACTTTCATAACCAATACAACATCTTTCCATTACAAAACATATACAAGTTCATCCACTTCAAGTGGGAAAGGTTACAATAAGATTTCATTTCACAAGGGACAGTCAAACTGTCTTTTCTTAGCTCCAGAACAACAACATGCGTATTTCTCATTGTTCCAAATTATGATCACAATAAGAATAGGGGAAAGGAAATGCTCTCCACCCAACCAAGACATCTAATGAAGAGGAGAGGCCATCCTTCTTCATTGGCCCCTGAGCCCCAACCATAAAGAAATAAGATATGTGATCCAACTCATGGCAACAACAGGCTTCCAAAAACACTCAAGCATCATTCTCACAATAAAACACAGTCTAAAATAGAATGTAATTTACAACTACATTAAAGCATGAAATCATTATTGAGGCTTCATCCAAAGACGAAAGGAGAAAGAAATTATGGGGATGCTTCTTATGCCTCCCAAAAGGGAAAATAGGTATCACCACCGAATTACAAACGCCAAATATAGTATATCAAAACCACGACATTCCTTATACCTCCCTCAAGTACCCCTTATTCCTCACATTTCCTTATGCCTCCCCACTTCTTATGGCACCACATAATGAGTAAAGAAATGCAAGACATTTCTTTGTAAGGTGGAACCCAAATACCAACTCCCTCCACACTTATACCTCCCCAAAACACTTATGCCTCCCACAAAATAAACCCCATAGTCTTCTCCTACACCATACCTAGGCCATCTACCCAACAACCCACAAACATGCCAAAACATTCACATAATAACATTTACATTCATAAAGAAGAGCATTTCAAGAGCCAAGCTCTTACCTCTCCATGATGGAGTTTCCCAAGTTCCAAATACCAGTTCTTTCCAAGAAAACAATCCAAAAATCCACCAAACAACAAGAATGCAAAAATATTCAAACTTCTCCAACATCAAGAGCTCCCAAAACAACAAGGAATTCACCCAAGAGCGAAGTCTACCAAATGAAGCCATAAAAGCGGAGTAACCCAAAACCAAGCTAAAGAATTCCAATGTATAGAAGAGGTAAGGGAAGAGGATGAGGTGGATCTAAGTGGGATGCCACATCACGCATCCTCAACTCCAACCACAAAATTAAACTTCATTCTCCAATGCATAATCAATAGGTGGGTGAATAATATGACAGTTTTACTTACACACTCAAACAAGCCCACACCCCATAAGGACTAAAATTAAAACACGTAAGAAAAGTGCAATTAAAACTTACAATTTGACTTACACAAATTCATTATAAAAGTATAAAATCAACCCTCCAACCATATGTATGGTTGGTAAATTAATTAAGAGGTATGAAACTAGTTTAATTTGCCCCACAAGCCTCCAAAATCAGCCTTCAAGGATAAATTCGAATTTCCAAGAACATGAAGTGTTTAACACTCAAAATTTAACTTACACATCACTTACAAATCTCTTACAAAACTTTAATCCAAGGCCAACAACTCTATTAATTACTTTCTTATGAAATATTTTAATTAATTAACTTAACAACATGATTACTCACAATATTACACACCATTTAATGAATAATGAAAGGGTCAATGCACCAAAAAATAAACACATGCAAACATAAACAAAGGAACCAATAAATAAATACACCTAACCCTTGGTCACATTTAAAGGTGATCCCCCATGGGAATCCATAACACACACAAACACGCACAAAAAAATACTAGTTGCCATGGTGACCTTGTTGAATTAATCTAGAATTCCAATGTGGTTGGTCTCCAATCCCTCGATGTGTGTTGTGATATTTTAACCTGCAAAACACAAATACCTCCTTTGGCCTCGTGGCCACATCAAAATATTCAAATGAATATAATATATTTCCAAAGTCATCGATATATATGTGAATCACAACAATCATCATGTCAATCAACAATGTCACTTAAAATTTTATCAACAACTATATCATCATCATTTTAATTCAATTTTCATTTTCTAGGTCTACTCAAAATATCTAAATATCACATGTCCGAACAACATTTATAATGTAACCATGTCGATAAAAGATATCAACATCAATATATAAAATATCTCTAATAATCATCATGCATCATATATGAATCAGAGTCAACAATAATCCATGCTCTAACATCTAATCATCATATTAAATCAAAACTATAACAATGTCCATGGTATAGTCAACAGTGTCATGATTAGTATCAAAAGGTGTCAAAGGGAAGTGGGCACTACATCCCCCTCCCCTTAGACTCAACTTCCTCTTAGAAGTCACGGAAAGAGAGACGGGAACAAATGCAACAGAAAAAGGATCACTCCCATTATGGGATTTCTTGCTTCAAACAAGTGTGGGTCCACAAAATCCCAAGTTTGGTCCAATGGAATTTAGCAAGAAAAAGGCATATTGTAAGGGATGAGTTCTAAACTTTTTGTATGCAAGGCTACAACATTTTAATCTATAGAGTAACTTTACGCTATCAACCAAGATACAACACATAACAATATAACATGAAGAGTTCAAAAGAGTATTAAGAGTAACCACCAATTAGAGGAATAATAAGTAGAATTCCATGAGTTGAGAAAGACCACATAGTTTTCCAAGGAATACAACGTACTACAATAATAAAAGTTAAGGTTTCAACTAAGTTTAAGCCATGATTTCAAGGTTCGTTATCTAGACAAGGCTAGCAAAAATTAACTATGACCAAATTTACATGAGGAACAAGTATACTCAAGGTCCCACAATTTGAGGATCACACAGGATGAGGTGAATCAACAAGGACACCTAAATCAACAAAACATTTAAAATCAAGGAACTATTCTAGGAAGACACTTCTATAACTCGAGAGGGTACAATTAACTTTTCATGGTAATAAAAGCGAAGTCAAGACCACAAGTTTTCCTATAGTCTTATTTTTACACTTTTGTTTTAAGAATCGAACACACCATACCAACCAAATCTAAAGAAGTCAACCGTTTAGCAATATATATATATATATATATATATATATATATATATATATATATATATATATATATATCTCCCTAGCAACTAACATATCAATACAAGTACCATACATTATAGCACAATGGGATTTATTTATCTTATTTCCTAGTCAAGATTGGAATAACCATAAAGAGAGCACAAGAAACACCAAGGACCACTCAAGGTCGCTAGGGAGAAGAAAAAGTAACACGGGGTCCAACTATAATCCAAGGGTGCATCATATCAAAAGTGAATAACATCATCTTGCACTTTCCATCCTAATGGAAAAAGGGCAACAACAAGAAGATGACCCAAGAAAATATGAAAAAAAGAAGACTTCCTGAAGTTATTTTATATCCTTAATGTATGTTTCCTTAAAATTACAATAACTTAGGTCTCCAAGGACAAGACAACACGCAAGGAGGTTACTTCTCAAACAACAGATAAGTCTCAATCCAAAAGGACCACAACTCAAATTTGTTGAGCTACGGGATGATAAGGGTAAGATGACCTGAAAATCCCACAAGAAAGGCACATACATTTATGAATAATAAGTACTAAGCAACTAGAACACATTACTATCCACCAGGTGTTTCACAATTTCAGGTAGGTGACAAAACTACAGGTTCAACTATACAATGCACTCAATACACATAAATCTTACTTATTTTATAACTCAACTAATTAAGTCAAAAGTTGTAGTTTCATTCACCTAAAGCACATTCCTTTACGAGTTTTCTTAATTAAACTTCCTCCTATTATGACATCACAACTTTGTGTTATAAGGACCACTAAGGGGGCATGATATCTCACCATTTTGTAAAGGCAGAAAAGAGAAAAAGTATTTATTTACTCCTAGGGAGGTAGATGGACATTTTTTTCCCTTTTTATTCTTCCACATGGTTTTTATTTCTTCTACTAATCTACCAAGGTTAAAGCAAGGACCATTTTTTCTTTCAATGTTCCAGTTTATTTATTAAGCTTTAAGGAAAAATCTCCTCAATTATAGTTTTATGATGTTTGGGCAAGTCAAAATTTAATGAGAAGGAAGGGTAAACATATCACACTATTACTTTTATGGGAGAGAGAGATAAATAGACACACCGCATTTTTAATTCTAAGGAAACAAGGAACATTCAAAATAGAAACCACATTATTAATTTGTAAGAACTAGGAAACAATCAACCAACATGGATAACAACAATATTTCGAGATTTTTCCACTAATTACAAGTATCATAAAACATTCCTAGTGGGTTTCTCCAAGTTCTCAAAGGAAGTTACAAGGAATACCCATTAAGGAAGCATAATTACTTTTACTGATCTACTAGGGTTTAACAATTTTTATTGTTTTGGTGAAAACATTTTTACTCACATGATAAGACAAGGAAAGTTTTCAAATCTACACCCATATTACCACAGGATACCACCAACCAAACAGTCAAAATGAAAAGGAAAGATTTTAATTATAAGAACACCACATACTCACTAGAAAACATCAATTGTAAGCGAGATAATTAGCTATCTTATTCAACATGGCTTTATGACCAAGAGTTACAGATTTCACAAAAAGAATCACATTATAAAATACCACCGGGATTAAATTATCAAGGTATAATTACACTAACATCACCAATTTCATGGTCCAAAAGGATCAAAGCATCCATAAATGTCTCCACATAATCTGAAATTAATAGGTCATAGAGTGTTATTCATAGTAACTTAAAAGAGTTAAGGAGAGTGTAGACTTATTTATAGGTCAAGAGGGAAAAAAAAACACTTAATTTACACAAAATACTTGAATGGGATTAATTCTAACCATGATTACCAAGATGCATATAATCCACAAGTCACTACTTTATATAATGAAATAAGGAAATCCTGATAAAACTTAGCATGACATTGAAGAGAAGCCACTACTAAAAAATACTTTTCCACTAACATCCACATCCATCCAAAAGTAGAAAACACCTCTACTCGACGAGGTTCAAACTCTTACCGAATGTAAGAGAATCACCACCACTTCTAATAGGCTGCCAACTAGAATGCACAACACAACGAAAGAGTCACTCCAAGATCCTAGGCACATTAATATTCTATGCATCAAAACCAAGGCATAACTTTAAGAACCTAAGAAGACATTCAAGACATCTAGGGTGAACCCCCATATAACAAAATGTCACAATACAAAAAGCATATAATGAGATCATCATCATGTAAGAAGGAAACCATGTAACGTTTACTTAAGTAGCCAACAACAGAATGAGCTCCGAGTCACCAATCAAAATAAAATATAGGAAATGTCGATAATCAAGGAAAGTGGCTAAGTAGCTGTATTGCAAAGTCTAAAAATTCTTGCAAAAAAATAAATAAATAAAAGAGCCTTAGAGCTTCTCAAATCAATCATAAAATAAGATGCTGGTCCTTGATAAAATAACACAATATTACGAATGTAAAACACAAAAGTTAACACCACATTCACTCCGCAGCCCTTCATGGCCGCCAATAGGGGTACTCTACCTCGAGGTTAGTTCTAGGACACATACGTAGGATTGGGTCCTAAATGACACCTAGACTTAATGTCCACTCTCCCATACGGGTAACAAAATGGAAAACTGACAACCAGACCCTCTTTCCTAACCACTGAAGGAAGGAAGCTCTAAAAAACTTCTAATTAACTCTTCCCGACCCATAACACAACCACTATTGTCCAACCACAAGAATCACACCATACAACTTATCATTCCAAAAATTTAATAAGGAAGGGTCTCAAAAGGGCTTAATGCATCATACAATTAAATCAAGATTTAGGACTTGTAAAAACAACACATTTTCAAAGGGGAACCAAGTTTCCACTACACTAGAAGTTCACAAACATCAATTTAATTTGACATTCTTAGAGGTTTAGACAAAATGCCACTAAGCAAGCACAAAAACTCAAACAACTTGTTATTTTATTATGATTTTAATTCTAGCAGTTCAAATGAATAGAGTAATGTAATATTTCTTCACACGTATTTCTTTTTTTCTCAATTTTCAAACAAGGTTGTTTTCTAGATTTAAAAGTGTGATAGGTTTATAGTTCATGTCTCATGTTTTTCTAGTGTGCCCAAAGGTCTAATATTTTGAACCCACGGCTCACGATACCAAGTGTAATCGCTAAAAACAAGCCACTTGAGAACCAAGGAACAACCTAGGATTCGATAGGAAAATCATGGAATAAATTTTTTTGTTTAAAAGAGTATACAACCGGAGTTACAAGACAACAATTATCACTAACAAGTTCCAGTTAGTTATAATCTGCTATAATATGCTTTCATTTTTATTAACAATTATTAGAGGTTACAAGGTCCAAAATTTAGGGTTAGAAAGTTCAATTAGGTTAAGAGGGTAATTCCTCACCATACCCACTCTCTAACATGCTTAAAATATTTAACTTTATTTTTATCAAAAATAACGCATTCAAAATTTCCCTAAATCATTCCCATTGGATAGGAAATTTCCTCATCTTTCCAATGATATAAATAAGTCCTCCTAACTCCTCATATTTCTCAAGTTATGGGTCGGCGGACCTTGGGAGGAAAATTTTCCCAAGCGAGCTGCGGGCCTAGGGAAGAAAATTTTCCCATGCGCGGGCCGGCGGAGCGGAGGAGAAATTTGGCATATTTTCCTTCCTTGGGGAAAAATCTTGATTTTCCTCCATGTTTCCACAAGCCCGAACAGGACATGTGTTGACTTTACAACATCCCGGCGGAAAATCAAGCCATCGGAGTGATTTAAGACATTATGTCTTTTCGACCGAAAAGTGCTAGGGCTCAAAATGGTCTGCGTCTCCGTCGACACCCAAGGTGCCATGTGTCAAGCTCTAATTGGTTGCGGGCCAGTGGGGAGGTAGAGAAAACCTATAAAATTTTCCAATTTTTTTCTGAAACGCTAAATTAAAAAGGGATCCGCTCCTCCGCCACTCCTCATGTGCTACGTGGCAGCATCTGATTGGTTATGGGCCGGCGGGGAGGCGGAGGAAACTTTGAAAATGTTCCAAAATTTATTTTGAAAACCACTAGGGTGAAAAGGATTATGCGCATCTGTCATTTCCTCATGAGGCCGTGTGGTAGCATCCCGATTGGCTATGGGATGGCGGGGAAGTGGGGAAAATTATGAAAATTTTCCCAAAATTTTTCCGAAAACGCAAAAGGCAGAAAGGAACCCGCTCTTGTGCTTTGATGCCTCATGACTCCACATGGAAGCTCCTGATTATCTACAAAGCAATAGGGTAGTGGGGAAAATTAATAAAATTTTCCCAAAAAAAAAATCTGAAGCGCGAAAGGGAAAATTTGGACCAGCGGTCTGCGCAAAGAAATATTTCCCAATTTTTTTGTTTACGCTAGAATTATTTTTAACGCCAAATGAAGAAAAAAATTCAAAATGCCATAACTTTTAATTGGGAACTTGGTTTTGGGTGAATGAGGACTTTTTTTGAAAGCTATTGATATCCTCTTTACACAAGAATCATTAAATTTTTATTTTGATAAAGTTTAAGGGTTCAATTTTGTGAAAATTCTGCAGGCTTTTATAGTGTAAACTGGTAAATTTTAACTTATAAGATTTGTTCAATTTGATCTTCTTCCTCTCTCAACATGTCAAATAGACATGGAGAATTGTTCTTAGATGGATTTAAGAAGGATTTCAAGATTCAATTTGTTTGATTGATTTGCAATTTGAAAATTTACATCTATTGACAACAAAACGACTGTAAGAGGGTTGAGCCCATTTTTGCTAAGTTTTCTAAGAAGTTCCTTAAGTATTTTTGTCCAATTGGATTCGTTTAGGGCATACTACTTCAATTTAATCATTTAGTTTGTTATTTCATTGTTGCAGGTTCAAACTGTGCATTTTTGGATAAAGTATTTGCCAGTTTGAAAATACAAAATAGAGATCAAATTTTAAAGGATCTATTCACCATTTTCATCTTCCAAGTATTAGGATTCATTCCAATTCTAATCTAAAACATTTAGTTGATTCAATTCAATACAATGATGCAATTTGAGGAAGGTTATGAAATCCTTTATTGATTCCAAAGAAAACTTTACAACTCCCTTCTTTCTTTCCTCAATTTCATCATACAAGACACATTTCTTGCTTTACGTGTTTCAATGAAAATTTGTAAAAGCCATGTATTTGGGGTAAGAATCTTTAAACAAACCCAAAAGGATTTTAACAATCTGATCAATGGACCATGTGATAAGAAATTAGTAAGGTTTTCTTCTTTTCATACATTAATTTGAAATAAACATGCAAACTAAACAAATGAAGTTAACCTCTATTCTTTGAAAGCTTGAAATAATGAACCTAAGAGGATCTAAGCATTCAGTTATGTGTTTAAGAGAAAGAGATCTCCCCATTAATGGCTTCAAGGCCAATGGATCTTCCCTTTTACTCCATGTTAGTGCTATGAAATACAAAATCAAATGCTTTTAGCTCAATGGAAGAAGATGAAATATAATCTAAATCCTAAACAAATTGTTATAATCTATGCTAGGAAGAAGAGAGAATTCTTAGGAAATGAGGGAGGGGGTATAGCCCTATTTATAGTTTTGATTTAGGGAAATGGGATATTTGGGTGCATGTGGGACAAATGCTAAAGTCCAAAAATCACTTTTAGCAAGTCAAAGTGTGATTTGACTATGTTTAGGGTATTTAACCTAGGTTAGACTAATTAATCTCTCTTAGAGAGTAATTAGGGTTCTGGAAGGGTTTCTGAAGGGCTTAATCAATCCAACGAAGTGGATTGATATTCCAGGGAGCTAATAGAAGCAAACTAGAAGGGAATAAGAAGCTAATGTAGTTAGAATGAGGCTATAACAACCTATTTTAAATGGTTTATAAGAGGAAAAATGACCAGAAAAGCATCGTGAGAAGGGAGTTAGATAGTTCTAACTAGCGATGTCTTTGTCCAATTTGAAAAGGAAGAACCGTTAGTGCACCATTAGAAATAATATTGTATTGATCAAACTACGGGTGTGTCTACATTTGCCCCTCTTTGAAGTGATGTAAGTTATGTCACTTCAAAGAAAGTAGACAAACATAAAGAAGTAGAAATTTTTTGAAGGGGTAGAAGAAAAATTAGTAGGATGAAGGATTGTGAATTCCCCTCGAGTGTTGATGGGGTGATGGAGAAACTCGATTGAGAATCGAAAAGAAAACAATAGAGAGAGAATTGGATAGAGAAGATGAGAAACTTAGAAAAATAGGATATTGAGCTATCCACAAATCAATTCTAACAATACTTAATCATCATTACGCTTAGAATCCTCCTCATGGGTCCTTATTAAGATGTGAGCATGTGACGAAAGTGTAAAATGACATGAAAATCCAAGATACAAACAATTGTCTGTCTACAAATGACCAACTCCATGTAACATACACGAATGCAATGCAATATGAGAAAGTAAAATATTCCTAACTCCATCCAACATACATGATGCAATGTAATACGAGAAAGTAAACAAGAAAAACAAACAGAGAAACAAGATGTAATGTTTTTGTTATTGAGCTTCATTCAAACCTATATGAATTAATGACAAGGGTTAGTGATGGTGGCCCAAGCAAGGATACATGCAAGGGGATAATGGAGGACAACTTTTGTCCAATGAAAAAGTAATGTGCACTATGAAACATTACCATGCAACTCGTTGTGCCTAGATTACGAGGCGAAGTAATCAACTTAGCTTTTGTTGATGGAGGTAGATCAAGATGATCCACAAGTCGCACACATGAATAGGTGAGAACTAAAGAGTGACGTTTTGTAGGATGATTTATATTGTTTTTGATGTTTATTGAAACATATTTTCCAAATGTGTTCATGGATAAATTAGATATGCTATGGAAATGAAGTTAAAACCTATAACCTCAAAGCATGAAGCTAATCTACACTAAACCATCATGATAAGAGATAAACAAGACTAACATCTATCATTGTATGAACTAGATTAAATCTAAACTAACATGATAAAGCTACTCTCTACTCTTTAGATCACTTAATTAAACATTGAACCTAAGAAGATCAACTTAGCAATCAAAGGTGTGATTAGTTGTTTTATGGTTCTCAAGCTTTCAAGAATGGAGTCTCACCATTAATGGCTTCAAGGCCAATGGTTCTCTCTATTTACTCAAAACTTGGATTATGGATGCAAATGGAGGTTATTAGCTCAAGATCAATGAAGGGAGTAAGTTTAAGATCAAATGTCTTATAGCTTAAAGCTAATACAAATGGAATCCCAAAACTAGGTGTTCTTAGTGTTAATAAGATATCCTAGGTGTGAAGGTGTAAGTTGAATGGGTAGGCTTAGCCTTGTATTTATAGTTTTCCAAATGGAAGAGTTTGAAATTTGGGTGCATGTGGGACTAAATTCTAAAAAGCACCTTTAGATTATATTAGGATAAACATGTTGTAGGCTTAGTTGAGCTAGGATTAGGCTAGTTAAACTTGATTAGCAAGTGATTAGAAACTCATTGAGAGTTGGGAGGGTCTAGATAACCAATTATGATTGATAGATAGCCTATGAAGCCAATAGAAGTGGTCTAGAGAGAACAAGGGAGGTTTTGAAAGGTCGAAAGGAGGAATGTTTAGATAATAAGAGAGATATTAGCCAAATTAAGCTGATTATAGGAGGAATAAGACCAAGAAAGTGTCATGAATGGGCATCCAAGAATGGAGCGAAGAAGGGGGAATTAATGAAGTGTCGTCATTAGTTGAATGGGAAGAAATGCTAAGTGTAAGCATATTTTAGGTGTCTACACTTTCAAAAGAAGAGAATAGAGTATGTCTCTTTCACATTTCAATATACGCTTTCATAACCAATAAAACATCTTTCCATTACAAAACATATACAAGTTCATCCACTTGATTGGGAAAGGTTACAATAAGATTTCATTTTCAGAAGGGATAGTCAAACTATTTTTTCTCAGCTCCAGAACAACAACATGTGTATTTCTCATTCTTCCAAATTGTGATCACAACAAGATTAGTGGAAAGGAAATTCTCACCACCTAACCAAGACATCTAATGAAGAGGAGAAGCCATCCTTCTTCATTTTCCACCGAGCCATAACCAATAAGCAATAAGAGATGTGATCCAACTCATGGCAACAAAAAGCTTCCACAAACACTCAAGCATCATTCTCACAATAAAACACATTCCAAAACAAAATGTAGTTTACAAATAATTAAAGCATGACAAACATTACCGAGGCTTTGTCAAGAAAGCCAAAGGAGCAAGAAATTGTGGGGGATGCTTCTTATGCCTCCCAAAAGGGAAAATGGGTATCACCACCTGAATTACAAACCACCACAATATAGTGTACCAAAAGCCTAACATTCATTATGCCTCCCCCAAGTATCCCGTATTCCTCACATTTCCTTATGCCTCCCCAACCTCTTATGACACCCCATAACAAGTAAATAAATTCAAGCTATTTCTTTGTAAGGTGGAACCCAAATCCCAACTCCCTCCACACTTATACCTCCCCAAAACACTTGTGCCTCCCACAAAATGAACCCCATAGTCTTCTCCTACACCATACCTAGGCCATCTACCCAACAACCCACAAACATGCCAAAACATTCACATAATAACATTTACATTCATAAAAGAAGAGCATTTCAAGAGCCAAGCTCTTACCTCTCCATGATGGAGTTTCCCAAGTTCCAAATAGCAGTTGTTTCCAAGCAAACAATCCAAAAATCTACCAAACAACAAGCATGCAAAAATATTCAAACTTCTCCAACAGAAAGAGCTCCCAACAAAACAAGGAATTAGCCTAAGAGTGAAGTCTACCAAATGAAGCCATAAAAGAGGAGCAACCTAAAACCAAGCTAACAAATTCCAATGTATAGAAGAGGTAAGGGAAGAGGATGAGGTGGATCGAAGTGGGATTCCATATCACATATCCTCAACTCCAACCACAAAATTTAACTTCATTCTCCAATGCATAATCAATAGGTGGGTGAATAATATGACATTTTTACTTACACACTCAAACAAGCCCACACCCCATAAGGACTAAAATTAAGACATGTAAGAAAAGTGCAATTAAAAATTACAATTTGACTTACACAAATGCATTATAAAAGTATAAAATCAACCCTCCAACCATAGGTATGGTTGGTAAATGAATTTAAGAGGTATGGGACAAGTTTAACTTGTCCCACAAGCCTCCAAAATCAGCCTTCAAGGACAAATTCGAATTTCCAAGAAGATGAAGTGTTTCACACTCAAAAGTTAACTTACACATCTCTTACAACACTTTAATTCAAGGCCAACAACTCTATTAATTACTTTCTTATGACATATTTTAATTAATTAACTTAACAACATGATTACTCACAATATTACACACCATTTAATGAATAATGAAAGGGTCAATGCACCACAAAATAAACACATGCAAACATAAACAAAGGAAATAATAAATAAATACACCTAACCCCTTGGTCACATTTAAAGGTGATCCCCCATGGGAATCCTTAACACACACAAACACACATAAAAAATACTATTTTCCATGGTGACCTTGTTGAATTCATCTAGAATTCCAATGTGGTTGGTCTCCAATCCCCAAATGTGTGCTTTGTAATATTTTAACTTGTAAAACAAAAATACCTCTTTCACCTCGTAGCCGCATCAAAATATCTAAATGAATATAATATACTTCCAAAGTCATCAATATATATGTGAATCCCAACAATCATCAAGTCAATCAACAATGTCACTTAAAATTTCATCAACTATATCACCATCAATTTTCATTTTCTAGGTCTACTCAAAATATCCAAATATCACATGTCAAAACAATGTCTATAATGTAACCATGTCGATAGTATATCAACATCAATATATCTATATATAATATCTATAATACAATTATCATGCATCATATATGAATCGAGTCAGCAATAATCCATGCTCTAACATCTAATCATCAGACTAAATCAAAACTATAACAATGTCCATGGTATAGTCAACAATGTCATGATCAGTATCAAAAGGTGTCAAAGGGAAGTGGGCACTACAACATGGAAATTAGCAAAACTAAAACATATATATATATATATATATATATATATATATATATATATATATATATATATATATATACACATACACATTATATAGTGTGTATGGGTAATTGACTAATTCAAATTGATCTTCAATTACATTTTATATACAATGCACACGCACTATAATACAATCACACTATAACATGTACATGTTAACTTTTTTGATTTCCCGAGGAAATTCTTAGGCTCAAAGTGGCATGTATTTTTGAGCCAATGACAATGACCTATCATTTATGTGCACAAAATGTTTACAATTATGAATTTCAACTTTGAGCATGGTAGGAACTACAAAATTCACAAAACAAATAATCAAATCATGACTACAACAAAGAGCAAATTGTCCTCTTTCTAATGGTATGAGTTTTTGAATTTTTGACAACTATAAGGAATCTAAGTTTATATATTTGTAAACATGTCTTCCTATGTAATTATATTGACAAAAATACATATCTAACTTTTTAATTATGTAAATTTTGATTTCCGCATATAAATTCAAATACAATATAATATCGGATACTAGACCTAATTATATACACATTTTAAAAAATAAATCTTATTTTCAATTAATTTTGAGGTAGTTATGTGGGGTGAACGCTCAACTATCTATTTTGTAATCAAATTTAGGACCTATTTACTAATAAAATTCATAAATAAAAAAATCACAATAAAATTTAAACTAATTATATCCATAACATGTTTGATATCCTTATCGAACTTTCCATTGAAGTATTTAAAAATTACTAAATGATAATTAAAAGGAGAGGGGAGGATGGTCTCCAATTGGTCATCTTTTATCTGAAAATAGGAGTACAAGTTCCTCGAATCAGTAACAATTTCTACCACCTATATTTCAACATTTTCATTTTATTTATTTGACTTGAAAACTAGAATCAAAATGTAACAATTTATGTTTGATATCTTCTTCAAATTTTGAGTGTAAATACCTCAAATATCAATGAAAGTGCACGTTTCTCAATTTTTAGGAAAACATGTTCAGCTTAAGATCCCATTTTTAAACCCAACTTCATGCACATACCCTTCTTGTTTATAGCCCTAGATCATGTTGCGGAAAAAAACTTACTTGTAATTTGGCTTC
Source organism: Taxus wallichiana var. yunnanensis (assembly GCA_018340775.1). Lineage (NCBI taxonomy): Eukaryota > Viridiplantae > Streptophyta > Pinopsida > Cupressales > Taxaceae > Taxus > Taxus wallichiana. The sequence goes on from CM031236.1 coordinate 107,771,553, forward strand.
ACAATGGTCTGATACTTTATCCAAATTTAGAGGGTATCCCCATAGATCATGTTTAAATTATTGTAAATACCTAATTCTTGTAAAAGGTGTTTGGAAACATTCATTTTGACACCTTCTAAGATGCTTGGACTAGTAGTTCATATTAGATTTATTTTTCATCATTTTCCCCATTTCAAAAAAATTCTATGACAATTGTATTCACTCTAATTTTCCTAGACACAAATAAGATCATTTTCTATTTTCCTATGATAATCAAGTACACCTCTCTACAATCGAACCTTTCCATTTTGAGTATTTTCCAAAGCATGTTTATGAAGGGAAAAATGATATCACTAATCACATGCAAATATAAAAACATAGATATATAATTAAAACATGATAGGTTTCATATTTAATTAGGATTGTAATATGTAAAATATGTGCATCTATATTATAAATAAATATTTACACATAGATATGAATTTATAGTAAATGATTAAGGAGTTGTAATTAATTAGGAAACATGTTCAAAATAGATATGACAATAGGAATGCGTACACATATTTTTATGATCTATAGAATAATTTGGGTGTGTAAATGGAGGAATAAAATGAAACAAATATTTCCTTTCTTCATATTCAAAACTAAAACTATATTCTTACCACGAAATAATTAACTAGGAGGAAAAAACTTTCCCACAACACTTATATATGAAGTTTGATATACTTCTTGAGTTTATTTTTGTAATTATATGTTTCAATTTGTGTTATTTCATTTCTATCTACTTTATCATTTTCTCTTGTGATCATTTCAAATGCACACACACATATTCTTGTGTTTTACTTTTGAATCCATAGATTTCTTATAAAATATTATGAAAAGTTCTTAGTAACTTTGGTTGAGGAATCCATATGCCACCTACATAACACTAATTTGAAGATAGTTTAATCCCATGTAGTTCTTTGCCTATTGGAAGTGTAATTTTGATGATGTAACTAGAATTCATCCCTTACTACGTGTAATTGTTTTCTTTGGCCCAGTCGAGAGGCTCTTGACTTAGCTCAAAATATCGTTTTATTGGCTTGGAGTGTTGTATAATTGTATAGGGGTTTTTCTTGGTGTAAGAAATTAAAATAGGAAAGCTTAGAGAACCATTTCTTGAGATTTGGAGATGAATTACATGTGTGTTTGGATGATTTCTAAGTGGTAACCAAATATGCTCCAAGTGATAAAATATGTGGGGTTCAATTTTTATTTATATGAATTGAATGTGAATAATTCACATTAGATATGATTTAGGAGGGGTAATAGAGATATACATTTGAAAAAATTACCATTACGTGGACCTAAACACTTTGTTTAGAAGAAGGATATGATCAACTAGTAGATCATTTCCATATTTGTATGGTTATATCCATTGATGTAGAAAATATCAATTGAATATATGGGAAAGTTGCACATGGGATATGATGGAGTTTTAAATGGAATAAGAGTTCCTATATGTTTATATGTAGTGAAACAAGGGATTGAAAACCTTAGGAGAGTTTGTTTTAGATCTTATTACTTGCACAAGTCACGTGTAAAAGATTTAATACAATGGTAACAACATCAAGTGTTGAAATTCCAAATTTTGTGTCTATGTCCCCGTCTTTCCCATTATAGTAACTAAAATTTGATACTTAAGATAAATGAATACCTAAGTGTAAAAACTCTTTGTATTTTCTTGAATACTTGAGTTCTTGAGAGGTGTCCAAATTAAAACCTCAGAAAATTAGAGTGTAATCGGTTTCCATATTCAAAATACTAAATATTTAAATCTAGAACTTTAAAAATTGAAATTAAGAAAATATAGCGAGAAAGGAAGGAATACACATGTATGTGTAGAAACTAGCTATTTTATGTAAATATTGAGGCTTATTGTTGAATATTTTGGAGTATATTATTCCCATTGGTATTTGTACCCCGAGAGGAAGATATTGTTTCAAACAAGATGGAGAATCAAGGGATGAACAAGTCCCTATTTTATAGAAAAACATGTTAGGCAATGAGTTTAGCAGGTGTAGTGATCCCAAAACTCATGGTTTTTATTATAGTACATTACTCAAATGTTGGACCAAAAAGGATCCAATAAGAATGATGTTAAGGCAAACGGGTTTCACTAAACCCCACACACACATCATCTATACCAACTAGAACACACCGATGCATATAGATGTAGGTTAAATGTTTACATAATGGAAAGAGGATGAATTATAATTATGCCTCCACCATAATCACAATAATTAATAATTATTTAAAGGGAACCAAAGATATTGATGCCCCAATACTTAAAAAAATGAACTAAAATTGTATAATAGAATATTTACAAACTATATATGTAAATGATAATTGAATTATTGAATTTTAATCATATCTTATAAATTTGTACAAAAATGTAGTTTAACATATATAATTTTGTACCAATTTGTCTAGTAAACCGTTTAAATCATATTTAAGAATTTTAATCATTACATTTTTGATATTAACTTTCCAATAGTTGCACTTGTATATTATCATCTAATTGAGGAAATTATCAACCTATTAGTTATGTCACACTTCATGGTTTAGTTTTTAATTGATTTTATATTTGTACAACAGATTCCCTATATTTTTTAACATTCACTCTATAATGTGTACAATGTATTCTTTAATATTAGTCCATATCATGTAATCTCTATCTTGTGTCCTATAATAGTCCCACTAAATTCTCTCTCCGAGGTGAGTGAGATAATTTTCAATCATGTACCTTAAAAACATGATCCATACCATGCATGTGTAGAAAAGATAGTAGTGTGTAATATTGTACACACATATGGCTTAGAGTAGATGTATGTCTAAAAATATTATATATATAATATTTTTATTGAAGGCGTACATGAAAAAATTCATAGAACTAAGGTATATAAGATGCATGATCTTAATCATGGCACAAAGTGTAAAAAGAAATAGAAACACTAAATTTCAACTATGTACAACTCACATATAATGCTTTGTATAGATTCCTAAGAAGATGCTTATTAAGATAAAATGTAAATAGATGAGCCTAATCTAATGTTATTGTAATAAAAAAAGTATGCAATTAACTATATAAATTAACCAAAGAAAACTAAGAAATAAAATGTGAAACCCTAGTTGCAAAAAGGAGAAGAAAATACTTAGATGGTTTATAGTAAATTCTGAATTATACCAAAGTTTTGACCAGATGAATATAGTGGCGGGGGTTTCAAATAGAGACCCAGAAAAATGCAAATCTTGAGAGATTGTCTTGAGTGCGGTGCCTAGAGAGGGACAAGGGTTCCTACGGGTGTCCTTGGCCTGTTATCGAGAACACAGGTTTATGAAGAAGCTCAAAAAACCTCCTCTCGAGGTGTCAAAGGTGTTCCCCTTTAGTCACCTTTGGTAACGCAAGGGCGCACCAAGATCGCCAAAGTCATTGTAAACTGTAATGAAACATGAACCTATAAAACCCTCAAATAGACATCAAAACTTAAAAAGAAAGATGCAAAATGAGGGGTCATAATTTCCTCAATCGTCACAATGGAAAAATTACAATGAGAATCACACTACATCTCGGACTCCAATGTTGTTTTAGATATGTGTGTGCTGAATCACAACCTAGGTTTCTCTTATGCGATTTGCACTTGAGAGTGATCAAGTAGCTAAATATAAATAAATGTTATAGATGTGTGCACTTTGAATGGGATGAGGTTCCCTCCTATGAAGTGTATGTAGAATAAAAACCATGTGTCCCTTATGATTTTTCTAGATAGATGTAATGAAGGTCCTAGACACCTTGATGGATGTAACCTTAGGTGGTGATAGCCAATTATTAGTTCTTGGTCTTTTATTATGATCACATAACTTTATATTTATATGATTCCCTTGCTTAAATTTTTTAATTAACCCCAAAAAGGTCGACTACCAAAAGGATAAGATGATCAAAAGGCTAGAAAGGATCAAAACCATTTGAGTAAAGTACAAAAAGGTCAAGGGTTCCCATAGGGGATGAGGGTGCCTCACATTGGCATCCTCGCTAGGTGTTGGTTTCTAGAATAATAAAATATGGAGTATAAAATGGTCAATCGAGAAAGTAAGGGTGCAAGACTCGAAAGGAGAAAAGAATGGTGGTCAAAGACATGGATTAATCATTACCTTTCTTACTTAGGGATAATATGAATAATAATATGTAATAAGGACTAGATAATTACCCAAAGTGTATGATTTTGCATCTACATTATCCCCCACTTTATGTTGGTGAACAAAAATCCCGATAACATAAAGTAGATAGAGATGTGTGTTGGTGCTCAAATTTGTTTTCCCCCATTTGCCATTATTTCCCTATGATCTGTGTGTTCTAAAACATTTTGTCTCTCAATGTGGGTGTTCTGAAAGCTTCTACCTCCATTTGAAAAGCTTCGAATTGTTTGCAGAATTCATTGTCATGTTCCTCCTTGAAGGAGTCTCTGAGTTTTCCTTGTTCTTGCCCTACTTTCTTCAAAATTCCTGGGCTTTTTCATTTTCCGTATATTTCCCCGACCATGGAGGCTCGAAAATGATCAATTTACATTTGTACGCCTTTGAAAATCCAAAACCATGGTCGAAAGATGCTTGAAACTATGATTCACTTGGTTTTGTTTAAAAAAAATTCATCCTTAGTGAAAAAATTGGGTTATGGGCATGAATGATGAATTTTTGTGTTTTTGACAGTCTGCGGGTGTCCTTTTCCTGTCAAAGTTATTCCTCATCATTCGGCGGTCACATAGATTCTTTTGGATTGGTCAGGGGATGGTAGGAAAATGCTTTAACTTATCAATTTTTAAAGGGAAAATTTGGTCCCGTGGCTCCACTCATTTCTGATTGGTTCTTTTGGTGCTTACGTGGCTTCTTCTAATTGGATGGGGTGTGGCAGGTTTTTTTAACTTGTTCCTTTTGGATACTTCGGAAAAAGGTTTGAAGTCACCCCACGGCTCGCCAAGCTCTGATTAAAGAAAAATTTAAGTGGCAGGGAAAATGTCTTATTTTGATCCCACAGGAGGACACATGGCAAAGATAATGATAGAGATGCGGGCCTTCGGAGGTAAGTTGGATGTTTTTCCCTTTTGGAAAAATGGAGTAAAATTCTAAAGTGGAAGCGTGCCCCCACCAAATCATTTTAAAACCTTAAGGTTTTTGAAGTTGCATCATAACGACACGTGGTGAGCCCGCGTTCATTCAAGGTCTCAACTTTTAGGGATCATCTCAAGATGCGCCATTGTGACATGTGGTAGTTTGAAAAGTCAAAGAGGTGGGGAAGCGGACCATCGGAGGAAAATTGGATTTTTTACCTCTTGTCATCAAAAGGATTAAAATCTCAAAATGGCTTGCAAGCCTAACAAGAAGGAGGTCAAGGTTGGCTTTGAAAATGTTAAGAGGCGGGAGGCGGGCCATCGGGGGCAACTTGTATTTTTTCCCCTTGATGTTTAAATGACTAAAATCAACAAAATGACCCACAAGCTTGATAGGGAAAAGTCAAAATTGTTCCATTCAACGGTGGAGGTGCGGACCCTCGGGGAAATTTGGAAAATTTTCCTTTTAGGAGAAAACAATTCAAAGTGAAAAGGGAAGCGTGGTTCTGATTGGACCCACATTGGGACGTGTTAGGCCCATTTTTCAAGGGCAGAGCTACAGGGAAAACTTGAAAATTTTTCCCTTTTCTAGAAAAGAGGTGAATGGGAAGAATTTGGCCACGTTTCCTTTAGGACCCACCTTAGGACACATGTTAGGCTCATTTCTCAAGGGCGGAGGCATGGAGAAAAATGCAAAAATTTTACATTTTTCCAAAGGTTGTAAAAGGAAAAAGGGAACCCATAGGCCCCGTAATGCCCACTAAAATTTCCCACTTGAGATCCATGAACAACCTAGGTTTAGTTAGAAAATTATGCAATTTTTTTTTTTTTTTAAAGTGTTAACAACCAAAGTCTCAAGGACAATTAAATTCAACCGATAACTTTTCCCATTATAATAATTACTAATTCCACATTCTAAAGAATCACATGTAATAGGTCCACACCTAGCTCAAATCTCCTTAGGGATTAATTTAATCACTGATTACAATTACATTTTAGCTAAATATTTCCGATTAAAATATTAGGGTTAAGGAACCAAAATAATTAAATACCAAAGGTATTTAATTCCACAAGATCTAAGGCAAGAGCAAGGTTTAATTACAAAGGTGGGGAAAAGAATACATATTTAAAATCCTCAGAGTAAATTCTTACTTACCCACTACTAAAACTCTCTTAAAATATTTAACCTTATTTTTCTTATATTTTATGCACTCAAAACTTCCTAAAACCATTCCCATTAGATAGGAAATTTCCTCACCTTTCCATTGATATAAAGAAGTCCTTGTAACTCTTCATATTTCTCACATTATGGGCCGACGGAACTTGGGGTGAAAATTTTCCCAAGAGAGGGCTTGCATGCCTGGGGAGGAAACTTTTCCCCAACCGGCCTCGGAATTTGGAGTGAAAATTCTCCCGGAGGAGAGAAGAGGACTGATGGAGTAGGGAAGAAAAATTTTCCCAGATGCGCAGATCATGGCGGAGCAGGGAAGACATTTAGTGCTTTTGCCCTTTTGGGACAAAGTGAATTTTACACCCGCACCTCCACTGACGCCCAGGGAGGCCACATGGCAGATCCTTATTGGCTGTAGGTCAACGGGCCGCGGGGAACATTTGGAAAATTTTACTATTCAAAAGGAAGGGCAAAAGGTCAAAAGGAACCTCGCGCCTCCGCTAACGTGAGAAGATGCCACGTGTCAGCCAACCGTTAGCTGTGGTTTGGTGGGCCAATGGGGATAATTTGGAAATTTTTCCCAAAAGTTTTTTGAAGCGTTAAGGCTTAAAAAGATCCACTCCTCCACCAATGCCTTGTGAAGCCATGTGGCAGCACCTAATTACCTGCGAGCAATGTATGGCTGGGGAAAACTTACAAATTTTTCCAAATTTATTTTTGAAAGCGCTTAAGGTTAAAATCGATCCAAGCCTCCACCAATGCCCAATGAAGCCACGTGTCGATCAATGATTGGCCATGGGTGGTGGGGCTGCAAAGGAAAAATTATCAAATTAACTTTTTGGACTTAGATCATTTTTGACAAAATGAAGGCTTGCGGATTAGTGGAGTGGTGGGAAACTTCATGACTTTGTGCCTTTTGGACAAAAAGAAAAAAAAGAAAGTTTTAGCCCATGGGTCCACCCAAGAATATTTTAATAATTAAATTTGACAGTTATAATATTTTTGAAGCCAAATGAAATAAAAACTTTAGAAGGCCATAACTTTTGATTGGGAACTTGGTTTTGGCAAACGAGGACTTTATAAAAAGCTCTCAATGTCCTCTTTGTACAAAGATCTTAAGAATTTAATTTTGATAAATTTTAAAGGGTCAATTTTGAGAAAACGTCTTTTTGTCACTTAGAAAGTGAACTGGTATTTTTAACTTATCAATTATTTGTTCAAATCCACCATTAATTCTTTCTCAACATGCCAAACAGACATGGAGGATTTCACTTGGAATAATTTAGGATAGATTTCAAGGATTAAATTGTTTGATTGAAGATCAATTTGAATTTCCCCAATTTAATAGCAAAAACGACTGAGAAATTGTTTGAGCTTGATTTTGAAAGGTTCTATGAAAATTTCTTAAGTATTATAGTTTGTTTGGGATCATTTTGATCTTTCTTAGCTTGTATTAATGTTTCAAATGTCTTTCCTAGTCTGCAAGGTCATTCTATACGTTTTCTGATAATTATTTTCCAGTTTGAAAATCATCTAACAGAGCTCTACAACTTCCAACTCGAATTGATCCATTACATTTACCAAACTTTAAAATATGATTTCATTCTAATCCAATATTACAATGTTCTATTTCCTTCAATCAAAATGTAGAAACAAGAAAGCAATTTCTATTTCCTTTCCAAAAAAAAGTGCTTTTCAAACACAGAGGATGCAATAATTCTGAATACATTTTCCACATTCGAACAAAGAGTTGTACAACATTTTCAAAGAATATTTCAAACAATAATAACTTCATTGTATAAGGTAAAACAACATCTATTCAATTGAAAATATTTCTTTTACAACTTTTTTTTTTATCAAATACAACTTTACAATCACAACTCCTCATTACATTCCTTTTTACAAACAGAATACCGAGTATATTTCTTTCACATTCAAAGGGGATTTCATTTCCAAAACATAGTAACTCTTCAACACAAAATGTATATTAAATTGTCATCCACATCAAGTGGGGAAATGGTTTACAAAAGTAGTTTCGCAAGGGACTGTCAGAACTTTGTCTTCTTCCTCAATTACAATATACAGAATACAATTTCTTCCACATTTATTCAAAAATAGAGAACATAGTATATCTCTCTCACAATTCAATTTACAAATTGTTAGTGCAGAATCACAGCACCCCCAGATGAGCTCTAAAAGATCTACTTCTCTAAGGTAGATTCATTTGGTGTGATTGCATAACATGGAACTTTTCCTAAGGTGTGGGACCTTGCAAATTGGAAAATCTCTCCAGATTAAAGGTTGGTTCCTTATTCCTCTATTCAGGTGCATATGTGAGGATTTGCAGAGGATCTATTTCTCATATCTAGTCTAAACTTGCCAAGGGGACATGGATAAAAGAATACAGGAAATGAGAAATAACTAAACTACCAGGTGATGCACCAAAGGAATGATGAAAACTTAGTTTTCTTTCGACACGAACTAATAAAATGCATACCATAAACAAGCACAGATAGCTAGATTTGTAATGAGAGACCAAATAGAAGAAAAATAAATAAGAAGGATCTAAAATCGATCACAAACATATTTTATTGCTCTATAGATTGATACAGTTCATTACGAATAAGCTGAAAGGAAGAAATGTGTTACAATTTTAATGGAAGGCTTGAACCCCACAAATCCTTTGCTAGAAGGAGAAGGGAGCCTGTAAAACTAAGAATATCCAACCCTTTACAATGAACCTTGCATCTGTCTTTATAGATTCATCCTGAGAGAAGAAATAGAGAGAGAGAGAAGTGGGAAAACATGGGTCGAGGCTCAATCACTCCTGTTACTGCGTCTACTGAAATCTACCTCGAATCCATATTTACTGCATCGATCTTTGGTTTGGCGCCTTGAAGTAAGAGGAAATGACAAAAATAGATCGAATCCGATCTCAAGTTATTGAGATTCATGATCCCGCATTGAAATCTCAAAGACATTTATCCATTTTTCCTCCACATAACTTCCCAAAAATTAAAGTTTCAAACTCCCATGGCATAGAAGAGATCGAGATATTTCCAACGGTGTCAGATTTGCAATATTTCGAGCCCTAGGTCGAAAGATATGCCCCTTTGAAGTTTGAATCAATTCCGTACAAATGGGCGGGAAAAATTTGAAAAATGGGTCCCCCTTTTGGATTGGGACATGTGGTAGACAGATTGGAACAAAATTCAGCCCGACAGGTCTGCAATTCACCTTTTATCCTTTTACGCAAAAAACAAAAAATTAAAAAAATTCCCGCAACCCCGAAGCTCCGCACGGACATGTGGCTCCATTTGGTTGGATGGGAAATACGCTCCCATTTTTACCTTTACAATTTTTGGATGAAAGGAAAGTTCTTTTACTTTTTTGTCTGACTCTCCACCTTGGCTTTGACTCGGGTCTAAATGTTGACTTTTTCCCCAGGTGAAGTTGCGAGGCCATTTGCAAATTTTACATTCTTTTAAGGCAAAGGGTGAAAAATCAACTTTTTCCTCGACGCCTACTTTCCTCTCGAGACACGGTCACTCTGGAACTTTTTGGAAAATTTGACCTTGAATCGGTGCCATTAAGATACTTGATAGCCTCCACTAGCTTGTTTGTGCATTGAGTATTCAACTAACTCGCTTCTTGTTGATAAAACATGTGGAGGCACCACACTTGTTTACAAACCCAACCCAAAGTTTGCCTTTGGAGGAGTGCTGAGTTGAACATTGTTGGCCTCCATTACTCTATGGAATTTTCAACGGTGCCTCTCATTTTTAGGCTTTTGGCTATGTGGCGAGCTTGTGCTCATTTGGGTCTTTCACCTTGGGACCAACTCTTGGAGATGCACCATACTGACACTTGGCACTCTCAGCTCGCACGTTCATACTTAGCCAATTTTGAGGCCTGCCTTATTTTCCTTTGAATCTGTTTGACCATTTTCTATGTGGAGGGTTGACACAGTTTGAGTTCCTTCCTCTGGATTTACAAGAGTTGGAGCGTCGTTAGGACATGTGGTCTCTTCCACTGCCTCCTCCATACTTAGTCATTTTTCAGGCCTTTCCTAAACCGTTTTGAGCCCGGGGCACCGAATTTTTTATGTTCATCTTCCTTCTTACTTTTGGCTCCTTTGTAGCATCTTCCCTAGTTATCCAACCCTGCTATTTGATGGTTCTACCTACCTGTAACTTGGAGAATGGATTTAAAGTGCAGAGAGACAACCCGAGAGAGTCATTTCCTTCTTTATATGATCTATTGCTCTTTCTTCTTCTCCACCACTTCATTGTTGAACCCTTTTTGTAACCAATTTATAGGATTAAAATGAGTTCTCTCAGTCCCTTTTATGCGGGGTCATGATTCAATCCAATATTTAGCTTGGGGCGAAATATGGATAATAATTTGGTAACTCATGGGGACATCTACCTGCTAGATGAGGAGATCAGTTGCCTTGTCATATCTGTTGGGCATGGAGTCAAGAATAATAGTTCTGTACTAATTCTACCTCTGGTTCACAAGCCTATGGAGTCCATGATTTTATTCAAATCCCAAGCAAATTGATTGATTCAGAGCAAAATCAGGTTTCTAGGGTCCCTTCAGGTATTTTTCTAACTCCCCTGGCCGAAGAAACAGGGAGCAAGCTCTGAGAAAATGCAAAAAAGTTGCAGAAAGGCAAATAGGTTGATCCAGGAAAGAGTGTGAAAATTGGCTAAGTCCTGCTCAAGGTAGCATTTGGGACAAGTGGGACAAATGGAAGCGGATCGGCCGAAAAGCCTCTAGGCGGCCCAAATTGCATTTGGGACAATCGGGCCAGAAGTACGCGGCGGGCGCGAAAAGCCGATCCGGCCGAAAGAGGAAGAAAAATTGGCTAAGTGTTGCTCGGGACGTTTGGGACAAAAAGGCCCGAACCGGCCGGTTCGGCCGAAATGAGCACAGGCAGTCCAAAAGAAAATGGGACAAATGGGACGAAAGTACGCGGCGGGCGTGAAATGCCGGTTCGACCGAGAGAAAATCGACTAACTGCTGAGAGGGACAGTTCGGGACAAGCGGGCCGAAAAGGCGCGAACCGGCCGAACCGGCGAAAGAGGTCAAAACAGTCCGAAGGCAATTGGGACATCCGGGGCAAATGGACGCGAACCGGCCGGTTCGGCCGAAATCAGCACAAGGAGCACTAAGCAATTGGGACGTCTGGGACAAAAGGATGCGAAGGGCGCGAAAAAGCCGGCAGGGCCGAGAACCAATCAGAAGCCGCCACGTGTCTCAGGAAAAAGGTCAAAAAGGTCAAAGGGCAAGTTTTAAAAGGTCAGCCCGAACCAATGAAATAGCGCCACGTGTCCAGTTAAGGGCCCCACAAGTGAATTTCAAAATGAAAGCCCATGAAAGATGGAGGAGAGAGAATTGCTCGTCCAATCAGCACGTCCCACGTGTCGTCCAGGTGGCAGAGCGCGGGAAAGGATTTCAAAACACGCTTTCGCCTGTTTTGTGCCCTAGATCTTCAGATCGCCATAACTTTTGATCCAGAGCTCGGATTTGCACGTTCTTTATATCAACGGAAAGCTGGTGAAATTCTCTACACGATTCCAGGGTCAATCTTGCGTTTTGGAGCAGTCTAGAGGAGAAAAATTGAGAAACGGCTCTGACGCGTATTCATGGCCGGAAATGACATTCCAGCGACCAGAGTTAATGCAGAATGGGTCGCATTCTCCTGTAATCCGGTCAAAATGATAGGGTATGGGTTTGTAAGGTCCTCCATGCCATTTTAATACACCTGCAGTCAAGAAAGAATGGGCTCCCATGCCTTTGTACGTCTCCTGTTCCTTGGGTTCGACCCTTGCATTTTAAAAGCCAGTTTTGGGCTCATTTCAAAGAGGGAACATTTTTGGGCATAGCAGACTTCTTCTTTCACCTTCTTCAAGGGATTGATGAAGTATCAGACCTCTCCAAGGATTGTAACAGTTTTCTTTACCTCTCTGAGGGTGTAATGCGTATTTTGATATTAAATTGATAATGCAAAGCTCTGTGAATGGGTTTAATCCTCTGTTTGTATTATTTGCTTGATTTCAGATGCTAAATTATACATTATCAGTCTGTGTATGTTTTTATGTTGTGAACCTTGGTCTGTGTCTATTTGCATGACTAATATGTTTCACCACTCCTTTTGGTGCATCACCATCTTTAGTTAGTTTCAATTTTTGCACTTCTACCCCTGTCTCCTTGCAAGTTAGAATAGGATTAGGATCTAGACCTCTGTAGCTTTGCAAAATATAGATCTAAATCAGAGGAGTTTGAGGAACCAGCCTCTAATCTGGAGATTCCTCTCTCAGTTTCCAAGTCCCACACTTGGAGAGAGGTTTCCATGTTGTGCAATTACACTGGATGCAAGTGATCAACCTAGAAATCGATCGGCGTCCGGGGTGCTTGTAATTTTGCACTAACGGTTTTGCACGCCGGTGGGACCGAGAGGTCTCATTTTTTGCAGCAAAAAGTTGATGTGCATCTGCTGCAATTTTCTTGCTTGAAAAGAGCTATTATTTGCATATCTGGCGACTCAGGGGAAGAATCAATAGTTTTCAGCGATCGGGCACGAAAGCTTATGAGAAGAATCACAAGGTCAAGAGTTGGAGAGGAGGAAGTCTTGTTTGAATACCTGCATTATCTCGAAGAAGAAGGCAAAGAGGAAGAAGGATTGAAAGGTCCCCATCTCCACCAAACAGAAACTCTCTCAACTCCTCCACAGCGGCCTTTCTTTCAATATCTGAGGGTTTTAAGACCAATCGAATGGCGCACCGGTGAACCCCTATGTCAACTTCACGGCGGCCCCACTTGCTCTCAATGCACAAAATCCAATCCCGATTGCGGCATTGAAGAACATTCCATACTTCTTTGGAGAAAATCGGACCACTCACGGTGATCATGTCGAAGACATTGCTAACATTTGTGCGATCCATGAGATTAATGAAATGCAGTAGGCTGTCAAAATTCTTTGGCATCTTCATTCAAGGAAAAGCATTGCAATGGTTTAGGAGCCTTGAAGTGGCTCTATCACAAACTGGAATCAGTTTGTGTATTGCACTTCACAATCAATTTGGAGAGAAGGAGACAACTTGTCTCTTTTGGAGCAGTGACAACCATCGAGAGAGCTTCGATGAGCAGCTAAGCCGACTTGACTTCAGATTTCAAAGGTCTTGGGATAGGATTCCGATGGCGATCGGGCCAACGGCGAAGGTGCTTTTCTATATTACCTTAAAGCTTTAAATTCGATATTTCTATGTTGATTCATCTATGGGAGGCACAACTATCCTGCTTGCTTATAGTATTGCCATTAGAGCTGAAAATTGTCGATTCAAGGTGGCAAGCTAGCTCTGAGCCTCCAATGCCATTATATCCAAGTTTAGAGAGCCCAAGTACTAGTCAAGCACTGTCTTAGCTCCTATTCCCACTCCTAGGAATCGAGTTCAAATGAAGCTTCCACTTCATCTCCAGTGCCCCAAATGAGCTTGAGAGTCATGAAGCAAGCTGCAAAATTTAGGTAATGAGCTGGTCACACTTAAGAGAGCAGCAAACTCAAGGTTTTAGACCTTCGTATCAGCCTCAAGCTCAACCTAATAGGCAGCCATATCAGCCTCAAAGGCCACCCAATCCAGCTGCAAATATGAATCAAACAAGGCCTCCTGCCCGATAGACCATTCCAGCCTATAATCCAAATGCCATATCTGCCTCTAAGGCATTAGTACCGACACAAAACAACACTTTGCCCGGGAGTATGATTGGTGTTTTCCATGTAATGAGCCTCATAATCAATCCATGTGCTTGATGGTGCTTTGACTCAAGCTTTAATGGTAACAAGTCTTTGGTGTGGAGGGTGAGAGTAGTCAAAAAACAGCCAACAACAAGAAACATTCCAACAACAACCCCCCAAATGACACCACATTGGTAAATTGGCAAGCGAGAGGATTTACGTGGCATGAATCGAGCGAGTTTCTCAAGGTGTTGCTGCCAACACAAGGTCAAAAAGGAGAAATTTGGGTGAAGAACAGCCATTAGCCCCACCCGATCCAGACCTTCCACAGCTCCACAAATGATTGTGCAAGCAAAACCCGGTTTCAAATGCACAAGGGCGATCGAGAACAGCCCCTAGGCCAACTCAAATGCAGTGTTGCTGCCCACATACAAGGAGCAAATGTGCAAACCAAGGGACAGCAGAGAGATCCTTCATCACCATTCAGTATCATTGATCAGATGAAGAAGACAAACGTCAATATATCTATGTGGGAATCCCTATCCATCCCAGGCCAAAGAAATCTGCTGCAAGCTGCCATGAAGGATTGGCCAACTTTGAATCAGCAGGTCCAAATGCAAGAGAAGGTACTCACAAATGCTGCCCAGCCTCAAGGAAATCATGGAGCACAACAAGGTAGAATGCTGAAGCCTCCCCCTTTTATGTTTCGTTAATCATTGGAAATCAGCTAGTGCATAATTGCATGATAGATTCCGGGGCAAGTAGCTCAGTTATGCCTAAACAGATAGCTGATCAGTTAGGGCTCCAGTATGAAATAACATCTAAGGGAGTAGTGCAGCTGGATGGGACAGCAATAGCAACAGTTGGAGTGATTAGAAATTTGAGTCTTACCTTGCATGCATGTCCAAATGTTGTTGTCTTACAAGATATATCAGTCATAGACCTTCCACCACTCTTTGCCCTTTGCTTGTCAAGAGATTTCATAGCCAAGATTGGGGGATATTTGTCCACTGATTGGTCTCACATGCTATTCAGAACGAGATATGGGACTAAGGCCACAATTAGGTCAGAACCTATTGCAGACTTCCACATTGAGCCCTATACTCCAAGTCATATTAATACCAATTGCTCAGCATTTGATCAAGAAGATCACCTTGGCACTGATGAAGCCGACACTAAGGTTGGAAGTATTCCAGATTTGACTCTTGATGAATGGGCAAACAAGGTACATGCTTTTGATCCTTATCAAGAAGTAGAAGAATCTGAGCTAGGGGTCTATTGCATACACGAAGAAAGTCAACCTATTCCTAGCATCACCAAGCCAAACCACAAGGATGACAATGAAGTATGGCAGCTGTTTTTCGATGGATCAAGGAGTAGACAAGGTGCAGGAGGTGGAGCCATGCTTGTTTCACCTCAAGGAATAAAGCATTATTCAGCTTTTAGATTTCAATTTGCATGCTCCAATAACACTGCTGAATATGAAGCCTTGGTGCGAGGATGCATTGGGCAATCAAGAGAAAATAAAGAACTTGCAAGTTTTTGGGGACAGTGAGCTGATTGTAAATCAGGTCAAGGGACAACATGCTGCCAAAAATGATCTACTCAGATGCTACAAGAACAGGGTGTGGGACCTCATGGAAGATTTTGAGGGCTTTGGCATCAAATCCATCCCTAGGAAAGAGAATCAAGCTGCTGACAGGCTTGCAGCAGTAGGGGCAGCCTTTGACATTATAGAAAACATTCAACAAGACAAGGTACAGCCAAACATCCACGTGATTGTGAGGCCTTCAGTGCCGGATAACGATGTCAGTTGGCAAGTATTTGAGAATGATCAGCAAATCATCCACTTCTTGCAAGAAGAAGCTGAGTTCTCAGCTAAGAATCAAGAGAAGTTGGAACAGCAATATGGTGACCGGGTGATCAGTGAGAAGCCCGACAAGCTGCCCAAGGGACTTATCACCTTGGAGTCCATTTTTAACCCCAATGATCAGTTTAGAAAGGAGAAAGCAAACATTCAGGTTAAGAGAGAAGATTCGGTATCCATCTTGGTAGAAGAGAACAAGCCATTGCAAATTGGAAAGATGACAACTGAACAGGAAAGGTATGAGTTCATACAGCTATGTCAAGAATTCCCTGACGTGTTTGCTTGGAGTTATGAAGATTTGAAAGGGTTCAATCCCAACTTAGCTCAGCATACCATTGAATTGGACCCAAATACTAAGCCTATCAGGCAGAAACAGAGACCAGTCAATCCACACATGGAGCCTCTCATGAGGAAAGAATTGGACAAGCTGATTGAGTCAGCAATTATATTCCCAATCAAGCATTCTAGTTGGGTTGCCAACTTAGTTCCAGTCAGAAAGAAGAGTGGAGAGATCAGGCTATGTGTTGACTTCAGAGATTTGAATAGAGCCTCTCTCAAGGACCATTATCCACTCCCTTCCATGGAGCAAATATTGCAGGTCGTAGCTGGTTCAGAAAGGTTTTCACTACTTGATGGTTACTCAGGCTTCAATCAAATTATGGTAAAGGAGGAAGACCAGTTCAAGACAGCCTTCACAACCAAATGGGGCACATATGCTTACAAGAAGATGCCATTTGGGTATCGAGCATGCTTGGAGCAACATTCCAGCGAGCTATGGATATGGCATTCAAAAAGGCTTGATCAACAAGATAGTGCTTTGATATACTTAGATGATATTCTTGTCTTCTCAAAGAATCTTTGCAGACCATCTCTTTCACCTCGGGCAAGTGTTTGAGAGGTGTAGAAAGTTCGGTGTGTCTTTGAATCCTAAGAAGTGCATCTTTCTTGCACATGAAGGGAAGCTCCTTGGCCATATTGTCTCGAGGAGGGATTAGCAATTGATCCGAGAGAGGTCGAAGCCATAAGAGCTCTACCATTGCCAAGCCACAAAAGGCCCTTGAGTTTCTGGGAAGGATAAACTTTGTTCGGAGGTTTGTCCCAAATTTTGCAGCCCTTGTCAAGCCCATCACTAAAATGTTAAGAAAAAGCATGGCTTTCAATGGACGGCGAGAAGGCAAGGAGAGTTTTGAAGCAATCAAAGAAGCCATCTCCCGGCACCCACTCTCATCAACCCAGAGACTTTTCCAGGATTTCATCCTCTATGCATTTGGAGGTGATGACACTATTTCTGCCATTACAGTGCAATGAGAACAAAGATAATGATGAGCGGCCGATTGCCTTCTTGACCCGAGCCTAGGTGATTTGCTGAAATGAGGTACTCTTTTATTGAAAAGCATGTGCTTGCGGTAATCGAAGCTTGAAGAAATTCAAGCATTTAGTCTCAAACAACAAGATACGATTGCTTTAGTCTCACATCTTTGGGGTTAAGGATTTCCTCCTCAACAAGGATTTGAATGAAAAAAGGGCAGGTTGGATCACCCGTGTCATGGAGTATGACATTGAGATCAAGATCACCAAGCTGGTAAGAGGCAAAGGTTTGTGTGAGCAGCTCGCTTCCAAACAACCAGACAACCCAGAAGATGAAGAAGACACTGTCCTACTATTACAAGATGATCAAAAACAGGAAAATGATGATGTGTCCACTCCCTGTTGGACTCAGAATATGATACATTTCCTACAGACGGGCATGTGCCCTCTAGAAATGAGCAAAGCAAAAAGAAGATACTTCAGGTTGCAGGCAATTCCATATGCCATCATTGATGGAGTTTTGTTCAAGAAGGACGTGAATGGAGTGCTGCTGAGATGCATTAACACAGGTCAGATTCAAAGGGTGTTGGAAGAATTTCATAATGGACCAGCTGGTGGCCATTTTGCACCAAGAGTGACAGCTCTGAAAATCATGAAGGCTGGTTATTATTGGCCTAAAATCTTCAGTGATTGCTATGCATGGATCAAGAGGTGTAAGAATTGTGCATTCTTCACAGGAAAAGAGAGACTCGCTGCCCTTCCATTGCATCCAATTACAGTAGATCAGCCATTCATGCAGTGGGGTTTGGACTTCATTGGAGTCATCAATCCCAATTCGAGCCAAGGGCACAAATGGATTTTGACAGCCACAGACTACTTCACCAGATGGACAGAAGCAGTAGCACTCAAAGAGGCGAATGAGTCTAGCATCTTGGACTTTTACGAAGGGATAACTTCCAGATTTGGTGTACCTGCTTTACTGATAGTCTCGATAATGCATTGGCATTCATCGGATCTAAAGTGGCCCAGTGGGCTGTCAAGCAGGATTTACCTGAGCACTTCATCAAACTATTACCCTCAAGGTAATGGCCAGGCCGAGTCTACAAACAAAAACTTGCTGAGGATCATTAGGAGGACTCTTGATGAGAATCAGAGGGCTTGGCATACCAAACTGAAATCAGCCTTATGGGCTGATAGGATAACTCCCAAAAGATCCACGGGTAACTCTCCATTTAGGCTTGTCTACGGAAGAGAGGCAATCTTGCCCATGTCACTTGAGTTGCCAACGTTGGAACTCATGAAACAGCTGGAGTTGCTAGAGTTTGAGCCCATGGAGGTGAGGTATGCAGAGTTGATGGAGCTGCAAGAGATCAGAGATCAGGCATCCCAAGCAATGGAAAAGGATCAAGCTTTGATCAAAAAGACCTTTGATAGGAAGGCCAAAGACAGATCTTTTCAAGTAGGAGATCTAGTGCTGAAATGGGATGTGGACAGAGCAAAACCAGGAAGGCATTCAAAATTTGATGCCATTTGGAGTGGCCCATACATGGTCACAAAGTGCAAAGCAACAATGCTTTCAATTGGCCTCATTGGATGGTGAAGAAGCTGCAGATTCCGATAAATGGAATCTATCTCAAGCGTTAGCTTCTAGAGGAGAGTTCACTACACTGTAGATATTAGATTAGATTTTCTTTCCTCCAAGTGCTTGTGCACATTGTTTTGTTGTAGGTTAGTTTTGTTTTCCCTAAGTGCCTTGGCACAACTTGCTATCCATGGAGATGTTTAGCATGTCTTTGCTTTCATCAGGTCACATTCCATCTTCCTCCTTGCACATTCTGAGTCAGTTTGGATTCTAACAGAATATTTGATGACTCCATGCCCAATGGATTGCTTCAGGCAACTGGTCTTTCCATCTAGCAGGCAGATGATCCCGCTGAGTCGCCAAATTGTTATCCAAAATTCACCCCCTAGGGTAAATTTTGATAACATGCATCAGAAGATTCAAATCCCAAGCAAATTGATTGATTCAGAGCAAAAATCAGGTTTCTAGGGTCCCTTCAGGTATTTTTCTAACTCCCCTGGCCGAAGAAACAGGGAGCAAGCTCTGAGAAAATGCAAAAAAAGTTGCAGAAAGGCAAATAGGTTGATCCAGGAAAAAGTGTGAAAATTGGCTAAGTCCTGCTCAAGGTAGCATTTGGGACAAGTGGGACAAATGGAAGCGGATCGGCCGAAAAGCCTCTAGGCGGCCCAAATTGCATTTGGGACAATCGGGCCAGAAGTACGCGGCGGGCGCGAAAAGCCGATCCGGCCGAAAGAGGAAGAAAAATTGGCTAAGTGTTGCTCGGGACGTTTGGGACAAAAGGCCCGAACCGGCCGGTTCGGCGAAATGAGCATGAGCGATCCAAAAAAAAATGGGACAAATGGGACGAAAAGTACGTGGCGGGCGTGAAATGCCGGTTCGACCGAGAGAAAATCGACTAACTGCTGAGAGGGACAGTTCGGGACAAGCGGGCCGAAAAGGCGCGAACCGGCCGAACCGGGCGAAAGAGGTCAAAACAGTCCGAAGGCAATTGGGACATCCGGGACAAATGGACGCGAACCGGCCGGTTCGGCCGAAATCAGCACAAGGAGCACTAAGCAATTGGGACGTCTGGGACAAAAGGATGCGAAGGGCGCGAAAAAGCCGGCAGGGCCGAGAACCAATCAGAAGCCGCCACGTGTCTCAGGGAAAAAAAGGTCAAAAAGGTCAAAGGGCAAGTTTTAAAAGGTCAGCCGAACCAATGAAATAGCGCCACGTGTCGATTAAGGGCCCCATAGTGAATTTCAAATGAAAGCCCGCGAAAGATGGAGGAGAGAGAATTTCTCATCCAATCAGCACGTCCCACGTGTCGTCCAGTGGCGAGCGCGCGGAAAGGATTTCAAAACACGCTTTCGCCTGTTTTGTGCCCTAGATCTTCAGATCGCCATAACTTTTGATCCAGAGCTCGGATTTGCACGTTCTTTATATCAACGGAAAGCTGGTGAAATTCTCTACATGATTCCGGGGTCAATCTTGCGTTTTGGAGCAGTCTGGAGGGAGAAAAATCGAGAAACAGCTCTGACGCGTATTCATGGCCGGAAATGACATTCCAGCGACCAGAGTTAATGCAGAATGGGTCGCATTCTCCTGTAATCCGGTCAAAATGATAGGGTATGGGTTTGTAAGGTCCTCCATGCCATTTTAATACACTGTCAGTCAAGAAAGAATGGGCTCCCATGCCTTTGTACGTCTCTGTTCCCTAGGTTCGACCCTTGCATTTTAAAAGCCAGTTTTGGGCTCATTTCAAAGAAGGGAACATTTTTGGGCATAGTAGACTTCTTCTTTCACCTTCTTGAGGATTGATGAAGTATCGAGACCTCTCAAGTTGTAACAGATTTTCTTTACCTCTCTCGAGGGTGTAATGCGTATTTTGATATTAAATTGATAATGCAAGCTCTGTGAATGGGTTTGATCCTCTGTTTGTATTATTTGCTTGATTTCGAGATGCTAAATTATACATTATCGATCTGTGTATGTTTTTATGTTGTGAACCTTGAGTACTGTGTCTATTTGTATGACTAATATGTTTCACCACTCCTTTTGGTGCATCACCATCTTTAGTTAGTTTCAATTTTTGCACTTCTACCCCTGTCTCCTTGCAGAGTTAGAATAGGATTTGGATCTAGACCTCTGTAGCTTTGCAAAATATAGATCTAAATCGGAGGAATTTGAGGAACCATCTAGGAGATTCCTCTCGGTTTCCAAGTCCCACACTTGGAGAGAGGTTTCCATGTTGTGCAATTACACCGGATGCAAGAGTGATCAACCTAGAAATATGATCGCATCCGTGGGTGCTTTGTAATTTTGCACTAACAACTACATCAAGAAAATGTGCAAAAGCACTTGGAGGAAAAGAAACTAAGCTAATATGTACAGGGTGAGACTTCCCTTTTAGTAGCAGTGTTTAAGATAGATCCCGTTCACTAGAATCTACAACTCCTTGCCCTCCAATGTAGACAATTGGAAAGCATTACTACTTTTTCATCTTGTTATCATATAGGGGCCACTCCAGATGGCATCGAACTTAGAATGTCTCCCTAGTTTTGCTTGATCTGCATCCCATTTCAAAACTAGGTCCCCTTCCTGGAAGGTCCTTGCTCTAGCCTTCTTGTCAAAGCATATTTTAATTGAGGCCTGGTTCTTCTCCAATGCTTGGAGAGCATTTTCTCTAGCTTCTTCTAATTCTATCAGCTCCACATACCTAGCCTCCATCGGTCCAAATTTAGACATTTCTAGTTGCTTCACAAGCTCCAAAGCTGGTAACTCAAGTGATATAGGAAACACTGCCTCTTTCCCATAGACAAGCTTGAATGGGGAGCTACCTGTAGATCTCTTGGGTGTTATTCTATCAGCCCATAAGGCTGCTTTGAGATTTGTGTGCTAGGTCCTTTGATTCTCATCCAGAGTTCTCCTGATGATCTTCAGCAGGTTTTTGTTTGTAGACTCAGCTTGGCCATTACCTTGAGGGTAATAGTTTGATGAAGTGCTCAAATAAGTCCCATTTTTAACAACCCATCCTGTGATCTTGGAACCTATAATGCTAATGCATTTTTGAGATGATGGTGGTTGGTAATCCAAATCTGTCACTATCCCTTCATAGAAATATAGGATACTAGACTCATTTTCTTCTTTGAGTGCCACTGCCTCGGTCCACTTGGTGAAATAATTAGTTGCTATCATGATCCATTTGTGACCTTGGCTTGAGTTTGGGTTGATGACTCCAATGAATTCCAATCCCCATTGCATGAAAGGTTGGTCTACTGAGATTGGGTGCAATGGAAGTGTTGCTAGCTTCTCTTTGCCTTTGAAGAATGCACAACTCTTGCACCTTTTGATCCATGTGAAACAGTCACTAAACACTCTGGGCCAATAATATCCTACTTTCATGATTTTGAGTGTTGTCACTCTTGGAGTGAAATGGCCTCTAGTTGCTTCAACATGAAATTCTTGTAGCACTCTCTCCACCTGATTTATCCTAATGCATCTCAGTAGAATTCCATTGATGTCTCTTTTGAACAAGACACCATCAATAAGGACATATGGGTTAGCCTATAGCCTGAAATGTCTCCTTTTTTTTCTTTACTCATACCATAAGGACATAGACCTATTTGAAGGAAGTGCACCATATTTTGGGTCCAACAAGGAGAATGTATATATTCTCTCCGTTCTCCTTGATCATCTTGTAAGATAAGAATGACCTCTTTATCATTGTTTGTTTCATCTTGTAGAGTAGAGGCTAATTGCTCACAATAGCCCCTCCCACGGACCAACTTGGTGACCTTAATCTCAATGTCATATTCCATGACACGAGTGATCCACCTTGCACGTTTCTCATTTAGGTCCTTACTAGAGGAGGAATTATTTGACTCCTGCATGGGAGACCAATAGTTGGTTTTTTTTTAACACCAAATGCTTAAACTTCTTCAGTCCCTTAATCACCATGAGGAATTTCTTTTCAATGAAGGAATACCTCACCTCATAGTCCTCTAGACTCTGACTAAAAAAAGTAATTGGTTGTTCTAAGCTTTCTTTGTTCTGCTGAACTAGGATTGCAGAGATAGTGTCACTGCCACCAAAGGCATACAATATGAATTCCTTGGAAAAATATGGATTTACAAGAGTTGGGGCTTGTGATATGGCTTCTTTTACAGCTTCAAAGCTTGTCTTTCCTTCAACTGTCCATCTGAATGTTAAGCTCTTCTTCAACATTAGTGTTATTGGCTTAACCAGAGCAGCAAATTTTGGGACAAACCTTCGAACAAAGTTGATCTTCCCCAGGAAGCTTTGAAGAGCCTTCTTGTGACTTGGCAATGGCAGTGCTCTTATTGCTTCAAATCTTTCTGGATCAATTTCCAGACCTTCCTTAGACACAATGTGGCCCAAAATCCTGCCCTCATGGGCCAAGAATATGCATTTTTGGGGTTCAAAGATACCCCAAATCTTCTGCATCTTTGAAACACTTGCCTTAGATGAAAAGGTGGTCTGCTGCATTCTTGGAGAACACAGTGATATCATCTAGATAGATCAACACTATCTTGTTGATTAGCCCTTTGAATGCCATATTCATGGATCTTTAGAAAGTAGCACCAATGTTGGACAGTCCAAATGGTATTTTTTAATTCATAGGTGCCCCATTTGGTGGTGAAAGTAGTTTTGAATTGATCATCTTCTTTCACCATGATCTGATTGTATCCTGAGTAGCCATCCAAGAGAGAAAATATCTCTGACCTAGACACCACTTGCAAGATCTATTCCATTGAAGGGAGTGGGTAGTGATCTTTGAGGGAGGCTCTGTTCAAATCCTTAAAGTCAACACACAACCTGATTTCTCCATTTTTCTTTCTAACTAGGACCTGATTTGAAACCCGTTGGTCATCAAAAGGACTTTGTTGAGAACAAAAGTCAAAGGATAGAGAGTCTCTCCTCTTTAATTGGAGAGGTTCCCTTATTTAAAGACCAAGCTTATTTACATATGTACAATGTATAGTTTTAAATTGGAACTTAGATATCATGAAAGTGTTTTAAAATAGAATGGATCATCAATACAAAAGTACAGAGGAATAAAGTAATGGAAATGAGCAGAAAGACATTCTCCAGAACTATAGATAACAAAATAATTCCTTATGCATGCCAGAATAAAATTATTTGGAATAAAACCATTTGCATTTGAATCAATAAGATGCTATTGCAAAGACACAAAGTTCCAGAAATAACACCCACAAGAATACAAAGCTTCTTGACATAATACAGACAAATGATTCAAAAGTATTCAATAGATAGCGATAAAAGAACAAGACTAGATAGACATAGGAGGGAAAAACTCTTGTATTGATTTTTTTGCTCTTTACACTTTAAAAAATAAGCCAAGTTCCAACACTCAAAATGGCGGAGAGAGACCAATATATAATTTTACAAATCAGTTACACTTGGTAACTACTTCTTTTAACTAAAATGTTTAGTTAAAGGGATGCTTGACGCAAAACCCCCAACTAATTACAATAAGCCCGAATTGAGAAAAAGAAGGAAGATAGAAGCTGGGAGGAGGAAACACATGCTTATGATTGGGAAGGGCCCACCGACTTGAGGATCCATTCTCTAAATTTTTCCAATGATTATGTTATGTCTTTGCTTCATGGAACCGATGTGTTGGCAGTAGCCTGGGTCCAAGATCCTAGACATTTCTCCATCTCTTTATCAAACTTGGTGTGCGTATGATATTCTTTATTAGCTTCCTCAATGGTAGATTGGAGAGAGAAAATTTCCTTTATCTTCTCTTTGGTCATTGAGTCCTCTTTGAACAAATTTTCCATGACAAAAGCTCTAAATTGAGCCTTAATTTCCTAGAGGGAGAAAGGCACACTTGAAGTCTCATCATGGAGGAGACATTGAATATCCCTAAAAGCAGATATCACCAAAGTTGTGAAGCCTTCTCCTTTCTGCCAACTATTCTTCAATTCTCCCAAAGCCTCCTCCAACACTTTTATCTTCCATTCTATGCTGAAAACCCATGACTTGGACAAATTATCCTTTGCATCATCAAAAACCTTACTTAACATCAATAGATTTTCATCAGTCTATCCCATCAGGGGAAGATCTACTATACAGCTGCTCTAAAGCTTAAGCTCTTTGTCCATATTTCCAATGGTGGAGGAGAGCTTTTGTTGCAAGGTTAATTACCTTCTCATTAAGTTTGAAGGCTTCTCCAATAAAATTCAAACCTGCAATGACCATATCATCAACCATGTCTTCCATAGCCCTCCCATAGATGGAGTACTTGTGTATGTCCTTGATGCTCTGGACTTCATCTTGATTGAGGATCACAGGTGGTGGAAGGGAAGTCAATGGGGTAGGGTCTAGAACTTTATCCTTAGACAACAGTGACTTGATGAAACCAGAAAGTACTTAAGCTGCTCTTCTAGCTACTATATAGTCTACTTGCCTTCTTCTACTCTTCCAATAACCACGGTCATTGTTTCTTAAGGTTATGAATTTCACTTTCGGGGTAGACTCTCGCATTGAGATCCTAGAAATTTCCAAATCGAGGCTTGCAAATCTTGTTCGCTTATCAACTTTGGGCTTGGCTATCTCAATGAATTGCGACCTTGGGCATCGATAACTATCCTTGAAGTTTTTCTAGCTTTCTTTACAGGAGTAGAAGGAGTAGTGCTCAACAAGGCCGCCACAACATCAAAATTGGGCCTAGTTGTTGAAGAAGACTTCCTCTTCCTAATATCAGCAAAAGGCTACACCTATGCAAAAGTGGAGGAAGAGGAAGAGAGAGAAGTAAGAGAACCAATAGTGAGAGAAATCATGGCACTTAGAGTGTTTACCACTATTGCTTGTAATAGATATGTGAGTGGAGTAGATGAGGCTTCTTAGATAGAGGAATCCACGATGCTTGGAGGCTCATTGCCATGTTCAAGGCATCCGAAATATTTTACATTTATAGTTCCCCAAAGATATGGGGAAATGTAGACCTGTGATTTTCTTGTCTCTGCAGGTCAATTACAATTTGTCCAATTACCCGCATACCTCAATCGAGGCCATATTATCATTACAAAATATAGGGAGCTTGAGAGGAGTGCTCTCATAACCGGCTATCCTGATATAAGAGAATCTTCTGAATCTAATGAAGTAAGCTCCATACTTCACTATTACGATCATGGCTTCATCAGAAAATCTCCTAGAAGTGTCACTCTTTGGAAGCCTCACAATGTACATAGTGAAAGCATCATTCACCCTCCTTAAGTTGTGATTGCTAGTGTCCAGGTTGAATTGAGGCGGTAAGCATATCTTGGATCACCCTTCCGAGCATCAATGTATGTGAAACCAAACCATTGTCTCGATTCTAGAGTATACATAAGGTAAGAAGTCATGTAGAACTTCTTGGTTTATTGTACATTAGACAACTATTGTCAAGTTCATGCAGATGATCTCTACCCAATTGATGTTCTCAACCTTCACATACAATGTTGATGAGTGGGCACATCCGTATGGAATTCACTCGTAGAGGGAAAGCCCATGACCCAAGCTAACAGGATTATGAAGTCGATAGCTCCTCGTTGAAATCAGCCTAAATAGAGCTTTTGATAGTTGGGATTTTTCCACTCTCACCTTGTATTTCACACTATCTTGATGTAAAAGGGCCTATGCTTGATTTTGAGAGATTACTACAAAATTTTCCATCTTGGGAACCTTAGTGGAGAAAAAATGGTGGCAACATCAAGTTTAGCAATGAGCTCCCCATGCACATTACTCATTTCACTCATATCGTAAAAAAAGTGGGCTCTGCAGTGAGCACAATATCGGCACATTGCACTTAGATTGGGAAACCTTCTCAGATTGAAAAGGCAAAGCTCATTAATCATTTGTGCCATGCGAGAGGGGTTTGGGTCTCACTTCACCTAGTAAAAATCACCAAAGTCTAGGTGATGAACTTCACCGAAGCCTCATATCGAACAAAGGACTCGAGCATCATGAAACCCTAATCTTGGCCTTGAAACTTAATCTTCGTCTTGACATTTTTGGAAAATGACCCTTTGGCTTGAATTTGCAATGAAAATGCAGGGAAATTGAGACACGAGTAGATGGTTTCATTGCAAGGGTATGAATGAATGACAATGAGAAAGTAGTGTGCAAAATACGTAGGGGGAGTCCCTTAAATAGCTGTTTTAGGAGAGAGGAGGTTATTAAATGCATAATAAACTAATATCCACCAACTCAAAAAGTAAACATTGGGAAGAGTGAGAAAAATTAGCCCAGATGGCCTTTGGTACATTTGGGACATGAGGGACACAAAAGCATGAATCGGGTGATGTGGGAAATGCGGGAAAAGTGGGGACAAAATGCAAAAATGCTTTCAAGAAAAGAATGACCAAAGTATGTGAAGTGCACGATGCAACCGATGTGGGCGTTCAGGGAACATAGAGCCCAAGTGCACTTGGGACACATTGGAACAAAAATTTCCAACGGGCCCGCAAGTTTAACAGATTTTGGAGAAAGCGATCGATCGGGGAACAACAAGCCAAAGTGAACTTGGGACACATGGGACAAATATGTCCCCATAGACCCTAAAATCACTCAAATGACTCAAAAAACGTAGAATTTCTCTAACTTCTCAACTTTTCTCTTTACTAGAACATCATAAAAAGGTGTCAACTCAATTTTTTCAATTTTTAGCTTTCGAAAGAGGGGAAATTTTGAGAGGACAACAGTTGGCTCCTTCTGGGGATGACTTGGCTAGATTCAAAGAATGAGACAAGGCAAGAACTCTCAGAAAACTAGGGGAAGAAGACCAGTGCCTTATCCATTGGGCCACGAGTCAAAAGTAAACCAATATAGAAAACAACACCCCAAACAAAGAAAGAAAACACACCAAAAACAAGGGAAGGAAAACACACACAAGAAAGAAAGGAGACACACCCTATACATAATATACAAAGGACTTCCTATTCACCTAGGACTTAAAAATTTAAGGTACTACCCAGTATAAGGAAGTGGGAGAGAAGAACCATCCATGTAATCAAGGTAGAAATAATTCTCACCAGCAAAGTGCCTAATCTTGAAAGGTCCGAGCCAAAGAGAATCAAACTTGCCATGGCTGCCACGAGGTTCATGTCTTTTATCCCACAACAAAATGATATCTCCAACTTTGAAATCCCTGGACCTAGCCTTCTTGTCAAACAAGGCTTTTACCTTTTGTTGGTGAGTAGATATTCTATCAACAACCTTCAATCTGTCTTCATTCAATTTATAAAGGTACATGATCCTCTTATCCAAAGAATCATTGAAGCTGGTGTCTTCAATGGCCTTCATTAAATGCAAGGTTGGTAGCTCCACTGTTACTGGAAATTGAGCTTCCACTCCATATACTACTTGGAAAGGGGACATCCCAATAGCTCTTTTAGGTGTAATCCTATCTGCCCAAAGAGCATCATAGAGTTTCTTGTGCCAGTTCCTCTAAGATTCATTAACCAATTTCTTTATTATGGCCACCATATTTTTGTTTGTTGATTCTGCTTGCCCATTCCCTGGGGATAATAATTTGAAGAGTGAGCCAAGGAGATGCCATATCCATAACAGAAATCCATCATCTCAGTTGAAGAAAAATTTGAAGCATTATCAGTCACAATCTTGTTTGGCACACCAAACCTTACCAAGATGTTTTTGATACATACTACTTATGAAGTAGTACTCTTTACTGGAATTCCCTCTACCCACTTAGCAAAATAATCATGTGAAGTCAATACGTGGGTATGTCTAGAACTTGAAGATGGATTAAGTGTTCCAATAAAATCTAAACCCCATTATTGAAAGGGTTATTCAATCATCACTGGTTTATGTGACAAGGCATCCAACTTGGGTCTACCCACAAAAGTCTAACAAGATTCACATTTATCAATCCACTTTGATGTATCTTTGAACAAGGTAGGCCAATAGTATCCTACATGAAGAATCTTGTCAGTAGTGATAGTAGATGAGTAATGGCCTCCACATGCTTGATCATGGAAAGCTGAAAGAAGCTTCCTCTATTGTTCCTTATCCACGCATTTTAGAAATCTTCCATCCATCCCACGCTTGAACAACACATTCTCCCACAATACATATTGAGCTGATCTTAACTTAATAGCTCTTTTCTCCTTGGCATTCAAATGAGAGGGACACTCTCCATAGGTGAGAAAATGTGTGATATCAGCATACCATTCATCAATTGAGCTAAGAAACAGAACAGTAGGAATATCAACTTCATCCTTAGGTAACTCATGGCCAGCTCCTTCAGCGATGAGTTCACACAAGCCTTTTCCACAAACTAGTTTGGTTGGTCTGATGTCAATATCATATTCTTGAACTTTTTCCACCCAGTTCCCTCTCTTGGATCCAAACTCTTGTTGTGTGAGAATAGACTTGATAGTTGTGTCAGGCACAAGTACTGTGGAGTGAGAGTTAAGAATATAAAAACAAAACTGCTTGACAACTTTAACCACTACAAAAGCATGTTTCTCCATCATTGTGTATTTCAACTCATGATTTTTAAGAATGTAGCTCATAAATGTGATTGGGAGTTCATGATCATTAGAATCTTTTTGAGTCAAAACAGCAGCCAGGGTGTTATCTGTGGCATAACAATAGATAATAAAATCTTTGCTAAAATCTGGACATGCTAGGATAGGAGTTCTAGCAATAGCCTTTTTAATACCTTCAAAGGCTTCTTTTCCTTCAAAAGACCAGCCAAATGTTTATTTTCCTTTCATCATTTGGGAGATATTCAAGGTTAGCTCTACAAAATCAGGGATGAATCTTCTCAAAAGTTGATCTTACCAAAGGAAGAATGCACTCCCTTCTTACTGGTTGGAAGAGGAATCTGATCAATAGCTTGAACTCATTCAGGATCAATTTTGATGCCATCTTTAGAGACCACATGCCCTAAAATTTTCCCTTTGTGACACAAAAGATAGATTTCTTAGGATTCAAAGAGATCCCATGTTCTCTGCATTTCAAGAGAATTGTTTCCAGATGCTGAAAATGATCTTCTCTAGTCTTGGAAAACATAGTTAGGTCATCTAGATATACAACAATACATTTCCCTTTCGAATTTCCAAAATCCAATTCCATAGCTATTTGGAAAGTGGCACCGGAATTAATGAGTCCAAAAGGCATCCTCTTGTAGGAAAAAGTACCCCAAGGGATGGTGAAGGACGTCTTGTGTTGATTTGCGGTATTGACTTGTACTTGATTATACCCTAAGAAGCCATCAAGCATGGACAACATTTTAGACTCCGTAAAAGCTTGCAAGACTTGATCCATCATGGGCAGGGGATAGTTGTCCTTTAAAGAAGCTTGATTCAGATTTCTGAAGTCAACACAAATATGAATCTCACCATTTTCTTCCCGATAGGCACAATGTTTGCAATCCATGTTGAATGGTGGATGGGAAAAGTAATTTTGGCTTTCAACAAATTTTGTATTTCTTGAAAAATAGTGTCAGCTATTTTGGGATTGCATTGCCTTTTCTTTTTCTTGAAAGGTTTAATCCCATGTTTGAGAGGGATGAAATGTTGCATCTCCTTTGGTTGGAAAGCTTTTAGATCTTCATATGAATATGAAAGAACATCCTTATACCTCTTTAAAAGGTTGATGATCCTCTTCTTTTCTTCCGGTGTACAACATTTTCCAATGTTCACAAGCTTGGGGTCAATAGAACTCCCAATGTTAGTTTTTTCATACTCAGTAGATTGTTGTGATCCAGTAGAAGCTTTAGACTTAACATACCTATCATGCTTATCAAACAATTCTTCTAAACTCACCAGTCCTTTTGGAATCTTGTTACCTTTGAGTTTGATACACCCATCTTGATCTATTTCCTCTTTGACATCCTCTTCATTGGAAGACACACTCTCACGAGGAAAATTGTCACTTCCTTCAAAGTACAACTATTCAAAGTTATCCCTGAGCTCTAAGAAAGAAAGCAAATGCTGATCATCATTGAAAATTTCCAGTTACTTTGCATTATCAGGTACACTGGGCCTATGGATCATCTCAATGGTAAACCTATCTTGAGAAAAGTCAGGATGAGGTATCAACAATGACCCTGAGACAGCTAGTGAATCAGCCCTAGTGTTCTTTTCTTGAGGCACTGCTTCAATGGAGAAGGTGTCAAGAAATTCAATGGAATCCCAAACCTAATTCTTGTAATGCTTCAACCTTCTATTCTTTACTTGAAAAAATTCTCTGACTTGTTTAACAACTAGTTATGCATCTCCACGAGCTAGAAGATTCTTCACACCTTTTTCTTTTGCCACATTAAGCCCAAGAATGACAGCTTCATATTATTCTGTATTATTGGTATTTTAAAATTTTAGTTTGAATGAGAAAGGGTGAAATTTTCCCTCGGGAGACACCAATACTATGCCAGCTCCAAAACCAGTGAGGAACAACTTCCATCAAAATCTAAAATCCGAACCTTATTAGGATCATGAAGTACTCCTTTGGGAAGCCAAGTTTCCTCCGGGACATAATCATATAGTTACCATGCCCCATATCCTCATAAAGTATTTGTGCTTTGGGATCATTTATTTTTATACAATATACTCAGATTGCTTCTCGGGCAACAACTTCTTCATTTTCCCATTGATTGGGATGAGGGCATGTGACCAATCCATTTGAATTTCTCCTCCTACATCCTTATAGAAGTTCCTGCTTAACAGCATACCATATGAAGGAGGGATATCCACTACTAGGATAGTAGCCAAGACCTTTTTCTCAAGTAAAGTAGCGAAAGCTACTTGTGCATCTTTAATTCTTCCAACTAGGGGCACTTCCTTACTCTCCATGGAATAACAAGACCCATAAGTGCATGTGAGAGTTAGGCCCAAGGCATGAGCTACTTTGGAAGGAATTACATTATCCGATGCTCCTAAATCTATGACACAATTGCTGAGTTTATGGCCTGCTATAAGAAGGGTCACATAGAATGATTTGATCTTCTCATTAGGTGAGGTGACTGCAGCTACCAGATTGGGTTGGGGTGCGAGAGGATGGAGTAGGTAAAAGGCCTTTAGAGGAAGCTTTGGATTGAGAATTAACAAATCGAACCATTTTGGCAAAAGCTTTGGGATGAGTTTGATAATACTCAACCTCAATTTGAACCTTTATCTTTTTAGGTGATCAATGATATCGAAAGATCCGGAGGTGGATGGGATATCATCACCCGGAACCTTAGGTTTGTCGATTTAGGAGTTGTGGAAGAAGAAAAACTTTAGTAGAATAATTAGGAAAAGTAAAATTGGAAGAACTCACCTTCTATGTGGACGTAGTGAGGATAGGATATCCCCTTTTGTACAATCACGGGGATAATCATGGGATGCTCCTTGGATCTTTTAGGGGCTGCATCAATTTCTCTCTTTTTTTGTTTTCTCTCAAGTCATGACAAGGTATGATTCATTATTCATGTCTACTACTACCTCATCATAATCATCTTCCTCATCAACACCTTTAGTAGTGAAGAAATTAACTCGAGATCCCTCAAGCTCCTCCATCTCTCCATCAACTTCTTCTTCAAGTTCTTCACATTATTCATTAACCTCTTCATCTTCAGGCTCTTTAACCTCACATGTTGCATTAATAGGACCTTGATAGGTGGCCCCTCAAGTGCTAGCCTTGTCTGAGAAGCAGGCAAATGATTTCTAGGTTGAAAATTCCTCCTTGGAACATCTGCATAGGGGGTGTGTTGAGCCAAT
Source organism: Taxus wallichiana var. yunnanensis (assembly GCA_018340775.1). Taxonomy (NCBI): domain Eukaryota; kingdom Viridiplantae; phylum Streptophyta; class Pinopsida; order Cupressales; family Taxaceae; genus Taxus; species Taxus wallichiana. The sequence goes on from CM031236.1 coordinate 107,804,078, forward strand.
TGTTTCTTGATGGAAATGAGATCATTGGCAAGCTTTTGTACTAATGGATCAGTATTAGGCCTGGGAGTGGAAGAGGAGGAAGAAGAAGATCTAGATTTAGAAGGGTCTCTTTTCAAATTTCCAGACATAATCAAATCATCTTCGACACTAACAACAAGAGTTTGATCCTCGGCTAATGTTACAAGATTGGCTCTTCTTAGTGCATGGATAACCTCAGGCAATTGAGAATTCAAGAAGAAACACGTTTGAATTTGGTCTAAAGGTTGAGTATCTGGTTGGATTTTGTTAATCAACTTGTTGAATCTATCCAAAAATTCCCTCATGGGTTCTTGTGATTCCTTCTTTATTTGAGAAATCTGGGCAAGCAAAGCATGTACGTCCTCTACAAGCTTGACATGGTTCTAAAATCTTGTCCTCATCGTGGTCCAACTGGTAATGGCCCCAGCTGGAAGGTTATAGAACCAATCTACTACATTATCTTGTAAAGTTTCTACAAAAAGCCTCACCGAGACATCTTCATGTTCAACTCGAGAACTCCACATGCATGTTCAACTCCAAGAACTCTACATGAACTATGAAGGTTGCGATATGCTCATCAAGATGTACCTTTCCATCACCTCTCGAACTTGGGAAGTTCTTCCTATTACCTTTAGGTAACTCATGCAAAGGCTAAGGAAGGGCAAGAGGCCCAACACAATCACCCCAAGGCAATGGTGCTGCCATCCTTGGAAAGAGGGATTGAAGGGGAACCAAAACACCAACAAGAATCAGAGCACATAGATTAGGGCTGAGTTTCTCTAGAGGGATAACACCTATAGGGGTTCTATCTTCAACAGAAGAGTGCTTGTTGAACGAGCTCTTCTATTCCTTCATGTTGAAGGAAAAGGAAATCCTTGCTTTGCTTTTAAAAGTTGAAAATGAGAATCTTCAATACCAAGGGCCCTCCTTCCACGAGTAAAATGGAGTAGCGGATCAAAGGATGATCAAGAAATTATTCATAGAACTGGAATGCGTTTTAAGAAAATGAATCCCTAGCAAGGTCACAAAAATTGTTGGTTGTCAAAAAGGACTTGTTGAGAACAACAAATATCGAGGACAGAAAATTCCCTCCTCTTTAATGGGAGAGGTTCCCTTATTTAAATACCAAGCTTATTTACATATGTATAGTGCATAGTTTTAATGTGGAACTTGGATATCATGAAAGTGTTTTAAAATAGAATGGATAATCAATACAAAAGTGCAGAGAATAAAGTAATGGAAATGAGCGTAATGACATTCTCCGTAAATTATAGATAACAAAATAATTCCTTATGCATGCCAGAATAAAATTATTTGGAATAAAACCATTTTCATTTGAATCAATAAGATGTTATTGCAAAGACATAAAGTTCTAGAAATAATACCCACAAGAATACAAAGCTTCTTGACATAATACGATAAAATGATTCAAAAGTATTCATGGATAGTGATAAAAGAATTAGACCAGATAGACATAGGAGGGAAAAAGATCTTTTGTATTGATTACTTTTTGCTCTTTACACTTTCAAAAAAAATAAGAAAAGTTCCAGCCTCAAAATGGCGGAGAGAGACCAATATAAAATTTTACATACACTTGGTAACTACTTATTTTAACTAAAATGTTTAGTTAAAGGATGTTTCATGCAAAACCCCCAACTAATTACAATAAGCTTGAATTGAGAAAAAGAAGGAAGATAGAAGCTGGGAGGAGGAAACACATGCTTATGATTGGGAAGGGCCCACCAACTTGAGGATATGTTGTCTAAACTTTTTGAATGATTCTCGCTATGTCTCGCCTCATGGATCGGATGTGTTGGCGTGTGAGCTCAGGTCCAAGATCCCGGACATTTATCCATCTCTTTATCAAACTCGGTGTGCGTATGATAAATGGCATATTGGAGAGAGCAAATTTTCTTTATCTTCTCTTTGGTCATTGAGTCCTTTTTGGAAAAATTTCCCTGACAAAAGCGTTTAATTGAGCCTTAATTTCCTGGAGGGAGAAAGGCACACCTGAAGTCTCATCATGGAGGTGACAGTGAATATCCTTAAAAGTAGATATCACCAAAGCTTTGAAGGCCTCTCCTTTCTACCAACTATTCTTTAATTCTCCCAAAGCCTCCTCCAGCACTTTTATCTTCCATTCTATGTTGAAAACCCATGACTTTGACAAATTATCCTTTAGCATCATCAAAAACTTACTTGTCATTAATAGATTGTCATCAGTGTGTCCCATCAAGTGAAGATCTAATATACAATACTCCAAATTTTAAGCTCTTTATCCATATTTCCAATGGAAGATGAGAGCTTTTTTTGTAGGTTAATTACCTTCTCATTAAGTTTGAAGGCTTCTCCAATAAATTCAAACCTGCAATGACCATATCATCAACCATGTCTTCCATATCCCTCCCATAGATGGAGTACCTATGTATGTCCTTGATGCTCTGGACTTCATCTTGACTAAGGATCACAGGTGGTGGAAGGGCAGTCAGTGGGGTAGGGTCTAGAACTTTATCCTTAGACAACAATGACTTGATGAAACCAGAAAGTACTTGAGCCTGCTCTTCTAGCTACTCTATAGTCTGCTTGCCTTTTTCTACCCTTCCAATAACCTTGGTCACTGTTTCCTGAAGGTTATGGATTTCACTTTCAGGGGTAGACTCTCCCATTGAGATCCTAGAAAGTTCCAGATTAGAGGCTTGCAAATCCTGTTTGGATTGTCAACTTTGGGTTTAGCTATCTCAAGGAATTGCTGACCTTGAGCATCAGTAACTATCCTTGAAGTTATTTTATCTTTATTTGTAGGAGCAAAAGGAGTAGTGCTCAACAAGGCCACCAAAAAATCAAAATTGGGCCCTTTCAGTCGAGAAGAAGACTTCCTCTTCCTACTATCAACAAAAGGTTGCACCCATTCAAAAGTGGAGGAAGAAGAAGAGGGAGGAGCAAGACAACCAAGAGTGAGAGAACTCATGGCACTTAGAGTGTTTACCACTTGTTGCCTCCAATAGAGATGTGAGTGGAGTAGATGAGGCTTCTTGGACAGAGGAATCCACATTGCTTGGAGGCTCAATGCTATGTTCTGGGCATCCAGAGTTATTTTACATGTATAGTTCCCCAATGATATGGGGAAATGTAGACCGATGATTTTCTTGTCTCTGCAGGGTCATGTGCAATTTGTCCAACTACCCTGGATACCTCAATTAGATCCATCTTATCATTAAAGAATATGGGGAGCTTGAGAGGACTGCTCTCATAACCGGCTAGCCTGATATAAGAGAATCTTCTAAATTGAATGAAGTAGGCTCCATACTTCACTATCAGGCTCATGGCTTCATCAGAAAATCTCCTAGCAGTGTCACTCTCTAGAAGCCTCACAATGTACATGGTGAAAGCATCATTTACCCTCCTGAAGTTGTGATTGCTAGTGTCTAGGTGAACTGAGGGTAGTAAGCATATATGGGATCACCCTTCTGAGCATCAATGTATGTGAAACCAAACCATTGTCTGGATGCTGCTAGGGTATACATAAGATAAGAAGTCATGTAGAACTTCTTAGTTTGTTGTACATTGGACAACTGCTCTGTCAAGTTCATGCAGATGATCTCTACCCAATTGATGTTCTGGTACCTTCACAGACTATGTTGATGAGTGGGCACATCCAGAAGTGGAACTCGCTAGTAGAGGGCAAGCCCATGACACGAGCTAATAAGATTATGAAGTCAGATAGCTCCTCATTGAAATCAGCCCTAAACAGAGCTTTTGATAGTCGGGATGCCCCCTTCTTAGGGTTCTTCAACCATGACTTTGCTACTCTCGCCTTGTATTTCTCACTGTCTTGATCAAAAAGGGCATGTGCTTGATTTTGAGAGATTACCACAGAATTGTCCATCTCGGGGATCCTTAGGGTAGTGGCAATGGTGGCAGCATCAAGTTTAGCGATGAGCTCCCCGTGCACATTGGTCAATTCACTCGTATCGGGGTTGAAGTGGGCTTCGCAGTGAGCACAGTATTGGCACATTGCACTGACATTGGGAAACCAAGAAAAAATCCAGGCCGCTATCATTAATCATTTGTGCCATGGGAGAGGGGTTCGGGTCTGTCAACCTAGTCCAAAAATCACCAAAGTCTAGGTGACGAACTTCACTGTCCCCGATATCGGGAATGGAGGACTCAAGTAGTGAAACCTGCTCTTGGCCTTAAAACTTAATCTTCATACTGAAATTGTTTGGAAAATGACCCTTCGGCTTGAATCCACAATGAAAAATATAGGGGAAATGGGGACGCGAGAAGATAGTTTCAATTGCAAGGGTGTGAGTGAATGAAAATGAGAAAGTAGTGTGAAAAATGCGTAGGGAGTCGCTTAAATAGCCATTTTTAGAAGAGAGAAGGTTATGAAATGTAAATTAAACTCATATTCACCAAATCAAAAAGCAAGCATCGGGAAGAGCAGTAAAAAAATTAGCCTAGATGGCCTTTGGTACATTTGGGACATGAGGGATGTGAAAGCGTAACTCGTTTGATGCGTGATGCGGCAAAGCGGGGACAAAATGCGCAAATGATTTCAGGACAAGCATGACCAAAGTACGTGAAGTGCACGATGTGGCCGATAAGGAATGAGAGCCCAAGTGAACTTGGGATAGTTAGAACAAAAAGTTCCAACGGGCCACAATTTTAACAGATTTCGGAGAAAGCGGCCAATCGAAATGAATGACTTGCCCAGTGAACTTGGGACACATGGGAAAAAAATGTCTGACAAACCCAAAGATCACTCAAATGACTCAAAAAATGAAGAATTTCTCTAACTTCTCAACTTTTGTCTTCTCTAGAACATCATAAAAAGGTGTCAACTTAAAATTTTCAATTTTTAGCTTTCGAAAGAGGAGAAATTTTGAGAGGACAACAACTAGCTCCTTCTAGGGATGACTTGGCTGGATTCAAAGAATGAGACAAGGCAAGAACTCTCAGAAAACTAGGGGAAGAAGACCAATGCCTTATCCATTGCGCCACAGAGTCAAAAGCAAAAAAATACAAAAAACAACACCCCAAACAAAAAAGAAAACACACCAAAAACAAGGGGAGGAAAAACACACACACAAGCAAGAAAGGAGACACACCCTATACATAATATACAAAGGACTTCCTATTCACCTAGGACTTAAAAATTTCAGGTACTTCCAACTATAAGGAAGTGGGAGAGAAGAACCATCCATGTAATCAAGGTAGAAATAATTCTCACCAAAATTTCCGATCTTGAAAGGTTCGAGCCGAGAGAATCAAACATGCCATGGCTGCCACAAGGTTCATGTCTTTTATCCCACAACAAAATGATATCTCCAACTTTGAAATCCTGGACTGGCCTTCTTGTCAAAAAAATCTTTTACCTTTTATTGGTGAGGAGATATTCTATCAAAGAACCTTCAACTGTCTTCATTCAATTATAAAGGTACATGATCCTCTTATCCAAAGAATCATTAAAGTGGTGGTGTCTTCAATGGCTTTCATTTAATGCAAGGTGGTGGTAGCTCCATATTCACATCGCAATTGAGCTTCCACTCAATATACTACTTCAAAAGGGGACATCCCAATAGCTCTTTTAGGTGTAATCATGTTTGCCCAAAGACCATCATAGAGTTTCTTGTGCCGCTTTCCTTTGAGATTCGTTAACCAATTTCCTTACTATGGCCACCAGATTTTTGTTTATTGACTTTGCTTACCCATTCCCCTGGGGATAATAATCTGAATAGTGAGCCAGGGAGATGCCATATCCATAACAGAAATCCATCATCTCAGTTGAAGAAAAATTTTAAGCATTATCAATCACAATTTTGTTTGGCACACCAAACCTTACCAAGATGTTTTCTTTGATAAAATTGCATACTACTTCAGAAGTAGTACTCTTTACTAGAATGGCTTCTACCCACTTAGTAAAATAATCTATGGTAGTCAATACGTGGGTATGTCCGGCACTTGAAGAGGGATTAAGTGTTCCAATAAAATCTAAACCCCATTGTTGAAAGGGTTCTTCAATCATGACCGGTTTAAGGGGCAAGGCAGCCAACTTGGGTCTACCCACAAAAGTCTAAAAAGCTTCACATTTATCAATCCACTTCGATGTATCTTTGAACAAGGTAGGCCAATATTATCCTGCATGATTAATATTGTGAGTAGTTGCAGTAGATGAGTAATGGCCTCCACATGCTTGATCATGGAAAGTTGAAAGAAGCTTCCTCTGTTGTTCCTTATCCACGCATTTTAGAAATCTTCCATCCATCCCACGCTTGAAAAAATCATTCTCCCAAAACACATATTGAGTTGATCTTAACTTAATAGCTCTTTTCTCCTTGGCAGTAAAATGAGAGGGACACTCTCCATAGGTGATTAAATGTTTGATATCAGCATACCGTTGTATATATCTCCCCGAGAAAATATAGACAAACAGAAGAATATGGAAATCAAAGAAACTCAAAGCCCGATATTTATTGCATCACCAACAGTCAAGGCGCAGGTTGGAGGTGCACAACACATAGTGTGTCGACATGACAAAATTCACGCCCAAGGTGCAGGTTGGAGGCGCACAACACAAAGTGTCAACATGACACAATTTGCACCCAAGTTGCAGGTTGGAGGAACATAACATAGAGTGTCGACATGAAAAAATTCACACCCAAGGTGCAGGTTGGAGGCGCACAACACAGAGTGTCGACATGACAAAATTCGCGCCCAAGGCGCAGGTTGGAGGTGCACAACACAGAGTGTCAACATGAAAAAATTCGCGCCCAAGGCGTAGGTTGGAGGCGCACAACACAGAGTGTCGACATGACAAAATTCATGCCCAAGGCATAGGTTGGAGGTGCACAACACAGAGTGTCGATGTGAAAAATTCATGCCCAAGGCGTAGGTTGGAGGTGCACAACACAGAGTGTCGACATGAAAAATTCACGCCCAAGGCGCAGGTTGGAGGCGCAGAGCAGGAAATGTCAACATGGAATTTTTAGCGCCTATGGTGCACTTAAGAGTATGTTGACATGAGGATGGATGTTCCAAGGTGCATCTTCACGAGGCGCATCTTCACGAGGCACAACATTTTGAGCGTTGACACCCCGACAGAAAGCAAACCGTGACACAGATATTCAAATGGCCATAACTTTTCACAAGGAGCTCGGATTCATGCAAGGTTGGACTTTTCGGAAAGATTATGAGGTCCTCTATCTAAATATGAATAGATATCTTTAATTGGGTGAGAAAAATTCTTTAAAAATGAAAAATACAATTCGCCATTTTTTGGTTTGCTAGGGTTCTCACCTACCGCCATAATGAGATGAATTAAATACAACCTTGAGGTGGTTGGGGTAGATTTAGAATTCCTCTCTCTTCCCTCTCTCATTCTTCCTATAAATTTTAAGGAGGGGCTTCTTTCTAAAGGTTGGACATTCTTGTTTTGCCCCTCCCTTCTTCTCTTTGGCAAGTGAATTTGTGGAGCTCAAACCTCCCATCTAAAGCTCGTAATGCAACTTTTCCTCTTGGCATTTTGTAGTGTATTGATCGATCTTTGGAGAAAATAATGCATGTATGTGGATGATTCTCAACCCTCTCTGTGTTCATTTGCATAGTTATGATCTTTCACTTTAAATCTGGTTATCTCAGGCATGATCTTGCATTGCAGATTTAATTGTTTGTGTTTATTGGCAAGACGGGTGTTTCTTCATTCCTCGGTGCATCACCTTTGTTAGTTTAGGTTTATTTTTATGCATTTTCTTACCACTGTCTCCTTGGCAAGTTAGATTACGTTTTTGAGTAAACCCTCTACATTTTTATGTGTGCATCCGAATAGAGGAATAGGAACGGCCTTCATTCGGAGAGCTTTCCCGATTCACAAGGTCCCACACTTGGGAAAATCTCCATGTTATCTGCAATCGCACCGAGAGTCTCAACCCATCCATTCTGCACATTCAGGGTGTTGTGATTCGCCATCAATAGTTTTGGCATGCCCGGTGGGACCAAGAGGTCATTCCACAAGATTTGAAGGAATTTTCAAGAAATTTGGAGTTGGAAATTGCAAGTTTTACAATTTCAGATTTTTTACCTTCCAGGATGAACTCCGAAATTGATTTTCAAGGACTTAACTTGCTCAAAACAAGTCAAAATTTCACCAGTTGATAGATCGGGGGATAATCTTCAAAAGGGTATTCTTAGATTTTTGAGATTTTAACTTTCAAAATTTCATATTTTTAGTATTTCGTGTTTTCCAGTGTTGAGCACGTCGCAAGTTCCGACACGTGTGTTTTAGGTTTTGTAAGCTGCCTTGCATGACCTGAGTTTCACATATACCTTTCGGGGATTAGTAGCTACACAAAAGGACCCGATAGCCAAATTAAAGAACTGTATCTTCTGGGTCCTTCAAAGTTTTAAATTCTTTTTTAATATTGTCAGGTGTGGTGTGTAAATTAACAGAATCTAGCCTTTTGAGGCACATTCTCTAACACATCCTGCGACTCAAGGGATAGAATTGGTGGTATAAAAAGCACAGTTGCCCAAGTACATGAGAAGAATACGAACCAGGTGTGATACTCGAGAGGAAGGGTTATTTGTCTACTTGCAACTATCAACAGGCGTAATAAGGAGAGGAAGAAGACCACAAAGATCACCATCTCCACCTAACAGGGACTTTATCAACCCCTCCACCTGGTAGACCTTTCATCCAATCAACAAGGGTTCTCAGGCCAATCAAAATGGCACAACAAAACCCTTTTGTCAACTTCACTAGTAGCAGCCCACTTGCCCTCAATGCACAGAATCTAGTTCCAATTGCAGCATTGAAGAACATTCCATTTTTCACTGGAGAAAATAATACCACTCCTGCGATCATGTCAAAGACATTGCTAACATTTGTGTAATCCATGAGATAAATGAAATGGATGTTGTCAAATTGCTTGGCATCTTCATTCAAAGGGAAGGCATTGCAATGGTTTAGAAGTGTTGGAGCTGGTTCTATCCAAAATTGGAATCAGTTATGCATAGTTCTCCATGAGCAATTTGGAGAAAAGGGAGACAATTTGTCTCTACTAGAACAATTGACAACTATCAAGAGAGCTCCCAATGAGCAACTAACTCGACTTCAACTTTAGATTTCAAAGGTCTTGGAATAGGATTCCAAAGCGTTAGGCCAACATCTCGAAGGTGCTTTTCTATATTATCTTAAGGATTTGAATTCTGATATTTCTATGTTAATTCAATCTATGGAAGGCACAACCTTACTTGCTTGCTTATAGCATTGCCATTAGGGCTGAAAACTGTCTTATTCAAGCTGGTAAGATGGCTCATAGGCCTTCCATGCCCTTGTATGCAAACTTAGAAAATCCAAGCGCTAGTCAAGCACCCACTTTGGCTCCTATTCCAATTCATAGAAATCAAAGTTCAAATGAAACTTCTACTTCATACTCTAGTGATTCAAATGAACTCCATAGGTCATGAAACCATTGCAAAATTTAGGAAATGCACTGGTTACACTCAAGAGGCAGCAGGCCCAAAGCTTTAGACCTTCTTATTAGCCTCAAAACCAGCCTAATAGGCAACCATACCATCCCAATAGGCCACCCAATCCAGCTAAAAATCAAAGCCAAGTAAGGCCTCCCACCAATAGACCATTTCAGCCCTATAACTCCAATGTTGCATCTGCTTCTAAAGCATTAGTGCTAGTGCAAAACAACATAGCTCAAGAGTATGATTGGTGTTTCCCATGCAATGAACCTCACAACCAATATATGTGCTTCAATGGTGCTTTGAACCAAGCCTTGATGGTGACAACTATTGGCGTAGAAGGTGAAGTGAGTCAAGAAACAAATCAGAAACAAGGGATAACTTAGCAAAACACAGCTCCAAATGATACCGCACTTGTGAATTGGCAAGCTGAGGATTTTTGTGGCATGAATCAAACAATTTCTCAGAGTGTAGCAGCTAACACAAGATCAAAGAAGAGGAATATTGGTGAAGGGTAGTCATTGGCTCCAAGTGATCTACAACCTTCCATCACTCCACAAGGTGTTGGTAAGAAAAATATAGTTCCAAACATGCAAGGATAGCCCAAACCACCTTCTAAGCTAACTCAAATGCCAGCTATTGCTGCCCATGTGCAAGAAAGGAATGTGCAGGCTAAAGGACAACAAAGAGATCTGTCATCCCCATTTAGCATCATTGATCAAATGAAGAAGACAAATGTGAATATATCAATGTGGGAATCTTTATCCATCCCAGGCCAAAGAGATCTTCTACAAGCTTCCATAAAGAATTGGTCAACTTCAAACCAGTAGGTCCATATGTAAGAGAATGTCCTCACAAATGCTGCTCAGCATGAAGGGAATCATGGAGGACAACAAGGTAAAATTTTGAAGCCCCTCCATTCTATGTTTCATTAATCATTGGGGATAAATTAGTACACAATTGCATGATTGATTCTGGGGCAAGTACTTCTGTCATGCCCAAGCAAATAGCTGATCAGTTGGGTCTCCAATATGAAGTCATATCAAATGGGGTAGTGTAATTGGATGGGACAGTAGTAGCAACGGTGGGAGTAATTAAAGGTTTGAATCTTACCTTGCATGCATGCCCCAACGTTACTATTTTACAAGATGTGTCAATGATAGATTTTCCACCAATCTTTGCCCTATGCTTATCAAGGGATTTCACAGCTAGAATTGGAGGCTACTTATCTGTTGATTGGTCTCACATGTTGTTTAGAACAAGATATGGTACTAAGGTCACAATCAAATCTGAACCAATTGCAAACTTTCATATTGAGCCTCATACTCCAAGCCAAATCAATGCCAATTGTTCAACATTTGATCAAGAAGATTATCCAAGCACAAATGAAGCTGACACCAAGGTTGGAAGCATCCCAGATTTGACTCTTGATGAATGGGAAAGAAAGGTACATGCTTTTGATCCCTACCAAGAAGTAGAAGAATCTAAGCTAGGAGTCTATTGCATACATGAAGAAAACCAGCCTATTCCTAACATCACCAAACCAGACCATAAGGATGAAAATGAGGTATGGCAGTTATTTTTTGATGGATCAAGGAGTAGGTAAGGTGTTGGAGGTGGTGCAATGTTGGTTTCACCTCAAGGCATCAAATATTATTTAGCTTTCCATTTCCAGTTTTCTTGTTCAAACAACACAGCTGAATATGAGGCCTTGATTCATGGACTTCATTGGGCTAGGAAAAAGGGCATAAAGAACTTACAGGTGTTTGGAGATAGCGAGCTAATCATTAACCAAGTCAAGGGACAACATGCTACAAAGAATGACCTGCTGAAGAACTACAAGAACATGGTATGGGACCTCGTTGAGGATTTTGAAGCTTTCAACATCGTGTCCATACATAGGAAGAAAAATGAAGCCATGAGATAGGCTCGTAGCTGTTGGAGCAACATTTGATGTGGTTGATAACATCGAAGGGAAAAATACAACCACATATGCATGTGATTATGAGGCCAGCAATTCCAGATAATAACACAAGATGGCAAGTGTTTGAGAATGATCAACAGATCATCAATTTTTTACAAGAAGAGGCTGAATTCTCATCTAGGAATCAAGACAGACTAGAGCAGCAGTACGGGGATCAAGTAGTGTAGCTATGGAAAAACAAGCTTCCTAAGGGTTTAGTAACATTGGATTCTATCTTCAACCCTAATGACCAGTTCCGTAAGGAAAAGGCTAACATATAGGTCAAGAGAGAAGATTCATAAAAATTCTGGTTGGGAAGGCAAAACACTTCAAATTGGTAAAGTGGCCATTGAGCAGGAGAAATCAGATTTCATACAGCTTTGCCAAGAATTTCCAGATGTCTTCGCTTGGAGCTATGAAGACTTGAGAGGATTCAATCCGAAGTTGGCACAACATACCATAGAATTGGATCCAGATGCTAAGCCCATTAGGTAAAAGCAAAGACTAGTTAACCCTCACATTAAGCCTCTAATGAAGAAAGAGCTAAACAAGCTAATAGAGGCAAGCATTATATTCCCGATCAAGCACTCAAGCTAGGTTACAAACTTGGTTCCGGTCAGGAAGAAGAGCGAGGAAATCAAGTTGTGTGTGGACTTTCGAGACCTCAATAGGGCATCTCTCAAAGACCATTACCCACTTCCTTTAATGGAACAAATATTGCAAATAGTATCCGGTTCGGAGAGATTCTCTCTCCTCGATGGATACTTAGGGTATAATCGAGATAATGGTGAAAGAAGATGACCAGTTCAAGACGGCTTTCACCACTAAATGGGGCACCTATCTACAACAAGATTCCATTTGGGCTATCAAATGCTGGACCCACTTTCCAAAGGGCAATGGATATGGCATTTAAGGGGTTGATCAATAAAATAGTTTTGTATATCTTGATGACATCACTTTGTGTTCTCCAAAAATGCAAGGGATCACCTTTTTCATTTTAGGCAAGTACTTTAGAGGTGTAGAAGATTTGGGGTATCATTAAATCCCAAAAATGCATATTCTTGGCTCACGAGGGAAAATTTCTAGGCCATATTGTTTCAAAGGAGGGATTGATGATTGACCCGAAAGAGTTGAAGCAATTGGATTGTTGCCATTTCCAAGTCATAAGAAGGCTCTTCAAAGCTTCTTAGGAAGGATCAATTTTTCCGCAGGTTTGTTCCAAACTTTGCAGCTCTTGTTTAGTCAATAACGTTGATGTTAAAGAAGAGCATGGCATTTAAGTGGACATCTGAAGGAAAGGAAAGTTTTGAGGCAATAAAAGAGGCTATATCTCAAGCTCGACTCTCGTCAATCCAGAATTCTCCAAGGACTTTGTGCTATATGCCTTCGGTGGTGGCGACACAATTTTTACAATCCCGTACAAAAAAACAAAGAAGGATTAGAACAACCAGTTGCTTTCTTTAGTCAAGGCTTGGAGGAATACGAAACTAGGTACTCTTTCATTGAAAAGGATGTCCTTGTAGTGATCAGGAGCTTGAAGAAATTCAAGCACCTAGTCTCAAACAACAAGATCCAATTGTTGGTCTCTCATGCGGGAGTCAAGGACTTCCTTCTAAACAAGGATCTGAATGAGAAACGTGCATGATGGATAACTCGTGTCATGGAATATGACATTGAGATCAAGGTCACAAAACTAGTACGTGGAAAAGGACTATGTCAACAACTAGATTTGAGTCGGAAAGTTGAAGTAGGTGATGAAAAAGAGAGTGTCTTGGTACTATAGGATGGTCAAGAACAGGAAAATGATGATGTGCCCACTCCTTGTTGGACTTAGAATATGATACACTTCCTACAGGCAGGCCTATACCCTCCAGAAATGAGCAAAGCAAAGAGGATATACTTTAGATTACAAGCCATTCCATATGTGCTTGTTGATGGTGTTTTGTTCAAGAAAGACATCAATGGAGTTCTATTGAGATGCATTGAGACAGGTCAAATTGAGAGGGTGTTACGAGATTTTCATGATGGAGATTCCAGAGGACATTTTTCCCCATGAGTAATGGCTCTCAAGATAATGAAGGCAAGGTATTATTGGCCCACAGTGTTCAGTGAATGCTATACATGGATAAGAAAGTACAAGAAATGTGCACTCTTCATAGGTAAAGAAAGATTAGCAATGCTTCCATTGCACCCAATTTTGGTTGATCGACCATTTATGCAATGGGTATTGGACTTCATCGGGGTCATCAATCCAAACTCAAGCCAAGGCCACAAGTGGATTCTCACGACAAAGGACTACTTCACCAAGTGGACCAAAGCAATAGCGCTCAAAGAAGCAAATGAGTCTAACATACTAGACTTTTATGAAGGAATAATGACTAGGTTCGGTGTGCCAACCACTATCATATCAGATAATGCATTGGCATTCATAGGTTCCAAGATTATAGAATGGGCTGTCAAGAATGGAATCTATTTGAACACCTCTTCAAATTATTACCCGCAGGGTAATGGACAGGTGGAGTCCATGAACAATAATTTACTAAGAATCATTAGAAGAAATCTGGATGAAAACCAAAGGACATGGCATACCAAGCTAAAATCAGCATTATGGGCTGATAGAATAACACCAAAGAGGTCTACAGGTAATTCCCCTTACAAGTTGGTCTATGGGAAAGAGGCAGTATTGCCTATATCATTAGAACTACCTGCATTAGAGCTCATGAAGTAGTTGGAGTTGGCTGAGTTTGAACCAATGGAGGCCAGGTATGCAGAGTTGATGGAATTGGAGGAAATCGGAGAGCATGCAGGTTCAAAGGATTGAGAAAGATCAAGCCTTAGTAAATAGATGGTTTGATAAGAAGGCAAGAGAAAAGACCTTCCAGAAGGGGACCTAGTTCGAAATGGGATGCAGATCGGGTAAAAATAACAAGGCATTCCAAGTTTGATGCCATTTGGAGTGGCCCCTACATGGTCACCGGATGTAAAAGTAGTAATTCCTTCTAATTGTCTACACTAGATGGAGAAGAAATCCTTATTCCAGCTTAATGAAATCTACCTTAAACATTGCTACTAAAAGGAAAAGGTTTACCCTTGTAAATATTAGCCTAGTTTTCAATTCCTCTAAGTGCGGATGCAGATCGTCTTGTTGCGGTTAGGTTTCAATTTCCCTAAGTGATTTGGCATAGTTTTTGTTTCTCTCGGGTTGAATTTCTATAGTTCAGCATGCTCTCGGAGAAGGAGTTGTAGTATCGGGCTCGGGATCGGATATCGTCGGTTGGTTTCGAGTTATTACTTATGACTCAATGCCCAATGGATTGCTTTGAAAGGCCACGATCTTCTACCTAGCGTAGGTGATCCCATTGAGTCACCAAATTTTTGTATATATCTCCCCCCAGGCAAATATAGACAAACACAAGAATATGGAAATCAAAGAAACTCAAAGCCTGATATTTATTGTGTCACCAATGAAGTCGAGGTGCAGGTTGGAAGCGCACAACATAGAGTTTTGACATGACAAAAATTGTGCCAAGGTGTAAGTTGGAGGCACACAACATAGAGTGTCGACATGAAAAATTCACGCCCAAGGTGCACGTTGGAGATGCATAACACGAGTGTCGACATGACACGCTTTGAGCTCAAGGCGCGAGTTGGAGGTACACAACACAGAGTGTCGACATGACAAAATTCAGGCCCAAGGCATAGGTTGGAGGTGCACAACACAGAGTGTTGACATGACAAAATTTGTGCCCAAGGTGTAGATTTGAGGTGCACCAAAAAGAGTGTCGACATGAAAAAATTCGTGCCCAAGGCGCGCGAGTTGGAGGCGCACAACACATACTGTCAACATGGCAAAATTTGTGCCCAAGGCGCATGTTAGAGGCACACAACACAGAGTGTCGGCATGACAAAATTCGTGCCCAAGGTGAAGGTTGGAGGATCGAGCAAGAAATTTCAACATGGAATTTTTAGCACCTATGGTGCATTTTTATGTGTGCATCTCAAGCAGGAGGAATAGGAACCGGCCTTCATCCGGAGAGATTTCCCGATTCACAAGGTCCCACACTTGGGAAAAGCTCCATGTTATGTAATCACACTGAGAGTCTCAACCCATTGAGTTACAGACATTAAGGGTGTTGTGATTCACCATCAACACATACCATTCATTAGTTGAGCTAAGAAACAGAATAGTACAAATATGAACTTCATCCTTAGGTAACTCATGGCCAGCTCCTTCAGCGATGAGTTCACACAAGCCTTTTCCATGAACTAGTTTGGTTGGTCTGATGTCAATATCATATTCTTGAACCTTTCCCACCCAGTTCCCTCTCTTGGATAAAAACTCTTGTTATTTCAGAATAGACTTGATAGTTGTGTCGTGGAACAAGAACTGTGGAGTAATAGTTAAGAATATAAAATGAAACCGCTTTACAGCTTTAACCACTACAAAAGCATGTTTCTCCATCATTGTGTATTTCAACTCATGATTTTAAAGAATGTATCTCATAAATGCGATTGGGAGTTCAATATCATTAAAATATTTTTGATTCAAAACAACAACTAGGGTGTTATTTGCGGCATAACAATAGATAATAAAATCTTTGCTAAAATATGGACATGCTAGGATAGGAGTTCTAGCAATAACCTTTTTAATACCTTCAAAGGCTTCTTTTCCTTCATAAGACCAACCAAATGTTTGTTTTCCTTTCATCATTTAGGAGATATTCAAAGTTAGCTCTGCAAAATCAGGGATGAATCTTCTCGTAGAAAGTTGATCTTATCGAAGAACGAATGCACTCCTTCTTAAGGTTAGAAGAGGAATCGTAAATAGCTTGAACTCATTCAGATAAATTTTGATGCCATCTTTAGAGACCACATGCCCTAACAATTTTCCCTCTCGTGACACAAAAGATAGATTTCTTAGGATCCCATGTTCTCTGCATTTCAAGAGAAATGTTTCCAGATGCTGAAATTAATCTACTCTAGTCTTGGAAAGCATAGTTAGGTCATCTAACTATACAACAATACATTTCCCTTTAAATTCCCAAAAGCCAAGTCCATAGCTCTTTGGAAACTGGCACCAACATTAATGAGTCCAAAAGGCATCCTCTTGTAGGCAAAAGTACCCCAAGGGGTAGTGAAGGTTGTCTTATGCTGATTTGCGGTATTGTCTTCTACTTGATTATACCCTGAGAAGCCATCAAGCATGGACAACATTTCAGACCCCATAACAACTTGCAAGACTTGATCCATCATGGGCAGAGGATAGTTGTCCTTCAAAGAAGCTTGATTCAGATTTTTGAAGTCAACACAGATACAAATCTCACCATTTTTCTTCTTGACAGGCACAATGTTGGCAATCCATGTTGAATGGTGGATGGGAAAAATAATTTTGGCTTTCAACAACTTTTGTATTTCCTAAAAAATAGTGTCAACTATTTTGGGATTGTATTGCCTTTGCTTTTGCTTGAAAGGTTTAATCCCAGGTTTGAGAGGGATGAAATGTTGCATCTCCTTTGGTTGGAAAGATTTTAGATCCTCATATGAATATGCAAGAACATCCTTATACCTCTTTAAAAGGTTGATGATCCTCTTCTTTTCTTCCAGTGTACAACATTTTCCAATGTTCACAAGCTTGGGGTCAACAAAACTCCCAATGTTAGTTTTTTCATACTCAGCAGATTGTTGTGATCCAGTAGAAGCTTTAGACTTAACATACCTGTCATGCTTATCAAACAATTCTTCTAAACTCACCAGTCCTTTTGGAATCTTGTTACCTTTGAGTTTGATACACCCATCTTGATCTATTTCCTCTTTGACATCCTCTTCATTGGAAGACACACTCTCACGAGGAAAATTGTCACTTCCTTCAAAGTACAACTATTCAAAGTTATCCCTGAGCTCTAAGAAAGAAAGCAAATGCTGATCATCATTAAAAAATTTCTAGTTGCTTGCGTTATCAGGTACACTAGGCCTATGGATCATCTCAATGGTAAACCTATCTTGAGAAAAGTCAAGATGAGGTATTAACAACAACCCTGAGATAGCTAGTGAATCAGCCCTGGTGTTCTTTTCCCTAGGCACTACTTCAATGGAGAAGGCGTCAAGAAATTCAATGGAATCCCAAACCTGATTCTTGTAATGCTTCAACCTTCTATTCTTTACTCTGAAAAGGTCTCTGACTTGTTTAACAACTAGTTCTACATCTCTGCGAGCCAGAAGATTCTTCACACCCTTTTCTTTTGCCACATTAAGCCCAAGAATGAGAGCTTCATATTCTGCTGTATTATTGGTATTTTCAAATTGTAGTTTGAATGAGAAAGGGTGAACTTTTCCCTCAGGAGACACCAATACTACGCCAGCTCCAAAACCAGCCGAGGAACAACTTCCATCAAATTCTAAAATCCAAACCTTATTAGGATCATGAAGTACTCCTTTGGGAAGCTGATTTCCTCTAGAGACATAATCATATAGTTACCGTGCCCCATATCCTCGTAAAGTATTTGTGCTTTGGGATCATCTGATTTTTTGTACAATATACTACTTAGATTGTTTCTTGGGAAACAACTTCTTCATTTTCCCATTGACTGGATGAATACATATGACCAATCCATTTGAATTTCTCCTCCTACATCCTTACATAAGTTCCTTCTTAACAACATACCATATGAATGAGGGATATCTGCTACCATAGGATAGTAGTCAAGACCTTTTTCTCAGGTAAAGTAACGAAAGCTACTTGTGCATCTTTAATTATTCCAACTAGGGGCACTTCCTTACTCTCCATGGAATAACAAGACCCATAAGTCTGTGTGAGATTTAGGCCCAAGGCATGAGCTACTTTGGTAGGAATTACATTATCTGATGCTCCTGAATCTATGACATAATTGCTGAGTTTATGGCTTGCTATAAGAAGGGTCACATAGAATGATTTGATCTTCTCATTCCGTGAGGTGACTGCAGCTACCAGATTGGGTTGGGGTATGGAGGATGGAGTAGGTAAAAGGCCTTTGGAGGAAGCTTTGGATTGAGAATTAACAAAGTGAACCATTTTGGCAAAAGCTTTGGGATGGGTTTGATAATACTCAGCCTCTGAAATTTGAACCTTTGTCTTTTTTAGGTGATCAATGATATCGAAAGATCCAGAGGTGGATGGGCTATCATCACTTGGAACCTTAGGTTTGTCAGATTTAGGAGTTGTGGAAGAAGAAGAAACTTTAGTAGAAGAATTAGGAAAAGAAGAATTGGCAGAACTCACCTTCTGTGTGGACGTAGTGGGGATAGGAGATCCTCTTTTTGTAATCACAGGGATAGTCATGGGATGCTCCTTGGATCTTTTAGAGATGTGAGTGGAGCAAATGAGGATTCTTGGATAGAGGAATCCATAGTTCTTGGAGACTCGAGTGCTATGTTCTCAGGCATCCAGAGTTGTTTTACATGTATAGTTCCCCAAAGATATGGGGAAATGTAGACCATTAATTTTCTTGTCTCGTAGGTCCTGTGCAATTTGTCCAACTTCCTGCATACCTCAATTAGATCCATCTTATAATTAAAGAATATCAGTAGCTTGAGAGGAGTGCTCTCATAACCATCTATCCTAATATAAGAGAATCTTCTGAAATTGAATGAAGTAGGCTCCATACTTCACTATCGTGCTCATGGATTCGTCGAAAAATATCCTAGAGTGTCACTCTCTCTAGAAGCCTCACAATGTACATGGTGAAAGTATCATTTACCCTCCTGAAGTTGTGATTGCTAGTGTCCGTGGGGTGAACGAGGCGGTAAGAATATTTGAGATCACCCTTCGAACATTAATGTATGTGAAACCAAACCATTGTCTAGATGTTGCTAGGGTATACATAAGGTAAGAAGTCATGTAGAACATTTTGGTTTGTTGTACATTGGACAATTGCTCTGTCAAGTTCATGCAAATGATCTCTACCAAATTGATGTTCTGTGTACCTTCACATATAATTTTAATGAGTGGGCACATCCAGAAGTGGAACTTGCTAGTAGAGGGCAAGCCCATGACTCGAGATAATAGGATAATGAAGTCGATAGCTACTCATTGAAATCAGCCCTAAACAAAGCTTTTGATAGTCGGGATGCACCCTTATTAGGTTTATTCAATCACGACTTTGCCACTCTCACCTTGTATTTCTCAATGTCTTGATCAAAATGGCCTATGCTTGATTTTGAGATCTTACCACGAATTGTCCATCTTGGGGATCCTTAGGGTAGCATCAATGGTTGCAGATCAAGTTTAGTGATGAGCTCCCCGCGCATATTGGTCAATTCACTCATATATGGGTTGAAGTGGGCTCCACGGGTGAGCACGGATTTGACACATTGATTAGAAACCAATAGCTAATGCCGTGCCACCGTCATTAATCATTTATGCCATACGAGAGGGGTTCGGGTATATCAACCTAGTCCAAAAATCACCAAAGTCCGTGTGACAAAATTCATTGTCCCCTGAAATTAGGAACGGAGGACTCAAGTCATGAAACCTACTCTTGGCCTTGAAACTTAATCTTCATACTGACAATGTTTGAAAAATGACCCTTCGGCTTGAACCCATGATGAAAAATGTAGGGGAAATGAGGATGCAAGCAGATGGTTTCAATTGCAAGGGTAATGAGCGAATGTCAATGAGAAAGTAGTGTGCAAAATGCGTATGTGGAGTCCCTTAAATAGTTGTTTTAAGAGAGAGAAGGTTATGAAATGTGCATTAAATTCATATTCACCAACTCAAAAAGAAAGAATCGGGAAGAGTGGGAAAAATTAGCACGGATGGCCTTTGGTACATTTGGGACATGAGGGATACGAAAGCGCGACTCGGCCGATGTAGGCGATGTGGGAAAAGCGGGGACAAAATGCACAAATGCTTTCAGGACAAGCTCAACAAAGTACACAAAGTGCACGATCCATCCGATGTGGACGATTGAGGAATAAAGAGCCCAAGTGAACTTGGGATAGTTGGAACAAAAAGTTCCAATGGGCCCACAAGTTTAACAGATTTTGGAGAAAGAGGCCGATCGGGAACAACGAGCCCAAGTGAACTTGGGACACATGGGACAAAAATTTCCGAAAGACCCAAAAATCACTCAAATGACTCAAAAAACATAGAATTTCTCTAACTTCTCAACTTTTCTCTTTATTAGAACATCATAAAAAGGTGTCAACTTAAAATTTTCAATTTTTAGCTTTCGAAAGAGGGGAAATTTTGAGAGGACAACACAACCCAACTTGAATGATTGATTTGGAATATGATACTTTCCTTTTTTTTGTTTATTCATCTCCTTCTTCATCAGAGGCTCAATATGTGGGTTGACTGGTCTCTGCTTCTACCTGATAGGCTAATCAGATGGGTCTAATTCAATTGTGTGTTGTGCTAGTTTTTTATTGAACCCTCTTAGGTCTTCATAACCCCAAGCAAACACATTAGGGAATTATTGGAAAATTTGTATGAATTCATACCTTTCTTGCTCAGTGGCCACTTTGCCAATTTGAAGTGTTTTGTCTTCTCTAACTAGGATCAACTTTGAATCCTCTCCTTTGATCTGCATGTTATCCTTCTATTTTCTCGAAATGATCACTAGGATTAAAAATGGATTCCAAAGTGTCACTAAGCCTTTGGGAAGCTTGTTTTTATGAAGTTGTACTATCTCGATTCCAATACTATTGTTCTATTTTTCTCTGGTTTCTAGCTGATAATTCAACTTCTTCTTATAGAAAGTTAATGATCTGTTGATCCTTCTCAAATACCTACCAGCATGTATTATTATCTGGCACTTCTGGCCTCACAACCACATGGATATGTGGATGTTCTTTTTCTCTTTTGATGTTGTCCACCACAACAAAGGCTTCTCCAAATGTTGCGATTCTATCAGTAGCTTCATTTTATTTTCTGGGTATGGACACAATGTTGAAGGCTTCAAAATCCTCAGGTCATTCTTAACAACATTAAGTCCTCTTACTTGATTGGCAACCAATTCACTATCACCAAACACCTGCAAATTCTTGATTCCTAGCTTTCTTACCCAATGAAGACCTTGGACTAAAGCCTCATATTCAGTAGCATTATTTGAGCAAGAAAACTGAAATCTAAAGGCTGAATAATACTTCATACCTTTGGGAGACACAATCATAGCTCCTCCTCCAGCTCCTTGTCTACTCCTTGAACCATCAAAGAATAATTTCCATACCTCATTGTCATCTTTATGTTCTGGCTTGATTAAGGTAGGAAGGGGGTGATTTTCTTCATGTAGAAGGTAGACACCCAAGTTCAGATTCTTCCATTTCTTCATAGGGGTCAAAAGCATGTATTTTGTTGGCCCACTCATCTAGAGTCAAGTTTGGGATACATTCCAACTTGGTATTTGCTTCATTAGTGCTTAGGAGGTCTTCTTGATCAAAAGCTGAGTAGTTAGCATTGATTGGGCTAGGTACATAGGATTCAATATGATAGTCATAATAGGTTCATATCTGATTATGGCCTTTTCCCCATACCTTTTCCTAAAGAGCATATGTGACCAGTCAGTGGACAGGTAGCCTCCAATTTTGGTAGTGAAGTCCCTAGATAGACACAAAGCAAAATGTGGTGGAAAATCTATGATGGACACGTTTTGCAATACAGTCACATTGGGGCAGGCATGTAGGGTGAGGCTCAGATCTTTGATGATTCCCACAGTGGTCACTATTGTCCCATCTAATTGAACTACTCCTCTAGAGATAACCTCATATTGGAGACCCAACTAGTCAGCTATTTGTTTGGGCATCATAGAACTACTAGCCCCAAAGTCAATCATACAATTGTGTACTAATTTGTCCCCAATAATTAATGAGACATAGAATGGAGGGGGTCTCAAGTTATTACCTTGTTGTTCTCCTTGATTCTTCTCAGGTTGAGCTGCATTGGCAAGCACTCTCTCTTGCTGATTAGGGGTTTGATTTGAACTTGACCAATTTTACATGGTAGTTTGTAATAGATCCTTCGGCCTAGAATTTCCAATGAATCCCATAGTGAAATGTTCACACTTTTCCTCTTCATTTGCTCAATAATATTGAATGAGATATCTTTTTCTTCCCTTCCCTAGACACATTTCTTTCTTGCACATAGGCTATTACAACTGGTGCCTGACTAGATTTGGAAGGTGGCTTGGATTGGTTCTGCATGTTAGGGGTTACACTTGGAACACCAGGACCTTGTGGAGTGATGGAAGGTTGAGGATTACCTGAGTTTAGTGGTTGGCCCTCTCCAATGCTTCTCTTTTTGGACCATGTATTGGCAACCACACTTTGAGGAGGGAACTGATTCATCCCACAGAAATCTTCAGCCTGCCAATTTACAAGCATGGTCTCTCCTAGAGGTTCACCTTGTTGAGCTCCTTGTTGTTGATCTTCCTCTTGACTAGGCTCTTGTGACACCATACTAGTTTGCACCATTAGAGCTTGATTCAGAGCACCATTAAAACACATGGATTGGTTATGTGGCTGACTACATGGAAAACACCAATCATATTCTTGTGCCATATTGTTCTATGCAGGGACCAATGCCTTTGATGTTGAGGTGTATTAGGATCATAAGACCTAAAAGGTCTAGCAACTTGAGGTTGTCCTTGATTTTGATTCTGATTTGCAGTTTGAGGTGGTGGCCTATTTTTCTGGTATTGGGTGTAACTTGATATTGATCCTGAGGTTGATATGGCTTAGAGCTCTGTGTTTGGTGCCTTTTCCTAGTCACTAGTTCATTTCCCAAGTTTTGCAGCTACTTCATCACTTCTTGAAGCTCTTTAGAGGTGTTAGATGATGAAGTGGAAGCTTCAGCTTGAGCTTTGACTCCTGGGGTGGGTATAGGAGCTAATGTGGGTGCTTGGTTAGTATCCGGGATTCCTAACTCAGGGTATAGAGGCATGGATGGCCTAGGAGTGATTTTTCTAGCTTGAATCAAATGGTTTTCAGCCCCTATAGAGAGGCTATAGGCTGCAGGTAATGTAGTTCCCCCCATTGACTAAATCATTAGAGAAATATCAAAATTTAAATCCCTAAGAAAGTATAAGAAGGCACCTTCATCAGTGGGATTTACTGTTGTTGGAATCCTATCCCAAGTTCGCTGGAATATGAGGTTGAAGTCAGTTAGCTATTCATTTGGGGCTCTCTTGATTGTTGTTAGCTGCTCCAACAAAGACAAGTTATCACCTTTTTCCCCAAACTGATTGTGAAGGGCCATGCACAACTGGTTCCAGTTCTGGATAGAGCCTACTGTAAGACTCCTGAACCATTGTGAAGCCTTCCCTTTGAGTGAAGAGGTGAGTAGCTTGACTGCTATGTCCATTTCATGAATCTCATGGATTGTGTAGACATTTGCAATATCTTGGACATGATCACCTAGAGAAGTTTGGTTCTCCCTAGTGAAATATGGGATACTCTTTAATGCTGCAATAGGAACTAGATTTTGTGCATTCAAGGAAAGTGGACTACTGCCAGTGAAATTAACATAAGGATTTGGTTGAGCCATTCTGATTGGCTTAAGCACTCCTCTTGATTGAATGAATGGTCTGCTAGGAGGAGGTGTTGATAAAGCTCTGCTTGGTGGGGATAGAGACCTTTGGACTCTTCTTCTTCCTCTCCCTCTGTCTAGGGATAAGTCTAAATAGAAAAATAGTCCCTTTTCTCTAGTTCTTGACCATGTTTGTATTCTTCTCATGAACTTACTTGGACTGCTGAAACCAGTAGATTTGTTTCTTTTGGAGTCACCAGATGTATATTTTTAAAACTTCTTAAAATCTAGAATCACAACAAGTGTACATCAATCCCTACTGTAATAAGATGGAGACTTCTTGTCTCGCGGGCATGCAAAACATGTAGTGCGTAATCACAGCACCCTTAGATGAGCTTTAAAAGATCTCGCTTCTCGAAGGTAGATTAATCTAGTGCGATTACATAACATGGAACTTTTCCTAAGGTGTGGGACCTTGAAAATTGGAAAATCTCTCTAGATTAAAGGCTAGTTCGTTATTCCTTTGTTCAAGTGCATATGTGAGGATTTACAGAGGATCTATTTCTCATATCTAGTCTAAAATTTCCAAGGGGACAGGGATAAAAGAATACAAGAAATGAGAAATAACTAAACTACCAGGTGATGCACCAAAGGAATGATGAACACTTAGTTTGCTTTTGACATGAACCAATAAAATGCATACCATAAACAAGCACATATAGCTAGATCTGTAATGAGAGACCAGATAGAAGCAAAAGAAACAAGAAGGATCTAAAATCGATCACAAACATATTTTATTTCTCTATAGATTGATACAGTTCATTACAGAATAGCTGAAAGGTAGAAATGTGTTACAATTTTAATGGAAGGCTTGAACCCCACAAATCCTTTGCTAGAAGGAGAAGGGAGCTTGCAAAACTAAGAATATCCAACCCTTTACAATGAACCCTACATCCATCTTTATAGATTCAGCTTGAGAGAAGAAAGAGAGAAGGAGAGAGAAGTGGGAAAATGTGGGTCAAGGCTCAACCACCATTGTTAATGTGTCTACTAAAATCTGCCCCGAATCCATCATTCCTTGGTTCAGCGCCTTGAAGGAAGAGGAAATGACGGAAATAGATCAAATCTGATCTGGTTGTTGAGACTGATGATCCTGCATTAAAATATTGAAGACATTTCTCCATTTTACCTCCACCTAACTTCCCAAAAATTAAATTTTTAGACTCCCATGGCATAGAAGAGATCAAGATCTTTCCAACGAGTGTCAGATTTGGAATATTTCAAGCCTGGGTCAAAATATATTCACCTTTGAAGTTTGAATTGATTTTGTATAAATGGGCGGGAAAAAAATTTGAAAAATGGGTCCCCCTTTTGGATTGGGACATGTGGCGGCTAGATTGGAACAAAATTCAGGCCCGCAGTCCACAATTCACCTTTTATCCTTTTGTGCAAAAAACACAAAACTTAAAAAATTCCTACAACCCCGAAGCTCTGCAGGACATGTGGCTCCTTTTGGTTGGATGGGAAATGCGCTCCCATTTTTACCTTTATGATTTTTGGACGAAAGGAAAAATTTTACTTTTTCTCTAGACTCTCCACCTTGGCTTTGACTCGAGTCTAAATGTTGACTTTTTCCCGACGTGGAGTTGCGGGCCATTTTGTAAGTTTTACTCCCTTTTAAGGTAAAGGGTGAAAAATCAAATTTTCCCGATGCACCTTTTTCCTCTGGGATACATGTCACTCTAGTGCTTGTTTGGAAACCTTTTCTCTATTTTACCCTTAAATCAATGCCATTAAGACACTTGGTAGCCTTTGCGGCCTATTTGTGCATTGACTATTCAACTAACTCTGCCTCCGTTGATAGAACACATGGAGGCACCGCGCTTGTTTGCAAACTTGACCCAAAGTTTTCCTTTGGAGGAGCATGGAGTTGACACTTATTATCCTCAACTACTATGTGGACTTTTCAATGGTTCCTCTCATTTTCAGGTTTTGGGCTATGTGGTGAGCTTGCACTCATTTGGGCCTTTCACCTTGGGACCAACTCTTAGAGATGCGCCATGCTGACACTTGGCACTCTCTACTTGCACGTTCATACTAAGCTGATTTTGAGGCCAGCCCTATTTTCCTTTGACTCTGTTTGACAATTTTCTACATGGAGGGCCGATGCAAGTTTGAGTTCCTTCCTCTGGATTTACAAGAGTTGGAGCATCGTTAGGACATGTGGTCTCTTCCACTACCTCCTCCATACTTAGTCATTTTTTAGGCCTTTCCTAAACCATTTTGAGCTCAAGGGCACCGAATATTTGTTTTTCTTCTTCCTTCTTGCTTCTGGCTCTTTTGTAGCATCTTCCCTAGTTATCTAACCCTGCTTTATTTGATGGTTCTTCTTGCCTGTAACTTGGAGAATGTATTTAAAGCATAGAGACGGTCCAACAGAGTCATTTCCTTCATACAAGATCCATTGCTCTTTCTTCATCTTTGTCACTTCATTGTTGAACCCTTTTTGTAACTAATTTATAGGATTAAAATGTGTTCTCTCATTCCCTTTTATGCGGGGTCGTGATTCGATCCAATATTTAGCTTGGGGAGAAATATGGATAACACAAATTTCATAGCCAATACAACACATCTTTCCATCACAAATAATGTACAAGGTTATCCACTTCAAAGTGGGAAGGGGTTACAATAAGAATAATATCAACAAGGACTATTAAACTTGTCTTTCTCCTCTACTCCATAACAACAACATGAATATCTATCATTTTATTTATTTCAATTTGATCACAATAGAATAGGGGAAAGGCAACACTCTCCACCCAACCAAGACATTCAATGAAAAGGAGAATCCATCCTTCTTCATTGGCCCCTGATCCCCAACCACAATGCAATAAGAAATGTGTTTCAACTCATGGCAACAATAGGCTTCCACAACACAAAGATATATTTCTCATTCAAACACAATCCAAAATGAAGGCGTAGTTTGCAACCCTGAGAACAAAACAACAAATAACACTCAGGCTTCATCATACAAGCCAAAGGAGCAAGAAACTATGGGGGATGTTGCTTATGCCTCCTAAAGGGGAAATGGGTATCACCACTTGAGAACAAACTACCAAAATATATATCATTTCAAATCCCTGACATGCCCTTATGCCTCCCCCAAGTACCCCTTATTCCTCACATTTCCTTATTCCTCCCCAACCTCTTATGGCACCCCATAACAAGTAAAGAAATGAAAGCTATTTATTTGTAAGGTGGAACCCAAATCCCAACTCCCTCCACACTTATACCTCCCAAAAACACTTATGCCTCCCACAAATATGCCCTAGAGTCTTCTCCAACACCATCCCTAGGCCATCTACCTAACCAGCCAATAAATAAAATAACAAATTCAACCATT
The DNA here is from genome assembly GCA_018340775.1 of Taxus wallichiana var. yunnanensis. NCBI lineage: Eukaryota > Viridiplantae > Streptophyta > Pinopsida > Cupressales > Taxaceae > Taxus > Taxus wallichiana. Next base: position 107,831,435 of record CM031236.1, read on the forward strand.
CAACCATTCACATATGCATACAAATAAAAGGAGAGCATTTTCAAGAGCTAAGCTCTTAACTCTCCATGATGGAGTTTGTTCCAAGTTCCAAAATAGCAAGCTTTCCAATGCGAAAAAGTGCAAGATCAACAATCCACAAGCAACAAGAATCTCCAATTTTCTCCAAAATTTGTAAGAATTCTCAAAACCAAAAGGGTAGCTCAACATGAAGCAATGCAAGGTGAAGTAACCAAAAGAGTGTAACCAAAAACAAGCAAATGAATTCAAATATATAAAGAGGGAAGAGAAGAGGATGAGGTGGATCCAAGTGGGATGCCACGTCACACATTGATCTAAAATTCAATTTTAACTAGCAATTGTGCATACACTTAACTTTTCTTTGTATTGATTTTTGATATAAAAATTGACTATTATATCCTTTTTTATTTTTAATAAAAGAATTAAAACTGAAAGTACTGCGTAAAAATAAAAAATAAAGAGATTAATCACCAGAAATTTGACACAAGAATTGATAACGGAGTTCGGCACTTGTGGCCTACGTCTCCCGGTCTGGTTGAATGGGACTGATACATTAAAATATTGAAAATAAATCTTTAAAAATATTTCTACAAAAATATGATCTTCTCATCACATTCCTCTACCAAAAATAACAGTTGTCACTTTTTACTTCATCTCAAAATTCCATCCCTAGCTCAAGTTATGAGCAAACAATAACACAAATCACTTTCCTATGTCTATACTAGTAAAACATAGCTCCATTTATAAAATTTCATAGCTTCAGGTACAATGGTTGGGCACCTATCCTTTTACCCAAGCAGCCAAGGTTCAAATCCCACTCCATGTGGGGTGCATTTTACATAGGGATAAGATCCCACATTTGTTGGGCATGAAAATAGGAAGGCATTTATATAGGTGGGTAGTGTATGTAGTTGTTTGCTTAAGAGCTATCTTATCCCCAGGGATGGGGCACTCAATTCCAGTGATTGGAGAGATAAGAGGTGTGAAATGGTAGGTATTTGTGCATGGATATTTTATTAAATGGCTGTTTGGAAAATGTCCATTGAAATATAAGGATAATAGTTGGCAAATTTATTTGGAAATTAAATAATGTGGCCAATGTGGAGTAATAAATGGGTGTAGCTAAATTTTTAATATTATTATTTATTTATTTTCCATATTTCCATGTGTCATATTTTCATTGGTCCACTTGATGAGCATGCACGTGTTCAACCTGTGCACATCCCCAAAATTTTCCAGTTACCCAAAATTTCAGCGAGCCATAACTTTTGCATACGAGCTCTGTTTCCTACAAACGAGATATTGATGGAATCGTCTAATTTTTCTCCATGCCATGGAACTAACTGAAACTGATTCTAAGAATATCTTAGATCCTCTATGAGCATCCTCTAGATCATTCCTCCCAACCGAGAAACTTTTGGACCAAAAAAGTCAACTTAATTAGTGAATAGGTGAGGGTATTTCTCCCTCACCTTTCCGGTTTCCATCCATTTATCCTTGTTCGGATGAATGCCTTTAAACCCAACATGAAGATACTCAATATCACCCCTTCGTGAAGTTCTAACCTTCTTGTCCAAAATGATGTCTTCCTGCAACTCATCAAGATACTCAGGAGTAAAATCATCAATGGAAGGCATTATGTTAGCATCATCATGATCAACAATCATAGGCGGTTCATACAATCTTAAATTCTCAACATTTACAACTGAGTAGATTTACATATATGGAGATAAATCTAACTAGAATGCGTTGTTACTAATTTTTTCCAATGTTTGGAATGGACCATACCGTATAGGTTTCAATTTTTTACCTTCACCTGTCAGTCTTTCCTTGCTGATGTGAAGCCAAACTGAATCACCAACTTTGAACTTGTGATCAGTTCTATGTTTATCATGCCTAGCTTTATACTTAGCTTGACTTTTCTCCAATTGTTCATGGACATATTGATGAACTGTTGAATTCTTTGAAAAAATATTTTAGCCTGTCAGAATCACTTGAACCATTAACAACAGTTTCATGTCCATAATATACATCTAAAGGAGAATTAGGCAGATATCCAAAATAAGTCTCAAATGTAGACTTCAAAGTAGAATAATGTAAGGCATGATTATAAGCATGTTGCACATAATATAAATGTTCATCCCATAACTTAGGATTTTTTCCACAATAGCCCCTAAGCAAATGTACTACCGTGCGGTTTACAACCTCTGTTTGACAATCGATCAGGTGGATGAAAAGCAATACTCGTTTTCAGTTTTGTGTCCATTAACCCCCACAATGTTGACCAAAATTCCCCAATAAATCTAGAATCCCGATGAGATATAATTAAAGTAGGTAAACCAAAATGAACCCAAACAAACTGAAAAAACAAATGTGTAGCTCCCTCACCAGTTATTTGTTTAGTGCATGGAACCAACACACACATTTTGATAAATTTGTCCACTACCACATATAAGTAATCATGTTTCTTTTGTGTCATGGGAAATCCTCCTACAAATTCCATGGAAACACTTTCCCAAGGCCTTGTCAAAACAGGAAGAGGAGTGTAAAGTCCTAATTTCCTATTACTTGGCTTGCTTGTGGCACAAAGAACACATCCCTTAATATACTTGTTTACATGTTCATGCATTCTAGGCCAATAACAATATTTTTGTAAATGTGAAATTGTCTTACTAACACCAAAATGCCCTAAAATAAGAGAAGTATGTGCTTCCCTAATCATATGCACACATTCATTTTCTGGAATACAAATTTTACCAAAATGATATAACAATCCTTCATGCAAATGATAATATTTTTCTCCTACATGTTTCCCACGTACTAGATCCTCATACACTTCTCTAAAATCAGCATCATTAACATATTGTTCCTTGTAACTAACATGAGCCAAAGAAATATGCTTTGTAAAAGGATACATGCTACTACCACTGGTGGTATAGATAACATATCCACAACCTTGTTTTTAATACTATTTTAATACCTTATTACAAGATGAAATTGTTGCAAAAATCCCATCCACCTGAAATGTCTAGACTGCTGCAATTTGGTTTTTGTTTGTAAGTACTGAAGTGGTTGATTGTTAGTATGTATAATTGTTTCTTTTCCCATTAAATAATGCTTCCACTTTTTAACACTTTGAACTAAAGCATACAATTCTTTATCATAAGTTGGATAGTTTCTTACCGCACTTGTAAAGGTTTCTGAATGGTAACACACTGGTAATTTGTTCTACATAAAAACTACCCCCATTGCATAGTCACTAGAATTTGTCTCAATCTCAAATGAATGCTACAAATCTGGAAGTGCCAATATTGGAGCGGTACTTATCTTCTCTTTCAGTGTATCAAAGGCTTTATATTGCTTTCCTCCCCACTGAAAGACCTATTTAATACTTTTCAAAGAATGCAAAGGAGATGTAATATATAAGAAGTTAGCAATACATTTTCTCTAGTACTGAACTGCACCTAGAAAAATCCTAACTTTTGTCACATTAGTGGGTCTAGGCCATTTCACATTAACCTTTATTTTTGTAGGATCAATTCTCAATTCACCATTTCCTACAATATAACCCAAGTAAATTAAAGATGTTTTTCCAAATTCACATTTTGACATCTTCAAATACAATTTCTCTCTCCTTAGTGCATCTAAGACTTTTTGGATGTGTTTAACATGTTCATCCCATGATTTACTGAAAATAATAATATCATCTAAGTAGACAATAATGAAATTATCAATGAATGGTCTAAAGATATCATTCATAACTCTCATGAATGTTTCGGTGCATTGCACAAACCAAAAGGCATTACTAACCATTCAAAAATCCTTGTTTCATTTTAAAAGCAGTTTTCCAAACATCACCTTCTGCAATTCTTACTTGGTGATAACCACTTCTTAAGTCTAACTTAGTGAAATAAATTGCACTCTTTAATTGATCCAGTAAATCATCTATTCTAGGAAGAGGGTAACGATTCTCTATAGTAATCTTGTTTAAAGCACGAAAATCAACACACATTTTCTAAGTGCCATCCTTTTTAGGAACCAAAATAATTGGTGAACCACATGGGGATGTACTTGGACAAATTATACCTTGAGCCAAAAGTTCCATTACCTATCTCTTGATTTCCTCATTCTCTACTACTGACATCCTGTACATTCCGATATTGAAAGAGGTGCATCCCAAGCAATCGTATCTCATGTTGAACCCCTCTTTTGGGAGGTAGACCTTGTGGATCTGAAAAACATGATCAAAATCAAAAACAATTTTTACTAATTCATCCTTATGTTTCAGATCACAAGTCTCAAAAGCCATCTCATGTTCTTTCTCTTTGGCTTTGACCACCATGAGCACAAAACTTTTTCTTGAATTTACCAAATTTTCATTTGACTGTAGTTACCAAGGATAGATTATTCTTTTCATGGTGAGCTCTAACAATAAACTCAATTCCATCCTTTACAAGAAAATATTTATTTTCTTCCCTATAGAAGATTACTTTACGATCATACAAATAAGGACTTCCCAAAACCACCCCACAAATATCCAAAGGAACTACATCCAATTCAACCTCATCTATAAACTTGTTTGTAATGGAAAATTTGAAAGTACAAGTTTTAGTTACCTGTAGTTTTACATCATCACAAACCCAACCCAAAGGATAAGGCTTAGGATGTCGATTAGTTTTGAGTCCTAATTTATTTACAACCTCCTCAGAAATCAGATTAGCTTGAGATCCACTATCAAAAAGAGTATCAATTTTCATATGTTTTGAAATCACTCTAATGTAGAAAAGTTCATTCCTTTTCTTATCATCATGTATAGTTTGTTTACTAGAAGAAGATGCAACATTTGTAGTACTATTTTGGAAATTGAAAGTTTTGATTTACCTTGAAAACTCATAGCATTGATCTTCGTTTCATCACTTGAATCGACCCAAGATCATGAACTGTAGTGTTTATTTTCTTTTCCATTCCTTTCTTAACCATCCATTTAGGTTTCAATTTAGAATGTAATTTCCAAAATTTAGACTCATCATGGTTCTTTTTACAATGATTACAAAATGGTTTTTCATCTTCCTTCTTAATAATAGAGTTTGTCTTATGCTTACCTTTCCTTTTCCTTGTTCTTTTTCGAACCTTTTCCTTCGATTGCTTGTTCTTTTGATTAAAACAAGAGAAAGAGGACTCCTTTTTCATTTTCCCTCATGCTTCCAAATGGGTTGCTTGAACACATACTACATCAAGATTAGTAGGACCTAAAACAAGTATCATATGCCTTAGATAACTATGCAATCCACAAATATATTTAAGCGAAAGTGTTTCTTCTGTTTAGGGAAATTTCAGAATTAGAGCCCTTTTCCTAAATTCCTATGTGTATTCTTGAACACTTTGTCCTTTAATTTTTCTTAATGTTTTCCAATCCATCATAGCTTGTTGCTTATAACCAAGAGGATAAAATTGTTTCCTAAGATTTGAAACAAATTCGTACCAAGAAGTGATTTCTATACCTTTAGTTTCTTCCACTTCTGAAGCTTATTTGAAACAAATTCAGAAAGCTTACTCTCCCACCAAATGAGTGTTGTGCCACCCATCCAAAGAGTTTCCAAATGAATCTTTACTTCATCATCAACAATTCTTTGAACCCTCCAATATACTTCTATCTACTTAACGCAGTTATCAAACTTCTCTGCATTTAGCTCTCCAAAGATACATAGGCAATTCAAACTTGATATCTAACTTTAATGAAGGAAAATCATATTTCAAAGTGTCTCTTTTAGGATTATCAGAACTAGAGCTTTCTTCTTTCTTACCTTCTCTAGTTCCCTTTTCCCTTTGTCTATCTTGGTACATTTCTTCCACCATTTCCTTCATCTATACGAATGATTGATGAAAGTTTTCTTCCTCTCGATCCACCATTGTAGGGAATTCGACATCGTCTCGGTACCAATTTTGGGATCTCCTTCAACTAACTCTCCTTCACCCTTCTTAGATCAAGACCTTGTTAACATCCAACACATAACTTGTAATCCAAAAATAGTTAATCTGAACCAAAAATCAGTCAAAACCAGCTCTGATACCAGTGATCTAAAAATCAATTTTAACTAGCAATTGTGCACAAACTTAACTTTGTTTTGTATTGATTTTTGATATAAAAATTGACTATTATATCATTTTTATTTTTAATAAAAGAATTAAAACTGAAAGTACTTGTGTAAAAATAGAAAATAAAGAGATGAATCACCAATAATTTGACACAAGAATTGATAACGAGTTCGGCACTTGTGGCCTACGTCTCCGAGTCCGGTTGAATGGGACCGATCTATTAAAATCTTGAAAATAAATATTTACAAATATTTATAAAATAATCTGATCTTCTCATCACATTCCTCTACCAAAAATAATAGGAGTCACTTTTTACTTCATCTCAAAATTCCATCCCTAGCTCAAGTTATGAGCAAAACAATAACACAGTCACTTTCCCGTGTCTATACTAGTAAAACATAGCTCCTTTTATAACATTTCATAGCTCCGGGTACAATGGTTGGGCACTTATCCTTTTACCCAAGTGGCCCAGGTTCAAATCCCACTCCATGTGGGGCACATTTTACATAGGGATAAGATCCCACATTTGTTGGGCGTGAAAATAGGAAGGCATTTATATAGGTGGGTGGTGTATGTATTTGTTGGCTTAAGAGCTATCTTATCCCCAAGGATGGGGTGCTCAATGTGGGTGATTGGAGAGATAAGAGGTGTGACAAGGTAGGTATTTGTGCATGGATATTTTAATAAATGGCTGTTTGGAAAATGGAGTAATAAATGGGTGTGGCTAAATTTTTAATATTATTATTTATTTATTTTCCATATTGCCACATGTCATATTTTCATTGGTCCACTTGACAAGTGTGCATGTGTTCAACCTGTGCACAATCCCCAATTTTCTAGTTACCCAAAAATTTCAGCGAGCCATAACTTTTGTATACGAGCTTCATTTCCTGTAAACGAGATATCGATGAAATCGTCTAATTTTTCTCCATGCAATAGAAGTGATGATTATAACTGATTCTAAGAATATCTTAGATTAGTGTTTCTCTGTGAGGGTCTGTCACCACTAAAAATTTTCTCTGTAATTTTTATTTCATTAATGTATGTATTAGGAATAGGATGTTGTTAAGTATAATTAGTAGTAGCGTCTGATAGAAGATAATGGCGCTACCAGTATGATGCCGCCAATGATGTATATTATGGTAATAGTCAAAAGTACAATAGGAATGTTATGGTAAAAGTACATATTTGTTGTAAGTTGTCTGTAATGTTAAAATTCTAAATTCGGGGTAAGTAGAGAAGTAGGGTCTACATGATTAGGAATTATAAATATTATATTGGTAATAAGGAGAAGGAGTGAGGTCATAAATATTTTGTGTATTTTATTTGTAAAAAGTCTAAAAATGTGGAACCCATGTGAAATGATAAGGTTTATTTTATCTTAAAAGATAAGCTTACATGTACAGATAAGAGTTAAGGTATGGAATATGATTCTTCATAGTGGATTTCTTATCCTATCTTAGAGATAAGATGGATAAGCTGGAAGTTCTATAAATAAAGAGGTCACCCCCTCATTTAGCATAGAAGGAAGTAGTGAGAAATATTTTATGAGTAAGTGTGTAAAGGAAGCCATCATTTTGAAGGTGTGTTAAAGAAGCCATTAAGAGGTGTAATTGTGAAGTTTCTCCCATAGTTATTGTTGGAAGACAAGTGAAGTCGATAACACTTGAAGTACGTCATGGGTGAGATTGTAACAATTTCATGTTAATATTATAATTTACTCGATATTTCAAATTTATCATCATTCCTTCTTATCATAGTCTATGGTATTCTTGTGTTCTATTTGTTGTTGTGTTTTCAGATTCCATCCACCAAACTAAAAGTTGTGCATTAGTAAATAATCATAGCACGAGGAGTTCCCGTAAAAATTGTCACGGTGGCGGATTGGTGAATACATTTTGGTTCCGTTCTTTGACCATTCCTTATTGGTGGATTTTTTTGGAGAGATATTCCCACTTAGTCAAAATAATTTGGAGGGTAACCTTGTTTTTACATGTGCATACTAGTTACCATGGTAAAATCACTTTTGTCATGAATAGTATTTACCATGATAAAAACTCACTTTTACCATGAATAGTATTTACCGCAATAACTTCACTTTTTACTATGAATAGTGTTTACCACAGGAAAGTCAAGTTTTACCATAGTTTACCGTGGTCATTTCTATTTTCTATTATAGTGATTCCAATTATTTGTGCACATAAGTCTTGTTGATTGTACTTGTGGGTTGGTATTTCACTGTGGTTACTTTTGAAATGGGGAAGATTCCTATTTTTTCAGCCCAATCTAATGAAGATACTTCCTCTTTCATTCAAGAGTTTAAACGATCTTGTATTTGTAATGGCCTTATAAGAAGGAAACAATGGACTAAATTTTTTCCTACCTTTTTGGATGGTTCAACCCTTAGGTGGTTTGAAACACTAGGTGATAATGTGAAAAACTCATGGGATTTATTAATTAAAATTTTTCTTGACGAATTTGGTGAACAACAAAAATATGCAGATCTCATGATAAATATCACAAAGCTATCCCAAGGAGAGAAGGAGAAGATAAGGGATTATCATGCTCGTGTTCTAGAGCTAAGGAGGAAGCTCGATGCCCGGATCTGGAAGGAAGGATTAGCGGATGGGTTGATGAATGGCGTGGATAATATCCTATGTAAACACTTCATTCTTGGGATGAAGCTAAAGATCAAACAATGAGTGAAGTATGACCACCCAGATACCATTGAAAAAGCAAAGGAAATTTCAAGAAGGAAAGAAGAAAGCATGGAAGAGGAGCCCAAAGAAATTGTTGCTAAAGTAGAGCTTACACCAGCACCTTTGGTTCAGAATCCACAACCACTCTCGGTGAGCACAAATCTTTCTCCTAGTACATCTACTGAGTATGAAGATCTGCTCAAAAAGATGGGCTAGTTAACTATTAATCTTCTTCAAGGAAAATAATTTAGTTCTTAGGGAGGAGATAGAGGTCCAAAAAGAAATATTTCTAAAGTTGTATGTTATGGTTGTTATAAAAAGGGTCATTAAAAGTATAATTGTCTAGATAGAGCTTCTACATCTGGTAAAAGAGATAATGATAAAGGAAAAGCACTGTCAATTCTTTTGATGTAGTAGATAAGAGCATAAATAATGAAGTAGATGTGTTTGTAACAAAAAGAAAGAAAGAAAAATATAATCAAGATGGAAATGATCCTAAGAAGATGAAAGGAGAAACTAGTAAGAAACATAGGAGAAGAAAGTTGGGTGTGGAGGATTTTCTGATTTCATAGAGACAAGGACCATACTCCATCTTAGAAGATCTGTCCAAAAGGCCTGCAAATATTACATATGGTCAAATCTTGGCTACCTTCTTCGAAAAGAGATGGGAACTGTGAAGTGGACTCAATGCTCGACGAAGGAAGGAGGTTGAGGTCCCTGTTTTGGAGGCAGAGGAAAATCCCTATGCTCCACAAGTTGAGGTATTATGTAATGGTATTTTAATTCATGATGTCTTAGTTGATGGAGGTGCTACGATTAATGTAATGACCGAGTTTGTAATAAATATGTTAGGTTTAAAATTATCGCCCTCAACACTTATGTTAAGGTCATTAAATAAGGGAAAAACTAAACCATAGAAGGTGTAGTTTCAAATGTGACAATATCTGTTATGGGTGTTGTATGTGTGGTAGAATTTTAGGTGATGAAAAATGGTACTATTGCGTACCCAATGTTGTTGGGAAGACCATGGCTAAGGAGAGTTCATGCAAGAAACTACTAGAATGAAGGCTTCATGACACTTGGACGTGGTAGAGAGAGGGTGAAGATAAACGTGATCCCTCGGCATCATAAGGTAGAACCTGTGGATTCAAGTGATGAAATTGATGATTAGACATCCTCTGATTACTCTAGTACTAGTGAAGTGGACACAGAAGATGAAGAAAGTGAGGTTGATGTTTTAGTCATGGATATCCTTCTAGTCACACCGACTCATGAACCCATAAAATTATCTAAAGAAGAAATTGATGATCGTCTCCAACAAATAAAGATTGGTGATGCTGTGATGGAGAGTGAGAAGGAATGCTACCTCCAGCTCTTTCGAAGGTACATACACATATTCACTTTTGATTACAAGGAAATCCATCAAGTAAGTTGGGTAGAACATTCTATTGAGCTAGTAGATGGTGCTAAGCCCATAAAGCAAATGCCATATAGAATGAATCCTAATTTTTCCAAGACTATAAAAGAATAAATAGATAAGTTTCTTGATGCAGGATTCATATTTGTTGTGGAGAATTCAGAATGGGTTTCTCCCATTGTGATCTCAATAAAAAAGAATGGGAAGCTATGCATTTTTGTTGATTATAGGAAGCTCAATAAGGCAACAAAGAAGGATCATTACCCTCTTCCATTCTCAGATCAGATCTTGGATGAAGTAGCTGGCCAAGAGTCCTATAGTTTTTTTATAGATATAGCGGATACAACCAAGTTCCTATAGCAGAGAAAGACCAGCTGAAGACCACGTTCACCACTCCTTGGGGAATGTTTGCTTATAGATTTATGCCTTTTGGGTTGTGTAATGCTCCGGCAACGTTCCAGCGCTTGATGAATAGGGTGTTTGAACTCTACATTGGGAACTTCATCAGAGTATTTCTGGATGATTTTTGCATTTATGGGAGCAAGATGGACCACCTGTACCAGATGGAGAAAACATTTCAAAGGTTATATGAAGCACAAGCCTCACTAAACCCTACAAAGTATGTCTTTGGATGTTCTAAAGGCATTTTGTTAGGGCATGTTTTATCCAGAAATGGTATTGGTACTGATCCTGATAAAGTTTCAAAAATCAAAGAGTTACCATTTCCTATGAATAGAAGTAAGTTGAGATCATTTTTAGGCCATGTGGGTTACTATAGAAGGTTCATCAAGAATTTCTCAAATATTGCACAACCACTAACCCAGTTCTTGAAGAAGAATGTTACTTATGAACTAGGAAATAAGGCACATGAAGCTTTTGAACAACTAAAGGAAGCCCTGGTGTCTTCACCTGTTCTAAAGAATCCAGATTGGAGCAAGCCATTCATTATGTACACGATGCCTCGAGATGCATTACTAGGAAGTACTGAGCCGAAAGGATAAAAATGTGAATGAACATCTAGTTTACTTTGGGAGCGGACAAATGAGCAAAGTTGAGGTAAATTATACATGTAATCTGAAAAAGAGGCTCTAGCTATCATTTTTGCTGTCAAGAAGTTTAGAAATTACTTGCTAGGGCAGAAATTTATAGTTGTAATAGATCATCGAGCTCTAAAATATATTGTCAATAAGCCTAACCCCTCGGGAGGATAGCAAGATGGATAATTTTGCTACAAGAATTTGAATTTGATATTATAGATAGGCCGGAAAGAAGCATGTCAATGCAGATGCGATCTCTCGAGCCTATGATGGTTTAGGATCATCTTGTGATGATGATGATTTTCCAGATGCAGCATTGTTATCCCTTGACACAATACCTAGTGAATACATAGATATTTGGAATTATCTGAATGAATTCAAGTTTCCTGATGGTGGTAATGCAAAGACTAAGAGGAATATTACTCAAGCCAGTCATCCATATTCTATTCTACATGGAGTATTATTTCGAATAGGACCTGATGGACAAGATCAAGAGGGTAGTTGGATGTGATCAAGGGAAGGAGCTGATAGAAGAATTACACAATGGTACATGTGGAGGAAACTTCTCCAGACAACTTACAGTGAAGGATCTTAGATGCGAGTTATCACCGCCCACTCTTTTTAGAGATTGTTATAATTATTGTAAGACATGTGATATTTGTCAAATACATGGTAACCGTAAGACTTCATCACTCCATTATGCCCTATTCTTCCACTTGGTCCTTTTGAAAAGTGGGGAATAGAAATTATAGGTCCACTTCCAACTACCCCATGCCAAAATAAGTATATTGTAGTTGCCACAGATTATCTAACCAAGTGGGTTGAAGCTAGGCCATTAAAAACAACTTCCATGGATGAAGTGGCAAGGTTCATATATGAATGCATTGTGACCAGATTTGGTTGTCCATTAGAAATTGTAATAGATCAAGGAATCCACTTCATTAATGAGGTGGTAGAAGCCCTAGTTAGTAAGTTTTCTATTAAGCATAGGAAGGCAACAACATACAAGCCAAGCACAAATGGACAGTGGAACGAACAAATTTTGTGTTGTGTCAAATTCTAGCAAAAGATGCACCTTGCGCAGTACATAAGTGGGATAAAAGGATTCATGTAGCATTATGGCCATATAGGGCAACATCAAAGTCAGCAACAAGATACTCCCCATTTTAGTTGGCTTATGGCATTGATCCAGCTTCTTCCTATTGAGTTTGATACTCTCCTTTGTGAGAGTTATGAAAAATGAAAGGATGGATGAAAGTGATTCAGTAAAAGAAAGGTTGGTACATCTTCATTTGCTAGAGGAAATGAGGGAAATAGTGAAGGATACAAGCTATAAGAAGAAAATGAAGCAGAAGGAATACTTTGATCAAAAGATCCATTGGTCTCCATTTCATGTGAATGACTTGGTTTTAGTATATGATTCTAGATACAAAATAAAGACAAAAATTTCTTCCAAAATGGATGGGGCCCTACAAAATAGCAGTTGTACATGAAAATGGTACGTACTGACTTAAGGAATTGGATGGCACTCATTATGAAATGGGTCAACCACGACAAGTTGAAGATTTTCCAAGCTCCGTAATAGTCTATTCCGAGGACAGAGTAGAAGCTAGGAAGGGGTAAGATGTCAACACTAAAATTTTCCTCCATAATTTCTATTTCATTAATGTATGTATTAGGAATAGGATGTTGTTAAGTATAATTAGTAGTAGTGTCCAATAGAAGATAACGATCTTTGCCAATCGATCGCTGCCAATGATGTATAGTACGGTAATAGTCAAAATTACAATAGGAATGTTGTGGTAAAAAGTAAATATTTGTCGTAAGTGGTCCAGTAATGTTAAAATGTCAAAGTTGGGGTAAGTCGAGAAGTAGGTTCTATATGATTAGGAATTAGAAATATTATATTGGTAATAAGGACAAGGAGTGAGGTCATAAATATGTTTTGTATCTTATTTGTAAAAAGTCTAAAAATGTGGAACCCATGTGAGATGATAAGGTTTATCTTATCTTAAAAGATAAGCTTACATGTAGAGATAAGAGTTAAGGTATGGAATATGATTCGTCAGAGTGGATTTCTTATCCTATTTTAGAGATAAGATGGATAAGCCTGGAAGTTCTATAAATAAAGAGGTCACCCCCCTCATTTAGCATAGAAGAAAGTAGTGAGAAATATTGTATGAGTAAGTGTGTAAAGGAAGCCATCATTTTGAAGGTGTGTTAAAGAAGCCATTAAGAGGTGTAATTGTGAAGTTTCTCCCATAGTTATTGTTGGAAAGCAAGTGAAGTTAGTAACACTTGAAGTACCTCATGGGTGAGATTGTAAAAATTTCATGTTAATATTATAATTTACTCTGATATCTCAAATTTATCATCATTCCTTCTTATCATAGTCTATGGTATTCTTGTGTTCTGTTTGTTGTTGTGTTTCCAGATTCCATCCACCAAACTAAAAGTCAGTGCATTAATAAATAATCATAGCACAAGGAGTTCTGGTAAATAATTGTCGCGAGTGTCGATTGGTGATGGAAAATCATCTAGATCAAACATTCTCAACTCCACACCCAAAGTCAACTTCATTCTCCAATGCATATTAAATGGGTGGGTGAATAATATGACATATTACCTACACACTCCAAAACAAACCCATACTCCATAAGGAATGAAATTAAAAAAATGTAATAAAGTGCAATTACAACTTACAACTTGACTTACAAAAATGCATAATTAAGGATTGATTTAGACTCTCCAACCATAGGTAATGTTGCTATACAAATTTAATAGGTATGGGACAAGTTTAACTTGTCCCACAAGCCTCCAAAATCAGCCTCTAAGGAAAAATTCAAATTTCAAAAGGAGGTGGAGTGTTTGATACTCCAAAATTAATTTACACATCACTTAAACATTTCTTAAAACACTTTCATTTTAGGCAACAACTCTAATAATTACTTTCTTAGTCCCAATTTGATTAATTAATTTTAACAACATGTTTATTCACATTAATTTACCACAATTAATAAATAATGAAAGGGGTAAACACATCACTTAATAAACACATACAAACATCAATAAAAAGGAACCAAATAAATAAATACACATAACCCTTGGTCACATTTAAAGGTGATCCCCCCATGGGAATCCATAACAATCAAACACACACACACAAACAATACAAGTTGCCATGGTGACCTTGTTGAATTCATCTAGAATTCCAATGTGGTTGGTCTCCAATCCCCGATGTTTGTTGTGATATTTTTAACCTACACAATACAAATACCCCTTCGTCCTCGTGGCCATATCAGAACATCCAAATGAATATAATATAATTTCAAAATCATTAATATATATATGAATCATAACAACATCCAGACAATCAACAATATCACTTACAATTTCATTAGCAACTATATAATCATCAATTTTAAATTCAATTTTCTCGGTCTACTTAATATATCCAAATATCACATGTCGTAAGAACATCCAAAAATATATATGTAACCATGTCCAACAAAGATGTCAACATCTATATAAAATGTCTCTAATAATCATCATGCATCATATATAAATCAGAGTCAACAATAATCCATGATTTGACATCTAACACCATACTAAATCAAAACTATAATAATGTCCATAATAGAGTCAACAATATCATGATCAATATCAAAAGTGTCGAAGGGAAGTGGGCACTACAGGCCCACTCTAAAATTAAATCTTCCACTTGGGCGACCCATATTCAAAGTAAAGATCAATGGAATTTGTGTGTCTCAATCTGATTTTCCCTCCATTTTTACTCAAAAGACTCCCGAAAGTGCGAGTCTTCATGATTGCTTGGTATTTCCTACACGCTAAATAGATAGGGGAGTTAATTTTGATATCTAAGTTTGGTCGGCGACATCTGGAGACGTCTATCATCATTAAAATGATCTAGCTATTAGGCTTGATCTGATCTTCCGTTTTTCTTCTCCCAAGCACACAAAGAACCAGATTTGATAGATTAGGGGTGGAAGCGGTTGACGAGTTGAATAAAAGGTGATCTACCAGAAGGAGGAGTTGAATGAGGGAGATATTCGAAGAGATCTGCCCTCTTGAACACCTGATAGATTTTATAGATCTCGATTATGGGAATTACGATCGAGATCATGGCGAACATTGGTGCACTCAATGTTTAGGTTTTGGGGGAAAATTCTATGGAAAATTTTATAAATTACATGAGTTTATCGTGCAAATGGTTGGAGTGTTAGGGGTCGGGACTGATTTTTCTAATTAAAAAAAAACTTGATAGAGCCAATTTTTTAAAAGCTATTTGAGAAGCTTGTATATCTCTTTTGTATTGAATTTGATCATGTCAAGGTGGTTGTGAGTGTACAGCTATTGAAAAGATCTGAGATTGTTCTAGAAACTTTCCCTTGCTGATAAATTTGATCAAACTCAAGTTATTTTGTGTTGATCTTATGAAAAATGTGTTTGTTTTATTTTTGAATGTCTATAAATAGTTTTTCTTGTTCTTATTGCAATCTTGTATCAAAATTTGTCTCAATCACACATGTCTCAATCCTTGTGACAGTTAAGTGGCATCTGTGATTTCATTTCTCGAGAAAATCCTTCATCCGGGAGTGAAATAAACGATTTAAAATCACTTTTCTTTCATCTCGTGACAAATATTATCTGTAAGCCTCTAGGTGTACCTCAATCATGATTGGGCTCAGATCTTGATGCTTTGTTGTGTTTTCCAACTCGATCCTTCATGTTAGAATCTCATAGATTGCATGAAAAAGTGCTAAGCTAGGCCTCCATTGAAGCACATATTCTCGGTTAAAGAAACATTTTAGCCAAGCCTGCTGGGCATTCGTTGATTTAGTTTTCCATTTTGTAAAATCTCTCAAGGATCTAGTGAATCAAGTTCATCCTACCTCACCTCCCACCAAAATCTATTAAAAACATCCAATCTTACCCTTACTACCCACCCATGTTTCTCATGTGTGTATACAAATGCATAGTTTCTATTACCAAAGCATGCAAAAAGAATCAGGTTTCCAAATGTCTTTAGTAACCTTTTCCTTGTTTTGAAAATATCTCCATAATCTAGAAGTGACAACTTATGAGAGACATATCTGGTGTGTTGATCATATTTTCTCAAGGTCTTCCCTATAAAATTTGTGTAAAAGAAGGATTTACCAACATTCTTCAATAATAGAGGTTACAAAATAGGTTCTCTTACCTTGGTTGAAAGGCACAACCTAAAATAGTTAGGAGAAGATCACATCCTTTTAAGGTGCTATCAACTCCATTCAAAGCCCTGAAGTGCTGAAAATTTAGATACAATGCTTTCCCTGGCTACAAAATGACATACATAATCATATATCTGCCTCTGAGTGTCCTGTTAAATCCATGATGTTTCTTGGCCTTTAAAGGAGATTAAATTTGGGTACTAACAATGTGTACTTGATAACCATGTATGTCAATGATAAAAGCATCCCGAAGGACTACAAAAAGTGTGAAGTGATAAAAATGTGAAGCGTGGATACTAAGGAGGAGAAAGTGCAAAAATGTGATGATGAAAATAAAACCTAGGATGGAAAATAATGTGTAGATGTCATGATATACTTGTTGTCGATGCCAATATTGTTGTTTTTGTTATTGTGAATATGTTGATGATGTCGACTAACACTTCCCATAAGGATGGACCTACAGAAGAGAAGAATGAACAAGTTGTCAAATATTCCTATATATATGTAAAAAGTATGTAAAAAATGATAAAAATGTGAACAAGAACATGTGCACTTGATCTGTGGCAAGAAAATATTATAGAAATGATGTTAAAGATGTTGATGAAGGGAAATATTTTTGGGCGATATCATCCTCTAACCTTTAACAAGTATAGGGAGGAAAGTATAATGTCATCCTCTAACCTTTAACAACTTCCCAAAGTTGTAGAGTTCTATGAAATGTTTGTTTTTGGTGATCCTACACAATGAAAGAAGTAGTGTAGAGAGGAAAGTCTGTGTCATCCTTTAACCTTTAATTAATCACTGTAATAAAAACCACCGCAGATGGCGTGTAATTTCTGCAAATGTAAATATCCTAGTGATAAAGGAATCTCTTCCTATTAAAATACTTTATGACATGTTGAAAAACTATGTTGAATTGAAAAATACTCGAAGATCTACCTCCACGATTACTAACATCTAGGAAGGAAATTGCTCTACTAAGAACCCAAGTGTGATTCTAAGCCCTATCTCGAAACTAAAAATATGTTGTACTAGTACCATGTTGTGTATAATGTTGTATGGTGTGACATATTTAGTCATATGAATGCTCCCAAATGTAGACATAAAGTGATGTACTTTGGGTAATTATGTATTCATGATTACATATTATTATTCATATGATTTATACGTATAAAAATTATTGATTAACCCATGTCTTTGGCCACCTTTCTTTTCGCTTTGGTCTTACACCCTTACTTTCTAATTCTTTCTTTTTATACTCTAGCTTTCATCATCCCTGACACCATCACCCAATTAAGACACCAGCGTAAGGTGCCCTCATCCCCTTTGGTTCGCCTGCACCCTTTCTACTTTAGTCACACTTTTGAGTCCTTTTTAGTCATTTTAGCATTTTATATTTTTGTTAGTTGGCGTTTTCAGGATTAATTATGATATTCAAGCAAGGGAATCATATAATTATAAAATTATGTGATCATAATAAATGACCAAGCACTAAGTATTAGCTATCACCACCTATGGTTACATCCATCAAGGCATTTAAAATATCTATTACATCCATGAAAGCATCTAAAATATCCATTACATCCATCTAGCACCATCAAAAGGGACACAAGGGTTGGTTATTTTGCATACACTTCATAGGAGGGAATTTCATTCTATTCCAATCATGAATCTATTACACTTCTTTACATTTAACTACTTTCTCGCTATCAAGTGTGACTTGCACAAAAGACACATAGGGAATGGTTCCACACACACACACATACACATAGAAACACATTGGGTCCGAGATGTAGTGCATTTATCATTCATAAGTTCACCATTGTGACTTCGAGGATAGTCGAATCCTCATTTAGCATCTTTATTTTTTAGGATTTGATGTCTATTTGAAGGTTTTGTAGGTTCATATTTCATTCCTTGTTTAATGCGACCTGATAGAAACCAAAGGTGAATAAAGGAAAACACCTTGCAACACCTCAGAGGATGTTTTTTGAGATTTACTTTGTAGATCTAGGTACCCAAAAATAGGCCTAAGGCACAAAAAGGTGCCTGTGTCCCTCTCTAGGTACCCCAGTCTAAATAATCTATCTGGATCTACATTTTTTCTTCATCTCTATATAATGATTCTACAACTCTATTCATCTAATAAACACTCTAGTACAATTAATAATTTATTGTGAACCAGCTAAGTACCTACATCTCCTCTTTGCAGATAGAGTTTCACATTTTATTGCTTAGTTTTTTGATTAATTTATGTACTTAATTGCATAATTATTTTCTGCCACGATAACATTAGATTAGGCTCATATATTTTCATTTTATCTTAGTCAACCGCATACAAGGGAGACAAGGGTGTCATAAAATAACATTAATTTCAAAGGACACACATAAGTAGGTTTATTGAGACTGAAAATAGGGACAATAATGTGTGATACACAAAAACAAGGGCCAAGGTCCAAGCACAAAAGATAAATAATAGTACATCCATTATATAAGCAAGTAGACACTTTGAGTGCATAAATCAAAAGAATCTTGTCTCTAAAAGCCACTTGTGCTAGCATAAAGTTTGGATAATAGCATAAATTAATTACATATAAATGAGCAAGACATGGTTAGAAAAATAAATCTCTATAAAATATAATAGAAAGATATAACCTCATAAAGTATGCTATAAATAGAAATTTGCTAGTAATAAGAAAATTCCATATGAAAAAAGGTAAGGAAAACAAATTAAAAAAACGTGCAAGCATGGAAATGGGGGGCCAAAAGGGGGTCTTAAATGGATGTTTTATTTTATGAAAAATGAAAAAAATTAACTTGTATGAGTTATTTGACATGGGTACACTCAATTTTTAAGATTCCATAAGAAGATGAATTGTAGAATTTTGACTCTAGTTTCTAAAATACTAAGTTTTATTGAAAATGGATAAGTACAAGTGGGTAAAAGAGCTAAAATTACAATAGTTGTAGAAACAAAACTATGCACTTATTACTATTACATCATATAATTACCTTCCTCATTCTTTCTGCATGTTTCTTTTATGAGAATGTTTACAATTGGGAGATGCCCAATCTTCCTCTATATTTCAATTCTCATATATTTTAGTTTTTTTTATAGAAGGGGCATATGCCCACTTTAAACATTTTCATACAATTGTATTTTTATTCTTTTTATATGTTTCTTTACAACATTTTCCTAAGTCTTTTTATATTAGTTGTATGAGAACATACATTTTTCATTCTAAACATTCTCATACTAGCATCTTCTTCATTCTTTCTATATGTTTATTTTAGAATAATATTCCTTATTATTTCTATATTTCCAATATAAGAATCTTCATATTCCCATTCTAAACACTCCCATACGAGTATCTTTCCGTTCTTTCTATGCATTACTTTTATTAGAAGATTCCTCATTTTTTCAATATGGCATGTATGAGAATGGGTATCTACCAATTCTAAACATTCTCATACAAGTATCTTCCTCATTATTTCTATATTGATATTATGATAATGGCCATGTGTCCATTATAAACATTCTCATACAAGTATATTCCTCATTCTCTCTATATTTCTTGTTATAAACACCTAAATCTAACTACATTGTTTTAATACAAAAATATCACTAATTACCCTCTTTCCCATCATTTCTTTGACATTATTCTTTTTCCCACTAACTAGCTAACACCTCCCTTCATTTCGGTCCAATTAATGACACTTCGTTAGTTAACTAGATTCCCGCATCCTCGATGCCAATTAATGACAATTTGGTACTTATAATACTCTTTTAATTAATTAATTAATTAATTAACCATTAAATTAATTAATTAATACTTTCGATCCTCTATTTAATAAATTAACCATATTATCGTTCAAACCCTTCAATTTATACTAATTTCCTTCTAAATCATCTCCAAATAGCTTCTATAATATTAATTTGGCCTATTAATTAATCCTTGTTGATTAATTAAATCACCTCCAACTCCCATGTGTTTATAATCTCTTATAATAAAACTTATACCTTTCTAATTCTACTTTATCTTTATCCCACATTTACTTGGTTGCAAAGTTTTGCCAAAACTGAAAATCTATACAAAGAACCTAGTATACCTTGTCTAAATTTAAACCATGTCCTTGTAAGAGATTTGCATATGATAAGAGTATTTAAAAATTGGAAGTTTTATTCATCAAGAAACCTTTTCCCTTTTCTACTTGGCTAAGAGTAGTAAGAGAAGAAACAAAAATTGTAACTAAGTCATATTCGTGAAATCTCTTCCTCTTCTTTGGAGAAATCCTTTGATCGCATGTAGTTATGATCATCTTGGTAAAGAATGTATCTAAAATCTAAAGCTCATATAAATAATCAAAGGATAGATTTGCATTTAATGTTTTAAATGTTTTATGCAGTATTTTTAGCTTTTCCTTTATGCTTTATCATGATGTTTAAGTTTGATTAAGTTATGAATGTACTTGGTGTTAGTTTCCTTTCATTTAACTTAGATTAGTTTAACATGAATATATATGGCATGTTGGTACCCAAATTAAATTTCCTTCAAAGGTGAGCAACATCATGGATTTAATAGAACACTCGTGAGGAAGATAGATGATTATGCATGTCGCTTTGTAGTCCGGGAAAGAAGTATATCTGAATTTTTAGCACTCAAGCTTTGAAAGGAGTGGGTAGCACCTTAAAAGGATGTGATCTGATCCTAACTATTTTAGGTTGTGCCTTTCAAACAAGGTAAGAGAACCTATTTTGTAACCTCTATTATTGAAGAATGCCGGTAAATCTTTTTTTTTGCACAAAGTTTATAGAGAAGACCTTGGGAAAATCATATCAACACACCAAATCTGACTCTCACAAGTTGTCACTTCCAAATTATGAAGATATTTTCAAAACAAGGAAAAGGTTACAAAAGACATTTGGAAACCTAATTGTTTCTCGCATGCTTCAAAGAATAAAACTATGCATTTTTATACACATAGGACAAACAAGGGTAGTACAAGTAATATTGGATGTTTTTAAATAGATTTTGGTGGGAGGTGAGGTAAGATGAACTTGATTTGCAAGATCCTTGAGAGCTTTTACAAAATGGAAAACTAAATCAACAGAATGCCACAGAGTAGCTAAAATGTTTCTTTAACCAAAATATGTGCTTAGATTAGCACTTTTTCATGCAATCTATGAGATTCTAACATGAAGGCTTGAGTTGGAAAACCCAACAAAGCATCAAGATCTAAGCCTAATCATGCCTAAGGTACACCCAGAGGCTTACAAACAATCTCTGTCAACAGATGAAGGAAAAGTGATTTTAAATTCTTTATTTCACTCCCAGATGAAAGATCTTCCAAGAAATGAAATTGCAGATGCCACTAAACTGTCACAAGGATTGAGACCTATGTGATTGAGATAGATTTTGATACAATTTTGCAACAGGAACAAGAAAAACTATCTGCAAACATTTAGAAATAAAAAAACACATTTTGCATAATATCAACACAGAATAACTCGAGTTTGATTAAATTTATCAGCAAGGGAAAGTTTCTAGAACAATCTCAGAGCTTGTCAATGGCTATACACTCGTAACCACCTTAACACGGTCAAATTCAATACAAAAGGGATATACATGCTTCTCAAATAGCTTCTCAAAAAAAGATGGGCTTTATCAATCCCGACGCCTCACACTCTAACCTCATTGACAAAAAAATCATGCCATTTATAACATTTTGCAATAGATTTTCCCCCAAAAACCCAAACATTGAGTGCACCATTGCTTGCCATGATCACGATCATGATTCCTAGAATCAGATCTGCAAAAGGTCACTAGGTGCTCAGGGGGCAGATATCTTCAAATATCTTCCACATTCAACTCTTTCCTCTGGAAAATCACTCTTCCTTCTAGTCACCAACCACTTTCACCCTTGATCTGTCAAATCTGGTTCCTTGCGTGCTCGGGAGAGTAAAAATGGAAAATCAGATATGGCCCGATAGTCAGAAAATTTTAATGGTGAAATACGTCTCCAAATCTCCCCACCAAACTTAGATATCAAAATTGATTGTATTCTCTATTTACCGTGTAGGAAATACCAAGAAATCATAAAGACTTGCACTTCTAGGAGTTTTTCAGTAAAAATGGGGGGAAAATCAGATTCAGACACACAACTACCATTTGATCTTTACTTTGAATTTGGGCCATCCACGTGGAAGATTCAATTTAGAACAGGCCCTGGTTTACTTAATTCCTTTTACAACTTTTGGAAAAATGTAAAATTTTCACATTTTTCTCCACACCTCCGCCTTTGGGAAATGAGCCTGACACGTGTCCTAAGGTATGCCCCAAAGCAACCACAACCAAATTCTGCTATTTCACCTCTTTTTGGAGAAAGGAAAATTTTTCAAGTTTTCCCCGCAGCTCCGCCCTTAAAATGGGCTTGATACGTGTCCCAATGTGGGTCCTATCGAAGCGCACTCCCTTTTTCACCTTTAACTCTTTTCTCCTAAAAGGAAAATTTTCCAATTTTCCCTTAAGGGTTCGCACCTCCGTTGTTGACTTTGAAACAAACCTTGACTGATCCTTTGTCGCACTTCAGGCCATTTTTGATATTTTAACCCTTTTGAGAATAAGAGGCAAAAATACTAAGTTGCCCCCGATGGTCCACTTCCCCGCCCCTTTTGACTTTTCAAATTGCCATGCATCACAATGGCACATCTTGAGATGGTTCCCAAAATTTGAGACCTTGAAAGAGCACGGGCTCACCATGTGTCTCGGGCCCCTTTAAGAAGTTGTTGAAAATTCTAAGGCAAGAAGACCTAAAGCAGATACCTCCACGTGTCATTATGGTGCAACTTTAAAGACCTCAAGGCTTCAAAATGACTTAGCAGGGGCACGCTTCAATTATAGAATTGTACTCCATTTTACCAAAAGGGAAAAACATCCAACTTTCCTCCGAAGGCCTACATCTTTTCCTTTAACCTTGCCTCTGTCCTTTTGCTGCGTCAAAGTAAGAATTTTTCCCTACCATTTAAAATTCACTTTAATTGAAGCCTAACAGGCCTCGGCGGGTTCAAAATTTTTCCAAAGTAGCCAAAAAGGACATGTTCAAAAACAAACCCACCGTGCCCCATTCAATTAGACAAAGCCACGTAAGCACATAAAGAACCAATCGAATCGAGCAGAGTTATGGAACCAAATTTGCCCTTTTTCCAAAAAGGCAAAAAGCTACAAGTTAAAGCATTTTCCTATGGTCCCCAGTGCCAGCCAACCAAAAGATTCCACATTTTCTCGTTGATGTAAGGATGTAAATTTGACTCGGAGAAACACCTCAAACTTGTAAAATGCGTAAAAAAATGACCATTTGAGCCCGAAGATGAATATTTTTCCAAGGAAAAAGGATTTAGAAATGTTACAAGGCTCAAATACGTTCCTCAGAGCTACATCCATTCATTTTTCTTCAATTATTTATGGAAAAATTGACAAGGAAAACAAATCCCAACTATGAAAAATAGAAAGAACGGGAGGCCCCAAGTTTTTGAATGAACAGAGAATGGGAAACCCAAATTACAGACCTTTTCAAAGAGATAGAGAAAGAAGGAAAAACAAATGGACCCATATGTGACCCTCGACCCATGAATGGATTGAATACGGAAATAAAAGGAATGCAAGGACTTCTCAGGCACAACATGAGAAGATAATTTATGGTAGAGGCCATAAATTGATAGATTTTCAATGGAAAAACATGATGAGAATGTTTTTAGCACCAACATGGCACACCTAGTGGGACACCCTTTTTCTCATATGAATTATTATTTTTGTTTAAGCTTATTTTTGCATAATAAACCTCTTGTTAATACATGTTGAAATAACTTATTATTCTTAATGTGTTTTGTTGAGTTTACATATGTTGAGTCTTCCTTTCAATACAAAATTAGAAACTTATCATAAAAAATAAAAGATTTTTGACATTTTTGGATGTTTTCACATGTTTTGAAGAAGAATATACTTCCTATAGTAGAATTTATAATCCATATGATAATGTTAACTTGCACATGCTAGCGTTCAATCAGTATATGCTAGTGTTAACTTTACATGCACTACATTCCAACTACACACATTATCGTCAACCATCCTTGTACTCGAATTTCTAATTTTTCTAATTTATGTATGTGTAGATAGGATATACATGCTAGCATTCCGATTCACGCACTATCATTTTGTTTCACATGTTACCGTTCAATTACATGTGTCCGCATTTCTCTATGTTTCCTACTTCATTTCTACTCCATGCGCTAGCATTCTTCTTCACATGCTAGAATTCATTCTTCACCCACTAACATTTAACTACATGTGCTAGCATTCTAATTCACATGCTATAATTAATTCTTCATGCATTAACATTTAATTACATGCACTAGTGTTCTATGTCAATTTTTTGGCTTGAATTTTAAAATTTCCTTAATTTTACATGCTTTGTGATTCTTGACTTAGGTTTTTTTAAAAATTGGTTTCTAACACTTGAATACTTTGATTACATTTTATTTTCCATTTTCTTAAGTTGGATTAAAATTAATGTATGTTTTTCTCTTACACTTTCGAGTGATATTGAGGATAAAAATAACCACAATATTCCTCATTCTAACATTTTGATTTATAATCAATCTTTCAAATTACTTAATTTCTTTTATTTTTCTCATTTGTTTAAAGTTGGATTAAATTTCATGTATGCTCTTCTATTGCGATTTTTACCAATCTTGAGAATAAAAATTACTACAATCATCTTTCTAAACACATTGTGGTTTGTATGGAAAACTACTAATATTTTGAGTACATGACCTTTTTCTTGTCAAAGTCAAAAGCAAAAATTACTAATACACTATGTACAGGTTGCCATGCATTCAACCTATACAAGGAGAAAGTACATTGAAGTTACATCTTGTATCTTTCATCATGAATCATACATAGTAAAAATAATTCCTAGTTTCTACCTTGTTATTTGAACAAGGAGAAACTCTGCCAAAGTTGTGCCATGTACTTTTCATCCCCAATCATAAATTCCCTTGTTATATTTTGGTATTATTGGTCAAAAGAGAGAAATACAAATTGCTACCATAATTGTATCAACCTATTTTATATCAACTGTTTTGTATCCACTTAAATTATTTTTCCATAAAATCTTTATTTAAGTATTGAAATTTTGTTGTTATGTATTTAAGTTTTGGTGGTATTCTAAACACCAACATTAGGACATTTCACTTATAGGAAATTTTCCTTTTGTATTATTACACTACTTGCATTGTGTCAACCATTTTTTATACTTAAAACTTGTTTTTATTACAACTTGATCTCAAAGTTGAAAGTTTGTTATTACGCTACTCACCTTATACCAATCCCTTTTGTAATTAGCAAAGAGGTAAAAAATCCTCATGATTTTATTAATGTTCAAGAAAATCATTTACAATGGTGTAGGATGCAATATTTATAGATATTGGACAACCAGATACAAACAAATAAATAAGTTGTATAAAGCAACCGTGAAATAATACAAACAAATATAATGTTGAAAAAGTACAACAAGAACCTCATGTATGAAATAAAAACAATATAAATTGTTATTAAATCATAACCATATAATAAAACTATTAAACCACTTATTTACCTAAGAACAATGCATAATTACCTTTTAGTAAATTATTTTTACCCTAACATTCTACCCCTTAATTTTACATTTTTTCAAGAGATGATGAGAAGAACTCTCTGAACAACTCAAACTTGTCACGTGCAAGTGAATTTGTGAAGATATCTGCTCGTTGTTCATCTGTTGGAAAATAATGAAAATATATATTATGTTTCAAGACATGCTCCCGTATGAAATGTACTCGGACCTCAATGTGCTTTGTTCTTCCATGAAAAACCGATTGCGAACAATTTTAAGAACACCTTCATTGTTAACATACAAGGTGGCCAGCTTTTTCCTATGGTATTCCAAGTTCTTCAAGTATGTGACGTAGCCATGTTTCTTCCCACCAACTTCACCAAGGTAGAATGATACTCAACTTCTATGGAAGAGAGAGAAAAAAAGTGTTGTTTCTTGCTTCCCCACGATATCACCCGTCCAGATCCCAAAAAGAATACAAATCCGTAGTGGATTTTCTAATCAATGTTACCTACATGATTTTAATCCAAATATCCTATCATGAAGAAATTCTCATTCTTCTTGTATTCTAGACCAAGATATACTTTTCCCTTGAGATATATCAAGATTCACCTTGCTTCCTTCGAATGAAAAACTCGGGGTTCTTTCATGAACTTGGATAGATAGCTCACTCCAAAGTTGATATCTGGTCATATAGGTTGTGTAAATGAGACTCTCAATCAACTACCAATAGAGAGTTACATTTACTACAAGAGATGGATCTGAATGAGATAAGCTGTAGTCTCATCTCCATAGGTGTAGAAATAGGTTTGCAATCCTTCATCTTTAATTTATCAAGCATTATATTGGTATACTTACACCGAGAAACAAATATATTATTCTCTTTCTATCATACTACCAAACCAAGATAGTAGTGTATTATCCCGATATTTGACATGTCAAATGATCGGTTAACAAACTTTCTTCATTGCATCAATCATCTTCACTAAACTTCCATTTATGACTCGATCATCAACATAAACAACAATAATCAAAATCCCCCTTTATTTTTGAGGTAGAGATTAGGATAGTATGGATTTCTCGAAAAATCCATGATGTATGAGATGCTCATCTATTTTGATGTACCAAGCCTGGAGTGCAAGTTTAAGACCATACGAGTTTTCCCGATTCGCATACCTTTGTTTCTTAAGAAGGTACAACATATCCTTGAAGTTGAGTCATGTAGACTTATTCTTTTAGATCTCTGCTCAAAAGGAACTTTTTACGTCCATCTAATGGAATTTCTAACCAAATTTTGCAACTAGAGCAAAGATCATCATGATCTTTTTCATCTTAGTTATGGGAGAAAATGTCTTCTCATAGTCAATGCCCTATTTTGGTTCATGCCCATTTACAACTAGTATTGCTTTATACGTGTCTATAGTCCCATATTATTTATACTTTGTTTTGAATATCAATCAATAAATGGGTTTCTTCCTAGTGGAAGATCAACAAGCTTCCAAGCATTTTTTTACATCACCGACTTATACTTACAATCCACGACATCTTTCCAAGATTTTAAATTAAGGTCTTCTTGGACTATAGAGGGCTCATCGATTCAATAACTCAATACTACAAGGGAGGGGGGGGTCATTTGAGACATTTACAGAGATAAAATTTGACTAAATTGTCTCAAATAGAGACAATAAAAAAGTTGTATATCATCTCTATTATTATCTCAAAGTGGGTTTCTCTAATATTGTCTCTAATTATTGTCTCTCAAGAGACAATATCATTATTGTCTCCTTAGAGACAATACAAAATACTAACATTTTGTCTCTCTCGGAGACAATACTAATTTCAATTTTTACTATCTCTCTAGAGATGATACGAATTTAAAGAATGAAAAATATGAATTTTAAAACTACACAATAACCAAATATCATATAGTGTAATCAACGAAGTTACATATCATCTATGATGTTAGAGTGGTTTAGTAATTAATTTTATAAATTAACAACAATTTGATTGAAATATTGTGTCCAATAAATGGGTCCACAAATATTTTATTAATATCAAATAAGATAAGATACAAAAGGGTGTTTGAACTCTGTTAACCCTTCAAATACAATGATAAAATACAAAAGGGTGTCTGAATTCCGTTAACCCTTGATATACAATATATACAATATATACAAAAGGGAATGCTACACAAGCTCATTATACAGGGAGACATTGAGTTGTTTCCTGATGAGCCCGACATGCATTGTATTGCTTGTCTCACTAGAATGTTCAAGGCTTACTTGCATGACCTCCTTGCTGCAACATATGTACTCTCCATGGATAAGTTTCTTGTTGAAGAAATAAGTTTGCTGGAAGAGGCATAGGGAGTTAGTCTTCCCAACTTCTTACCTCTTTCTGTTTTCCTAAACCTTCTTCAAACTCATGTTTATTCATTTGCTGAGAGGAGCAGAGATTTAGTTGTGCAGGCCTATGATTATTTAGATAGAATCATATGTCGTGTGATAGATCCCCAGCTGCACACCGAATTCAAGCACAACAATGAGATCTATGAAAATGAGCAAGGGGACTTTGATCCTAACATAAGGAGCTATGCATATCATTTTTTATTTTTAACAAACCGAGCTACTATTAAGAGTAGAAACTAAATACTCACCAAGAAAGCTATGCAAAGAATGGTTTTACACAAGGATTAAAAAAATATAACTCACTAGTGCCAAATCTTTCTTCACCAAAAACAAAGCACAATCTAGCATCCATTAAATTTCCAAAAAACTTCCAACCAGTGGGCACCTAATAGATGAGTAAAAAACAATAAACCTATTTTTACAAGACTCATAAAATAGTAGGAATAGGCAAATATGCATATAAGTAGGAGTAATTTGATACCTCAAAAAACTTAAGATTCAAGTTTTGGCAACCACATCAAGTGCAGCTGATGTTGGCATGCTCATGCATTAATCATTACCAACAACATAACATGAGAAAAAAATAATGCATAACATGAATGATATCAATTAATATCACAAACAAATAATGTGGCCATTAAATGCGTGAAATTTAAACATAGAAATGAAATGGGTATAGAAGAAATCATTTTGGGATCACAAAAAATGATATGGCTAGTAAATGTAATGAAAATACAACATACTCTAGAAATGGATATAGAGGAAATCATTTCAGGATCACAAACAAATGATGTGGGTATTAAATACAAAAAAATTTAGCATACCAAGAAAATAGGTACGTATGAAATCATTGCTGTTTTCGTGCTAAGAAACAAATGATATATGCTTGGATATGAGATCACAATCTCTTCTCTATAAAATAAAGTAACTTACAACTGCTCCGAAACAACTATGTATAGCTCGGATGGAGTCTCTATTTGAAGAATTACATTCTCTCTTGAGGAAAATACTCTACCTACATTTCTCACACTGTAATGAGGAACATTCATGAGAATAATATGTGAAACATTCATGACTTTAATATGGTTGGTAAACTAATAATGGCAGACATAAAAGATACAAGCCAATTTAGATCACTCAAGCCCCGGACAAACTAGGTATAAGGTGTCAAATATAAGTAGTAGAAGGGACATAAAAGACAACCATTAATTATTTCTTTGAGCATAACCAAGTGATTGTTATAAACATGCAAAGAAAATTTTTCGCAAAACAAGTGCTTCAATTACCATCTGAATAAGGAAGTCATTTAAAACATCATGAAAGTGATAGATTCTTTCTATTACTGGGTAGAACAAATGTTGTGCAATGGCGAGCCGAATTACCTTGGGAAGACCTACTACAATCTGTTGCTACAAGCCTTCGGTTTTGAACTTAAGCCTCATGTGTCCAAGAATTTGTTCTTTTAGCCTCTGTGGCAATCTGTTTCTGTTGCAGAAATCTGAGGCAACATTCTCTGCATCTCTCTATACTCCATCTCACACAAGACTCCATCAGCAAATACATAAAACACCCATATACTAGATTGTTTTTATACACCCAATTAATGTTTCTAAATGCAAGAGGTGTATAATGCATGTACTTACAAAATTAAATGTCCTTCTAGTTCCATGGACAACAAGATTGGTTCTATTGCATATCAAATAGGCTTGTAATCCATATCCCACAGTACTCAGAGTTATTATAGACAATTACTTGGAGGAGACATAAACTGTCCATAGGCTTTCCTAGTTGAAGTTTGGATATACAACACCAACCCAGGTGCTTTTGGGGTCAGAAAATTGTCTTGCCAATAGGTAGTAGAAAAATCCACCACAGTGTACAACAAAAAGGGTCACCTGGACCATCACAATTCCTTATCTATGAATTCAAAAATATGTAAATAAATATCATTCATACTGGAGATTTACTATGTACTTATACAAAAAAGCTTTATGCATCTTGTCAAGAAGTAACTTAAGCGCACAACCTTCTCTAATCTGCATTGCAGGAAAGAAAGGTTCTAAGCCTTTTGTATAATATCCCTCTTAGCATAAATATTTGGGTCATTTATTTTTTTCAGCACGTTGTCAAATGGTTAATTTTGATGCATAATAGGTCCTAGAAAAAGTGATGAAGAAGCATCAATTGTTGATGATGAAATACTAAAACGTTGATATCTGGAGTTTCCCTCATCCAAACCTAATGAAATTTTAGGATTATATTTGGATGGTTGAAATAGGACTTTGGAAAAAAATTAGGCATATCTCAGGTCTATAGAAGGAGATATTGCAAAAATACAGACATTAGGCATGTAGGTGATGGTTTAAGAAGGGTTTAAGCTCACTAAAAGTAGAATATCTTTCAAACAAATGATCTAAATATTATGAAAATATATAGACATGCTAAATGTGATTTTTATAACATGTTTCAAGTTATTTTAGAGTTTTTGGACACCTGGAGAGAGATTTATGTTCAAAAATCAATCATCAGGTTTGTAAGTAATGCAAACTCCCACTTTTAAAGAACTCTAAAAGTTCATAACTTGGGAATGGATGATCCAGATAAGACAAAAATTTGAGGAAAGCTTTATAGGGATAAAAAATTTAGATGTGTGAAATATTTTGAGGTTTGGTAAGGTGTTTAGAGGGGTAAAATGTGAAAGTCTTAGTCAGTTGTCCTGTTTTTAACCAAGCTTTTGAGAGGAACAATTTTTTCAGACAATATACATCATCACTTTTATTTCAATTAAGAAAAATAATGAATGATTGTGATATGGATCAATGGTAAAAATGATTAGAAATCAATGAACTAATAAGTAATAACAATACATATTCTACATGACTAAATGACTAAATCCGAACCACTAATGTTCAATGCTTGTAGCAAAGTGATATAAGATCTTTCTGAATATGTATGTTCACATTAGTAACATACCTGATGCATTATAGGAGAGGAACTTCCCCTTATGGGTACCAACAAATGCTCCCTACTTCCCCACGGAAAAAGTAGCTTTAGAACAGTTGTAATAGTCTTCAATTCATAGTCATATGAGTTGTTCTTTAGGAAAGTCTAGTTGGAGAGTTCTCAATGGTTCACTCCTTGTATGCTAATTCACACATTTATGGCTTTTCAACTTTGATGATACTATTCCAACATGTATACCACCCCTTATCCATTTCTTAGACCAATATAATTGTTCTTCATTGTCTTATTCAGGGTGTAGGTTAGAAATTCCCCTTATGACCATCATATAGCAGTCCATAGGTGTGAGGTTCCCTACTAACTCTGTTGCATACTGTCATTTGATCAATTTGAAACCAAGATTTCCAAAACCATATAAGTATCCAACGCTTCTTCACTAACACATTCAAGGATGATCTTCATACCCTAAGACTCATTCATGCAATCCTAGTTCTTTGTACCATGCATTTGACCACCAATGAAAACATATTAAACATAGAGGTTATAAGACCATGCATACCTATCTCATCATGGTAATGGCATCATTTTAGAGGTATTTGATCCAACATTGGTTATCATACACTTGTTTTTCTTTCTATTTCCTTATTACTTTGTCCTAGGTTCCTTTTCACCCTTCTTGAGCCCAAATCAAGTACCAAAACACTGCCCAGGTGTTTCAAGACACAAAATTCTTAAGTTTAGATTCCCTTTATCCTATTTGAGATGTTTCCCCAACTTTTATGCACTGATCCTTGACAAATTATGCCCAGTTCTCTTTGAAACAGTTATGCTAGTGACCTACTTAGGTCTCTTTGTGCCCAACCAGTCTAGTTCTCATAGGACAGTAGTAATTTCTTCATTAAATTCTCCTAATTCTCATTTAAACACTTCAAACATGCCTCATGTCACCTTAGGAACAAGTCCACAAACATAAACAAGAATTATCTATTAAATTCTACCCTTTACCCTCACTCACCTATACATTGTACCTCCTTTTTCAATCAAAATTACTGTTATGCACAATTTTTGATGGGAAAATCCATTCACCCTGAGATTTGGGGATCTTCATGCTCATCCTGGGATAGAAATTTCTTCAAAGTTTCATAGATTTTGGTCGGTGGAATAAAGAGCAGCTCGATGCCATACATTGAGCCCGAGAGAAGATAATTTATTCTAGAAGTCATATTATTCACTGTCAAGGCTTGCAAAAATTATATTCATGCTCCTTATACCCTATAGCATATTTCTAACCTAATAGTCAAGGGATGCATATCATTTTCATGGGACTGAGGATTTCTATCTCGTTGTCCTCTCAGAAATCATAATGCAGAGTCCACTAGAATGCACACAATCTAGCATTTAACTCATCAAATTGATATGTATACATCATTCAACTCATAAATCATTCATGCCAGTAAGAATGAAGGTCTAGACACCATCATACATTTAGAACACTCACAGATATCTTTATTATGGCCTGAAATACAAACTTCTCCATGCCTCTCTCATGGTGTTTCTGCATTCTAACTCCACATACTAGCTTTTTCATACTCTCAACCTATCTCTCCATCCTTTTTCTTGATGTCTTCGACCTCTTCTTCCTTTAATTGATTTGGATTGTTACTTTATTCCTCTTATTTTGGTCAAATCTCCATGATTTGTGAGATATGCCATCACTTATGCTTGAGAAGAGGAACAAATCTCTAATTTTGACTTTGTGACAACTGTTACTTTTAGCTAATTACTCAAAGAAAAAGGTAGTGTTGGGGCCATGGATAGGCTAGCAGTTGTTGGCCCATTGGAGATGATGATTGATTTTAATAGAGGCCAAAAGGCTCATACCTGATTCTGGTTGCAAGATCTGATGCATACAATGTTGGTGGCATCTAAGGTGTTGACCGCAGAACCAATAGACCTAGCCTTGCCATTATACTCTTCCTGGGTGAGATTTGGGTTAAAGAGAGAATCACGAATCCAGGGAGACTACCTTTATTAATCATTATAAATGAAGACAAGTTGTTTGTGAAGAGCTTAATACTTCCTACCAGGAAATCACATAATCACCACGTCAATACAAAATTAAAAATAGAACATAGAAATAGAGTCAAGAAAACAAATTACTGTAAAAATGAACTTTTTATTTCTCATAAACTCATTAACATTACATACATCTAGACTACATCCAGACTGTTCTTCTAACAAGTTTGTATTGAAATCACTACATAGATCAAGTTCAGTCCTCTTCTAAAACCTGCTCCTATGCACTAAAATCTATGATCCCTCCTTTTCCCCAAAACTGATTCTCCCTGTTATGTTTTCCTACTTTCTACATACAGCCATGCGTTTTGAGCCGATCTTGTCTTCCACTTACTAGAGAAATCAAATCGAGGCTACTTCTCCCACAATGATAGAACTCAAGACTTATTAATTCATTTTCTCTCCACATATTTTGGAGGAAGTGGGAAAAGTGGTCTGCTATGGCTCCCATCTCTACTCCCCTATCCCCATCCCCCTCACTCCCCAGATTCTACTCACAATGTAAATGTTAGCTTTGACCCCTACTTTATCCTTCCTTTTCTAATCATTTTGAATTGAAAACTGAGTCTTTTAGCATGGCACGATCAACACTCTGGATAGAAGATCAATCTATTCATGAAATGAATTTTAGCTTTCTTTCTTATGAGGGTAAGTAGCATGGAAAGTTCCAAAATGAAACATAGAGAGTTCCTTGGGGTTTTTAGCATTACCTCGTTTAAGAACTGTGCAATCCCTAGCTTTGAGAACAAAGAAAGCACTTTGACAGCTATTTTCTTTTCATCTTGCAATTTACCCTAGAATACAGACCCAAAGCCTCCTTGTCCAATGTTATGGCTAAAGTTTTATGTAGTTGTTGTCATCTCCTCTAGAGAAAAGGACTGGGATTTTGATGGATTTGGCACCATGACCATTGAGTAATCTGCAGTAAGATATAGAGTTATTCATAAGTCAATATCTAACATTGTTCTACCTAAACCTCTTTGACCATACTAACTTATCACTTATGTGATAGATAGGCTCTTCCATTTAAAATGGAGAAGTATCACTTATGTAATAAGAAAAAAATTCTTTTATACCTGGAAGTCTACCTTGAATGTCACTCTTTAATTTCTTTTTTTGATGAATCATGGTGACAACTAAGAAAGATAAACCAATTATCACAAATCCGCTTACGATCACTCCAAGAATAACCCTCCATTTATGCCCCTTTGTGCGGGAGGAGTGGATGCACTCCCCCTTATTCATACAAAGGTAATAGTTGCCACCGTATCTGTATCACAGCAATGCAAAAATGTAAATGTAACAGAGATTTTAAACACTGCAATTAGTATATTATAATGGAAATATGTGATAAAACAGAATTGGAGTTGGAATTGAAAATACCTGATTTCCAAGGAGGGTTGATCATCTAATACTTTCTGAGGAATTACACCACTGAAATTATTGTTCTCTATAACTCTGTGACCATCAGAAATAATCCAATGCACATTGTTAACAGGGGAATCAATTATAATTTGTAAAGGTAATTGCTGATTTTGAATAATAGCTGACCATTTCAGTAATGAAGAGTGAAGGGACTCACAACTCTCTAAGATTCTTTAGTTGAGATATCCAGTCTGGAACATTTCCACTTAAGTTATTATTGTGTAAATACCTGCATAGGTCAATTGTGGTCCATGGTAATTGTAAGCTTTTTAATTTTGCAAAATAGGGATTTGTATGTTTTACTAAGTGTAACTTGTCAATCACAACAAATTTGACAGTGCTAAAATGTATAGTCTCTCCAACTTAGTTAGGCTTGAAAAATTTGGCAAGGATCTGGTTAGGTGGTTATTATCAAGTGACTTGATCACATATGCCAACAAGAATAGATTAATAAGATATCAAGTGTAATTTTGAGAAGTAGTGATGCATTTAATGTCATATTAAGTGTAAGTTTGAGAAGCTAGATGCATTTTCGTTGAAATCATGGCTCTTTTTTTATAAAGACACATATCAGCCTCATATCAAATTGCATTTGAGAAAAATGGTAAGGTAAAGAAAAGAAAAGAAGAAAGAAATTTATAAAACTTACACAACCTATAAATTAAAAACCAGGCAACTCCAACACACCGGTTTGCTTACAATAATTTGTAAAATTTCTGTCTAAAACATGAGATTTGAATATAAAATATGAGGCTTACATGAGAGTGAGTTCACTCAATTGATCAAGACTTGGTGGTACCGATCCTGTCATATTTCTTCCGAACAAGTTGCTGAACACAAACATATAATACTCATTTCTTGAGTCCTTTTCCTTTAATCATCTTTTCTAAATTTTATAGGAAAAAATAATATGAATCAAGCTTACATTTCGGAGACCCTTATAGATGAAGAGATGTTAGTACACTAGATTCCCTCCCAAGGCACAATGAAACAAGGATCTGAAATCCAATTTTGAATATTAAATATTTGTTTTATAGCTGCCATAGCTTGACCTACAGGATAGCTAATTAAACAATTTGAAACTAGTTTAAATCCAAATTGCACTATTTGGTAGAATATATGGTTAAGGTTATGGAAAAAGAAAAAAATTGTGTCTTGACCGTCCATTGGAGAGGTTGAAGGCTGCGAGGGTAGCAATTGGTGATGCTCAAAAGCGTTGATTAGAGGGCCGCGAGAAGAGGTAGAGTCTCTCTGGAGCGTCAACAATAACTGTGGTATATTAGAGGGAAATGCTATTTCTCTGGTAGAAAAATCTCTCTGGAGATTGATATGAGAAAGGTTGGTTTCATTATTTATCAAAACATAAAAATTCTAGACTCAGATCCATTCAATTGTTCAATCTATGCAAAATACAACAGTAGAACGAAAGATTTGATGATTTGTGGTATAGGATATTATGATAAGGAGAAATGCAAACTGTCGTTGTTGGTGACCGCCGCCATTTGCATGACAACAGGTGGAGGATGGTTTAAGGTGTTGTTGCTTGAAATTGGCTTCACCACGCTTACATTCTGCAATCCTTCAATTGATAAAGGTAGCCACATGCGGTCGAATGGATCTTGGGGATACCTAAAATTATTTGAAGCAAGATGCATAAACAGTAAATAGAAAACATAACATTTTAGCAGTGAAATGTGGAAGAGCCTAAACATTGCATATGTTACTTATGGCTTACAAACCCCATAACCTATTGTTACATAAATTTGTGGAAATTTTATCATGTTCACCTCACCTGGCCATAGAGTCTGCACCAATATCATATCTTCCTAGCAATCTTAACATTTTCCCTGGCTTAAGCACATCATACATGCCTTTTTAATCCTTCTAAGCTCTACAAAGCAGATTAAAACATATTATCTTCCTCTGAGCTTCGGATCAAACAGATATATACCTCTTGAGCCAACCATTATTATGATAATAAAGAAACCTTTACAAACTCCTATAACTATGCCACAACTCAAGAATTTCATTACCTATCTAGCAACACCAAGAGATCGAAGTCCACGTTCAACAAATTTATCAATTACTGAATGCACCTTATTTCTCATAGCTTTTGTGCATTTACATAAGACTCATTCACCAATATAACAAAGGACCTCACATATATGTGTAGTCTAACAGACATAGATATTAGAAGAAGCCTACAAATTTAATAATACAAATCTGATTAGAAGAATCCTGCATGAGTTTGCATCACACATCTGTGAAATTAAAATATGGGATGGATTTTCATCACACGTATGTGAAATTAAAATATGGGATGGATTTTCATCACAAATCATGAAATTAAAATTTCTTATCCACATTTACTGTACATGGCTATCAAAGGAATAGGAATGAACTCAGACAGAAAGAAAAGCTCAAGAAACAAATATACTAGTAAGCCTTGAAGTGCAATCTCCAAGAAGTGCAGTCTGTACTCACGTGCATGTAGGTATTCAATATAGACAAGTTAGTAGGTATGTTGAAGACACATACA
Organism: Taxus wallichiana var. yunnanensis; assembly: GCA_018340775.1. Classification (NCBI taxonomy): domain Eukaryota; kingdom Viridiplantae; phylum Streptophyta; class Pinopsida; order Cupressales; family Taxaceae; genus Taxus; species Taxus wallichiana. Next base: position 107,868,993 of record CM031236.1, read on the forward strand.
ATGTATCCTCACAGAAGTTACTGATTTGATTGGTAAGGTATAATTCAAATTTTTACAAGTTCACTAGTATACTTAAAATTCAAATCATAAAACAACCAATAAGTTCACTGGTAATGAAATAGCCAATAATTCATAAAATAACAGTCAATTTAAATCTATTTAGCCGGATAGGAAAAAAGTCTATTCTTTTTGTCCTCTTTTGATGAGGAACTATAATAGATGGTGCAACATGATAATCATCCTGAACTCTTATCTGTTGGATTTCTAGGTTGTTTTCCAGATGAGTTGCAAGAAGGTCAATCGATTCATTTTGTCCAACAACAAAATCATCACATCCTTCTATGGCATCTTCATGTTCACTGTCAGTTGCACCCTTTAAGGAGTTTGATTGTTGCACATCCTATTAAACAACATACTTTAGTTAATTAAATTACCACAACATTGATACTTAAATGTTTTATTATGTCATCAAATACTATAATAAAATTACCTCAGATTCATGCTCAATGACCAATTTCTCCCCTCGATCTATCATATGTTGTCGGAGGCCTTGGGAACCATGCATTAAAGCATATTTCAGATCTTCATCTAAAGCTTCCTTTTGAAATTGGTGAACCTAAGTGTACAAAGACATTTTAATTTATCAAGTATCATTTGTCATCCAATACATTCAAGTCATCAAAAAAATATAAAATAAATAAATGAAATTATTCACTTACCAAGCTCCCATGAATACTATTATACCCACTCCGACCCCAATTTATGGGACCCAATACTTATGAACCTAGCTTGGGTAGCCTTTGTTGTATCGCGAAGGCGTCTTTTACCTCCTTCTCGTGCAGATGGCATGTAGTTTGGATTTTTGAAGGAATTTCTCTTGAATTTGGCATCTTTGATAAGCTCATCCCATGTTGTTTGGTTAGTGATCCAAGATGGTCGAGATATCTCAGGTTATTTCTTAGCTTTGATCTTATTTTGTCTCTTTTAGAAATTATGAATTTTTCGTGCATAATCCATTATGAAATCCTTGTTAAAACTGGGATTTCCAATCTCTTTATGACATATTCAAAGAGTTCATCTTTTTATAATTGGCTTGATTTCTCCAATCCACTTGTATGGTATTTCCAAATAGGCATTCTCACGATGAAATAGAAATTGGAAAAATTTCAACCCCATTTCATCTTTTAAGGAATTTCCATCTAAGGTTAACAAGATTGTAACGTCTTTCTTTCCTTTTGTGTTCACCTTTGTGGAGATTGTTACAGATCGTAGGGGTCACTGAATAGCTTCCCCTATAGGTATATTAGGGCATGCCATTTTATTCTGTATGTATAGAGCATGAATGTTTGTTAGGACTATTGTAAACCATGCAATATGAAAAATTGTTGTTATGATTATTTTATAGCACATGAATGATAATTAGGACTGTTAGGAATATTTTATACATAATTAATTATCATAAGCATACCTATTCAGGTGCAGCAAGACCTGTACTTTCCAACAATGTAGACTCCAATGCATGAATTTGCTTAAATACTTCCTGTCTAACTTCATAAAATTCAGGAGTATCTGGTAGGAGCGTTAAAATTTTGGCTTGTGATTCTCTGATACTTTTCAAGGAAGCATGTTTTTGTGTTGGAGGGTGAATTCGGAGAGAACCCACACATGAAGGGTTACTCCTTAACTTTGTGCTATACTACGTGTTGGCATGCTTGACGAATTGTAATACTAAATGTTTCAATGTTGGATGTAGAAAGTATGGTATGGGATTTACTTCTCGACGACACTCTCATGTTAGAATTTTCTAGTGCATATGTAGATGGCCCACCACATCCTTCAAAATATCATAAAACAAAATTATTAATAGAAAAAAAAACTTCAAACTCTTGTTGCATGTAACATTGAACAACTTCACTAACAAATGAATAATAACATATGTAATACTAAATTTCCATTTCATTTCATGTATCAAAAATATATATATATATTCAAAAGGACCAAAATGAGTGCATCTTCATATAATCTTCAATAAGGAAATATTTAATGAAACAAGAAAACATGTGCAATGTATGCATTGACATAGAGAAAAAACATTAGCAATCCAATCATAAAATATATCAAATTGTGTTATGTCCTTACAATGATTTTAAGGTTTTCATTATGATTAAATAAAATCATCTTCATCTAAATTACAATTTCCTCATCTGGAGGCATGAATACACCATAATTAATGGGCACCAGATCCACAAATAAAGTAATACCATGGTTCTCATTATCTTCATCCCCTTCAGCCATAGGTAAATGATGATCAATAAACTCGTCATGTTCATGTATTTGATCACCAAAATGTTGTTCTTATCCTTATGGAACTTCATCTTGTTCATATTCATCATCAATAGTCATGTTATCATCATCCTCCACTTGGTCATCTATGTCTTCAAGTGGATCTTCTACCTCTTCAATTACATCATGGCCTTCTACATCTTTGGAAAAGGTGACTCTTCGTCCTCTTTGGATCATAATCTATAACAAAGGACTAGCCGGGTGTTCTAAATTTGGAACAAGAAATATTTGACTCGCATTGGTTTGGAAACACATAAGGTTCGTAAGTATATTCAAACCTCGGTGTATTTATCATATTGAATCCATTCTCATGCAACAAAATAGTTTTGTCAAGGCCCACTTCAATGAGCCTATACCATTCAACACGAAAAATTAACTTTTTTAAAAGATGTGAAATCAAGCTCTATTATATCCTCCAACACTCCATAATACCAAAGTGTACTCATGATTGTGTTTGTGTCATATGCATGTGAATGACACTCCACTTAAAATGGTGCTGAAATTCCACTATCATAAGTTTTCCGCTTCTCATTGATTTTCCGATTCAAAAATGATGACCACTAATCATCATTGCTTTGTAATATGTTACCTAAATGCATATGTACATATTATCCAATTAGATTCAAGGACATAAAAAGTTAACTAAATAGTTTCAACAATAAAAAAATCTTTAGATTTAACAATATTCATCATAATACTTTATTTGTATATTACCTCCCCATTTATAGATCCTTTAACGAAATCTACTTGTTTTTTTGTCATTGCTTTCATTCCCTTGGTTGCCTCATGTTTAACATTCTTCTTTAACCAATGCCATGAGCATCTATGTAGCCATTTTCTTTCATGGCATGCGGAAGACCTCTATTAGAGTTTTTACCATGTCTATATATATATATATATATATATATATATATATATATATATATATATATATCAGCCCATGCCTTCACATCTTCTATTTTCTTTTGTTCAACATACTTCTCCATCCATTCTAACGTAAATTTAGAGTTGTAGGCATCATACAAATGCAATTACTCCCACTCCTTAACATCTACAACAAAAGCATTTAACTAATCATTGATCCAACCATTCTTTAAAGGATGCATCAAACAATACTTAGGATTTAAAAACTACTACTAACATTTAAGATTACCTTTTATCCTCTTTGAAGTTCCTTGACCCTCTAGTTTTCTATCTCCAATGGATTGAGGTTGTTGTTCATCCCATAATCTTGGAGCCTCCAGATGCAATTGAGGCAAGTACTCGGAGTAAATGAACCATGGTTTGAAAAACCATGTACCCTTCAAGCATAGAACCTTCAGTCGACCTCTTTACCTCACAAAATGTTTTAGGAAATTCATATATCTATCTACAAGCCACATTGTTCAATCTCTTCTACCAGGTGTATAAGGTAGTGCTCTTGAGAATTGAAGAAACTTGGAGGGAAACACATTTGAATGTCACACATCAAAAGAGCAACATTCCTCTTCCAATAGTTCAGCTCATCTAGATGTATCTCTTTAGGTGATACCCACCTATAAATTTTAGTAACAAGCATTAACATATCACCAGTTATAATATTTGCAAAATATATGTTAAAACAATTATAAAAACATTGAAAATGATATTTATAGAAGGAAAAAATTTAATTATTGAATAACAAATGATGGTTTATAATACCTCAAATATTTGGACAATTTGTAAATTATTTGTGCAATGTCATGGTTAAAAGTGATTTGTATTGTTGTAGGAAGCACATACTACAACAACATTGAAAAATAGCGTTTAAACTATATATTATCTTCTACATTACTAATATATTGAAAATTTCAATTCTACTACCAAGAAATATAAGATATCATGAATTAACTTTATCCAATTATGCCAATCATGTGTTTTTATTCCAGAAAACTCTGAACCATCTCTTGTGAATATGGGTTTTAATGTCACACCAAAACCAATTGGAAATATTATGGAACACATAATATCAAACATATATTGTTTCTCCTCTGCTGTAAGAACACATGGCGCAGGATCATATGTGTTATTTTCCTCTAACCACGTGTTTGGCATCATATTGATGGTTTTGAGGTCCTTCTTGAATTTTATTTGGTCTTCATTGTTGGTTCCCTTTAGATGTTTCCATAAGCACTCTCGCCACATTTTTTCCAATATGCATTGTATCAAATAGATGAGCTATTGGGAGATGCTTTTAATAATCTAACTTATAAAACTTAGATAGTCTTTTCATTCCCAATGGATAAGCTCTCCCTTCCTTTTGTCATATGTTGATTTCCACCTCAAAGGGTTCATCCTTTTTGGCCACCTCCTTTCCTCTTCCTTTTCATCGAACTTATTTTTCTCATGCATGCGATAACGATGGTTTTGAGGTAAGAAGTGTCTGTATTCATCGTAGATGGTTTTTTAATATCCTTTGATTGCTTGATACAATTTTTGGCCCACATGATGGACAACCATGTTTCCCTTTAGTCTGTAGGTCTAAAAAATTAGTATGGAAACCATATTTAATTAATGGGCAAGCAACATAAATATAATGATTACAAATGAATATGATAAATAGATTACCACAACACACGATAGCCCCGGAGCATCATGAATTGTATACATAAGTATTGCATGAAAAAGGAAGATCCTATCATTGCTAGGTCTCGATACATCATACATGTTGACACCCTTCCATAATTCACATAGCTCATCAATGAGAGGCTCCATGTATGTGTCCATATCTTTCACCTGGTGTTTTCCTATGAATAAAATGTGAATTAAAATTTAAATATATTCATGTAAATGTACATCATCTTCAAGAGAACATAACACTAAGAAGTTCATATACCTGGTATTATTAGAGTTAGCATTGCATGCTCTTTTTTCATTGCCATCCAAGGGGGAAGATTATTGTTAACAAGGAAAACTGGCCAAATAGAGTATATGTTGTTCTAAGATCTCCGAAAGGATTGACACCATCCATTTCCAATGAAAGTCTTGCATTCCTGACTCATTTCTTAAATCAGGCAATTTTCTTCAATCTCCCTCCATTATTTGCTATCAGCCACCATACACATGACACCATCTTGGCTCCTTCTTAGTGCATGATAGTCCATAATTTTTGCCAAATATTTACATTTGAACATCCTCTCAAACCTCGGTTTTAATTGAATGTGGCATAGAACCTTATAAGGAACTTTCTTGGACACTTGATCTTCATGATATCTATTGGTGAAACATATTGGGCATTGTTGTAAATTTTCATTTTCACCATAGTATAAGATATGGTCATTTGGACATGCATCATATGTTTTGTACTCCATTCCAATGTCTTTCATTGTTGAAGATACTTCCTTTTGTGAATGAGGCATCTTATTTTCCTTTGGAATTATCTTATCTGCCAAAAGTCTACATAAAACAACAAAAGATCTTTATATTATTCACTATACACAATATTCAAAACTTGAATGACATGGAGAGATATAGTTTAGAGGAGTTTAAAATATACCTCAAGATATCAGTGAAGCATGTATTCATCATTCCATGCATAACTTTCAAGTTCAAAAATAACATAAGTGTTGCCAATACAGACAATTTTGCATTTGGGTAAAGAGGTGTTCTAGCAAGTTGAGTTAGGGGCGAATCATCAACTTCTTCAACATATGTGTAGAAATCTTATAAAAATTCATTCACCCCATCCTCATTTAATTGAGAAGTGGTATCGCCCATATATGTGTCTTCTCCTTCATTGTGAGTGTCACTATCATCATTGTCATATGCCCTTTCATCAAAATTATTATGAACTTGGATTGTCTAAACATTACAATATCATTTAAAATAGTTAATAATAATGCAATATGAAAAGTTTATATTTTTAATAACAAGCATTTATGAAATTTAATTATAGTATACCTCTTCTATATAAACTCCATACTTCAACCTATGGATACCATCAACGCTTCTTCTTGAATTTTCTATTTTTGCACTTTTCACAAGTACATTATATCATTTCATTAAAATATTCATTTGTCCTGGAGTAGGTCTTGGTACATGTTCATCTCGAACATTCGGATGAAGATATACTATTTTCCTACATAAATCATATACTTTAAATAATGAGCATCTACCTCTCAACTTGAGACTTATATTTTTATAGTTTGGAAATGGGTAATTCCGTTATGATGTTTCCATAAACTAAAACATCATTAGTTTGAACTATGAGATCATTTGTGCCATTATATATTCCATCTACTCATGAAAATTACGGTCCTTGTCCCTTACTTATCCATTTTTGTAAGCTAAAAAGGGTCCATTGTGAGTGTTATTTAAGATCTAAGTATTATTAAAAAAACTCATGACTATGATAATATTAATCTTCATTGAGATTCAATTCATTAAAGAAATAATAAAAGTGGCAGAAAATGAAAGTACCTATCTTTCCATTTTTTCCAAGAATAGTGGCTAATTTGGTAATAGTGTCCTACAAAAAAAGTAACACTTGTGATAATAATACAAAAAAATATTTTTAAAAAATGAATAAAAGTATTTGCACGTTCTAATTATTTACCAATATATCTAGGACTAGAATGTCATCTTATCTTACCTTCTTGCACTAAAGCCACTCCACACCAACTAGAGCAAGAGAAGACAATGAAACCTTGAAAAAAGGAAAAGACAAAGAAATTAGACAAGGAAAAGCAATCTAATTTATTAAAAATGAAAACAAAATAGCATGAGAAGGTCCACATATTCAAAACCATGCTGCAATAAGACCTACGATAAGTGCCTTGAGAAGAGGCTTCTCCTGCCCAAATGTACAAGTCAAAATATTTTAATTCCTTTTTCAAATGAAAGGAGGGAAGAGAAGCCTCTTATCAAGGCACGTATCTTGTGATTATATATTATAATGACAAGAGATTATTCTACTTTATTATTGTGTTACTCCACTTAATCTTTTCAAATATAGCCTTTATTTCTGATCTTAGAATTTTCCAAACCCAAGAATAAGTTACAGTGTGCTCAGCTGTAATGTATTATAACATTAAAACTATACTAACAAGGAGTAACATTAATCAAACCTAAAGATAGTTTGGGTCAGAATAGTAATCCAAAGAAAGTAGGAAAAATATTGTAGAAACCAAGAAATATCAGGCTAGAAAGCATCCTGACCACACAAATACTATGGTGGGAGTTCATCCACTCCTGTCCAAGAGTCCTAATTGTGATTATAGTATTCTTTTTTTTTCCTTTAAAAACTGAACTTATACATATTTGCACTTTTGCCCCTCATTGTTTGGCACTATCTAAATGACATTCTCAAAGAATTTGGGATACATGGTAATGTTTGCACTATCATTTGAATGATCAAACAAATAAGAAACGTGCTCTAATTAGTTTAAAGGAGTGATTCTATGTATTGGTAGGAGGTGATTTATGTATTGTATGTTTGCATCAATGCTAGTGTAGTTTCATCCATTTGTGCAAGTAGTCAAGCATATATATATATATATATATATATAGTACTAAGTTGTGACAGTCACTATGGGGTTACTTGAGAATGAGAAGCAACCAGTGAGTTAAGTGCCTATTTGGAAGGCTAACAGAATTAGGGTATAAACAAAGATCATGACTCAAAGGTAAACCTGAAAACACTATAACAATCTTGCAATGAAGGTTTGAAGAGATCAAAGATTATAGTTGTTGGTCTATGTTTAATGAAGGCTATCAGGTGAATCATGAAGAAGAGGTGCAAAGGTTGTTGTTAGAAGATGATGTAGCTCTCATTGTAATTTTTTTGCTACTTAAAACTACAATGTTCAATTTTAGACCAAAACAAAGTAAAAACTACAATGCTCATAGACAATCAGGGAGCACCTGAGTAATGCCTAGTATTTACTGAGTAATTTCAACTAATTACTCACCATTACTTGTGAGTCTGATCTTGTTACTTGGCTCACGAGTAATGGGATTTTTACTCCATTGCAAAAAGAGTGGAAAACTCTCACTATTATTATGTGAGTTCTAAAATTATTGAGGAATGTACCCAAAAATTTACAACAATTTGTAGGTAAGCTTCTATAGGTTTTAAGTTTTAGATTTCAGATTTTGGCTATTTCACTTTATCTTTCTTTTGCTGGTTTGATGTTTCTATTTATCATTTTGTGAGATGTTTTGTGCCTTCCTCTATTCTTAGATTCTATTGAATACTCTTTTGGATGCATATATCAAACAAGGAATGAATGTGGAGATAGAGAAACTGGTGCAGGAGATGGTAGACCTGTGGATTGAGCTAGATTCAGTAACCTATGGTATGTTGATTGATGGATTTGTCAAAGTGGGCAAGCTAGATGAGGCCTTAAAATATTTTAAGATAATGACAGAAGTTGGATTTAAGCCAGATATTGGTTCCTACAACAAATTGTTCAGTCACTTATGCAATGATGGAAAGCTTTATGAAGCTAATAGGATTTTTCTGTGGATGGTGGATGGAGGGAAGCTCCCGATGTTATGTTATGACATATGATATATTAACAAAGGAATTTAGCATAGAAGGGAGAGTTGAGGAGATAAAATACTATTTTCAGAAACTTGCAAAGAGGATCAAACTGAGCGAGGAACTTGTGGCTCGTATCAAACTATAGGGACATAATCTATTTGGTGAAGAAAATCCAAAGATAGAACCTGGATTGGCTACTTAGAAATTTCAGAGGATGGATGTGTGAATCTTGTTTCTTGACGTTTTAGTCTTGTTGAAAGATCAAGCTTTTACTTGAATGGTAACATTTTTATTTTGACCACCCATCTGGAAAAAGAAGAGGAACCTATTGGGAAGATGATTCTCCAAAGGATTGATTCAGTTTATCTCTGTCTTCACCAACATTGCAACCCCCTCCAGCATTTTCAAGGTATTAGAGTTTCTACACTCTTGTAGAAGGCCAACTTGTCTACCCTCTGCGCAAAGCATTAACAAGTAACATGCTCACATTGTCTGTTTGTACAACAAATCGCCATCCCCATGCTGAGTAATAATTCCTTGAGATGAATGGATTCCCTACCACCTTATAGCATAATCATGTGAGGATTATGCTCTGACCAACCTCCATGCATTTAAGAGGCAAGGACTACAGTGCTGCTTGCTGGTGAGGGCTGAAAACCCTAAGCAAAGGTGATCCTTATCTACCACACACAAATTCCATGGGATGCACACTCTGCACCAATGACAGAATTAATAAAAATCAGTATTAATTTATTCTGATTTTTAAGGGAATTTTGAGGCACCCAATCAACTAGGCAACAACTGTTGCAGACCATATGGAGCACTAAAATCACTTCCATGGTCGCTCCTTGTGTCATCATTGACACTGAACACAGGGCACATTACATTATTCTTTCCCATTCCATAAAAATATGAAATATCCCAAAGAATGCATCTGAGGAAAAGGCCAAGGAGGAAGTTTGTGTATAAGCAGCGAATCCATGAAAAAGAAAAGAAAGCTACAGAGGTAGATGCAACTAGGAGGAAAACAATGGAAGTGGAAAAATAAAAACAAGAAGGCTAAAGGAAGATGAAAAGAAGGCCAAGGTTGAGGAAAAGCTCATGAACAAAGGAAAGCCAAGGAAGAGAGAGATTTGGGTAATGAAAACACAAGGAAAAGGATAAGAAAGGTTATCACCTAGGTCTAAAAGAGATGTCAATTGTAGAGTTGATGGTAGCGTTGATAGAGATTTTGTTGGCTTTCCACCCTCAGAGAGGTCTAAAGAGATGAAGGAGGGAGTAGATGAAGTGAGAGGGATTGTGCTGCATCTTAAGGTAATAGTGGCCGGGAAAAAGAGAAATTACAAACTAAATCTGAGAGGGGCAAGAAGTAAAAGAACATTTTTCCAGGGACAAGATAAAAGAAGTAGAATACAACTCCAAATCATAAGAACAGGCTCTCAGATCAACAAGACCATGTTTAAAAAATCACATATTGGAAACAAAACCTTTCATGTTCATGTATGTTGAACAGAATGAACAAATCAACATATATTCATACAACTAACAAGAGTTTCATTCCAAATGGGACTTGGTCCCCTTAAATAAATGAAAGGGGTGAAGCTTGGTGCATGTTTTAGCCAGCTTTGACTCAATAGATACCTCACATATAGGAACTAATCATTAATAATGTCACTATAAAGGCATAATTGTTTTGCATACATCAGAAATAAAAATAAAACACAAGGCTGTAAGACTGCATTAGAACATAGCCAAATTCATGTTGAAGACACACTGAGGTCCTGGTATTGACCACCCAAGGATGTAAGGCATCTGAATTGCAAGCTCTAGAATATTGAATAGGAAGTTTGGAAACGGTCTTCATAAGTAAGAATGTGCATTAGTTCCATAAAAATATGAAAATTTAAGAGAGAAAACTAGACCAAAACTTAATAATTCTCTAAGAACTCAGGATGCAATCTCTTCTAACACAAAAAATGCAATGCAAACAGAACTAGGAAAATATTTTAGAAGACTAAACTTAAACAAGAATATCATAAAAACGTGCATATTACACATCAGATCATACTCAAAATTGGGAATTTTAAATACAAGTAGTAACCCCTACAAAAATCTTGGTTTGTCTATTTCCCACAACATAGAACACTAGCCAGATGTTGAGGGAGGAAATTTACAGGAATACATTTACATTGAATAACCCTATTATTCCAGAGATTGGATAACCCTAATATTTTAAGGCCTCATCCAGTTTACATTGGGAAAGTTGGATGAGGCCTTAAAATATTTTAAGAGAATGATAGAAGCTATATTTAAGCGAGATATTGGTTCCTACAACAAATTATTCGGTCACTTATACAATGAAGGAAAGCTTGATGAAGCTAATAGGATTTTTCTGGGGATGGTGGATGGAGGGAAGCTCCCTGATGTTGCGACATATGATATATTAACAGAGGCATTTAGCAAGAGAAGGGAGAGCTGAGGATTATTTGTCCTCATGCTTATGAGGTAAGGTATATGACTTATTTTATGACCAAGTAAATGGTCTGATTTCTTGCTAATTTGGTTATGTACAAAAGCATGTGTTGAAAGTGTATTGCAGATGATGCATTGTATACTGTCAATCTTTTAGTGCATTGCATTGCTTGGTTTTTGCATAACATGGAAAGATTCTTTTGATTAATTTGCATGAAGGTTTGTTGCATCTTATTGGGATTGGATAAAAAATAGGAGTTCCCAGTGGGGTTGGATTAAAAGATAAGAGGATTAAATCAGAACCATTTCTATAAATATAAAATCACCCAAGCCTTGCAAATGGTAAAATTCAAGTGACCTCATGTGTGCTTACCCCAACACGAGCACTACCCTTTTATTTGAGAAATTAGCTAAAAATAGCGATAAGATTTTAGAGACAATTCTCTGCACAAAGATCCAAACCCTATTTATCATCCATACCTAAATGGATAAGACAAAGCCTCTTGTTGGGGGTAAGAAAATGGTAAAATTCCAGTGAAATATAGTGACTCTGGCGAGGACTCTTTGGTTGCATGCAAGACTTAGGGATTTGATAAGTTGAATAGTATGTCACAGTGGTATGAACCAGTTCACCTAAATAAGAGAATAAAACATAAATGTGTCTGATCAGGGTGATTGTCATCTCTGTTGGATAAGGGTGATTATGAAATTTTATTCTCGAGAGAGAATATGAGACTATGAAGAAACTAGTGATGTTGTAGAAGTATAAGTTATTAAGTATAATATTTTTCATGGTGAAAAATATAATTTCCAGTATCCAGTTTAAATAACTAATTTTTAGATAAAGATGTGTTTCTAAAAACCATCTTAATTAAGGCCATTAAATATGGTTCCTAACTACAATTAGAAATCAATAACTTGCCAAGACACTATTCAGACAGATATTGAAAAGTATTTCCTTCCATTAATAGAAGATATAATGTTCAGTGTTCTTTTCGGCACATTTAAGGTTGGACCTCTTATCAACAATGTGATATGAAAAACAAGTTTACCTTGTCAATAATTCCAAACAATATAATATTCTATATGGAAATTTTGGGCAGTTGAGGGTTTCTTCTCACTAGTTATGGGTCATATCCCTTATGGAAATAGGAAATGGTTCCTTTGTTCTCTCTAGAGGTAAAGGCTAAAGAGAGCTTCATATTCAGATGCCAATGTTTATTAAAAGATCCAGGAAAAATATCAGTGCTTGTATAGAGATTCATAGATTTCACCATCCACATGCTCTTGGTAACTCAGGAGGAACCCCACAAAGAGAGCATGAAGGAAACTTGGACTGCATGATCAATTCTAGGAGCATCTCAATGCCTAGGTTTCTGCAATTCTGCCCTCACCTTTTGGTATGGAGGACATATTCTCACTCAGGGATACATCACATCCACAGAAATTTTCAAAACATTTAGAAGTGGGGAGTATGACCAACAACATTGCCAAAGGCTCTGATACGGTGGAATTTGTGTTTGACATTTTGGACAGGGAGAGCAACATAAACCCTGATCATGAAAAGGGCCAGAAACATGTCAAAATAGAAGGGAATATAGAAGTGAAAAAGGTGTATTTCACATACCCACCTTGCCAAAGGCTCTGATTCCACCGTATTAGAGCCTTTGGAAATGTTGTTGGTCCTACCGGGGAGCTCTTTTTGGCTGAACGCAAAACAAGAAAAACTCAAAAATATTTCCTTGTTTCAAAGAGGTCATAGAGGAAGTCCCGCCATGGCTGTGAGTTTATCCGTTGACAGCAATTCTGCCCTCACCTTTTGGTATGGAGGACATTCTCGCTCAGGGATACATCACATCCATAGAAATTTTCAAATCTTCCGTGTTTATGCAGATGCATTTTACAGAGTTGCAACCAAAAGAATAGCACTCCGACATTCCCATCTCCATTGCCTTCAAAAGAGGAGGATGATTCAATGTGGAGTTGGGTGGAGGAACAAGTCTCATTGATTATTGTGGGGTTGGGGTTGGGGATTGGATTTTTTGGAACTCTGTCAAAATTATTGGATGCTAAAGCTGCTAATGCAGGAAGATATCCATTCGATAAGCAATCCCGACATCTAAATCATGATAATTGCAACTACATCCAGAATAATCATAAAATGCATTATCAACGACAAATAATGTAAACCGATAAAATAAAAGAGGGCAAAATAAAATCATGGGTGGATACTTGCTCGGCCTAACCTCTTCTCACCTAAGATCTATAGTACCACGAGTTACTTGTCATTGTTTTGCATGTAGAGAATGAAACCGGTCAACTATCTCCCACCTACTTCTCAGCTATCGCAATAATTTTCCCTCCTTGTAATTAGCCACCACATTGTATAAGTGTGTATTTTTTTTAATTAAAAATTGATATAAAAGGTACCATAATATATGAGGGGTATTAGAGACAAAAATATGAGATGTGCATTAATTAGAGACAAAAATATATTTTTGTCTCTAATTAATGTCTCAAATGACCCCCCCTTGTAGTAGTGACTCTACTCATTAAAGAAAATTCTACTTCTTCTCATGGTTTACTACAAGTGCTTGGTCCATTGGTGGATTTATCCAGTGGAGCATCCAATTTTGCATCTCGTATCATGCCAATATACAAGTGGGCATACATTGAACTTCTCTCATGGGTCATAGTTCTATCGATTATCAACATCATCCCCATCATTATTGTCATCATCTGTGGGAACATCATCTTCTATTTTTACAACAGGTGACAAATCTACATCAGGTGAGTCTAGAGGAAGACACTCTGGTTCCTTCTTCTCAAAAAAATCAACATCTCTTGGTGTATACTTTTACGGTCGTTGGATCCATCCATATGTACCCAATAGTCTCTTCACTATATCCAATGAAGATGTTTTTGTGATTTCATATCCAACTTCTTTATGTTCATGCAGGTATGTGCATGCTTGCTTTGCACCCAAATACTCTAAAGTGTGCAACAAATGGTTTTCTCTTTGAACATGCTTTCTATGGCATTACTCCATCAAGAGAAACTAAGGGCACTCTATTCAAAAATATACAACTTTCTTTCTTACTTCTTCCCAAATTTCCTCTTCAATCTAGAATCATCGATCATATAATGTACCATTTCCATGTTAGTGCGTTTCATCTCTCAACAACACCATTTTGTTGTGGTGTGTGTGGAGGAGGCATATTTCGACAAATCTTGTGAGCTTGTAGGTAGGATGTGAACTCATTATTGGTGAATTCCCCCTCTCTCTTAGTGGATATTTCTAATTTGTTAACCAGGTCTCATTCTCACTAGCCACCTTATAATTATTGAAGTTCTCAAAAGCTTCAATTTTCTTCCAAAGATAATATATCCACATTTTCCTTGAATAATCATCAACACAAAGCATGAAGTATTGAAATCCAAAATCAATTGGTTGCATCACACCTCAAATACTGACATGAATCAGATCAATCTTACCATGAGCTTGATAAGTACTCTTCTAGAATGAAGCTTTGTGTTGTTTCCCTACTAGGTAGTGGGGAAACTTATCTATATCATTCTAGAGAGATGGCAATCCTTTTACTATGTTATACTCGAAAATTGTTTCGAGATACTTGAAACTGATGTGACCAAGTCTCCCATGCCACAGTTGTGCAAATGTAGAATTCTTAGCCATAAGTGTCTAATCATCTCTGTGGAAAAAATCAAGTTTGGAACATACGCCCCAAATTGGAGGCTTTTATAACTATTTACGATCCTCGTGATTTGTCTTGAATCATATTGCGAATGACTATCAAAGTCAATTTTAAAATTATGATATAGGATTTGGTGATTGATAGCATATTTTTGTGAACCAAGGGACATATAGTACATATTATAATCTACAATTCCGTTAACCAAGGGGTAGAGAAATGTTCTAAATCCCTTTTATAGTATATGAAGAATCATCACCTAACGAAACATTGGTTTTCAAAAGCGTGTCCGTCATTGTGGTAAACTAGTCTCTACAACAAGTCATATGTCGAGTGGATCTGAATCAACATACCATACTTCACTAGATGACGTGGAAGGTTCACTTGATTGAGTAATGTATAAGAAGTCTTCATCATTCGAATGTTCTTCTTACTCAACTATATTTCCTTGTTGATGGGGTGTTCTTCACCAGTTCCCCTTTTACGCCATTGATTTTAGTTTGAATTTCCCTTGTTAGATTACTAATTTGGAGGTCCAGAGTTAGTTGATAAACCTTTCTTGTATGTATTATACCAAAGTCTTTCAACTCATGTCCTTTTTGGTAGATAAGACATTTCTTATTTTATTGTTTGTCTCCATACTGGTGATGTGTTTGGGAATTTTGAGAGGAATTAGGTTTTCCTTTTTCTTTTGCTTTCCATTTATGATGCGAAGAAAGTGCATGCACCTCTTCGTCATCTTTGTTGTACATTGATTCTTCTTGTTGCGGTAGATTCACTAACTTCTTAAAAGAGATTATCGATCCAAAAATTTTAGTGTTGTCACAAAAATTTGATATGAAGGAGGGATTGCTCTCAGAACAATGGGAACAAGAGCTTCATTAGTGAAATCCTCTCCTAAGGATAGAAATGAAGCCCTCAATTATGAAAATTTTCTTAAAAAAGATTTAATTTTCTCATTTTGTTTGAATTTCAGTGTGTGTAATTGATTATGTAAATTCAATATTGTATTCTTGTTCTTTTCCTCGTACACTATGCTCAACTTATCCCACACTTCTTTGGCTATTTTGGCATCTCGAATGTGGGGTTGCACATCGTTAAAACTAAACAAGACTATCAGTTGGCCTTCGATTGGGCTTATCAAATTGTTGTTTTTGAGTTGTATCAATTGTTGATCTGGTTATAGAACGATTCAAAACATTCCAAATCTCTTCAAACTCAACCTATGTTTTGATTTTTGTCTTCCATGCTACATAGTTATTTCCTATTAGAAGTTTTGAATCTGGAAGAAATAACTTGGGGGCATGGGCTCCTTTTTCTAGAATCATCTTATAAAGGGTAAGGCTCTTATCACTCCAAGTATATGGTATCCCAATTTATATACCATCGATCTGGTATACCAAACCTTTACTGTATGCGTGTCCTTCGATATACCCATTGGTACGTTGAAAAAGCTTACCCTTTCTATATACTTGATAGTGCGTGAAAGATGCATTAATGTACGTGAAAGAATCCAATACATGGTACCAAGACAATAATGAAAGGGGTCATGTGTGATTATTGACACCGACTCAAAGAACTATCCTCATATGCGCGGATAACTTCGCTATGTACTCAAATAATTTCAGTGTCTTAATTTAAGTCAAGAAATCATTTGCGGGCGGATGGGAGGGCTCAAAGTGTGTGCACTTTGTCCTTATTACTCCCTGTCGATTTAAAAGGTTGATTCCCAAACGACGTTATTACAATTATATTAGGTGTTAAGTGCGGTAGTAGTCATGACAAATTTGCACATAAGCACTTCCTAGAGAGGCAATGTTTATACTCAACGTTGTGAATGAGATCTAACGATATCGTGAGTGATACATGATCAAAATTTTCACGGATTTTATTTACAATTATCTTCCAATTTTAAGTAGTTACAATGTTTGCGGTTGAATATGGCAACCTGCAAATTAGTAAAATGCACTTGAAAAAATACAAACACATCCAAAATGCTAAAAAAATTTAATGGAAGGCAAAATTTGTTTTGTTTTTCAAAGCCCTAGTATCCTTGAGCTCAATATGATGCTCAGTTCAAAAACCACAAAAAAATCTTAAAATGTAGTTTTTACGTACCCCCTTTGGAAAATGTTGATCAAAATGAAAAAATATTTGATAAGGGAGAAATGTTTTTGCCCTCTAGTAGGGTTTTCTCCTTTAAGTTTAGCTTTCATTTTAGCTATGACTAGGTAGTTCAGAGGGGTTTGTGCCACTAAATTTTCTGCAATAATTGGTGCGGGGAGGTCGGCTAAATTTTAATTGGATAAAAATAATGTAATAGAGGTTGGTTGAACCAAAGACCTCAACCTCCCACAGCTTTTGCGTAAACTAACTCAGCGCCTTATGCGCTGTGATAATAGAATAAAGAAAATTCTATATAAAATAACAAAATGGTGATTGAACTGTGAAAAATGATGACTTGGCTGCCTTGTTGAAGGTCCACGTGGAATTATACATGGTAGGAGTGAAGGCGGAATTAGGTTACGTGATGAAAAATGGGATCTAATATCCTTATTTCTTCCTCTTTTGAAGTCTTTCGCCACCTTGATATCTCCTTGTGATTTTTGTTGGCCACCATTTCTAATTGGTGTTTCCACAAGTCGAAGGTTTATTTCCATGCCGCTTTAATGAAAGAAAAGGGAATCAAATTACTGTTTGCTTTGATTTTGTTTGGCCGTCATTTATGATTTTTGCAGGGATGATCATTTGAGCTGGAAGATGTGTTTGATCAGGTGCGAGAGGATCATCTCGAATGGAGGCACGTTTCAATGCATACACGGGGTGGCTGGGTGGATCTTTCTTGCAACCCAGTCGATGATCCGTTAATGTGTTTACATAACTCACCAATGGCTCGGAGCAAGGGGGCAGACAGATCGAAAAAATCCGACCCTTTCTCGTATGCACAACTCGATCTGAATTGGCGGCAGGGTTCTAACTCGGAGGGCTCGGTACACGAGACAGGGGAGTTGTGTTGGAATGGATCGATGATAGCTCAAAGAGATTTTATGATAAATCTAAACTCGGCATGATTCCGTAAATGAAGAGCTCATTTCTTATCTCTATGTTGATGATGGCTCGGTGGAATGCCCTCACAACTTGCCTCTGTCGCTTTGATCAACCCGGATCCAATGGTGCTCGACCGCATAAATCGATTGTTTGTTGAATGGAAGGCTCAGTGGAGGGGTAAAAATAAAAACTCGACTTCAATGCAAAGCTTGGTGACACATTTTCCAACTCGATGGGGGCTCTACAACCAGCTTGGTTTGTGCCAACTCAGACACAATAAAATGAATCAACATGCTTAGACCCCTTCAAATATAGTGGGTTGTTAATATCTAAGATGGACAACTAGATTTAGCTATGAAACCTCTATTGGGGTTGGTTTTTTAATTTCTAAAACAAAAGTTTGCCTAGTGTAAGGGGCACCAGTGCAAAACAAAATTGCATTCCAAACACCTGGAATAAACAAGAGGTTGTGAGGAGTCGGGGATGGGGTGAGAAGTTGTAGGAGGCTGCCATGGCTCTCCAAATCTGGAAAATGTTTCTCCAAACTCCTCTATCTCTTTTTCTCTCACTTTCCACATCTTCTTTAATCACAGGGTCCAAATTAACCTCCACCGGTACCACATGTAATTAGCAAAGAGGACGGAAGCCTCGTGATTTAATTAATGTTCGGAAAGTCATTTATAATAATGTAGGATGCAATATTTATAGATATTAGACAACTAGATATAAACAAATAAATAAGTTGCACAGGTGCAACCGTGAAATAATACAAACAAATATATTGTTGAAACAATACAACAATAACCTCATGTATGAAATAAAAACAATATAAATGGTTATTAAATCATAACCATATAACAAAACTATTAAACCACCTATTTACCTAAGAACAATGCATAATTACTTTATAGTAAATTATTTTTACCCTAACACTTTTGGAAACTTAATTTTTTTCTTAAAACCCATTAAATTTTTGATATTTTATTGTTATGTTATTCACATTGTATCAACCATTTTTGATACTTAAATCTTGTTTGTCTTAAAACTTGATTTGAGTGTTGAAAGTGTGTTGTTACATACGCTGCTCACCTTGTACCAATCACATTTTTAATACTTAAATATTATTTGATCATAAATTTATTTAAGTGTTGAAATTGTTATTTTATGTGTGAAAATCATATCAACCCCATTTTAATACTTAAATATTATTTTCTCAAAACTCGATTTAAGTGATAAAATTGTGTTGTTGCATTTCTAACCATCCATTTTGACTATTCACACTTGCAACTTATTGTCAAAACCTTATTGGATTGTCAAAATTGTGTCATCATGATATATGTTTTCCTTAGATACCCTTTGAAAAATCACAATAAAATCCCTATAATTTTTAAATGTGTAGTTGGCCACTATTACGCTACTCTCAAATCGACATAGAACTTCTTTCACCAAGAAGGATTTCAATCAAACAACCTAGGTCTATGCATTAACATCAAATGATGCCCATCATGATTAAACCTCTATTGGTTATTTACACTAAGGAAGCCATTCCCTTATCCAATTCCCAACATTTATCTTCTAGTTCGCGGTATGATTTAGATTCTTCTAGTCTATGGTATGCTTCGATGGTTCTAGTCTATGGTAGGATTATAATTCTCCTAATATTTTGTATCCTTCTAGTCATATTCATCAGTCCTATTCTTCTTATTCTACTCATAAATGTTTTTCTTCTAATTTTCATCGGTCTCATGAGCATCATCCAATAAAATTTCTTGAAAGGAATAACTAGTCACTCAACGAGTATTTCCTCCTCTAAGTGTTTGTGTCACCAAAAATTATTCTAAGCATTCATCTGATTTGACCCCTTACTTGGAGTCATCTCTTTTCCCATGGGACCACCTTTATCAGTCACCTCAATGATGTGAAGATCACTATGATCCACCGACTTGCTAAACAATTCTCTTTTTATACTTGCACTATGTCATCTTTTACGAATACCAATACCAAAAATTCCAAATCCAAATCTAATTCTACTATTGATACATTCAAATCCAAATCTAGTTTTTCTCTTGATTCATCTTCTTCTATCAATAAAAACCAATTCTTATTAAGACCTTGAGCCCTTTAAACCATATCTTAGTATAATCTTACCAATCTTATAAAAACCAAAGTTTGCATCCACATAGAACAATTCACAATAAATAATGTGCTAAGATATATTATCAAAAGCAATATCCAATTCCTTTTTGGACACTAAAAGATCAAACCTTCCCATCATATCCATCATCAAACATCTTTTACATGTTCAACACTTGTTGGACACCTTTCTTCCAATCAACCTACTATCATCGACCAACAACAACTCATACTTAACAATTTCTTTCGGAATGAAGAAGTGATCAGATAATTCGTTAGAATACATGATGACATTCCTCTAGAGAAACACATGAAAGGATAATATTTTAACATTGATGCACCCGCGTATTGTGGGAAAGAGATTCGATCCTTTAATCGAGAAAACATAGAAAGATCCTATGATCATCAAACTTGATCCTCCACTTGTTCTTTCATATTCTCATTTCCCATTACATGGTGAAATTACAAGGTCTATCCTAAATTCCCCTCCCATCTTCTCATTACCCAATCATTCCTACATATAACAACACCTTAATCAAAATATATCCTTGGGTCACCTCTAGGTATCCCTTCATCTTATTCAATATGTGGGACACCTCAAGGTAGTCCATCTTCTTCTTCCCTTAGGTCACATCCTAGTAGCCCATCATCATCATTATCATCAATCCTTGGCCCACCTCTTAGTAGCCCATTATATTCTATACTTGGGCCACACCCTATAAGCCCTTTATATTTTATACTTGGGCCATGTCCTTGAATCCCTTCATCTTCTATAATTGGGCAACATCCTAGTAGCCCTTTATCATCTATAGTTGGGACACATCCTAATATCCATTTATATTCTATCATTGCGCCATGTCCTAGTATCCCTTTATATTATATTTATGAGACACCTCTAGGTAGAAATGTTTCTTCTCTTTATGGGACACCTCTCACTAACCTCATTGTCATATTCTATCTATGGGACACCTTCGGGTAGCCCATTATCTTCTATTCTTGGGCCACTTCCTAGCCCATTACCATCAATTCTTGGTTCAACTCCTAAATCATTCCCTTCCATTCTTGGACCATATCATATTCATTCATCATATCATCCCTTTGTCAACAACCGTGGCAAGCCCACCATCATCACTACCACTCCTATTATTAATCGAAAACATCCAATTTCTTCTCTGTCACTTCTCGAGATAAAAAAATCACACATTATCTTATATGAAGCACCAATAATTTATTCATCTATCAAATAAAATAAAATAAAATAAATCCAAAGCTCCCAATAAATAGAAAACCCAAAATCCAAAAATCAAATGTGATTCAAAAATGCACACCAATGCAAGTTCCAGTATGACACACGAAGGCAAACAAATATAGATAGAGAAATCAAGCCCCCACATAAAAACCCCAAGTTTTAATATAAATCAAATTCACTTATAGAGTGTTATCTTACCATGATCATCGATATTGGAGATAATATAACTCTTGATAACTAAACAATCCTCGTCTCCCTCATAAAAAAAATCACAAACATTGTTATTGAATCCTATGATGTGGAATGAAATTATTGGTCCTAGCTTCCATATCATTAATCTTCATCTTACTCTCCTTTCATGGTTCTTCCCTTCTCAAAAATGTTAAAATCCATCAAAAATCAAAAATAAGAAAAGTTAAAATATTCAAAAATCAAAGGTACAAATATCAAACATTACAATAAGGTATTGCATGCACATGGATTTTGTTTTATTTCTTTCCATTCCTATGCAAGTCACCCACCATTTTCTTATATTTAGTGATCTTTTGGTTGGTATATTCATGTTCATTATACAATATTTATCTCTATGGTATCCATTTGAGCTTTGTATTTCGTCACCTTGTTAAATTAATTGACCGACCTCTTCAAGACCCTCTCATTGTCACATTTTAATAAAATTGTTGCAAAGAAATTTTGGCATATTTGTTGACACTAGCCAATGTCTTCACTACTGATGAATTCCACCTCCTTCCAACAAGCCATCAATGGTTCTTAACCCCTTATCAAAATAATCTAGAGAGTTGAAATACATTCTACAAAAACAAAAGCAATCAAAAATTCAAAAGAAAAAAGAAAATCAATATATGAACTCTCTCTATGGGTATTTCCCGTATCTCTACTAGGGCTATGGACACCTGGATGGAAGTAGAGAAATTTTATGATTAGAATCAAATACATCTCAGTCAGGGCTATGGATGTCTAGTTAGAAAAAGAGCAATGTATGGCTCCCCTTCAACCATCCATTTACCAATCACATTTCAAAATTAAGCATTCCTACACATTGGCTAGTTTTTCTCACTCAAAGTATATTAAATCTTCGCTTCAAGAAGTAATAAATTTTCCCATGCATACACTAGATATCTATGTGCAACATGACTTCTATGTCACCAAGTTTTTGTTTGGACCTTATTTAGACTCTTTTTTTAGTCCATATTTTATCTCATGATTTGTGCCTTTGGTTAATCAATTTTTTATCACTAATATTCTAGCTACTTTTTCCATATCCATCTATAACATTCACACCATTCTACTACTTCATTTTGAACATCTATGTGTCTAATATTTCCTTTTACCATGTTCAAAGTAAACATTTTCCCCATTTGAATAAACAATATTGTCCTTGTTTCTATCATGTGTTTCTTTGCCAACTTGCACTAGGGGCATGGACACTTCTTCTTAGTTCTTCATTGACTTTAGTTCATCATCTTTGTGAAACTAACCTGCTGGCCTTGCTTAGGATTATCTTATTCTTATATATGCATGTGATTTCCCATTTCTATATTCTCGTCTCTCACTGGGGAATATTTACATCTTTTTTTTTTCCTGTACATAGCCTCGAAAAATATTTAAACAACTGTAAAAATTCCCAAATCCTAGAAAATCCAAAAACATTGGTAAAACATCAAAAATCCAAACATTAGTAAAAGTAAAAAATCATAAAATTTGAAAACTATCCTACAAAAAATCTTACTTTAGTTCTACTTTGTTCTTGCACATGACATGTCAATCATCTTGTG
Source organism: Taxus wallichiana var. yunnanensis (assembly GCA_018340775.1). Taxonomy (NCBI): domain Eukaryota; kingdom Viridiplantae; phylum Streptophyta; class Pinopsida; order Cupressales; family Taxaceae; genus Taxus; species Taxus wallichiana. Next base: position 107,892,246 of record CM031236.1, read on the forward strand.
ATCTTACTTCAATAACAAAGCTAGTTTTCTTGGTGTCTTTCTTCCCAACATATATCATTTCTCGGGGTAGTTTCATAGTGCGCGTTAATTTTTCATGTGACTTATATGTCCTTTGTCTATTCCAATGCACATATCCTTGTTTGGGGTATTATTTAAATCCTTTTCATATAACTTGAACATTTGGGAACTAAAGTTGGATAACCAAAACATTGGTACAACTTTTTTTTTATTAAGGGTAAAAAGAGGGTTGAGGGGTCCCTACCCCATTACAATGAGTAGAAATGGAGACAAAAATATATTGATGAGGAACACATAGGGCTGCCTCTTCCAATAGCAAAAAGAAACAACAAAAGAAGGTCAAAATAACAACAATAATAAACACAAAGGAACACTAGCCATGAGGCTTTTTCCCATGGGATCTGAGATGCATCTTAAGGGATTCATTTACTTTCCCTTTCTTTCTTCTTCTCACAATAGACCAAACATCACCAGTGTTTGGATTAACATTTTCATTTGTGTGAACCAGAATACAAATTTCAATATTTTTTCCACCCACCTGATTAAGGAGCACCGAGGAAGGAGGAAGGGACAAAGCCCCAATTGTGCAAGGAAAAGGATCCTTCTCTATAGGGGTAGAAGAAGGGGTGGCCAACTCTTATACAAGAGCCGACACTTCCTCAAATGCAGATACAACATCAAACTCATAATCATAGTGACTGTAAACAACCAAATGGCTAGAATCAACATTCTTCCACCATGAAGTTTGATTATTAGTCTTTTTCTTCCCAAACTTGTAGTCCACCGCTAAATGGCCTAGGAAAAAAAAGTCCGACATCTGAAGGGGAAGCCTTCATAGTCAATGTTTTGAGTCTAGATCCTATCCTCAACTTGAAGATCAACGAAGCAGGGAAATCCATTGAAGTGTTCATATCGACCAAGATGCGAGCATACGTAGTATACTCATATAAGGTCATCTTTGTGTCAATAGCCAGTGTTTTGCCTAAAGAATCCCCAATAGAGGTTAAACATTTCTCACCCCAAAACTGGAGGGGAAGATATGGAAAACGGATCCAAACAGTCTAATTAGGAAAGTCTCAGTAATAGGGTTGAAAAGAGGGAACCATGGCTTCATAAGCAAAAAATGGTTTTGATAATCCCACAATCTATCGAGAATCAAATCTCTATCAGTGGTAACATCAAAGACAACTACGAAGAAGCCCCTAGATGTGGGGTAGATGTCAACTTTACCTTCCATAAGCGGCTTCCAGGAAGAGGAGATCCAATCATGGAGAGCCGGAAGGCCCGGGCATATATTGTTGAATCTACAACTTTCATGAACAATGTTTGTTTGAGTATTTTATTTATGCTTGTTTGTTTGCATTCCTTCTTGTGTACTTTCTCATACTACATTAATTTCTATATTTTATTTAATTCATTTCTTTAACATCGAATAAAAATTAATATTATGGTTTCTCATGTCATTCTATCATTTTTTTGTATGATTATATCAAATAAAAAGTCACTTTTGAGCCATATGGTACGTTAGCTATGTCGCGATCTTCCAGCTTCCCCATCTCTCTTATCTTCCATTCAAATTGACTTTCTATCTATCATTTTCTTCCCTCCCCATCCTTTTTCTCTTCTACATGAAGAGTCCTAGGACCCATGTTTTAAAATCGATTAAATCGAGCAATGGCCATCCGTGCCCAATTTGAGTCCCCATCACCACAAAGTGTATTATTATTTTTTACGATAAATTTTCTTCTTATTTTCATCTGTGAATCGACATCTTTTATAACACAATCGACACTCGAGGGGGCATCTCCCATTCTAATTATTTTTCATTTACCCTTACAAAATTTAATTGTCTGTGATTTTCTAATATCTTTAAAGTGTCATCGCTTGCACTACACCACATCAAAGAGGGGAAAAAGTAGACACCTAAATCTAAATATGTATTTTTAACACTAAAATTTTACTAATTACCTTTCTTCCCATCGTTTCATTATAATTAGTGTTATTCGACTAATTGTCTAACATTCCCCTTCATTTTAATCAATTAACGACACTTTGTTAAGTAACTAGACTTCCCCCATTGTGGATGCCAAATAACTAAACCTTGTTAGTTATAATTATATATTAATCAATAAATTAACCATTATTAATTAATTAAGCCTTTTAATCTTCTATTTAATCAATAAATCCTCTTCTTGGTCAAATCTCACTTTCAAACCCTTCAAATTCTACTAATTTCCCTCTAAATCGTCTCCAAATGGCTTCTATAATCTTAATTTGGCCTATTAATTAATCCTAGTTTATTAATTAAATCACCTCCAACTCCTATGCGTTGCTAATATTTAATAAATCTCTTCTAATAAAACTTATCCCTTTCTAATTGTACTTTACCCGTATCCCACATTCACTAGGTTACATGTTTCTCCAAATCTGAAAGCTATATTAGAACCTAATACAACTTGTCCAAATTTATACCATGTATTTATAGGACATCTAAATATGATAAGAGCACTTCAATCATGGAAGTGTTATTGATCAAGCAGACCTTTTCCCCTTTCTACTTGGCTAAGAGTAGTAATGAATTCATTTAAAAATATAGTGATTACCAAATTTCGTAAAAATGTTAAATTATTATTGGTGGATTATTATTGATTAATTTTTAAGTATTATTATATATTATTTAAAGTATTATTATTGTTTTTCAATTAAATATGATTATTATTACTAATTAATTAATTAATTTTATTTTCTATTATAGTTAAGTAGTATTATTAATTATATATAAATAATTTATTATTATTAGATATTATTGATTAATTAATTAATTTTATAAATATGTTGATTACTAATTTCATAAAAATTTAAATTTGCAATATAATGATAAAGTAGTATGGTTCTTTGTTAATTTAAAATGATTTTTTCATTTTGGCTATATTTTTGGCAAGATACGTTTGAAATGTATAGAATTTTGTGTTCTTTTAACAATTATTAAAAATAATTTTCATTTTCATGTGAGATATTAATGAAGAAAGTATTTTAAATATTTGAAGTTAATACATGTTTTTACTTGTGCAACATTTATTACAGGTGTTTTTTTTTTCAAATTTTAAAAATTTAGTGCTTTATTTTTGGGCAGAATTCTTAATCTATGTTTACATTATATAAAAGTTTATTTTGAATCATTCAAGTTTCATTTATTTGTTTTCTTATAACCAAGTGTTACAGGTCAAGCACAATATTCAAATGTTTAAGAACACAAGTTCTTATGGTGAATATATAGTTACATACAAGTATATTCTATAGATAATCGAGTCATTTCTCAAGTAAAATATATTCCATGTCTTTTACTATATCTTTTTTAGCATTTTTATATTTTTAATAACAAAAACCCATAAAATAGAACATTTATTTTCTATAGAAAATAAATACATTTTTATTTTCATTAAATTATTAAACTTGAGTGTAAACAAATAAAAAGATGTCTGCTAGTTTCGTTTGATAATTACCTGTAAATGTCTATAAAATATGTTTCCGTTTTATCTCATTCTCTGAAACCATTTTCTGTTTCTCTTCAAATATCATTCGTTCAAATAAATTATTACAAATAGAATTTTATTTCTTTCACATTTATCTATAATAAAAAGACAACTTAAAAAGACACTTACGTACTAAATATTTCTTCTGATAGAATTCAAAATAACTATCCTTTTCCATCGCCACCTTTTTCTTTTTCTATGCCTTGTAAAATAGTTAACAAAGCCAATTAAATAGAACTGTCAAGTTTCTTCTTATCACCATTCCCAATTAAATATTAGATATATATGAAAATGAAATGATCATGTATATTCGTTATTATTGATTTCAAATAGACTGAGAAATATGCTTTCTATTATGTAGAAAATGGAAGTGTGTCTTTTTATTGGTGCTTTAGAATTTTAGAATACTTTAGAATATTAAAATAATTCAATAAAAGTTATCAAATACACTTTGAATTATGTTTTTCATTTTTAGGCAATGGAAACTCCTCTATTTTATTGTTGATTTAGAATATTAAAATATTATTGAATATTAAAATAATATAATAAAAGTTATTAAAATGAAAACGAATACAATTAATCATTTAGTTATACATCATTTTTACTATAATCAAATATAAAAAAATCAAATTAATTTAGACTTTCTTAAATGTTTATAGAAGTATTAAAATAATTAAAAATAAAATTTACAATATAATTATATGTAATTTACAAGGATACTACCATTGGCTTACTAAACGCATAGGATTTGGAAAGGTACTAAAATGACTATGTGTTATGTTTGATATTCCAAATATGAATGATGAAACTATATGTAAAGTAAATACGTAAACTTATATTCTTGATTTATCTTTCCTATTTGAATTAAATAAAACAAAATTTATTCTATATCTATATTTTTCTTATTATAGTAAGTTTTATTTGTTCTTTATTTATATGAAAACATGAAGGCCTAATAGTATCTTCCTATAATCCCGTTATAAACAATTTCATATAAGTATCTTCCTAATTATTTATATGTGTTGCTTTCACAAGAAACTTCCTCATTCTTCAAGTATTGCCTATATGAGAATAGACATATACCCATTCTAATCATTCTCATACATTTATCTTTCTCATTCATTCTATATTACCTAAATGAGAATGGAGATATACCCATTCTAGACATTCTCATATAAATATCTTCCAAGTTTTGTTTTGAATCCATATTATAATGGCATTCTTATAAATTTTAATTGTATTCATAATTTTACTATATTTTCATGCCTTACCCATTAGGTCTTCATGTTTTCATAGAAATACAACAAAAACTCTTACTACACTATGGTTCATGGGAGGTAAAAACTATAATGATGGGGAAGACACGGTCTTGACCCCTTATCATTATACCTAGTTTAATCATCATTTGGAATCTATTGGGTCAGTTTTAATCATCATTTAGAATCCATATTATAATTGGATTGTTGTCACTTTATATTTTTGTGATAATTTGAGACCCTAGTTGTTGGGAGAAATCAGTAAATTGAACTTTTCGTTGCCATTAAAATTTTGGTGCATATTGTTACATAAAATAGGAGATATTTGGAAATAGTGTTTAATAATCATTTAGAATTAATGTTATATATAAATTAATGTAAATTTTTCTTGTATTCGTAATTTTGAATCATTTTTAATCCTTACAAATAGGTCTTCATGTTTTCACAAAAATAAAACAAAATTTTTACTATAATCCGGTTTAAGGAAGTTAAAAATATATAATCATGGGGGACACATAACCAACCCCTTATCATTGTATCCACTTTAATCATCATTTGGAATCCAATGCATCAATTTTAATCATGATTTAGAATCCATATTATAATTATATTATTGTCAATTTATATTTTATGTACGAGGATTTGAAACCCTAGAAGTTGAGAGAATGTTTGAAATTGAGGTTGATTATCTATTGAAATGTTTTGGCATGTCGTTATAGGGAATAGAGAGAAAGATGGAAATATTTTCTCAATCGTTTTGTTTGAATTTTGGGAAGAAGGATATGATTTTTATCATCAATACCTATTATTTATCCCATTTAGAAAATTCCTAAAAATGGCCAATAATAATAATAAACCACATGTAAATGCCCACAAATATATAGTTTGTAGGAGGTAGCCAATCTCATAAATTTAAAATTTAATTATTATATAATTTTACATATAGTAGCACCTAAAATACATATTACAATTATTCCATTTTTCACATTTTTGTTTAAAATGGTCTACTAATGTAATGCCCCCCTAACCTACCCGGGCTCGGTCGGATCATCCCCTTGGCGTGGAAGGTGGAGCTTTTATTGTTCGACGTGTTGGAGTCGCGTTTTTTTTTTTCTTTGCCGTGATCTCTTCGATTCTCCTTCAATGCGTTTGGGTGGGTGTGGGCGCAGCTTTGGTTGACTTGATGGATTAGATGGAGCTTGAGCCGCAGTGTAGCGAGTGTGTATGAGACGTTTCCTTCCCTGTTCCCGGCACGTCCTTTTTGTCTTCCCCGCTGCGTGAACAAGGAGGATTGTTTGGTTTGCCCACGGTTTTCTTTCGGTCCGCCGCGTGAGGAGACTAGATGGATTTTCCTTTTTGTTTCTGAGGCGTTCGGTGAAATGGAGGCTGTTTCCCTTCTCTTGGCCGCGCACAGACTACCAAAGCAAGAGCAAGGGGCGTGTTTCCTCCTCTTCTAGCGCCTGGGGATGTGTTCTTGTTGGGGATCCATAAAGCAGAGACTTGCCTGCCATTGTTTCAGGCTGGCTGCGCAGCACGTTACAAGTATAGTGGAAGCCTTCGGGAGCGCCTCAAACAAGCGGAGTTGTCCAACTATGATGTTATCCGTCAAAGGTCGATCGTAGCTTCAAGTTCGGGACTCTCCTTCAAGATAGTTTTTATCAAAATCGATTAAGTGACAGTGTGAGTGTACCAGGAGACCCGATGAAATTTATTACAGAGATTCTCTGTTGAGACCTTCTTGCTATTCGATGTAACTCATGGGAGAGAATCCCATAGGCGTGGATCTGTTTCATATCAGAATATTCATGAAGCACGTTTTGCTTTGCAATTATATGAGCTTCAAATCGAGTCACTATATTGGCAGGCAATAAAATGGTGCATGCTTTTGTGTAGGTGACAGATCACACCCACAGGCACGGGAGATCTCTGCAATGTTGGAGAAAACGTCTTGGGAGATGAAGGTAGCAGGATATTTGTCAGATTCAGAGCATGTGCTGAGTGAACAGGGCTTTCTCGGAAATGAAGGTCTATAATGGTTGAAGATATGTAAAGTGTTTACAAGGGAGTTGTGTGTAGTAAGGAGAATGTGTAACACCTTCAACCCACCCTCTCTACATGATGCTGTGAGATTAAGATTAAGATTGGCACCGGATGGCATTGGCATTGTATGATTGTAATTGAAGTGTTGGAAATGTGTTTTTTATTCAATCTACTTTCATCCCAATGACAATGTTCTTATGGAGATTATTGGTGCTGCTAAGTGAAGCAGGCTGTAAGCAATGGGCTGCACATTTGCACTATATCAAGGTGCATCATATGGAACTTGCAGTGATAAGAAGGAATCAGACTTTATTTTCACTTTCAAAAAGTATTCTTTTCTGAGTGTTAAGAGGACTGGACTGTGCTATTTACTTCATCAAATCTGATGTATGGTATGCATCTCTAGGATGAAAAGCAAGAAGAAGAGTAGGTGGAGATTGGGAAAAGCAGGAGAGTACTGCTTGAAGGAAGTGGAAAGCTACTTAGGCAGAGCAAGAAATGTGAGAAAAACCCTGCAGTAAATCCAATGCTAGGAGACTACGAGGAGAGCGTCTCTTGATATTTCTTTTCTCCAACTTTGTCATTCTGTATGGTCTTTTTCTCTGGATTAATTGGGTTGTCTTGTGGCCAAGGGCATCGTGCTTTTATTCATCACGAGACTTTTCAAGGAATACTTGGTTGATAATGATCTTGATGACCTCATAGGACTCTGGGCCAGCGAGGAAGATGGAAGACAATCTCCTCGAGTTGTTTCTAGTGCAGAAGCGTACTACGAGGCGGTGTGAGGTGGTTTTGTGAAAGGATTCAACTGTTAAATTTTTCTGCCCCATCTGTCTATCCAGTTATCACTTTTGGCCCTTTGACATCGCCAGCAACAGTACTCACATCCTTGTCTCATGCTATTGTTTTATGCTGGCCCGTGTGGAGTCCATATGACCTGTTGAAGCTGGAGAAACAGGCAAGATATTTCTACACTTTTCCACTGTTATTTTATTTAAAAATATTGTGAAATCAAACCACTTTTCCTTGCATTGATTTGTCAGTTGGATGTCATGATGGGAGATTTCCCTTTCTTCTTGTGTCTTCTTGTTTTAGCTTTTATCGTTGACAGAATGTGGGTCGAAAGGATGTGTGTGCCCTCTCCTTTGAATGTTATGTTTCTCTTACTCGAATGATAGACCTTCGTTTGTTTGTTTATGTATTAATTATTCTCTGCGATTGAGTTGCAAGTTGCCATGTTGATTAACTAGTACTTTTCGATATCATGGAAGTAAGTTACGATAACTGTGGAGCTCCTCCCTAGCACCCAAGTTACCTTATGAAATTTTGTTAGCTCCTTCGCAAGTCCCTTTGATAACCTTTTGGCATCGAGAAAGAAAGGTTGTAGGATTGTGTGATCAAGGCTTGGGGCTAACTAAATTTGAGTTTCGGTATTAAACTTTTTGAATGAAAAGGTTGTGTGCAGTGTGTTTTCCGCCTCGCGGGTGTAGACTCTTATACTATCCTTCATCTTGTTTCTAGGCTTTTAAGGCCATCCTCAAGAAGTACCTTGACCATGCCTATCAACTTGAATCATAACTAGCTTTTCGGATCAACTAAGCTGGAGGTTTCATTGTGCGAATCCAATACCTCGTTGGCACTAGATTAGTTTGGTCTAATCCCCTCTCAAAATTATTTCTGGCGATGGCACTATTTTCTCCTTGTAATGTTAACGCTATTAATTAATATTGGTCAGTTTTTATGCACGTAATTATTGTAATAGTTTGTGATGGAGATTTCCTTAAATGTGATTGACCTTCGGAAAAACTCAACTTTCGTGTGATAATCGTATGAATTCATAGCGGAAGGTTTTGTTTTGATAAAGTCACTTAGAAATGTTGTTTGTATCTATTTGTGCGACGGTTGACTACGTTACCAAGGGTTGCCATAAAATTTGGTTGTTTTGGGATATGTGTAATTTATTTTAAATTAACCAAACATTAGTATTGTAGTGGAGGTTTACAAATCCTTAGTGTTATAAAATTTGTTGATGACATTATTGTATACTCTTGTGTGATGGAACCCCCTTCTTCTCTCGCATGCTTGCTACTAGCTTGTAAGACTTTGACCCTTCCTGGATGATTGGTAAATCTATTTGTAGTTAATGGTCAAAACTAGTATACTATGCCTTCGCTTCGAAACTTATGTTGTGTGTTTACTCTATTTGATTTCCGGTTTGAAACTCATTTATACATGGCTCTTTGTGTTAAATTCTGAAACCCGTGTTTCTCCTCTCTTGGGCCGATCAACTCTTGTTCTCTTGGAAAAATATTACTTTAGCCTATGCGTTTGGTTCCTTTGATAAATTTCTAGATGACTGGTATATAGATCAATTCTCAATTTTGTAATTATTGTTTAATTACTTACTTGATGGGGACACTGTTTTTGCTAGATTGTTTGTTTTCTCCTTATAGGGCCAGGGCCATTCTCATATGATTGTTACTTTCGTTGCATTTGCTCCTAACTGAAGTACAAGGTCTTCTCCTTCTTTGGTTGACATGTTATAAACCTTATTATAACTTGATGTGTTCATATTGTTTAGAGGTTTGACCCAAATTCTTGTAATACAAGTGCTTCTTTTCATGATATTGTTAGATAATAGTTATGGAGGTTTTGTGTAGCCTTATCTTGCTCGGTTCGTGAACCCGACTCTTGTAGAAAATTTGTTGCAGATGGCTTACATGGTTAGGTGATGGAAAGACTTGTAGATTATTGCATCAATCTTGGTTATGATGTTCCTTTGTATGAATGTGTACTATGTTATAAAATTTGGAAAGGGCCTTTGGACATTTTAGAAGAAGGGTCGATTACTAGTAGATGTATTGTAGAGTATTGTTGTTGTATGTTGAAACTTTGGCTTGTTTGGTTATCATGTGAAAGATGAAATTTTGATTACTACTTGGTTATGGGATATTCTAGTGAATTTTTAACCCTTAGTATAGTAGCGGGACAGGTCCCATGTTATTACTCTCTTGCTCCCTAGTCTTGGTTCAATAGAGATAGTATGTCCCTTTGATTTGTGCATCATGTTGGAATGAATTGATATAACCTTGTTTTGTTTCCGCAAACGAGTACTTTTAAACTTTGCTCTTGAGTTAAAATGTTGAGTTGTAAAACCTCCTAAGACTTAGTAGCAATGAGTTTGTAAGCACTATAAAGTGAGTCGGATAATCTATAAAAGTTATATATATGAACATATTATGTAGATGTGATCTACTGGATAACCTTTGAGACCTGAACAATCAAGAGGGAACTATCTTTTGTAACGAAATATGATAACTTATTATTGTTTTTTTTTTTTTTTTTAATTATTCGAGCCAAGCTAATAAACATTATCCTTTTATGGTGAAATCTTAAATGACCTCATGGTGAAAGCAATGGTTAGATTTTAGAAGATGATAGGATTTAATAAGTAGGAAGGAAATTGATTAATAAAACCTTAAATATCTCTCTATCGTTTGAAATGTCCTCCTTTGTCAAACTTAATTAAGTAAAGTCTAGATGGAGCTTTTAACCAATCTTGATAAACCCTTAACCTCAATAAAAGACTGATAGTAAACAATGTGACCCTGAAGCTAAATTTTGTGATCCTATTCTGTTAACCCTTGCCTTGATTCATGGTGATATTTCTTAAGCAAGGTCAAAATTTAATCCTTAAACAAGAAGGCTATTGTTATGAACCCTAAGAGGTACTTTTCACTCAATCGGAGCTTATGCCTTCACCTGTGCAATAAAGTTGTGGAACATGTGTTAGTGGCTTGAGTAAGATTAATTAACCTTGTAAGAAATGGAAAATGTTCTAAAATCAAATGAATAAGAAAGATTTGGGCATAAAATTGATGATCCTAGTTTAGAAAGCTTGGCCTTAAGCTATTTAGTCAACAGTTGAAAAGAATGAAGTTCTCCCTTGTGAAAAGAGTTGCGTGAATCGTTACATGAAATTTTATAAGAACGTAAGTTAAGAATTAAGAGACACTTTAGTAAACAAGAAAATTTAACAAGAAATTTCTCATGGGATGCCCTAGCTGTGAGTGTGTCATGTGTTTTGGACTTCCATGTGGTCTTGTCAAAAGAAGAGTACATTGTCCTTGATAGGTGTGAACGTTTCCGTGCTGACCTTGTGGTCTCCCCCATAACAAGTGGTTCCTAGTGTTGGTTGTAACCTTGTGATGACATGTGGTGTCGTGTTGTGTCAAAGCAAGTCAAAAAAAAAAAATTATCCCGTATTTCACCGTGTTTTCTTTGTGTTGGTATTTTTGGTGCGTTACAAATAATAATAAACCACATGTAAATGCCCACAAATATATAGTTTGTAGGAGGTAGCCAATCTCATAAATTTAAAATTTAATTATTATATAATTTTACATATAGTAGCACCTAAAATACATATTACAATTATTCCATTTTTCACATTTTTGTTTAAAATGGTCTACTACCGTTTGACAAGACCGGAGCTAATGGAAGTGACTCGTCTAAATCGGAGGTAGGAATGTCCTAGAGATGATTGTAGAAATTGTATGGAGTTAGAAGTATGAACGATATAGAGATAGAAGAATGAAAGGTGTGGAGATGGATGTATTAATGGTCCAAAGATGGAAACATGAATTACATGGACCCGTAAGTATAATTGGTCGAATATGGAGGTATAGATGCTTTGGAGCTAGAAGTATTAATGGTTCATATGTGGAAGAAAAACATTACTTTATACACCTATTTTGATCTAAAAAATATAAGCATGGGGAATAGACTCAATCCCGTATCATTGTAGTTAGTTTAATCATCATTTGTAATTTATTCATTCAATTTTAATCATCATTTAGAATCCATGTTATAATTGGATTCTTGTAGATTTATATTTTATTTGTAAGGATTCAAAACCCTAGATGTTGGGTGTTTCACCTTTTTCTTAGATTATTTCTTTGAATTGTTGACGAAACAAATAGGGTAACGGGCGTAGGAGGAATACCTGTTCAAATGTTGGTTGATGGGTTGTTGCGTGTATAACTTCTAAATCCACAGCTGATCATGAGAGCTTCCCTTTGTCTAGGAGGAACTACCTGTAATGAAAGCAAGACCACCAGAAAGAATTAAACAATATGGGTAGTGAATTGCCTAGTGTAAGCAAGATCCGGGAAGTAGGCTACTTCCTAGATGGTCATCAGTCCACTATTTCAAACAAATTAATGTTGAAAACAAGGTAAATCCTATTGTTATTTTGAAATGATTTAGGTATATCACTTAGAACACAATAAGAAATAGATCTAATCTAACAGGCTAAGCTAGAATAGAATCCACAGGTAAAATGGTTGGTTTTGGATTCTATAGGTTTAATAAAGGTCTTCAGTAAGTCACAAGTGAGTGAGGGTGAAGTAAAATGAGGTGGGTGGGTCTCTATTTAAGGTTGTGTGGGCAAACACAGAGACCTATGTCAGTCATGGGTGGCCGACCGTGGTTAGGTATAACCGGCACCGGTTACTATGAGATCTGGGAACGTCACAAAACGAGGTCTTTGGTCTTCTTTGTGATTGTACAAAGGATTTGGTTGGTCGGGACGAGGTAGTGGGTGACTAGAGTAGGTTTTGGCAAGGTTTTGTTGGGTGTACAGAGGTGAAAAGTGTTAGAGATGGTCAATAAGAAGCAAGATAAACAATGGGTGATATCATAATGATGAAATGAAATAACCAAGAAAGTATGATGTTATACTTACTTGGATTTCATTTCTGAAAGTCTGTGTGTGAAGGATGGAGGTGCTGATGATGGGTTTGGAGGCTGCAAGTGATCACCAATTGAAGAAAATCTTTTTCATGGGCTGCATGCACAATCCTCTTTACTTAGATAGATCCGAACGTGGATGGGATGGTTGTGCAGGAGAAGATGTTCAATCTCCTTCCTTGGATGTGAGTTCTTGCTGGAATTGACTCTCTGAAGATGCATTATCTTTTGAGATCTTGTTCTTGCTCATCAACTTTCTTGCTTCCAACTTCCAGGTTCCAAATTCCAACCTTGAGAATAAATTTGTTTTGGGGTTAAAAAGGGGGTAACTGATGGCGGTCAGCTTAACCAACAATGGTTAGGGGTAACCGACATCGGTCAAGGTGGGATTTCCTAGGTTTACCAAACTTAGGGAGATCCTCTTGATTTCCTCGATCTTATGTCGTTATCCCACAACTTCAAATGTGAGATTTTGTGAGCATGTGGGAATGTGGTTAGAGGGAGTGTAGGCATTGATTTTTAGGGTTTGGGTAAGTCTTAGTTAGTTATGGAAACTTACTAAGAATAGGTCTTAGGTTGAGTTAACATGGTGAGGTGTCTAAGTGAATTGTTTGTGTGGATATTATCTAAATTAAGATATTTAAATAATAAATATGGTGAGGATAATGAGTTAATTTAATTAAATTAATACTAGTGAGGTGAAGGGGGAGTGTGACCTAATTTTAGTGTCTACATTTTGCCCCTTTTTGTTGCATAGCTTGTATTGGTAAGTAACACTAACAAAAATAAGATGTGGTTAGCCCATATGTGGGTGAAGGTGATCCCCCTCAAACCAGGAACTGATGAAGCAACAGGCTGAAGTGGTGAGTGGTTTGATAAAAGGTAAATGTGAGGAAAAGGTAAATGGGTGTAGGGGAAGAGGGTGAAAGGTATACTTGGGTGATCTAGGTAATGGGTCAGGTCAAAGGTAGCAATAGTCAAACACACGCACACGTATAAACTACAGCACACGCTACCGGGTTGAAGAGTAGGAAAACTCTACATCATCTAAGGTCAATAGGTTTATCCAAACAAGGGTGAAGTGAATCCGGTATCCAAGGTATAGGATAAGGTCAGAAACACAACATAGGTTAGGTGCATGAATGTTTAGGTATGTTCCGATACACCAAAGGTAGGGTCAAGATAAATGGTCATGGCATAGGCTAGGTAAGGTCATTAGGTCAACAACACGGGTAACAGTGCCACAAGATATAGCAAACACATGAGGTCAAAGGTCACTAGCGATGGTCCAGGTCCAAATATCGAGATCACGGCACGGGTAAGGCCAGGTAGGGGTAAAATAATAAGGTGTCAACAACGGACATGAGAGGAGGTTGAAGAGGGTGGAGGGCTAGAGGTGAAGGTAAAGTGGTCCAGGTAGGTGTAGGGAGGCAAAAGAAAGAGGAGGTAAGGAAAATGAGGTAAATGTGAGGGCAATGAGTATGCAGGGTAACCAACATCGGTCGTAATGAACCAATGACGGTGTAGGGGAACCGACAATGGTAGTATAGGGTAGAAGACCGGCAGTGGTCAAGGGTTAACTAACATCGGTCGGGTCGGGTAGGGTATAAAAAGTGGAAAACCCACGTTTTGAAAAGTCATTTGTGCATTTGGAAAAAGGAGAAAAGGACAAGAAGAGAGAAAAGAGGAAGAGGACAAAAGAGTACAACAGAGAGCTTGGTTGGTGAGCCACATAGGTGAGAGTGGTTGAGTGAGAGGTGGGGCCACGAGATCGGGTGAGCAAAGGTTCATGTGGCTGAGAGAGTTGGTTGTTCGGTTGAGGATGGCAGAGGCCGGAGAGGGCTCGAGAGGAGTGGTGTGAGGCCGTGAGGTGCCACCATGATGGCGATAATGAGATCAGTAGGATTTGAACCTTTGGTTTTGATTTTGAGTTAATTTGATGTAAGATGTAGAAAATATTAAAAAATGGGGGTTTGGGGGAAAGAATTTCAAAATGGGAAAAAGAGAGGGAAAAGGTAATAGTGGATGGTAAGGGGTAGGGCAAAAGGGTAATGTAGGAACAATTAAGGGTGTAAAGAGGGATTTGGGTGGGTAGAATGTTGAGGAAGGGAAAAATTAGGGTTGGAAAAGTCGGGGGGGTGAGCGATAGTGCGACATCGGTATGACATGTGGCCAATGTCGGTGGGTAGTGACTTATGGCCAACATCTATTGGCAGTGACCGGTTCCGGTTAAAGGGAGAACATGGTGGTCGGTCGGGAAACAGTCGATTATTCCTAAGTGGAAATTGGGATAAAAAAGGAAGAGAGTAAGGGTAGGGTGGGAAAGAAGGTGGGTGAGAGGGGAAGGGTTAGGGTGAGAAAGTAGGGTAGGTGGGTAAAGGGTTAGGGTAGATAGGTTCGGGTGGATGGGTAGGGTAGGTTTGGGTGAGGTTAGGGTAGATAGGTTCGGGTAGATGGGGTGAAAATAAGGTAAGATGGGTAAGGGGGACTAATACACTATTTTTGGGGATGCAGGTGTGAGAGGCAGGGTAGATGAGAGTTCGGTGCCACCCTTGGTTTTAAGAGTACGAGTGGCGCGACATTAGGCGGAGATGGTGGCATGGCGGCGGTGGGATTGATAGGGGTTGAGGCGTTAGGGTAGATATGTAGTCGGGGCGAGTCTTATGGTTTCCTCATCGATAGATGGGACTCGGTGGACTAATACCTTCCATTTTTGTGGGATGCGGCGAGAGATGAGCGATCACCATGGAGGACATCTACGAGATCCTACTTGCCCTGTTTATTCTATCTCTTGGAGGTTTATTCTATTTGAGGGGTTGAGGAGTTCTCACCCATTTTTGGTGAGGGTATAGAAAACTTGATTCCCAGCATTAGCATGAACTATGGAGCGATGTATAGAGCTCATCTAGAGGAGATGAGGTTAGTGGTACTTGTGATGGAGGTAGTGTGCTATTTTGCACCTTCCAGATGCGAGAGGGAGGGAGATTCCCAGGTAATTGATGGGGTCCTACATAACATGATGATACATGGACATGATTTGCATGGAGCACTACATTGCTAACACAGTGTATAGAGAGCTATGGGTCTACAAGTGACTGTGAAGGTTCAACATCTTTGCGTTGAGACTACACATTGTTGGGCGTATGAGCACATTGTTTTTTCAACGACTGAGTGGGGATGCCCCGAGAGATGCATTCCCATCGAGAGAGTTTTGAGAGTGGGGTATAGGTGGTGGGTACCATTGCCATGGAGAGGCCCGAGGTGCCAGAGCTACGCATGATGTAGCTTATTACGAGGAGGTTTCTAGAGGGGCCGTCATGGGTGGACGTCATTTGGAGGCCATATGTGGGCTTCCTCATATAGAAAGATGGGCATGGAGCTAGCTGAGTATATACATCTATGGATAGGGCCTAGGAGAGTGGGTGTGCATGAGTAGATACCTATAGAGTACCCCGGGTTAGATGCATTTGATTAGTCCAGAAGTGTACCGCCTCCATTTCATTATAGGAGATGGGTGGAGAGACCTATTTCTCCACCACGACCCACAGGTCATATGGACAAGAGCAGATTATGTAGATATTCAGATTGATGATGTTGACCATTGTAGATGGGTATAGTCAAGTGGTGGGTGGCACATGAGAGCCGTATCCCTCTTAGGCCAAGGTAGGATTAGCCACCATCACGGTTCGAGAGATACGCCCTATCTAGGGATGGATGGATACGTTGGTGATGAAGCTTGGGATCATGCAGGGGCATTTGATAGGTACAGAGGCATAGGTTGCCACATTACAGGCCCAAAAGTGACGTTGAGGTTCAGCAAGGTAGGAGCAGTACCCCATCCAGGCGGAGTTGAGGAGGGGAGATAGAGATGGAGAGGAAGTAGGCTAAGAAGATGGAGGGGTGAGATATGCCAACCTATAGGAGCAGAGTGGGCTTTATAGAGGCTAGTTGGCCCAGGCGGAGGACGAAGTTGAGGTTAGGGGTCAGGCAGGCTAGCCAACAGAGACAAGCACGAGATTATTACCCCGTAGGCCCAACTATAGGCAAAGGCATAGATTCCAAGTCCGAATCGTTACTGTACCGAGTATAGGGCTCGAGTGCGAGTTCGGGATATGGTCCCATTGTGTGATAGAGACCAGTACCCATGTAGGTAGTAGGACCCATGGCACCTCCACGAGATAGTGCCCATGGCCGAGTTTAGAGATTCCTGGAGAGGCATGGTATTACCATGATCATTTGTTAGACCAAGCTAGATGTGCCCTCCTATGCTGAGTATAGAGCACAGAAAGCCTCCAGTGATAGGACTAGATCCCGCACTCACAGTGTGGAGAGTACAGGGGGCTCGCGAGCCGGGGGGGTGGTGAGTCCATCTGGTGTGAGGCCATAGTGAGGGCCATATGAGGTGAGGTAGGTGTCGGACCCCAAACAAGTGCGAGAGAGGTGTCGGGAGAGACATAGGCATAGGAGCATTCACCGACATAAAATGGGGAGATAATTGACTTGTTGTGGACCGGCTTGTGTGCCGAGTCATTTTTTATGTATGATAGATGAGACCGGCCTATGTGCCAAAGAGATATTGTAGTTATTTTTGAACATGATACCAAATTTCTACGAGTCTACATTTTTGTATTGATACACACTTGTAGCCGATGATGATTTTTTATAGAATATCGGCCTACGTGACATTTTGAGATGATAGCCATGATGAGATATGCATGTTTATTGAGATACACATTTATGTGATACGGGTGTACATTGTATTGATACACACATGTATATATGAGGAGATAGATGATATTTAGGTGATGCTATTGTGATGTGTATGAGTTTTACTTTATTATGATATGGATGGAAAATAGATGAGTTAGGCATGATAGAGTCAGGTCATAGGCATGGATCGAGTCAGGTCGGTTTAGGCATGGATTGAGTCAGGTCGGTGTTAGGCATGGATTGAGTCAGGTCGGTTTTAGGCATGGATTGAGTCAGGTTGGTTAGGCATGGTTGAGTCAGGTTGTTAGTCATGGTTGAGTCAGGTTGGTTAGGCATGGTTGAGTCAGGTTGTTAGGCATGGATTGAGTCAGGTTGTTTAGGCATGGATTGAGTTAGGTCGTTTTAGGCATGGTTGAAGTTAGGTTGTTAGGCATGGTTGAGTCAGGTTGTTAGGCATGGTTGAGTTAGGTTGTTAGGCATGGTTGAGTTATTTCGGTATTTTGATAACAAATGGTAATATAAATGCATGAGATAGTGTAAAATGTGGAAAATGTTGGTTATGTATGAAAATGTGAAATAATATAAGTGGTAAAAGTTATGTGGTATATGGTTTAGATGTCGAGGTTTTTTTATATATATAAATAGAAATTAGGTAAAAGGTGGGGAAAATGGTTAGGGTAAAGAGTGGCTGAGCTAACCTTCCAGGGCCCCATGCCCTAGAAGTGTTGCCTACATAGTCCCGGTGAAAAGGGACCTCAAACCAATGTAGTTCTCCCATAAGCTAGGGAAGAAGATGAAAATGAGTTGGTAGGTTTGTGGTCATGTTGTGGGTTTGGGTTTAATAGGTGGGGGTAGATGATAGTAAAAATGTTGTAGGTGAGGGTGACTATGGCGAAAGGGGAGGATGACCCCAAAAGGTAAGCGTCGAGGACTAAGTCCTATATAAGAAGATCAAAAGGTGATGAAGAAGAGAAAAGATAAGAGGGGCAAGAAAGCCACCCGATTGGAAAGGATCAAAACATATGAAACACATCTATAGATAGGCTAATGAATGTAAGACCCTAAAGACATTACATGATTGATAATTCTAAGAGTGATGAAGAGTCACATGATCACCAAATGTCATAGGTTTAGTAGGTCCCTTGAGGTATGAAGTGAAAAGACAATGGGTAGAGAGGTGCAGGTAATTGGGTCATAAAATGGGAAGTAGAATGCCTTGGGCAATAGAGCCAAGATCACAATAGGCAAGTCCATGATGAAAAAGATTATTTTATTTTTTTTTTTTGACTTTGTAGATAGACTGATCAATGTGGGAAGTCTACACGGGATGAGTATATGTCTCCTTGAGGTCTTCGCAAAGCTGATCGATGTGGGAAGCTTCTAAATTTTGATTTTTGAGAAAATAGTCTTCTTTTTGGAAAAACTATGTAGAGAGTTGTGAGCTTTTTATAGCTTTCCTTCGAGGGAGTAGTCTACTTATAGCGAAAATTGAGGGTGGAAGATGTCCTTTTGAGGGATTCATCTTTTATATTGGAAGTTTGACTCAAGGAGTTGATCCCTTATTTTGGAAGATGTCCTTCTGAGGGATTCATCTTTTTTTTTTTTTTTGGCTTTTAAGTCATGGACAAGACTATAACGAAGCATTTGGTTCTTGTTGAGAAGGCAAGGGTGAATGACCATGGGATCTCATCTAAAAGAAGACAAAAAGTATCCATGAGAATCATGCCATGTGCAGAGCCATGGTGCACATATTTAAGATAAGGCAAAAGGGTGACGGGTAATCACATGATCCTTGTTTAATCGTTGGAGATGAGATGTGGAAAAGGTAAATGGTACTCAAGGGATGAGCATGAACTAGATAAATAGTGATGTAGGACTAGAGGTCAATAGTAGAATGGTCAAAGATGCAAGGCATTAAGGGGCTCGGTTCGGTTTACCCTCAAGCGAGGACAAATGATAGGCACCCGATCCATAGGTATGAGTTACGATGTATGGTCCAAGCCAATTAGGAGAAAATTTTCCCCATTTTTTTTCTATGATTTGGTTACGTGTTGATTTTCTTTTCAGTTTAAGGTCACCAACTTGGAAGGTTCATTCATGAACACATTTTTCATAAGCACGTTTGATATGTTGTTGATAAACTTGAAGGTGATCTAGAGTGTTAAGACGACATTCATCTAATAACTCTAGTTGTGCTAAGCGGTCTGATGAAAGTTCATCATCGGTAAGCATGTCATGGAGAGAAATGTGAAGTGAGGGGATCTGGACTTTGAGAGGTAGAACAACCTCGGTACCGTAGACCAGTGAAAAGGGTGTAGCCGTGGAAGTGGCGGTGTGAATACTAGTGTGGTATGCCCATAAAGAAAAAGGAATGTGAGTATGCCAATCCTTCACAAATCGTCGGACCACTTTATCATAATTTTTTTGAGGGTTTTTTAATGGATTAGTCGGGAATGATTATGATATTGTGGACCACTATGGTGGGGTCAATACTCATATCTGCATAGACCAAGAAAAAGTGTGGTTATGAAGATAAAGGAAGTGATGCTTCCTATTGAAGAACATCTAAAGATTGTCGATCTTTAGGATGTGCGGGTAATCTGAGTATGAATGTTGATCTCGAAAGTTGATTCATTCAACATGGTTTGTGTCTCGGAGAGGTAATGAAGTGAATATATGAGTCTTCTATACCAGGTAGGTGAGTATGGATTCCTCATCCCGACATTGAGCAATAGGTCGGTGTGTCTTCATCGATCATCTCAAGATATAGGAATGGGAGAGTGGAAGGGGCCTCACCCTCACGTTGATAAGTCAAAGGCCCCGGGTGTTTATGAAAAAAAAAGTTAGGAGGGATAGATTCAGGATCCACAGTTACTTCCATCGAGAAGAGGGTGAAGATGAAGGTGGAGAAGGGCTAGGGTCTCAATGAGTTCAATGCGGGCTTGTTTGGTAGAAGGGTTTGGGGAAGCCAATACCACTACGGTCATTATGTTTGTGGGTGGTACATGGAATAATGGTATGGCGGCCTTGCTCGTAAAAGCCAAAACCAAAACCCTTCCATGCACAATGGTGCAGGAAGGTGTGGGAGAAACGGTGATTGGTAAGTGATTGGAAGTCAACGTGGAAAATGGGTGGGGTTGTGATGGTGGTTCAGGTGTGTAGGTGGTAGTATCAAGTCCCCCATAGGTGAGACTAGTACAAAGATGAGGAGGACCATAAAGGAGGCATTTCTCCTATATGGTGATCATAAGCGAGGGTGTTGGTGAAGACTTCCATACTCGTGCGGAGTAAGGAAGGTGTTAACACTATATAGGTGGTACTCCCCCAAAGTGAGGCATTGAAAAACACCTTCCAAGGGATCGGTGGTTGGTATGTGGGTAGTTGGTATGAATGATGTGTCGAAGGTCAATGCGAGAGTGGTGTTAACATTTGGGAAGCTAATGGGTCAGCCATGGAGGTTATAGCAGCGGTAGGCATGGAGGAGGTATGTGCGGTGAAAGCAAATAGTTATATTGGTAGGTGTGGGTGTAGGTGTAAGTGAAGCAATATTGGTTGCGAGGTAGATGGCTTGACCGTATGAGTACATCATTGGGTCAATAAAGCATGTTGCATGTTTTGAAAGGTGATGGGTCAGGCTTTGGAATGGTATAAGTGTGTCCTTCATGTTCAAACTTTACACAATGATGCAAAGTGGAAGGAACACAACCCATGACACGGATCTAGGGTCTACTAAGAAACAAGTTATATTAGAATTCCCCCTCCAAAACATAAAACAATTCTAGAACAGTGTGGGGGCCCACGTGCGAACGTGAAGGATGATAGTGCCTAGTGTGGAGGTGATAGCGTCATTGAATGAACACAACATGACCAGATGTTTGTGCATGTAATTTCAGGTATGTGCATTTGAGAAAATGCATGGGATGAAATGATGTTAATGCTAGTGCCTCCATCAATCATCACATGGCATACCCGTATGTCATCAATGTGTACAGAGATGAAGAGGGTTGGGTCAGGTCATCATTTTGGTATGGCATGATCTCTATCTCTAAGAAGTTAAGGGAGGCCACTTGGTGAACAAGGTGAGGTGGGATGAAGGTGGTAATTTGGTGAGGGAGGCTACATGATGGGGTGTGATAATGGAGGCTACGGGTGTAGGGTCATTAGGTAAAACCTCGATAGATTGAAGAACCTCCATGAGGGCTTGATGATGGGATTTTGAGGTTTGATGAGGTCATATAAGGACATTTTGAGTGGAGATTGGTGTAATTATTTGAGCATGGTGCAATGTGTGATGCCATTAGAAATGGGGTATGTGGGGCTGTAGATAGTTATCTTAGGTATGGGTGTAGATGGTATGTTGGGTATAGGATTGGTTGGTGGGTCAGCTACCTTTTCTTTACCCTTCTGCACATGTAGTGATGTGTACCATGTTGATTTGAGGGAATTTTCAAATGGAGAGGGTGTAGGGTAAGTGGTATAATGACATGAAGGAAAAAACCTACGGGAGGAGAAAAGCCCTGTGAGGTCAGTTGGCGCAATGACATTTGGGTGGTGGCATGGCAAGTTCTCTGATGCGAACCATGTTAATTTCAAATTTTGTGTGTGGTTCTAGGAGCTGTGAGGGTGGAGGTTGTGGTTGTTGAGTGGGTAATGTGGGAATGGGTGTAGGTGAAGTAGGGTCCTCATCCAGAAGGTCGTCATCGCCATCAAAGTTGGTTTCCGGTGGACACAATTGGATAAGGATGGTTTTCAAGGCCTTGCAGTTCTCCAAATCATGCCCTGGCACACGATGATATGCGCAAGTTTTAGTATCATCAAACCCTTTTGGCTTGGGTTTGAGGGGTCATAAGGTCGAGTGGTGGTAATGTGATAACGAAGTCTCGAGGAGGTTGGTTAAAATTTTGGCATAGGACCTGCTTTAGTGGATCACAATGGGAAGTGAAATGTGGGTTTGGGTGTAGGTGTGGTTGGTTGTTGGGGAATTATTTTTGGAATTGTAGGAATAGGTTGAGCTATGGGTTTAGGTGCCGGTGTGGTTTGAGGTATTGGTCGGGTTCATTTGGGTAGGGGTATAGTAGATGGATGGGTAGGAGGGTGTGGTTTTGTTTTGACTACCTTGTTGTGGGGTAGTGGGGTTTTGTTTTTAGGGTGCACCTTCTTGGGTAAAGGTGATGTGGGCATATGAGGTCTAGAGGAAAAGTAGATGGAGGAAGAGGGCGAGTTACCCATGGGGATAATGGGGTGCTATGAAGGTAGATGACGCGGGTCATGCTTGGGGTGTGAGGGACAATGACTGAAGTGTAGTAGGTAGTGAAGCAATGGCTGAAGGTATCGAAGGTATTGGTGGTAAAGAGGCTGCAGGTGCAAGTATGAGTTGTGTTGTGTGACTAGGTAGGTTAGAGATTGTGAGGAAGGAATGGGTTGTTGTGTTATTGGTTATGAATGGGTGAGGGGTGCTTGACCATGTTGGGTAGCTGAGGTCTTAAGGTAGATGGGACAAGTGTGGGTGTGATTGGTGTGGTAGGGGTATGAGGTTGATGAGTTTGTTTCTTTAGTTTGGGTGTCGAGTAGGTGTGGTTTTAACATTGGAGGATGTAGCTAAATCCAGTTTAATAGGTGGATGAGTAAGGTTGGTGGTCGGGTGACCCCTAAAGTGGTAATAGGTTTAGTGGAGGTAAATATTGTGGGTATGGGTTTGGGTTTAGGCATAGGTCGGGTTATGGGTAAGGGTGTGGTGTGAGTGTTAACAGATATCGTGGAAGGGGTTGTGACAGTAGTGGTTGTATGTGGTTTGATGGGTGGAAATGTGTTTGGGTAGATAGTGGAGGTGTCATCAGGGATCTTTGCATCTTGTGTTGAGACAGGGAGTAAGAGGCACCCCCATAACAAAGCTCTATCCACATACTCTAAGTGATTAGCCAAACATGAGAATGGCACATCTATGGTGAAGTTTGTGAGGACCTAATGGGAATTCCATAAAATATCTTAGAGATGGGGAATTAGATGGATTCATCTTCCGTGGGTAAGAGAGCTGAAAGTAGGTCTGTTGGATGTCGAGTAGTGGATGGAGAATGTTCACCAAGAGGAAAGGTATCCCCATCGGGTCTATGATGGGTGGAAGGGATAATGGGAGTTCCTCTATGAGTGAAGGAACAGATAGGTGCTCCTTTGTGGGTGGAGGAGGTAATGGGTGCTCCTCTATGGGTGGAGGAGGTAATGGGTGCTCCTCTACGGGTGGAGGAGGTATGGTAGGTAAAGGTTCGCTAAGTGGAGAAGCTAGGGGTGAGATGGTCTCAATGTCAGTAGAAGACTCCTCTGTAGGTGATGTAGGAGATGAAGGGTGTTCTTCTATTGGTGAAGGAACAATGATGGTTGGTTCAAATGTGGAAGGAGGATTTCGGGCTAGGATTTCCTCTATGGAAGGGATGTGAGGTAATTGAGATGCAACAGGTACCTCGTTAAAGATCGCATGAACCTCACGAGTATGGGTATCGTGAGTGGATGTCTCACCTATTTGATTGGATGAAGGGGCATGATTGGGAAATGGTTTTTTAAAGATTTGTAGATTTTGGTTAGGGGTGGTGTTGGGATTATCCACAGTCAACTCACCTTTCTCGAGCATTTCTTGGACAATATTCTTAAAGTGATGCAATTTCCATCACTATGACCTTTCACTCGGTGATAGTTATAAAAATCTTGTTCCTTATACCATGCGGGCATGGGGCAAGTAGGGTCAAAACCAGTGTGTGGTTTTATGGGTGGAAGGGTGATGGTGCACCACTTTGATAAGCTTTTCTAAAATAGAAGAGTAAGGTTCCCCAATTGGGGTATATTTTCACTACTCTTGTCTGAATCAAAATCCTGAACATGTGATAGATTAGATGAGGGTGTGGCTTGATTGGATGGATGAGATGGGCTGGCCTTGAGTACCACTATGCGTTAGCGGTACCTTTAGCCTTTGAATAATTGGTTGGTGGTTTAGAAGAAGAAGAGGTTTCATTCGACTTAAATGCTGAATTCTTATTTCGTAATTGGATTTTCTTCTCTTCGATGGCCTAAATTTCTAACTTTCATGCCATAGTAAATGCCTCATCGAATGTTTTGAAAGTTTGGACCTGTAAGGTCGGGGAGATATGTCTAGTGCAAGCTCATGTGAAGAGCTCGATGAGTTCATTTTGTGGCAATTGAAAGGTAAGTTGATTGATCAGGCTACACCAGTGAGCGAAAAATCTGCATGATAGATTCATCCTCGTATTGACGTGTGGAATATAGATCGGTCATGGTAACTTTCTTGCAATATTGATAGAAAAATGATCCAGAAAGCTTGGGCTACCTGATTGAATGAAAATATGGAGTGTTTGGGTAACCCACTATACCAGTCTAATACAGGTCTAGTGAGGGACATGGGAAAAGTTCTCAAAAGTAAGGCATCATCATGAGAAATCAAATAACATCCATGTTTAAATGAGCGCAAATGTTGTTGTGGGTCTTCCTTACTATTGAAGTGATTGAATTTAGGCATTTCCCAATGCATAGGGTATGAACGGATGGGAATGGATGGGTGAATAGGCTCATTGAAAATCTCATCATAGGTAAGAGTGTTGTGGGAGCCGGAGACCGATGCCTCCAATGTTTGCATCTTATCCATCATCAATCTAATTAGGTCGTTAGTGGGTTGTGATGATTGGATGCCTCTTATAAAGAGGAGGTTGGTTTTGGGTGTATAATGGGTGGGGCATTCCAGTGTATGGGGCTGCCATGTAAGGTGGTGGAGAAGAAGGTAATGAAATAGGGGGTACATACCTGGAATGAACAATAGATGAAACAGGTAGTTGTTGGTAGTACATATATGGGAGGAAGGGTCGTGGTAACCCTAGTGGCAATAGGGGCTAAAGATTGTGGAATGGAAAGAACTACGTTCTGAAATGGGGTAGGGGTCACCGACACTGGAGGTGGGAATGTAGCTATAGGTATGTGTGAGACATGAGGAATGGATGAGGTTGTGTTTAGGGTAATCATCGAGGGTATGGTGGATGTAATGGGTGCCACAGAGGTAAAAGACGCGAAATCATGGGGGGTATGAAACCCAACTGTGAAACAGTTGAGGATAAGGTGGATGCAGGTAGCACGGAGCTAGATGAGGCTGATGCGGAAGTGGGTGTGAGAGTCGGGGGATAGATATGGGCATGTCATATATCAACTGACCCGAGGCATCTCGAGTGGATGAATGGGAGAGGTAAAACTGCAAGGTAACAGGGTTCTAGTCAAGGAGTCATGTGAACTCCTCATCTCTGGTAGTGATATTGGTAGGCTAGATGGGATCCATGGCTAGTGATAAAATAAAAGGTGGTGAAGGACTAGGTGGGAGTGGTTGGCAATTGGCGTGGAACACGAGGGAATTTGCTTGTCTTGGTCAGTACCATGTGAACTAGTACTGATCAAGGTGGGGGTGCTTCTCTATAAATGATACAGAGAACAATAGGAACAGTGAATAGGTGATAAAAAAATGGATGACGTAACAAATGGTGGGTGGAATATGAAACAGGATAATTGATGCGGTTAAGGAAAACTGATGTCGGTCAGGGGTAATCACTTTCTTGGTCACTGTAGAAAATGGACAGTGAGTAAACAGTGAAGCAGAAGGCAAAATCTAACAAGTATGCCAAATGGGGGATGTGTAAAATGTTAATGGGAAAAGTGATAGTGATAGAGACCATGGAAAGTGGAAGAAAGTGAAGTGAGAATTTCCTTTTGAATAGGTTAGAAAAAGGACCTGGAACCAACGTCGGTTGTGTTTAACGATGGCGGTTAGAGGTAACCGATGACGGTTACTATGAGATTGAAATAGTGATGAGAAAAAGTGGTTGTGAATTAGAATTTGATGTGGAATCAGACCCAAAATTCTAGGAATGATGGTGATATGGCCCAGCACACTCAGGTGAAGCCGGAATACACCAGCTATGATGAGGAGCGTGCAAGGATGAACAAAAAAGTGATGAACGTGATCTTTCACCTCAAAACAAAAACCAAGCAGAAACACTAAGAAAATGTGATCCTAAGAGTGCTCTTTTCTATTATGTTTGTTTAGCTTATGCTATTTAGGGACTGACACATGAATTATGAAATAGATTTTTTGGTGAGGATGGCTTCTTACAAAGAAGGAGATCTAAATGGCGAGGTTTAAAGTTTGTTATAGTGGGGGCGGGCTATGCTCAAGTATGACTCACATAGAGCAGAGTGAGATGGGTGCCCATTGTGTCGTGATTGTGTGATCATCTATAGCTTCTTCCGGTAATATGTTGTTTAAGAATGTATGTATTTGGATTTTTGTGTGGTTTGGGAAGACTCAAAGAAAGAGAAAAGGATAGAAGTGATTTTCTATGATTCATTTTTCAACCATCAGCTTGTAATGACTTCCAGCGTATAGGTTACCCTCAATTAATGTGAGATAATGAGCTAAATCAAATGCAATGCACTTATTTTAAACCCAAATCGAAAGTATGATATTCGATGAAAAAAATAGATGAATAGGAAGAGGGATGCTCTTTCACCAAAATGCAGAAAACATGAAGAGATGATTCTTTTAAGTACACCAAATGAAAAGTTTCCTTTAGAGCAAATAGAAAGAAGGAGTGGATTACCAGGGAAGAAAATTAATGTGTACGCTTTTTAGAAGGAAAAAAAACACACCAATTTCTCCTAGGAATGAATGAAATGCAAGGAACCCTAGATGGGTCGCACCTGGCATGCCAAAATGTTTTACCTTTTTCTTAGATTGTTTCTTTGAATTTTTGACAAAACAGATATAGGTAACGGGCGTAGGGAGGAATACCTTGTTCAAATGTCGATTGATGGGTTGTTGCGCATATGACTTCTAAATCCAAATCTGATCGTGAGATCTTCCTTTTAGCTACGAGGAACTACCCGTAATAAAAGCAAGACCACCAGAAATAATTAAACAATATGGGCAGTGAACTACCTAGAGTAGGCTAGATCCGGAAGTATAGTACTTCCTAGATGGCTATTAGTCCACTGTTTTAAACAAATTAATGCTGAAAACAAGGTAAATCCTATTGTTATTTTGAAATGATTTAGGTATCTCACTTAAAACACAATAAGAAATAGATCTAATCTAACAGGCTAAGCTAGAATAGAATCCATAGGTCAAATGGTTGGTTCTGGGTTTTGTAGGTCTAATAAAGGTCTCAGGTAGGTCACAGGTGAGTGAGGGTGAAGTAAAATGAGGTGGGTAGGTCTCTGTTTAAGGTGTGTGGGAAAACATAGAGACCGACATCGGTCGTCAGGGTGACCGATGCACGGTTAGGTATAACTAGCGCCATTCTTGTGAGATCTGGGAACGTCACAGAAATGGGGTCTTTGGTCTTATTTGTGATTGTACAAAGGATTTGGTTGGTCGGGAAAAGGTAATGGGTGACTAGACTAGGTTTTGGAAAGGTTTTTCTGGGTCTATAGAGGTGAAAAGGGTTGAATATGGTCAATAAGGAGTAAGATAAACAATGGATGATATCATAATGATGAAATGAAATAAACATGAAAGTATGATGTTATACCTACTTGGATTTCATTTGTGAAATTTTGTGTGTGAAGGATGGAGGTGCTGATGATGGGTTTGGAGGCTGTAAGTGATCACCAACTGAAGAAAAGCTTCTACATGGGCTGCATGCACGCTCCTCTTTGCTTAGATAGATCCGAACGTGGCTGGGATGGCTGTGCAGGAGAAGATGTTCAATCTCCTTCCTTGGATGTGATTTCTTCTGGAATTGACTCTCTGAAGATGCATTATCTTTTGAGATCTCATTCTTTCTCATCAACTTTCTTTCTTCCAACTTCCAGGTTCCAAATTCCAACCTTGAGAATAAAGTTATTTTGGGGTTAAAAAGGGGGTAACCGACGGCGGTCCGGCTTAACCAGCGACGGTTAGGGGTAACTAACGTCAGTCAAGGAAGGATTTCCTAGGTTTACCAAACATAGGGGAGATCCTCCTGATTTCCTAGGATCTTGTTTCTTTATCCCGTGGATTCAACTAGGAGCTTCTTGTGAGCATGCAGGAATGTGGCTAGAGGGATTGTAGGCATTGATTTTTAGGGTTTGGGTAAGTCCTAGTTAGTTATGGAAACTTACTAAGAATAGGTCTTAGGTTGAGTTAACAGGGTGAGGTGTCTAAGTGAATTGTTTCGTGGATATTATCTAAATTAATATATTTAAATAATAAATATGGTGAGGATAATGAGTTAATTTAATTAAATTGATACTAGTGAGGTGAAGGGGAGTGTGACCTAATTTTAGTGTCTACATTGGGAGCAAGCTTGATACAAGAATTTTCATTTTCATCGTACTTTTGGTCCATGCCACTATAGGGAGTAGAGAGATCACCACAAAAAAATTTAAGCATCATTTGGAATCCATTTTATAATTGTAATCAAGTTAATATTTATTATATGCATAATTTTGAAGTATTATTAAGCCCTACCCATTAGGATTTTAGTTTTTGTAGAAATAATACTTAAACAAAGCTTACTATAATATGGTTCATTAGATGATTAAAAATAATCATGCGAGGACAAGGACTGCCCTTATCATTATATCTAGTGTAATCATCATTTTGAATCCATCGGGTCAATTTTAATATTCATTTGGAATCCAAGTTATAATTATATTCTTTTCAATTTATATTTTATTCGTGAGGATTTGAAACCATAGTTATTAGGAGAATGATGAAAATAGATATTTCTTTTGTCAAAACTAGTATTACATGCCAATATAGGGATCAAGGAGAAATATTGAAATAGTTTTTGCATTAACATTGAACTATTAGACTGAAAGATATGTTTTCATCTTAAATACCTTTTCTTTATCCCATTTACCAAAATTCCCAACATTGGTCCACAATATTAATAAACCACATTCAAATTCCGACAAATATAGTGTTTGTAGGAGGTAGTCTATCTCATAAATTAAAACTTGCACTATTAGATCAATGTGCATATAAAATATTCTAAAATACATAATCTAACTGGGATCTTGTTCACATTTCTAGTTGAAATGGTATACAATTGTTTTAAAAGTGTGAAGCTAATGGATGTGAATCATCTAAAGTTGTTGGTATGAATGGTCCAAAGCTAATGGTAGAAATCATTTAGAACTAGAAGTATGATTTTTTTAGAGATAGAAGTATGTATAGTCCAAAACTAGAAGTATGAATGGTCTAAAGCTAGAAGTTAAATGGTCGAGACTTGAAGTATAACTAGTCTCCAACTAGAATTATATATCATCTAGAGATAGAAGTATAAATGGCCATGAGTTAAAAGCAAAATAAATACTTTGTAGACCATCTTTGATCTAAAAATTACTTATAGGTCTACATTTGTTCAAGTTTGTTAGTGGTATTAAAAAGACAAAATATGCATTTAAATTGATAACTCTAGATAAAAACTACAACCAAATCCATATTTCTTGTCAAAGTTGGTTAACACTATCAATACGAATGAAAGAATAAGGCACTTATATGCCTCATCATCTTTCCAAACTTACTTTAATGCATTCCCTCATGAATTTTTATCCTTGGTTGTTTTCATGTAGCAAACACAACATATGTTCTTTAACAATTCCCGAATCCTTTCGACCGATTCTCCACATCCTTCATTTTTAGTATTTCCTTCAAGCCACTTCTATAGCTCATCTCTATATTAATATCCATAGAAGACCCAATGCGGTGTTGGAAATAGTAAAAGAAGAAGTCTATACCTCATTCAAAACCACTTCATTTTTTATTTGGTGATTAATTCCACCACATCCTTAACTCTTCTTATTGACCATTTCAAATTTATGGAAGAGATATTCCCTCTTTTCCTCACTAGATAAGACATTTAATCCTACCTAAGTTTAATAACCTTTAGGGCCATAGTATTTTTTTTAGAGAAACATTTTTGGTATTCCTATATGCAAGTTTATAAGTTTGCATCATATTTTCCTAATAGTTTTGGATCATATAAGAACCTTCGATTTTTGTAACAAAACTGGATGTTTTTGGATATTTAGGCTAAATAAATAGTCCTTATATCTTCTCGTTCTACTCAAATTATTTTTGACATCATCCCAATGTATTTGATTTTTTAATAGGGATGCAAAAATATTGATTATAAAAACAGTTTCATGGTGTAATGATAGACCATATAGAAAGAACTCACAAAGGAGAGCTTTATATTCCTTATTTTCCATCAAAAAGGCCTCTATAAATTATTTACCATCATCCATATCATAAGGGAGGTCACAAGAAATCCAAAATATCTCCCACTTATAAAATATTTCTAGAAAACATACAATAAATGACATTTCTTTTCTACAAGCCAACAGAATATTTTCCATTGAAAATACATGTAGAACCCCATTTTAATTTTTGTCCTTTTATGTATCCTAGGTGTTATTCTCTTTTATGATTTATTCAATTTCTCTTTCAAATATTGTTATTTTCTTCTTCCATAAAATTTATTTTTTCTTGATTACAAATTTTCTTTTTAACCATATTATTGTATTATAAGGTTGGATCATGTTTGTCCAAGTCAATGCTTCTACAATTTTCTTCTCGTGCGCAGTTAATGTAGTTTAAATTGCTTGATAAGGTACTTCAAAAATTTCCTCTTGAACATGTGGTGGACTAAAATTTGTTTTAGCATCTATATTTACAAATTCTTTATGGGTGGGAGGTGGATTTATATTTGGTTGAGTTATTGCGTTCATAGTATCTATATTTTAGTTTTTTTTATTCTCCCATTCTTCTCATTTATTTATTTTTTATGAGAAGGATTTCTCTCCTTTGTTCTTCAATAATCATTTGATTGTTAGAGAAATCTAATGCATATTTTAATTATCTACTTTCATTTGGTGGAGGTGGTATATTCTCAACTTCTTCTTTAATTGGGGCCTTCCTTTTGGTCTTTCCCAATATCCTTTATTGGAGTATCCTACATATCCTCTTCCCTTTATTTAGGTACAATGATCTACCTCACCTTTGTTTCATCCAAGAGGTCTGTCCATGATGTTTGCTACTATTATTTCCTCTTAAGTGGATTCCTCATTATAAATGATTAGTCGTCTCCTCCTTATTTTCCTTCTCTGTATTAGTGGATTTTACTCCTTAAAATCTCCTTTAAATATACTTACAGAATAAATGGTTAATTTTATTTTTCTATTTTATTTCTTTTATTGGAAGTAGCAGTGGGGTTATCTTCCTCTATTTTGTTTAGGGTCCTCAAGAAACATACTTGGAGGAGCCGTTTAAAAATTTCTATAAGAAACCACTCCCATTTTGTGTTCCCCATCTTCTCGTTCTAAAAAACGTTACTCACAAATCAATCATAGAATCACATGATGTATCATCTCTTTATCATCATTTTAATACCTATGATACATAAATTGATGAAATTAATACAAAAATGACATATTCTAAAAGGATGTTGTTTCCACGTTTTGTAATGGATCATCATTTTCATGCAACTCCCTAAAACAAATGCATAAACTAACAATCATAGTAAAAATATCTTATGATCCAAATGGCCACCGTGTCCTAGGGTTTAGGTAGGGTTTCTCTTTTGATTCCATTTTTCTTACCCTGTTGGTCACATATTATCTCTACTTCTTTTTTATTTTCTAATGTGAAAATACCTACAAGAGATTCATGAGTATGATATTTTTATATTGAAAAACATTTCCCCGTGATTGAAGTTTCAGAAATTTGTGCAATAATATTAATAGTCACAAGGATTTTGAATCCTTTAACAATAATATGGTTAGTTTGAAGGTTCCTAGAAAATTCCTCTACCAGTTGCAAGTTATAACCCTCAAATTTCTTCAAAACCCTATGCACCATGCTTTCTTAAAAATAAATACTATTTCCCCATCTTTTAATAATTCCTCACTTGATTCATCTTACGACTTCTTCTTAATCCCCATTTTGTAAATAAAAGATGAAGTAAAATATTATTTTACTTGTTTGTTAGTCTATACAATGCAAATTCATATGAAACTAAGGCATGCAGATCTCGAGGAAGAATGCACTAACCTAATGAGATCTAGAAACGAAAAGGGTTATATGTGGTCTTTAGGGTAGTCATGATTTTTTTCCTCCCGATATTTCAGTAGATTTCACATTTTAACCTGATTTTTTCTACATTTCATAAATAATTACAATAATTTATGTGCCAATCATTAGTTAAGTTGTTGATAGATTATCGATACACAATTAAGGATGAATGTAGCTAGTATCACACTTTGCAAGATTATGTCTTCGATTAATAAGAGTATTATCCATCACTATATATGAATTCTTGAATTAGATATCCACATAATACAAATAGACAAAAATTTCTCTATAAATACACGTGCTCTCTAATTGGGTATCTACCCATTCTTGTAGACTCAAAATGGGAATATATTTATTCTCATAAACATTACAGAACATGAAGATTCCCATTCTTGTAGACTTTACAAAGGTTAAAAAAACATATTCATAATTACTTAAACATATTAATATTTAGTATAACTAAATTTCATTTTCATATTTGAACATTTTAATCGCTCTTATAGGATATATTAACATGAGAAATCATTTTTTAATCTCTCTCTCTCTCTCTCTCTCTCTCTCTCTCTGTGTGTGTGTGTGTGTGTGTGTGTGTGTGTGTGTGTGTGTGTGTGTGTGTGTGTGTGTGTGTGTTCACGCATATGTCATAATCTAATTTAGATAAATTTGAATATTTATGTTCAATTCACTCTCCACTGTGTAGCCACATTTAATAATAATATAACAGATCAAAGAAAATAACTCAATATAGAACTAGATGAAAATTTCAAGTAAAAATACCTTAATCCATTCACATATTGTATTCATAATAATACATTAAAAAGAGTTACAAATTTCCCACAAGATCATTGTGATGAAATGCAAGTAGTTGGATAGTCTCTTTACAAGTGATGGGTACCCATTCTCCTTTCTCTTTGACCTATAAATACATGTATATATTCATAATCTTATAGTGTATGGTTAGCCTTATAGAGGTTGCAAGCATATACATAATATTTTTATCATCCAATAAACTCAAATATGTTACGATTCACAAGAAACAATTTATCCTCCAATGCCATGTTATAGATAGTTAGGAAGTATAGTTCATCACAACTACAGACTAAATTCTTATGTCTAATCCATACTAAATATTAGACATATATACACTAATACTTAATACTGTGATTACACTTATTGTTCATTCTAGATTCTAATTATCTAATAAAAATTATATGCATATAAAAATTTGAGAGGTACTTACTTGTAAATGAAATATACCATAATTGATGCACAAAAATTAACAGGAACTTGAAAAGGTCATAATGTGTGCTCCAGTGTCCATTTGAGTCTGTTTTTTAAACCACATGTTTTAATGAGATGAACACACAATTCAATCTGACCTACTGGTTAGATAAAGTTTTGCACATTTTCGTGTCCGAAATCTGCCATCTTGAGGCCACAAATTAGGATTTAAGTTGTAGTTCGGTTTTTTCCTATTTTACGGTATTAGTTAATTTTAGTCTATTAGTTTCATTATGAGTTGGAAATTTAGAAATTCCTCTAATTTAGGAATGTATAATATGTGTTGAAATTTATGTTCCCGTGATTTAATAAGCATGCAAACTTACTAAGAATAGCAGGTTCTAATAAGTCAAGCTAATAATAGTAATTTCGCCACCTAGAGTAGATTTAGTCAAAGTTAGTTAGAGTTTTCTTGGAAACTCAAGTTGGGAGTTTTTTTCCTATTTAGGAAACATTTTAATTCATGATTCAATAACGAATAAGGAGATCTATTTTCTTTTGGAGTTCATATTAATTGTAATATATTGAGTTTATTTAGAATTTGGCTACATTATATGGTATCGTAGATTGTTCGAGTCTTTAAAAAATGGTGGGAAGAGAAAGAAGAAGAGGATGCGGTATTTCCCGATGAATATAAATATGCAAGATCTGTAGAGGTAAGTTGTTGCACCTTCTGCAATGATAACCCGTAGAGAGGAAATCAAGGTGGAGATGACACTAATGAAGAAGACCTTTGTGAAGAGGAGGAAAAACAAGCACCACCCTTATCTTTTGAAGAAAGGATGCTTCGAGCATTAGAAGGAAAGACTAATGGGATAAGAGTTGATGTTTTAGAATATGGAGGTAGTCTAAAACCAAAAGAGCTGATATACTTGCTAACTAGCATGGGGAAATTATTTGAGTGGAAGGATATGTCGAAAGAAAAGAAATTAAAATTTGCATGCACAAAATTGAAAGGTCATTCTATGTTATGGTGGGATCACTTATAGAAAGAGTGGTAAAGAATGGGGAAAGAAATAATTAGGATGTGGAGTAAGATGGAGAAGAATATGAAAGATAAATTTATCCGTGTGGATTATACACAAACCCTTTACAGGAGGTTTGGAATCTCGATTGCAACATACAAACATTGCAAGAATACACATATGAGTTCTACAAGTTATCCATTCATTTAGAGAATGAAGAAACTAAGGAACAAATGACTGCAAGGAATGTAAATGGATCAAAAAAATTATTCAAGATGAGATAAGTATGCACGAATTAAGATCATAGAGGATGCCTATCAATTATCCTTAAAGGCCGAGGAAAAATAAAGTTGTCAATGTTTTACGAGATCACTTGGAATGAATATGGCGGCCTCATCTTCCTTTTCGGGACCAGCTAGTTTCATCCAAAGTAGGGGAGAATCACCTCGTGGAGTGGAAAAGGAAGAATATATGAGACAAGATTCCCGAGAATAAACAAAGAGGAAAAGGATTTTGTAGGGGCGGATGATATGCTAGAGATAGAGGATGGGAGGCTTCACGAAGACCATTTTTTTATTACATATGTGGTGAAGAGGGGCATTGGTATTTTGAATGCTTGCATTCTTATACACATGATAAGAGGAAATCGATGCTCCAAGAGTAAATATTTTTAAGTTGAACAAGTAGAAGATGAACAGACTCTGTAAATTCAACCAAATGTTAGAGAAATTATGATGATCAAGAGGAAGATGATTGCTCCAAGAAAGGATATTAAGGGGGATGCATGACCAAGGAAAAATATTTTCATAACAAGATGCACTTCTGGAGAAAAGCTATATAATGTTATTATTGATGGTGGTAGTTGTGAGAACATGGTTTCAAATGAGATGATCGAGAAATTGGGTTTACATTGTGAGAATAATCCTAACCCTTACCGTATTGCATGGTTTAAGAAGGGTAATGAAATTACTATTCATAAGAGATGTTTAATAAGTTTTCCTATTAGGAACAAATAGTAGTGATGAGAGTTGGTGTGATTTTATTCCTATGGATGCATGTCATATGCTCTAGGAAGACCATGGAAATTTGATAGAAAAGTTATTCATGATAGTGGAAAGAATACTTATACTTTCTCGGAAGGATGAAAAAAATAGTTTTGCTACCTCTTAAGGAAGAGGGGAAGGCTGAAAATATACTTTTTGCAAAGGAATTTGTAAAGGAGGAAAAGGTAATTGGTTTTTTTAATGCACTAGTCATAAATAAGGATGAACCTACAAGTGCACAAATACTAGTAGAAACAACAGAATTAATCGAAGAATTTTTTGATGCTATTCCCGATGAGCTACTAGATGGATTACAACCCAAACAAGATATTCAATACCATATTAATTTGATTCCGGGATCTTCACTCCCAAATCAAGTGTCTTAGAGGATGAGCCCTACATTACATCCAGAGTTGAATAGGAAAGTGGCATACCTCGTGAGAAATGGGGCGTAATGGATAACATGAGTTCATGTGAACCCCACTTTATTAAGAACAAAGAAGGATGGAACATAGATAATGTGCATAGATAGCGAGAAATCAATAAAATTACAATCAAGTATAGATTCCCAATACCTCACCTTGATGATATGATGGATATGCTTGTTTGATTTAGGTATTTCACCAAGATTGATCTTTGAAGTGGTCACCATCAGATTTAAATCAGAGAAGGAGATGAGTGGAAAACAACATTCAAGATAGGAAATGGATTATATGAGTGGTTGGTGATGCTATTCAGGTTATCCAATGCACCTAGTACTTTTATGAGACTGATGAACATTGTGTTGTAGGAGTATAATGGTAAGTTTGTTGTGGTTTATTTTGA
Organism: Taxus wallichiana var. yunnanensis; assembly: GCA_018340775.1. Taxonomy (NCBI): domain Eukaryota; kingdom Viridiplantae; phylum Streptophyta; class Pinopsida; order Cupressales; family Taxaceae; genus Taxus; species Taxus wallichiana. Next base: position 107,928,768 of record CM031236.1, read on the forward strand.
TGATATCTTGATCTTTAGTAAAACTAAAGAAGAACATTTGAGGCATCTAAGGGTGATATTTGAAGTGTTAAGGAAAGATAAACTCTATGAAAATATGAATAAGTGCACGTTTATGCAAGATATTTTGGTATTCTTGGGCTTTATTATTTTAGCAGATGGGGTACAAATGGACTTAGAGAAGATAAAGGCAATTATTGAATGGCCTACTCCACAGAGTATAACAAAGGTAAGAAGATTTCATGGTTTAGCAACATTTTACAAAAATTTATTAAAAATTTCAGCATTATTGTAGCACCTATAACAGATGGTACAAAAGGAAGGGATTTTTGTGGACAAAGGCAGCTGATGATAGTTTTAAGTTCCTGAAGAAGAAGGTGATAGAGGCACCCATTTTAAGACTACCGATTTTGACAAAGTGTTTGAGGTTGATTATGATGCCTAATATGTGAGTATTAATTTTGTTCTAAGTCAAGGTGGAAAGACAATAGTTTTCTTTAGTGAGAAACTGAATGAGGTAAGAAATAACCACTCTACTTATGATGTGGAATTTTATGCAATTGTAAGCATTGAGGAATTAGAAGAATTACTTAGTACCTAAGATGTTTTTGTTATTTACAGCACCACATAGCCCTAAAGTATGTGAATACACAAAGAAGTTGAATAATAGGCATGCAAAGTGGGTATCATTTTCGTAGGGTTATACTTTTTCTCTAAAACATAAATCAAAAAATAAATCAATTTGCAGATGCATTGAGTAGGCATGTGACTTTGTTTAACAAGATGGAAAATGAGGTGGTGGGTTTTGAAGCAATAAATGGTTTGTATTCTTCTATTCTAATTTCAATAATATTGTTGAAAGGTTAATTCATCCAATGTCAAAAAATGCAGGAGATGTCTAAGATGAGTACATTTTAAAGGATGGTTATCTATTCAAGGATGCCAACTATGTATTCTAGTTGGGTCTATCGAGAGAATATAGTGAAAGAGTTGCATAGCGGAGGATTAGTTGGGAATTTTAGTAAAGATAAGATGATAGACTAGGTAGCAGAGACATACTATTGGCCAAAGTTGAAAAGCAATGTGGTAAGATATGTGGAGAGGTGTCGAATTTTCCAAGTCTCGAAAGGCCATACACATAATACAGGGGTTATATATGAAGTTATGCTGTTCCTAAAGGGTCGTGGACATATCCGAGTATGGATTTTTTTTTGGGATTAACAAAAACACAATGAGGTAATGAATAAATTTTTGTGGTTGTTGATATGTTTTCTAAGATGGTTCATTTTATTACGTGTAAGAAAACAAGTGATGCGACATGCGTAGTAGATTTGTTTTTCAGAGAAGTTGTTCGTTTGCATGGTGTTCCAAAAACCATTACTTTAGATAGGGACACCAAGTTCTTAAGTCACTTCTAGAGGAATTTATGGAAGAATTTGGGAACTACAATTCAACAGTTCCTATCATCCTCAGACCGATGGGAAAACAAAGGTGGTAAATCAGAGTTTGGGAAACTTGTTAAGGTGCATAGTTGGGGAAAATCCAAACAATGGGACTTAGCATTACCACAAGCTGAGTTTGCATATAAAAGTTCCATAAATAGATCCATAGGAAAGTCTCCATTTTTTTATTATGTATGGGAGTAATCTAAATGGGGTGTTAGATTTGGTACAACTACCAACATTGATGGCGAGTCGTGATGATGCGAAGCATTTGCCAAACATATACAATAATTACATGAAGAAGTGCGAAGAAGTTGTAGAATAGTAATGATAAGTATAAGAAAATATCAGATGTACATAGATGAAGAAAGGTATTTACAAATTGTTGAGTTGGTTGTGGTATACCCGTGGAAGGAAAGGTTTCCAAAAAGAACCTATAACAAACTCAAGTACAAGAAGATTGGTCGCTACAAAATCATGAAAAAAATTTGATAATGCTTATAAGGTAGAATTTCCACATAATTTTGATATTTCTCTAGTATTTAATGTTTCATATTTGTATTCTTTTCATGGGGATGGTGTAGAAAGAGATGTTATTGAAAAAGTAGAATATTGAGGTAGCAGGTTCCGGTGAAGAAGAAAGAAGAAGTGGATTAGATTCTAGATAAGAAAATAATGGACATACGACATGGGAAATACAACAAATATTTGGTACATTGGAAAGAACTGGAACAAGAGGACAATACTTGGGTCATAGAGTGGGAGATTAAGATGTTGGATGTAGATAAATGGAAGTTCTAATTGAAGAAGACAACTTGTAAGAGCTTCATGTTTTTCAAGCAGGTGAGAATGATGTGCCAAAATTAGTAGGCACTTAAAAAGGTCATAAGTTGTGCTCGGGTGTCCATTTGAGTCTCGTTGTTTTTTTTTTAAACCACACGTTTTGATGAGATGAACGCACGGCCAACCGGCCCTACCGGTTGGAGCAATTTTGGCACATTTTGGGCACAAAATCTTCCATCTTGAGGCCAAAAATTAGGATTTAAGTTGTAGTTCATATTTTTCCTATTTTAGGGCATTAGTTAATTTTAGTCTATTAGTTGGCTTATGAGTTGGAAACTTGGAAATTCCTCTAATTTAGGCATGTATAATATGCATGGAAATCTCTTTCCCGTACGAATAAGCATGCAAACTCACTAAGAATAAAAAGTTCTAAATAAATTGTTAACAATAGTAATTTCGCCACCTAGAGTAGATTTAATCAAATTTAGTTAGAGTTTGCTAGGTAACTCAAGTTGGGAGTTGTTTTTCTATTTAGGAAAAATTGTAATTCATGATTCAATAATGAATAAGGAGATCTTTTTCTTTTGAGTTAATGTTATTTGCATTATATTGAGTTTGTTTAGAATTTGGCTACATTAATAATGGTAAAAATTATTATTTGTTATTATAATACATAGAAAATGTTAAAAAAACACACACACGCACATGCGCGCGTGCACACACACACACGCAGTGCACACGTGCACGCACACGCACGCATGCACACACACGCATGCGCGCACGACACACACACACACACACACACACACACACACATTATTGTTACTCTTGTATCCTGAACAATGTAATCTTTATAGTACCTTTATATTGTTCAAACTATGAGAATGGGATTTTTATGATTCTATACAAATTTTAAAATGTAACCTTTATTCTTCCACTATATTTCCCGTATGATAATTGTAAAATTCATATGGTATATAAAATAAAAAATGTAGCCTTTATTCTTTCTCTATATTTCATATACAAGAATGGGAGGTTTCCTCATATAAGAAATAAAAGTAACCATAATTGTTCCTCTATATTACCAATATGAGAATGGGTGTCTTCCTTTTCAAAATATTCTCATATATGAAAGATAAAGAAATAATAGTAATGTATATGCCAAAAAGGGAGTATCATGTTTATACCAAAATAATACTATAGTGGTGTATATAAAATCTTTATAACTTATCATTTCCAAATTATGTGTTCTTATGTGCATAATAAATATTATGATAAGAAGATAAGGAGAAACTTTCCTATTAACCACCTCCTCCAAAAGGAGGTGAATATCCCTATAACAACATGCAATAAAAATTTGTAGACAATGCAAACTCTATTTCCATATTTCTCATAGAACTAAGCTTTTAAATCCTCATGATTAAAATATAAATTGATAAGAATTTAATTATAACATGGATTCCAAATGATGATTAAAATGGATAAAATTATAAGGGGTTGAGTTTTTGAATTTTCATCATTTATATTTTTCTACCTCCCACGAACCATATAGTTATGGGAAAAATTTGCATGTGGTTAATTATTATTGTAGAACAATGTTAATACAATATTTATCATAGATCTGAAAGCTCCCCATCACTATAACAACCTTTATTATAGATTATAGTTTGAAAAGAAATCACAACAAATTAAAAATACCAAGACAGATGTATATGTTGTAATACAATACATTCCTTCTTTTGATTTAACTAATACAATAATTAATTGATATGAAATCCACATGTTAGGGCCAAAACACAAGAAAGAAAGACGTATATGTTGGAATAAAATACCTTCAAATTTTTAATTTTAAAGTAATACATGAAGTAATTAATGTGACATCTACATAGGGCCATAACACAAGAAAATAAGACATTGTGGGTAGGCTCACAAATATTGTAATGCACAACACATGGAAACTTTGAGCTACTTTATTTTTTATGAGTCAAATCTCTAAAACAAAAAAGGTCAGAAAAGAGAATTTAAAAGTTGTGTTGTCAAAAATGCGTAATCAATATCACATGAGATTTAAAATTGCTAACAAAGAACATTAACATTAGCATTGTGAAGATCAAAAGAAGATTAACATTGCAAAGAATTAAAATAATAGGAAACTAACAAAAGAACCTCAAATTCTACTTAAGTAATGACAGACACACAACTTATTGATTTTTTTACGAATTGTGAAAAATAGTCAAGTAAAGGTGAAATCTAATTGCATGTTGATGTAGGAGCATCTCCAAAATGAGTTTCATAGTGTGGTTTTTGGAATTTTATAAAGGGATTAGTGTGTTTTACTAGTGTGTGAAGTATTTACGTCCATTTGTTTCATTTGAACAAGTCCTTTGTATAAGTTGCTCCATGAGCTAAAATAAGCCTATGTGTGTGAACAAGGAAAATTAAGAATAGATGGACTTGAAGATATTTTCCCTCCAGGAAAATATCTCCAAGTCCTCTCCTAGGATAAAGGGAGTCAAAATAGGATGGTTAGTCTAAATTTAGTGTTTTTCCAAGTTTAGGGGCAGTTCAAGTCAAGTTAGGAAAATAAGGAGAAAATGGTGGAGGTTGTTTCTCCAATCCAAAATTTGGTATTTGACAATGTAAGAGAAAATGGGGTGATTGATTTGAGTAGTAGGGGTGAAGAGAGTGATTTTTGAATGAATAAATATTTGGTGTGCTTTGGTGTGCAAGGTTTTCGATGTTTTTCTGAAAACTACAGTATTTTGCTTTTTATTCAAGACGGTTCCTTCCAAACCCGAGAGGTGAGAAATTACACTACGATTGGAGCTCGAGAACCTTTATTGTAACTATTTGAAGAGGTGAAGGGGATGAAAACACGTCTCCTCAAATTTTCTCAGCTCATGAAACTGTTAATCAATTTTGCACACATGGCAAGATTGGGACAACGGGTCCTATCACATTCAAAATGAAATAATAGTCCCAGGAACCCATCTCCTAAGTTATTATCGAGATGCAATAATTAAAAATAATTCCTAAATTGCATATGAAGAGATCACCTAGCATCGAAAGGCACCTAGTTGATCTCAACTCAGTAAAGAGTTCAAGGTCGAGTTGATAGAGAACCCGATGTCAAATTGATATTCATCTCAGAGATCATCTCGGTAGAGAATCTCAGTTGTAAGAGCTCAACAATGGTCTTGTTAATGCAAAATATAGCTCATTGAAAATTGACGAATGAAGGGAACTCTATAAGGATCTCGGTAGAGATCGATGCAAAAAGATTTGAAGACCAAGTCAAGGAGAGTCAAAGTTCAACCTATGGCATCAATAAAGTCTCAACGAATTGGAAAGGTTCAAGCCACAGCGAAGCGAAGGTAGAGATAAGGAGTTCGACTCATCTTAGCGAATCGCTCATTTTGGAGATCATGTGGTGAGCTTCTTTTTAGGACACGCGTTTGTAGAGATCTAGGGTGATTCAAACACAAGCCAAGGCATCAAGAGTGCCATAAAATGAATGGAGATCATTGCGTAAATAGAGATACGTGATGGAGCCTATCGATGGGACTCATCAAGCATGATGGATAATTCAAGGTAACTCATTTTGTGTGGATGCATTAAAGACGGTTTCTAGGATACAATTCCAGGGCACATTGATTAATGCCAAACTTGGAGGCCTGCTCAAAATAATTTTACAATGGTAAGCTCGCAGAAGCAGTAACAATGTCGGGCTAGGGTATTAGTGAATACAGTATATATATTTTCGCTGGCATTGTTCAGACCTTCCTAGGCCAAGCATTTGGTGCACAGGCAACAAAAAATTTTCTAGACTCAACGAGATATAAGGCAGATGAGGCAGCAGGCATGTTGCAGTATAGTAGAAGTTCTTTTTGAGTGCTTCCAACAAGCAGGTCATCAACTATGTTGTTATCTTTTCAGTATCGAATGCATCCTCAAATTCAGGATTTTCCTTCAAGATATTTTTATCAAAATCGATTAAGTGATAGTGAGAGTGTTACTGGGAGACCAGATGAAATTTATTACAAATATTCTCTATCGAGACCTTACTTATTTTACGATGTAACTCATGGAAGTGAATCTCATAGAGGTGGAACTATTTCATATCAGAATATTCATGAGGCACAATTTGCTTTGCAATTATATGAGCATCTTCAACGAGTCACTAAGATTTTAGGCATAAAGGTTTCTATCGAATTATCACACCTTACAAGCTACAACTGAAATGTTTGCACCAAGAGAATGATGTCTCCTCATGCTGAGTGGAAAAGTGGAAATCAGTGGCCATCTGTCCAAAATGAAATATGGCCAAATAATGACGAAACCCCGCACTCCAATCCCAGACATGGAAAATAAGGCGAGCATTTCCAAGGGAAATGACGTGATGTCAAGCCATCGAAAAAATTCTGAGCGTGGGAGAAGTTTGAGTCTACTGCCAAAAATCAAGAGCACAATGATGGTAAACCAAGCAGGTAATTCCGCGCATGGGAAACATTTCACTATATTTCCAAGTGGGTTTTTATGAATGGCAGGCCGAGCTGTTAATCCCGCTAAGGTATGAATAGGGGAACTCAGGGAATACACCACCAAGTGGAAATATTGGGTTGGTAAACCATGATCAGACTTCCGTGAATGGGAGAAATCAGATCAAATTGCCAAGTGGAGATCATACGATGGCGATCCATCATGAGAATTCCGCGTAGCTTGGAGTGGTCTGAGTCTTTGTGTGAGTCACCGAGAGGATTAATAGGACAGTTGTGAATTGGAGCGGGTCATGGGGAAAACAACGTGACGTAAGGAGGTAATACCAAGCTCATCAATATGAAGCATGGCGGAAGAATAGATGGTGGTCGCGAGAGAAGTTCCCACGCACTAGGCAAAGCAGGCATGTTGCAATAGATAGAGAAGCCTTTTTGAGCACTTCCAAAGCAAGCGGTTGTCCAACTATGTCGTTATCCTGCTTAGTATCGAATGCATCCTCAAATTCATGATTCTCAATGCTCTAGCATAATGCAGCTGTAGGCTTATCCTTATTCTGAACTTAGATCCATGGAAGCTGCAGGAAACAAATATTCACTACCACGTACGATGGATTGGAGTCACGCTATTCAAGGCTTCATAAAATTTCCCTAAATCAGAGATGGAGGTTTATTATGGTGCAGAATGAAATGATTCATATTGCTCAAAGATTTTATCTCCTAGAAATGAATCGAATGTGAAGGTCAACTCTGAAAATACCTGGTTGGCCGTTTTGTATGCTACATCCTTGTTACTTGTAAATGGTCTCTTTGAGAAACTCTGAGGGCAATAGGCAATATTTATACCCTTCCATTATGTACGTCCAATTAGACAATAAAAATTATTCTTTTACCAGTTCACAGAAACTTGTTTTTTACAATGGATGATTATATTGTAGTTTCAAGCTAATTTTATCTAGGTTTATTTCTATTAGCTTTGATCCACAACTAAGGAAGAATTCATATGGTTGTTACCTGTACATTTTTCCAAGGTCCTCTTGGTTGCCCCAGGTTGTTCAACGTATTTTTCAAGGGCTTTTTTATGTGTTGCAAATTTTAACATAAAGGATCTTTTTAGTTTATGAAAAAATGAGTATATTGTGTAGCTCACAGCCTACCTATGCCATACTAAAATCCCAATAGTGGCATAATTTTTGGTTGGAGCCGAGATTGCAGAGTGCACTAACAAAATACCGAAGGGATCTGTGGCCAAGAATCGCCTTTCGTGGTGTCTATCGACATGTTATGGGCATGAACCCAGGTCATCATCATGACAACATTAGGTCTTTATTGATAATGGCATTTTCTCATCCTTTGAAGGTACAATTGTGCTTATTATGGAAAAGTTGAAACATTCTTACTACAAGTGTTATATAATAAGGAAGAACCATGAGCATTGTGGTAAAACCATTCTTTCTAAATGTTGGGTTAAGGTCGGTATTCAAGTGAGTTGAGCCAAAAAGAGCTCAAGAATTCTAAGACGAAATGAAGCATCGAGAAGAGCCGGTGGAAGACGAGTGTGGAGAATTGAGTTCATTTTGATTGGCTCACAAGGTGTTCAAAAGCCATGATGGTGGGGTAAATTGGCTCCAAATCCGAGCTTATAGAGGATTTGAAACTCACCGAGTTGGGCTATGTGCAGACTCTATCCACATGGACCCTCCTCCTCTTCAAGTCAAACGGGTCAACAGGGGGTCCCAACATTATGTTAATTGATTTAATATTTTTATTTAAATATTTTAATAATAATATTTATTATTATTATTTAAATATTTTATTTAGATATTCTTTTAATTAATTGGGAAGACTAGGTCATCGGGTAATTAATGACCCATGATGGAACCTTCTCAGGTGGTTCAACTAACTGTAATAAATACATCATGGGCCTTCAATTTAGGAATGTAATTATGACATTTCCTCTTCTTTCTCACATATTCTTCTATAAATGTAAGTTGGAAGCTCATTTCAAAGGGTTCCAATGAGTTCGAGCATAAGTTTTACGCTTAGATATCTCGAAAGTAGTGTATACTTTTCAAGAGTCCTCTCTGCTCGTACGCAAGTTGTTGTTATGTGTTGAGAGAACATTCAAGCCTCCTCTTCAAGACTATAATGGCAACTATTTCCTCTTCGAATGTATGATGCATTGTGCATGTTATTGAAGCAATAAAAGTGTGTGTTTTGTGACTAATCACGGTCCTTTCATCCTTTTATGATTCTTTGTGCCTTTCTCATACTTGCAGTACATTGTGCAAATTTAAGTTTCTATTCCAGTTCTTCAAGTTTTGTGCTTATCTAGTGGTGGAGTATTGCATGCGCTTGAGTTGTGGTGTATGTTCACCCTTCTTGAGTTCATCCTTCTTCAATGGGAAACTAGTATATTTCTTGATATGATAAAGTTTAACGAAGGGAACGTGTGTCTCTTAGTTTGTGGTATCCTGTACCCTCTCTAAGTTGCAAAGGTGAAGTTGACTCCGTGGTGCACACACCCTCTTCAAATTAACCCTTCTTAAGTCTTGAAACACCCTTTATTTGGTGCATCACCATCCCTAGTATAGTTTTATTTCTGTAAATCTCTTTCCCTAAAACCCCATGAAAATGTTAGCATAAGACTAAATAATCATTATTGTTACACTAGGAGTAGTACAACACTTAGTTTAGAAAGAGGAAGCCGGCCTTATCTCGGAGGTTCACTTCAAGCCCAAGTCCCACAGCTTGAGAAGTGATCCCATGTGTCTCAATCACACCGAACATCATATTCACATCTTGGCCATTCGAGAGAGTGCGGTGATTTAGCGACAACAAAACCTCACTAATAGCTCCTTGTAACTCGATTTTTCCTCGTTAGGCCTGTCCTGGCATCCTAGATCTTAGTCGATACTTGATGAGAGGAGATACAATTTAGAATACACAGTTTTCATGCGACCACCTACAGGAAATCAAGAGTGCAGAGCTTGAAACCTCCTGCACATGTGTGAACCCCGAAAACCCTGCTCATGATTGTTTTGAAGTCTGCAGATACCAAGGAAAAGTTGTAATTAAAGTATTTTGTGAGTTCTCCAAGATAGATTATTATTGTAGCAAGTTAGTTAGGTTCGGTTTTACCTATAAATCATGTTTGTAGAGAGTAAAGAAGACAATTGAGGGATTTCTATGTTTTTGCCACCTTGAGTGGGCTGAAGAAACCAAATTGGGTCCCGTTATCCAAAGTTCACCCCTCAAGGTAATATTGGATAACTTGCATCACATTATTAAGTCCCGAAAGTAAGGCCCAAAATCATGTTTTGGGGTCCCCTTCACTTCTCTCTAACTCCCCATCCAAAGAAAAAACCCAAGAACTTAGAGAAAATTGGAAAAAATCTGAAAAATGGGCTCATTCGATATTTTGCGAGAAAAATCGACATTTTTGTTCTAGCATCTGCAGGACACCGGGAGACGTAGGTAAGCATGGGATGTGCAAACCCAAAATGGCCACAAGTAGTAAAAATCAGAAAAAGAGGAAGTTTTCATCCCGCATACCGCTGGGACATCTAGATCAAAAGTATGTGTGGGGCGCGAAAAGCTAATTTTGTCACAAGTCGGTATCATTGCACGTGGCACAGAGAAATGTGTCTGAGACGGTTGGGACAAAAGTATGTGTGGGACATGAAAAGGTGAAATCTCTGTATAAAGAGTTGAGCTTAATAGGATGCAGCGAATGCGGAGGTCAATGGCCCTCATGACCTAGTCAATGGTGGACGTGCGGGGATAAGGAAGCCCGAATTGGGCGATGTGGAAGAATATGTCTAGCACAGTCGGGACACGCGGACCTGATTTTTCCGAAATAACCACAATGAAGAGAAAAATTCAATGTTTGACCTCCCGAACTTCAAATGGCCATAAATTTTGACTCCGAGCTCCGATTTTCATAAAATTGGACTTTCTGGAATGAGAATGAGCTCTAATTTCTTAATTTTGATGAGGGTAGATATATTAAAATATAATAAACATATTCAGCTCCAAAGAAATTAATACTATTCCCATCAAATGACAAAAATGCCCGGCAAACCCAAAATAGCTCCTCGTACTCGAAGGCCATGACTTTTACATTTTTCAATGAAATCACATGAAGTTGGTACTATTGAGTGTTTATGATTCATATGCACTGAAATCAAGAAATTTCAGATTTGATGAAGGATAGATAGATATTTTGCAGAAAATGTGGCCAAGTTTAGAATAGTGTTTTATTTGGTAGTTGGATGCATTCAATGAAGCATGGGTTGCCATATTTCACTGTTGCAAGTCATGGGACAATATGGGGATCCTTTTACAAGCAACAAAACATCATTTCACTCCATTTAATACCTCTTACAAGTGGTTGAAGGATAGATTTCAGGATTTCCATTTTCCCTCTCTCTCTCTCTTCTTATTTTTCTATAAATTGGAGTGTTGGGCTCATTGTAAAAGAGAGGTTTTTTTTTTTTTTTAAAGCTCTATCAAAATTTCTTTGTGAAGCCAATGTGCTGCAGGCCCTTGTAGTGGACTCCTTGCATGGTGATCTAGGCCCTTATCTTGTAATAGATTGAACTGTGCATATCATGAAGCAATAAAATACAAGTTTGTGGATGCATCTTCCCCTGTTGTGTTTGTTTGCACTCTTCTTGCCCTTTCAACCTTCATTACAAGAATATTGTGTCTATTTTTATGCTCTTGCAAGGACTCATTATTATTGTGCATGTATGAAATATTGTTGTGAATGCATTTGCTAGATTGTGGAGAACTGTTATCACCCCTTCTAGTATGCATTTTACTTCTATTTTTCACACATTGGAAGACTACTCTCACACCCCTCCTTTTCTAGTGTATCACCGCTTTAGTGTAGGCTTTCATTTTCATGCATTCTCTCTCCTTGGTCCCTTAGAAAGTTAGATTAGGAAAGATATTTTTACCTGCATTAGAGTAGATTGTGGCAGGTAGTTTAGGAGTAAGAACCAACTTTCTTTGGAGGTCTATCTCAAGTAGCAAGTCCCATAACTTGGAGATAGTACCCATGTTATCCAATCACACCGTGAGCTCAAGTATATGCACTTGTGTAAACATAAGGGTGTTGTGATTCAGTGATAACAAGTCCTTGGGACAATCACAAAGTGGGAAAATGTAGCCTTTCCTCCAAAAATACCCTTGGTGAATTAGAGATATTCATTGTGTGGTCCAAATGGGTGCCCAAAACTATATAGGTGTCTACATGGTTCGTATTCCTCTACCAAGTAGAGGTAAATTTACAAGTTTTCAAGGTTACAAGCCTACAACTTGGCCAATACTGAATTACACTAGGAGTATATACACCCTAAATTTTTGGGAGTTGGGATGGGTCTTTCCTATCCTGTTTTGAGTCTCAAAAGTGTGGGAATGAGTGTGGAGTGTGTGTGAATGTGATAGTTTGAATGTGTGAGTGTAGGTAGCTTTGTTGTGTGTGAGAGATTCAAAGAAGTATGATCAATGCTTTGGGTTTGATTTCTCTGTCTTAGAGCATATGTTAGAGTGAGTTGAGAGTAACATTGGATTGTTTGAGTCTCACCATTTATGGCATCGAGTGCTAATATTTTGCACAATCCAAAGATCCAAAAAGAGTGAAGAGAAGTGAAGCAGAGAAAGGAAGATCTTTGACAAAATGCCACCAAGGAGAGTAGTACAAGTGGCTCAATCAGCCAAAATGGCATTAACATAGGAATTGAGGAACCTAACAGCTAGGTTGCAAGACCTAGAGATGGCCTAGAGAAGAGGAGTGGAGATGGCGTAATTCAACGATGGTGAAGAAGAGCCACCAAAGTGGAAGAGTTGATTGTAGAGGTGGAGGAAGATACACTGGTGAAAGATTGATTAGAGCCATCATGAAAGTGAACATAAAGCCAAAGATGGACGTTCTCATGTATGAGGGTAATTTGAATGTGGAAGATATGATTGATTGGATCAAAGCACTCGGGAAAATATTTTTACTATGAGGGCATAATAGAGGATGACAGAAAAGTGAAGTTTTCCATGACTAGATTGCAGAAGCATGAAACCCTCTCGTGTGATGGAGTGTAAGAAGAGATAAGAAGGAAACAAAAAGAGAAGATCAAGAGTTGGGACATAAGATGGAAAATATGAAAGGTAAATTCATTCCCATAGACTATGAGGTAGACCTTTTCAAAATATTGCAAAATTTAATGCAAAAAGAGTTGTCAAGTAAAAGAATACACTAAGGATTTTTACAGGCTTATAATTAGACTAGGTCATGTAGAGGAGGATTTGGAGAAGGTTTATAGATATGTGAATGGGTTGATATTTGGCATAAATGATGAGATTAGTCTTCTCACCGCTAGGACCATTGAGGAAGCCTATTAGATTGCTTTGAAAGCAGAAGAGAAGATAGCAAGGAGGAAGCGTATTGTCTCAAGAGGAAGGGAAAGATCCTTTTGAGGAAGAGGAAATCCAAATGGTAGGAGGTAGTTGCAAGAAAGTGTAGATGAAGGGAACAAATCCAGTGGCACACAACATGTAAGGGGCAGTTTTACACCAAGAGGAGGGAGACCCTATCTAGGATACCAAAGAGGCAAGGGCATATTTTTGGGTAAGTGTTTCAGATGTAACAAGTATGTTGGTCATAGGTCTTATGAGTGTGTAAAGAACCCTAAAACCAGCCATGGGAAGAACATGTATGTTGCTCCAGGTGAAAAGCAAGGTGAAGAACCAAAGACAACTCCTAGACATGATAATGTTCCAGAGGATCATGAGTCTCTTCTCATTAAGAGATTGTTGTTGAAACCAAAAAAAGAGGATGTGGAACCAAAAAGATAAAGAGCATCTTTAGAACAAGATGTAATAGAAAAGGAAAGTGCTACAAGGCAGTGATTGATAGTGGAATTATAGACAACTTGGTGTATACAGAGATGGTTGAGAAACTAGGCTTGAAGAGAGCACCACACCCAACTCCTTACAAAGTGTCTTGGCTGCAAAAAGGACATAAATTTCTAGCAAATGTGAAGTCCAAGTGGAATTTCAGATTCGAGCATACAAATATTAGGTCATGTGTGACATTATGTTATTAGATGTTTGCCATATCTTGCTTGGGAGACCTTGGCAATTTGACAACAAATAAATCCATGATGGGAGGAAGAACACCTACACCTTCAAGAAGAATGGAGTGGATCATAAACTCATACCACTGAAAGAAGAGCATGATGTAGTTGGACCAAGTTCTAAGGTGACGATGATAAGTGGAAAAGAATTCTTACAAGGTATGAAGAAAGAAGAGGTAAGTTTTGCAATCATTGGTAAATTGAAGAGTGTGGTCACTATTACTCAGTTGGTTGATTTGCCTATTGAGATTCAAGACATGCTGAATGAATATGTAGACATTGTGGTTGCTGAACTACCAAATGAATTTCCACCAGTCAGAAGTATCACTCACCACATAGATCTGATTCTAGGAGAAATTTTTCCAAACAAGGCAGCCTACTGGATGACACCTAGAGAGAATGAGGAGATCAAGCAACAAATTTAGGAGTTTTTGGATAAAGGATTGGTGAGAGAGAGCTTGATTCCATGTGTTGTGCCTACAGTACTCATCCTAAAGAAGTATGTAAATTAGAGTATGTGTATAGATTCCAAAGCCATCAATGAGATCACAATTAGGTATAGATTTCAATTGCCAAGGATAGATGATTTACTTGATTGTTTGAGTGGATAAGCTTATTTCTCTAAATTGATTTGAAGAGTGGATACCATCAGATCAGAATTAGAAAGGGGGATGAGTGGAAGATTGTATTAAAAACCAATGCTCCTAGCACCTTCATGAGATTGATGAACAAAGTGATCAAAATCAAAATGTTTATTGGTAATTTTTTCATTGTTTATTTGGATGATATTTTGATATTCAGTCAAAGTAGAGAAGAGCATTTGCAACATTTGAGAATGGTATTAGAAAAGTTACAGGAAGAGAAACTACTAATAAATATGAAAAATGTAGTTTCTTACAAACCAAGTTACTATACTTGGTTTTTGTCCTTTCCAAGTAAAGGATTGAAGATGGATAAAGAGAAAATCAAAGCCATACTTGAATGGCCAACACCCAGGAGTGTATATGAGGTAAGAAGTTTCCATGGGTTAGCTAGTTTCTATAGGAAATTCATAAGAAACTTCAGTGGAATTGTAGCTCCCATGATTGAAAAATCAAGGGTGATAAGGAGAATTTACAATGGACTAAACAAGCTAAGAGAGGATTTAATTTTCTAAAGAAAAAGGTAACAAAAGATCCCATTCTAACCCTTCTTGATTTTAGTAAATTGTTTCAAGTTGAATGTGATGCTAGTGGGTTAGCAATAGGGGCAGTTTTGAGTCAAGAAGGAAAACCAGTTGCTTTCTTTAGTGAGAAATTGAGTGAAGCTAAGAGGAATTATTTATTTTATTACCAATAATTCTATGCATTATTACATGTATTAAAGAAATGGAAACACTATACTTTTCCTAAAGAATTCATATTGTTTATTGATAACTATGCTTTGCAATTTATAAGTAACTAGCACAAAATGAATCAAAGGAATGTGAAATGGGTAGAATAATTTCAAACTTTTACTTTCAATATCAAACATAAGAAAGGATAGTCTAACAAAGTGGCGATTCTTTGAACAGAGATTTTGGGTTTGGCAGAGTTACAGTGTGAGTGTGATGGGTCTTGAGAACTTGGGAGAGCAAAGATGAAGTAGATTATGATTTCAAAGAGGTTTAAAAATATTTTAAAAACATATAGTGGTGGATAAAACTCCATGGTTTGACTATATGCTACAAGAAGGTATTTTGTTGAAGGGTAGCCAAGTATGCATTCCCTAGAGCTCAATGAGGGAGAACTCGATCAGGAGAAACACACTAGAAGTTTGTCTAGAAATTTTGGCCAAAACAAAATGTTGGCTCAGCTGAGTGCACATTACTATTGTCCAAGGATGGGTAAAGATGTGAATAAATTTTGGAGAAGTACAAGGTGTGTCGTTATATCGAGGAACTAGTTTTAATACGTGATTGTACCAACCACTTCCTATTCCTAGTAGAACATGGGATTCCATCAAGTATGGATTTTGTACTTGTCTTACCCAAGACTTAGAAAATCTATGATTTAATATTTTTGGTTCTTTACAGGTTCAAAAGATGGATCACTTCATTTCATGCACCAAAACCACCGATGCCACCAACATTGCCAATTTGTTCTTCTAAGAGGTAATAAGACTACATGGTTTTCCAAGGAGCATTATATCTAATGAGACACAAAGTTATTTGGGAACTTTTAAAAGACATTATGGAAGAATTTGGGAACTCATTTGATTTTTATTTTATCCTACCATACACAAACATATGGTCGACCGAGGTATTCAACGAAGCCTTGGAAACATTCCGAGAAGCTTGGTAAGCATGCACCCAAAACAAAAGAGGATTTGGCACTTACACAAGCGAGTTTACATACATTGATTCCCCAACAGAAGTACGAGTATGATTCCATTTCAAATAATTTATTGATATCACCCAAGAGGTTTGTATCAATTGAGAAACTTGGGAAATATGGAATCTAGAAGTGCAGATGCTGAAGAATTTTCTAGGGCAATACAAGACATCCACGAGTAAGTAAAGTGGAAGCTTGAGGAGAATAATACCAAGTACAAACAAAGAGTTGATTAGAGAAGAAAAGAAATCATTTTTGAGGTTGGTGATGAGGTACTAGCACATTTAAGGAAGGAAAGATTTCCCAAGAGGGAGTATAACAAGTTGAAAATCAAGAAAATTGGTCCCGACAAGATACTTAGAAAATTTTCTAATAATGCCTATAAGCTAAAACTACCTGAAGGCATTGGAATTTCTCTAATATTCAATGTTTCAAACTTGTATGAGTACAATGGTGAGGAAAAAATAGAGGAGGAAGCTGAAACAAGACAGATGGGGGAAAGTTGGCCAACACACATGTCTAGAGCCGAATAAAGGAGATAGAGAAGATGTTGGACAAGAAGGTGATTAAAAAAATGAGAGGAAAATAAAACTATCAATATCTAATTAAGTGGAAAGATTTTCCAGCTGAGGTTGCAGCATGGATGACAGAAAATTATCTTATCAAATTTGGAGCCAATATTAAATTACACTAGGAATGTATATACCCGACTTTTTGGGAGTTTCAAGGGTCTTCCCTGTCTTGTTTTGAGTCTCGAAGTGTGGGAATGAGTGTGGAGTGTGTTTGAATGTGATAGTGTGAATGTGTGAGTGTAAGTAGCTTTGTTTTGTGTGAGAGAGTCAAAGAAGGATGATCAATACTTTGGGTTTGAGTTCTTTGACTTAGAGCAAAGCTTAGAGTGAGTTGTGAGTTACATTGGATTGTTTGTGTCTCACCACATGTGTAGAGAAAAAATGTCACATCCATCCTAGATAGAGAATAACCAAACCATAAATAACTATAACATGCAAATATATAGAGCACTAAAATTTATCAAAACCCTAGACACAACATTTTTATAGTAGTAAAAGCATGGCCACCTTAAACACAACAAACCCAAACCCTAAACACATCATGTATGGAGAAGTAAAAATTATGGCCACCCTAAACATGAAAGACTCAAACCCTAAATGGTTGTAATAGACAACTCAAAGATGAAAATAAAATCTTCAATAATTGAAAAAAACATTATCAACAACTGGTATAATTAAATCAAATTGAAACCATAAGTAATTGATGTCGCTCAACAACTTATCATTTCAAACTAATAAAACCTTCTATTTGTATAATAATTAGTAGGTAATGAAGGTAAGAATAATTTTTTTATTAATCACTTCCTTTAAATGCAATTTTGGCAACCTATAATGACATACAATAATAATTAAAGAACAAGGAAAACATTATTTCCAGCTATCTCTTTTCTACTATAATGGCATGCAACAAAATTTTAACAACTATACAAATTTCTATTTGTATATTTCTCCCAAAAGCTAGGGTTTGAAATCCTCAAGAATAAAATATAAATTGAAAAGAATCAAATTATAACATGAATTCCAAATCATGATAAAAAGTGACCCAATGGATTCCAAATGAATATTAAATTGGTTACAATTGTAAGGGGTAAGGTTTATATCCCTCCATGATTAAATTTGTTTAACCTCCTATAAACCATATTATTGTAACCTTTATTTGTGGCGTATTTCTATGTAGACATGAAGGCCTAATTGGAAATGCTTGAAAATAAATCAAAATTATGAACACTTTTAGTGTATTATGGCTGCAATGGATCATGATGTGTGTATGGTTGACTTTCTTCGAGATATTAGCTATATTATTTTTTTAAAATGTAATTTATATTTTCTTGGGAATGTAAACTAAAAAACCACTTAAAAATAAAAATTTGCATGGATATGATTGTACTTGATGATTTTGTTATATCTCAATACATATGCACCAAATTTTCTACCTTATTTATAGAAAAACAATTTCAAATAACATATATTTCAATTCAAAATACAAATTCAAAAACCTAAAATTTAATCCTCTCCTATATAATTTACAACTCATGTCCAATGTGCATACATATTTGTTATGGTTATATATACAACTATGTTTAATTTCTTTATTTGATACATGGTTTTATATATTTTCTTTCATCTCATAAAATTTGTTTGTATGTTTTATAACACTAATTTATCTTGCAATTGTAAAGGATGATTAGGTAGACATGTTCTCAAAAGGTTCAAAATTTCCAAATGGAAGAGTATATCTAAGTAGGAGGACATTGCATTGTAGATATGTGCAAAGAGGATTTTTTTGTCATTGTTGAGACAATATTTTATGGAAGATTAAAATAACCTTTTTAGTTGATGAATTTGAAACCTTGTCAAATGTTGGGAATAAATGATACTACATTTCTTGGGAAGCGAGTAAAATGTCAAAACATGAAATCTCATCCATTAACCTATTTGAAGTGATCATACTTTTAGTGGCTCATAGGATTACAATGCTACAAGAGATGGAGATTGCAATGATGAAACTGAAAGCACCATAAATGTATGTCCTAAAGATTGAACTTATTTTTAAACAATGTCATTCTTAAACCAAAATGTTTTAGCAAAGATAATGAAATAGCCATGCGTTTTATAACACATGTGCTAAGATCATAAAATTAGTCGAGAGAGGTTACATCCTTAGAAAATTGGTGTATAGCTCAAAAATGTGGTAACTTTGTGTGTTGATTGCTACCACCTAATAAATTAATAGTTTGGCTAATAAAACATTTGATTTATCATGAAACAATAATTTCCCTTGTGGCTAAGCAAGGGAGTGGTCAACTAGATGGTTTGTACCTTGTACATAGTGATGAACATAATTTGAAGTGTAAAGGAGTTGTTACTAAACTAATATATTTATTCTCATATGCAAGAAAATATGTTATAGAGGGAAAAATTACCAATGTAATTGAAGGAGACGTCATAAATTTTAAGTTATTAGATGTCAATATCTTTGGTGAGCATAGTGATAGTGTAATCAAACCTCCTTACAAAGTATGATCCCTATTTGAAGGATCTCTCAAACAATTGCATGCCACGAAATTAGCCAACATAAATGGTTCTTAGATGGATATTGGATTTTAAGAAGTCTCAATAGAGGTTGAGGACATCATGTGGCCTGCCTTAGAAGAGTGACAACCATAATTTTTTTAACTAATTTATTTTAGTTCCACTAATGACAATCATTACAAATAGTGATAAGAAGATCTGAAAATGCCAAAACACATCAAAATTGGATGTCCCTCTATCCAATATATCAAATTGAAAATATGATGTGGATAAAAAATTTCAATATATAATTTATGGATGAAGTGGAAAATGTGTAAAATAATTTCCTCTCGCTTGAGCTTAGAGTTCAAAATCTATGGAAAAATCTAGAGCCCTAAATGAAATCAATAGAAAGAATTTTTGTTAGATCTATTAGCATTAAATTCCATATTCAATTCGGGAAACCTATCTATAGAGTTACATAAAATGTAATTTTATGGGATGCTTGTTTGTGACAATCCATGGCACAAAATTTATGCTATTGAAGGAGTACCTTACAAATGTGTGTGTGTGTGTGCGCGCACGTAAACACACACACACACACACACACATGTATGTATATATATTATATTTTTTAAATTAATGATGAAAAAAATGCCCGAGAAATTGCAGAAATTATAAGATGCAATATGAGCAATGATTCAAAAGCTAAAAAATGGATCCAAATAAACACAATTCTCCATGTAATAGAATTGTTGGCATGAGTGAGCTAGTTAGTGTTCTAATTGATGTAAAAGGTGAAATTACATTGATGAAAAATGTGTATGAGTGCTATAATATGCTTTATAAAATTTTATTATCCTAATATTTAATTATGCATAGTTTAATAATTATTTAATTTCATTAATTAAATAATAAATGGTTATATTGTTATATGGTTAATCAACCATATTTGTCTGTATGCACACTGTTATATTGTTTTCAACAATATATTTGTTTTTATGTAATTGTTGCTTCCTGGGTGATTTGGAAGCTTGTTTATTCTGGTTTTTGGTTGCACCTGTGCAACTCATTTTCCCGGATGTATTTGGCTATGCAATATCTATAAATATTGCAGCCTATTCACTGTAATTTTTAGTTGATTGAGATTAATAAAATACACAGGCTTCCGTCCCTGTTTCTCAATCTACATTTGGTACCAGAGCGAAATTCTGGCCCTGTGAAGGAGTGGAAAAGAATGCAAAGAGAAATAGAGAAGATTGAGAAGAGTATGCAGCAATAGAGAGCCTGTGCAGCCTCCTGCAACCTCCCAGCCTCATCTCTGCCTTTCCACATCCCCCCAGCCTGCTTCCAGTGTTTGAACGCAAATTTTTTTTTTGCACTGGCACTCAAACACTGTGCAAAAATTGCTCCAGGTATTGAAAATAATAAAAAAATAATTTTTTTCCCAATAAGGGTTTTGTCTCTAAATTAGAGAATCATTTAGTATCTACTGTATTTGGAGGTTGTTTTGCTTGTTTTGGAGGTCTATTGAGCTATTCATCAAGCCCCAGCCGAGTCTTGTCTTGCACAGATCAAACTGAACATCATGTGCTTGAGGATCGAGTTGTGATCAATACACAGAGCAAAGAATAATAAAAAAGGAGGCGAGGCCCACTCGACTCGACAAAAAAAATACAAAGGGAAGAAGAGAAAAGCGGCTTGATCAACGAAACGCCGCAATTTTAGCCCAAATCGCATAAGATCCAAAGAAAACTTTTGCAGCGCATTCTCCTGCCTCCATCACTCGCAAAAAAAAGCAAATGGGTTAGTTTGTGTAAATAAACAAAAAAATCAAAAATGCCTTAAAAAAACGCGCCTGCAATAAAAAAACAAAGCAAAAAAAAAAACATTTTTTTGAGCTAAAAACCGCGCCCTTCTCTCACGCCAAGCAAAAAAAAACCAAAGGAAAAAAAAAAAAAAAAAAAAAAAAACGTGGCCAAAGGGAAAAAAAAAACGCCCAAAGGGAAAAACGCGCCCACGAAGAAAAAAAAAGGCCCAAAAATGCAAAAAAAAACATGCAAAAAAAAACGCGCCATAGGAGAATACAAAGGCGTGGAGGTGAAAAGAAAAGCTTCAGATCCATTTTTTAGGCAAATACAACCCTAAAAACGCCTCTTCACCAGCATGCGCCACGTGGAGGCTCACCAAGTTGCATTTTTTTAAAGGTAAGTCAATTTTACTTATCATTAAATACAAATTTCTTCCTTTCATAGTCCAAGCGCCCTAAGTGGGCAAGTTGGCTAGTGCATGCACCTTGGGAGTGAGAGGTTTGAGGATCAAATCCCACACAAAAACACTCAAAAACTCTCCTTTTGCATCTGGCGGAAATTTTGGCGGAACTGCTAAATTTAGCAGGCTTTTTTGAATTTAGTTACAACTAACTAAATTTAGCGGAGAAATCCCTAATTTAGGGTAAAAAAATTTTCTCCCATCTCGGTCTGCTTTTCTCATTCCGCATTTTTTTTGCAAAAGGAGACCCATCTAAAAATTGCATTTTCAGCTATTTTTTTGCAATTTTTAGCATTTTGGGTCGTATTGGGCTCAGGAGGTCACCAGGACCCCGAAACTCGAAATTTTTTTGCCTCATATTCAAATTGTATCGCATATTGTACTAATTTACAGTTGCCCATAGTAACTAATCAAAACTTTGTAACTCTCGTAAACCGCGTAATTGTAATAAAAACAATAAAATTGGTTCTCAGAACACTCACGAGATCCTAGATCTCATTCGCAGCAAAGCTTCGTATATATACAAAGGCCTCCGGGAAGCGCTTACGCAAAGCCCGCATGACTACTACCGCACTTAACGCCTAATATAGCTGCAACAACGCCGTCTGGCATCGTCCCTATAAATCGACGGGGAGTAATAAGGTCACAAAGCACACACTATGAACCATCCCATCCGTCTGCGTGAACGATCGCAAGACATAAATCCGACCGAGAAATTATCCGAGTATAGCGGTTACGCGCGCGTATGAGGATATTTCTTTGAGCCGGTGTCAATAATCGCACAGCACTTCCCATCAAGATCGCTTGGTACCACGTATCGAATTCTTTCACGTACGTTAACGCCTCTTTCACGCACTCACCGGTATATAGAAAGGGCGAGCTTCTTCCACGCACCGACGGGTATATCTAAGGGCGCGTATATAGAAAGGTTCGGTATATCGACCGACGGTATATAGATTGGGAGACCTAATACCGGAGTGATAAGAGCCAAACCCCGCTGCTGATCTCTCGCAAAATGGGCACCAATGCCCCCAAATTTTTCTTCCGGATTCACAATTGCTCGTGAGGAAGCAACTATGCTGCTTGGAAGACAAAAATAAAAACACAACTTGAGTTTGAAGAAATCTGCCTCGTCAGGATCGGTACTCTAACCGTATCACCAACGGATGCAACACAACAACGACAATTTGATAGAGCAGATCAGAAAGCAAAACTCATCATCTTGTTTGGAGTGTCCGACGATGTGCAAGCCCACATTCGAGATGCCACATCAGCAAAAGAAGCTTGGGATAAGCTGAGCACAATATATGAGGCCAAGAACAAGAATGTCATACTCAATTTGCAGAGTCGGGCTACATACATTGAAATTCAAACAGTAATGAGAAAATCAAGCCTTCCTAAGAAGAGTCACAGAGTTGAGGGCTTCACTTCTAGCCCTAGGAGAAGAGGTCAAAGATGAATCTCTCGTTCCCATTGTTCTGAGAGCTCTCCCCTCTTCTTACCGCATTTTTGTCACAACTCTAAACTTGTCAGATACAACAATTAGTTTTGACAAGCTAGTAAACCTACTGCAACAAGAGGAAGCAATGCACAACAAGGATGATGAAGAGGAGCAGTACTCGCTTCACATCAAAAATGGAAAGGAAAAGGTAAAGGAAAACCTAAATCCTATCAAGTCCCCACATCGAATCAAGATCATGGGGACAATCAATGTAAGAAGCGATGTCCAATTTGCAAAAGAGGACATGACTTGCAAGAATGTTGGTTTAACACATATAAGAAAGGTTCATCAAGCAATTCTGGACCACAACAACAACAAACTTACAAGGGACATTCAAACAACTATCACGGGCAAAAAAAGGGGAACTGAAAAGAAGACCCCACCAAAGAAGGTAATATTGCCGAGCAACAAGAACAATCACCGATAATGAAGACTTCTTGTTCACCGCTCGATCAAGTGAACCATCCACGCCATCTAGTGACGTCTTGGTATGTTGATTCGGGAGCCACTCGACACATGACCAGCCACAGAGACTGGTTTATTTCAATGAGGGACACACCATCGAAAAATCATGTTTCGTTGGGAGATGATTCTTCATATACAGTTCAGGGGATTGGAAACATTTCTCTACCCCTTGGTTCACGCAAATGCAAACTATCAGATGTTCTATATGTCCCTGGGTTGACAAAGAATCTTCTTTCGGTCAGTCAACTCCTAGATCACAACCTGAAAATTGACTTTGATAGTCAATCCGGCAAGAAAATGTGTTTGATTCGAGATAAATCCAGAGGCTCGAAAATAATTGCAAAAGCCTCAAATGTGGGACGAATGTTTCAACTTGATTTCATTCACAAAAATGATCAAGCACTTGTGGCTAAAAACTCCACCTCACTCAGTTGTGGCATCAGAGATTTGGTCATGTAAGTTTCAAATATCTCGAAACACTTCGCCGGTGTAATATGGTACATGGGCTACCATCTCTTCAGAAGGATACAGACAAGTGTCCTCACTGCTTAGCAGGAAAACAACACAGAGTTTCATTCCAAACGAGTACTTTTCGAGCTCATGGTAAACTTGACCTGGTTCATACCGATCTATGCGGTCCAATGCAGCCAAGTCATTCAGGGTTCCAGTACTTCATGCTCTGTGTTGACGACTATTCACGGAAAATGTGGATTTTTTGTCTTCGCAAGAAAAGTGAAGCCTTTGAAACATTCAAAAAGTTCAAAGTGGCAGTTGAGAAAGAAACTGGTCGTCACATCAGAACTCTCCGCTCAGATCGAGGGGGAATTCACCAGTGATGAGTTCAGAGACTATCTACAAACTCACGGGATTCGTCGACAAATGCCTCCTCCACACACACCGCAGCAAAATGGTGTTGTCGAGAGAAGAAATCGTACTATCATGGAAATGGTGCGATGCATGATCGATGATTCCGACTTGCAAAGACATTTTGGGCAGAAGCAAAAAAAAAAAGTGTATTTGTTAAACAGAGCACCCACAATCGCTTCTTGATGGAATTACACCACAAGAAGCATGGTCAAAAAGGAAACCATCCATTGCACACCTCGAGTATTCGGGTGCAAAGCCAAAGCATGCACATACCCAAACAGTAATGTAAAGAAATTGACATGAAGTCACAAAATCTCATCTTCATTGATACAAGAAGAGACTCTTGGGTACAGATCGATGGATCCTAAGACCGTAAAAGTCTACACAAGCAGAGATGTTGAGTTTTTCGAGAAGAAGGAAGGTAGACTCCTCCTCCGACTCGCAAGATGTAGATTTTTCACCAGCTTGTAAAAATCTGAAGCTAATGTTCCCTTAAGATGAAAGTGATGATGGGGATGATGGTGTTGATCGATAGAACCACAACCCATGGGAACAGCTCAACGTATGCCTAAATGGTGTACAAGCACATTACGAGATGCAAGATTGATGCTCCACCGATACATCCACCCTCGACCACTGACTCGCAAAGAAAGCAAGAGAAGAAGTTAACTTTGCTTTGATGAGTAGAGTCATCAATCGACGAGAGCCCTCTACACCCAGAAGCCCTACAACCAAAAGCTTGAAAGATGCCATGGATTCTCGAATATCAATCAGCTGATGAAGAATAACACTTGGCAGCTTGTCGATCTTCCACCAGTGGAAACCCATCGATGCAGATGGATATTCAAAACTAAGTACAAAGCAGATGGGACAAAGGGACAAGTGCAAAGCAAGACTTGTAGAAGAAAGGGGTACGCATAGAAAGAAGGCATTGACTATGAGGAGACATTTGCTCCCACAGCTAAGATCAAAACGATCAGGATGATCTTTGCTCTAGCTGCACAGTTTGGATGGAAAGTTCACCAAATGGACGTAAAAAGTGCCTTCCTGAATGGAGATTTACAAGAAGAAGTCTACATGACTCAACCTGAGGGATATGTTGTACCTGGTCAAGAAGAAAAGGTATGCAGACTCAGGAAATCTCTGTATGGCCTCAAACAGGCACCCCGGGCATGGTACATCAAGATTGATGAGCATCTCGTACAACATGGATTCGTCTGAAATCCATACGATCCCAATCTCTACCTCAAAAAGCAAGGGGGGGAGATGGTGATTGTTGTAGTTTATGTCGATGATCTAGTCATCACCGTAGCTCAAAGAAGATGATTGATGAAACAAAGAAAGATCTTAAGCGATCATTCGACATGACAGATCTCGGGCTTATGCACTACTGTCTTGGACTGGAAGTATGGCAAAAAGAGAATCACATCTTTGTTTCTCAAATGAAATATACCAAGACAACGCTCGAGAAGTTTAGGATGATGGATTGCACACCAATCGCTACACCTATGGAGAACAAATTACAATTATCTCGCTCGTATCCATCTCCCGAGGTAAGTGCCACTCTCTCGGGCAAAATGATTGGGAGTCTCATTTACCCGACCTACACTAGACCGTATATCAGCTTTGCAGTGAGCTATCTATCCAGTTCATGCAGAACCCAAAATTTGTCATCGAAAGCAGCAAAGCGCATTTTGAGATATCTCAAAGGATCAAGGATCTTGGTCTAGAATACAAGAAGAACGAAAACTTCTTCTTGACCGGATATTCGATTCGCATCATGCAGTAACATTGATGATAGAAAATCCACTTCGGATTTGTATTCTTTATGGGATCTGACCAATATCATGGGGAAGTAAGAAACAACACTTTGTTTCTCGCTTCTTCCACGTAAGCCGAGTATCGTTCTGCAGGAGAAGTTGTCTGTGAAGCGATTTGGCTACGTCGCATACTGGAAGGACTTGGAATACCACAGGACAAACCGACCACCATGTATGTTGACAATGAAGGTGTTCTCAAACTTGTTCGCAATCCAGTTTTTCACGAGAGAACAAAGCACATTGAAGTTCAGGTTCATTTCATACGCGAACATGTGTTGAAGCACAACATCCAACTTCAGTTTTGTCCAACGGCTGAACAACGAGCAGATATTTTCACAAAGTCACTTGCACGTGACAAGTTCGAGTTGTTCAGAGCATTTCTCTCCTCATCTCTTCAGACAATGCACAATTAAGGGGGGGAATGTTAGGATAAATTTTATTATCCTAAATATTAATTATGCATAGTTA
This sequence comes from Taxus wallichiana var. yunnanensis, assembly GCA_018340775.1. NCBI lineage: Eukaryota > Viridiplantae > Streptophyta > Pinopsida > Cupressales > Taxaceae > Taxus > Taxus wallichiana. The sequence continues at coordinate 107,955,445 of CM031236.1, forward strand.
ATTATTTAATTAATTTATTAATTAAATAATAAATGGTTATATTTTTTATATGTTAATCAACCATATTTGTTCAGATGCACACTATTGTTATATTGTTTTAAACAATATATTTGTTTTTATGTAATTGTTGCTTCCCGGGTGATTTGGAAGCTTGTTTATTCTGGTTTTTGGTTGCACCTGTGCAACTCATTTTCCCGATGTATTTGGCTGTGCAATATCTATAAATATTGCAGCCTATTCACTATAATTTTTTAGTTGATTGAGATTAATAAAATTAGAGAATTATATTAGTGTGTTGAGACACTCACATGATCTTCATAGTGCGAGTGTAGGTTGTGGACTCGATTCATGTGTTCTCATCTAGACATAATCTAGGTGCTTGAAGACCAAATGAAGAAAGAGAATAAGTTTTAGAGTCATGTGATCTCATGGAGGCATGCGGGGGTGTGATTCATGTTTTTGAATCATGTTAGGACCTTTTCGAGATTTTGGAAACAAATTCATTATGTTTTCCTACTTTGTCTAGGTCCAAAATAGACCCAATCTTAGTGTCCGGAGGCACAATGAGACATGATGATCTCTTGCATGTTTGTAAGAGATATTGAGGACACTCAGAAAGGTGTGAAATATTTTTTCATCATTTAGATGCAATTTTTAGTGGTTTTTATCATGGTGTTAGTGTTAGTTCACTTGGTTGTGGCCTTGAACATGAAAAACCCCAAGGCCTAGTCATGAGATTCATAGTGGTTGAAAATATATAGATATGTTTTTCAAACATGATGATTTTATATGATGTATAAGGTTATCATAAAGTGGTGAGTTAAATTTTAGGTTTCTATGATTATAATTTTGCAAGATATGAAGTTTTGACAAAAACAGGTTTCTTCGAAGCATGTTTTCCAGCTAGAAGTGAGAGAAATATTCATTGTTGACACATGTAAGTTTTTATGGGGATATGATAATATTAGAGATGTTAGGGAATGGGTTTAATAAGATCACATAATTTCAATGAAGTCAAATGAGGCCCTATAATTTATGAACGATTGTTAAGAAGGTAAGTCACTTTCTATTGCCTTGAAACCCTAGTTTACTAGAAATGGAGAATATATTCTTGGTAGGTTCCTCGAATGTATTGGTTTTTCAAATTTAAATTTTAAATTTTGTAGAGGAATCCTCCAAATTCCCAATTATTTATTTTAGATAATGTGAGAGTATGTAGGCCCCAATAAAAAAGGATCGTTTAGAAGGTCTTAAGTTTATGAAAAACATGTCCATTTAACATATTCACTAAATAAGAATTTATGAAATTTTGGGAGATTTAATACATCCCCATGATATTTTTAGGTCATGGTTGAGGTTGTAAAGTACAAATTGTACCCTATCTTTGAAGACTGATTTTTGGGGCTAAAAAGGTCGTTTAGCAATGTTGGAAAATGGAAGTGATTGAGCACTTGTGGTATTTTTATGGAGTATAAGAAAATTTGAGGTGTTGCACACATCTTATATGCCTTGTTTAAATTTTTAGTGGATATTTTAAAGTGTGTTGAGGTGGCATGGTTGAGGTCACAAGTTGACCCAATTTGACTAGTTCAGGACGACATTGCTTTGGTGAGAAGAGCAATGTAGAAGATCAATGATTTATCTTAGATGGTGTTTTTTATCCACTTGAGAGTGAATATGGATTTTTTTTTCCTATTTAAAGCATTTATAATTATTTAAAGTGAAAAAATGGTGTAAAATAATTACGTTGCAAAAAATAGTTCCCGGGTACCTCAATTTTCTCAAGAGGATAATTGGTCTCATTTGCATTGAATGGTGTTTCATGAGGTGTAGCATACACAAATGTGTTATAAAGGTCATTATATTTACAATAAATGGATACATGGAATAGCTAAGGTATTTTAGTGTGATCTTGATTTCCATTAGTGAAGGATGGTTACTTTGAAGTGTTTTTTTATAAGGAAACAATCCTACTTGAGAGTGATATGAAGAAAATTAAAGGTATAAAGATTTCTTGATCAGGTTGATGATTTTTATATGGTATGTTTTACATTTTGAATCCTTTAGAGGCATGAAAAATCTTGGTGATGTTTTTGGAGGTCTTGAAGTGCTCAACAAAGGATATTTTCTTGTTGTTAAGCCTAATCGGGCTTGTGTTGTGTATTGGTGCATTGCCGAACTATAGGGGTCAATGTTATGATTTTGTATGATATATTAGTTCTATTTTTACATTTTCATGACCCACCTCTTGGTTCATGATGCACTTACGTTATGTTTTTTAGTTTAGTCAAGTATAAAAATTAATCTAATGGCTCAATTTTGAACTAGTTGAGAAAGGGAAAAAGCTGTGAGCTAGGTGACAGAGTAAAAGTGGTTAAAGGGATAAAGATAGAGATGAAAAATTGTGTGAAATTAATAAGAGAGATGGATATTTATTTTTCAATGGTTCTATTTCAAATCATTCCGTGAAATATCTAGTTTGAAAAAGTAAGTAGATAGTGCATTTAAAGAGTGTTTAAAAGTGTGTGAGGTGAATTAGTGATCTCCATCATGTGTGGCGTAAACTATACATTAGATAGCTTCATATAAAGGTGGCTGGGTTGGTTATTTATATCCTTAGGGGTTTAGTGCATCCTTATGGGGTTGGTTCTTGATTATATCGGTGTTGGTTCTCCTTAAAGAGTTGGTGGTCCTTGTAAAATTGGTGATTCAATAAATTATTTTTATTTGAGTAATATAATCAAAATTTTAGTGGATTTTCTTCCCCTTGATGTTTTCCCACTTATATCTTGTGTTATTGTGTACTTTTTCATGGTTATGCTCTTGTGGATGGTTATTACATATTGTTAAGATCAAATTAATGTATGGTTGAATGTTAAATGGCATATGCAAGTTATGTTGGGTGCCAGAAAATGACTAAGTGTTGGACTATATAGGGGAACGCGCATGTGCTGAAGGATTGTAGGGGAAATGCATTAATGAGTGAACATGATGAGCATCTTGGATGATAGACTAAGCACGTAAAATATGGGAAAAGGTTGCACAAATGGATCAATGCATGAAGACATAAGAGTTAGCCTCTTTTTGATTATTGGGATAAAAATAGATATGAAGTGTGAAACATGTGAGAAGTATTTTTAAGCTAAGGAGAATTTATTGTTTGAGGGATGGACTTGCAGTTCTTTCTATTGTGTGAGAGATAATAATTGGATTAGAAGAATATTTTATTTATAGGGTTAATCTATTTTTTAGGCTAGCATGTATTCATCCTAGTTGTTTTTGTATGTATGCATGTCTATTTTAAGTGTGTATTTAATTTTGAGAATGCATGGGTGGTGAAGGGAAAGTCCCCACCCCCGTGTGTGTATATATATATAACACTAGTTTAGGGATCCGAAATATAGTAGAGGTATGTTGTTGGTATGAATCGCACATATGACTTCAAACATTAGTACATTGTATTCAAATTCTATTATGTAATATTTTGGTTATTTATGAATTATTATGGTTGGATTATGGTAATTGATGTGTTTGATTATAGTGTCATGATCAAGGAAAATTTTAGTGGAATTTTTTTGTAAACTAGCGAAAATCGAGGTCCATGGAAATTTGAATTGGTGAATTTTAAGCGATTTGCAGCTGATGTATTCACAAAAATATCGACCAACATGTCCTTTGTATGGTTCATTTCACCTAAATTTTACACACACACACACATATAAGAGCTTATGCGTGTAATTCACCGCCATTTCAAATCATTTCGTGTGCATATTCACCAAAGTAAACATAAATAATGAGTAATCTTGTACAACACATGTTGTGAAACCACAACTACAATCCATCCAACTCCAAGTTCATCCAATCTCGACTCTAGATCCATCCTATCCATTAGCCTTCCAACCCCTTCTTTGTTTAACCCTTAGCCAACCAATCCCATGGGGTATTTATAGGGTCTGAATAGTTTAAAGGAAACGTGATGACAAACTATTTTCTAGCCATGAAAACTTTCTAACCCATATTGGATGCATAACCAACCCACCCAAAAAATCAAACTGGCTAGCCTAATGAAACAACCTGTCCAACCCATGTGTCCAATGAACATGGCCAACCCACCGACCAACCTAAGTGTCCAATTTGACCGACCGACGACCAAACCAACTGCCCAAGTGACCCAAGCAACCTATCTTCCCAACCTACTCATACAACCTACCTGCCCAGCCAACCAACCAACTCACCCGCCCAACCAATCCACCCCAATTGCTCATCAAGTCCACCCACCCGAAATACCTACCCAAACAACCCACATGGCCAACCCACTCGACCAATGAATATCCTCCTCCACTTGACTAATGTACTCATCCAACCTACTCGAGAACTAGCGTGACCAACCTACCCATCCACGCCTCCCGCCAAACCTTCCCGACCACCAATCAACTAACCTACCTATCTAACCTACTCGCCTAACCTTCCCGATCATCCTACCCGCCCAACTTACCCGAACAACATACCCGACCAAATTTCCCGACCAACTATGTAAAACCTCGAGATAATTTCTCTCTGTGAAACCACCTTTCTGCAAAACATTTTTCCTAAAATTCACCAACAATTCTAAAGTTAATTTTTGAGATTCGCTAAAAATTATAAAGTAATTTTTCGAGGAGGCTTCTTAAAATGAACCCTGGTCATGATGATGAACTTAGTCTTGGTGTTTATTTGATCAATATGTTTCCTTATTATGTGTATGTCCAATATGAGCTCACATATTTGGTAGTTATGCTAGTAAGGATGCATTAATTATGGTTAGAATGAACATGCATGATATCATCTAGAAAATCTTGTACAAATGAGGGATGTGGTAGCTTCACGTGCTTTAAGTGAGAGCTCGATGTGTGTGAGTGAAGTTCCAATATGCCTAGACTTCTATGTGAAAAAATAAAGACTACATTTTTGTTCCGTTGTTTAGACCTCTTTTCAAACTGTTTTCCATGATGTTGCATGATTATGGCATATCGATTGACTCTCGAGGCCATTGAAGATTAGGTGGATGAAGGGCAAGAGTAGTTTGTGTAAAGATATGGTTCGGACCTAAATTCAATGCACATAAGTGGGTGGAAGATAATCTATATCATGAACTCTATGAGACATTTTTCAGTTGATTTCCTATAGAATTGTATAAATAGTTGTCTACATACCCATCAAAGAAAAATGCGATTACAAACCAAGGGTTAGGATGCAATAAGATTACCATAGCTTTTTTTGTGCCAATGAACCTTGTAAATTTTCTTTAGATCATTGGTGAGTCATTGTTCTACATAGTTATACTCTGGAGGATGTTGTTTCTACGTATTCTTGTATTTAATTTGTGAAGTTTGAATTCTTTTGTGAGCCTAAAGGATCCAACATACATGGTATTCATTTGGAAATTCAGATCTTGATAGTAGTGTTGATTTTAGAATGCCTACCTATCACTAGCTAAAAAAACCACTTCACGTTGGGGCAAGAATAGGTGTGGTGAAGATGGCGGACAATTTCATAGAAAGGCATGGATAATAAATAAGGATTAAGTATAATGAAGCACGGAGAGGGAATCATTGAATCAATGTGATATTGAGGAGTCCATGGAGTTGTAGAGGATGATGTCTCGTGAAGGATTTGAAGCTCATGTGAAAGACGTGGAGACGGAGGATCGGGCTCTCCCAACTTACGAAAGAGCAATAGAGAATCCCTTCATATTGTGATGAGAGTGTGTCAGGATGAAATATTGATGACCACAAGCACACATCTGATCCAGGCTAGTGATCTAGCCCTTGTGTTTGGTTTTCTATTTCCATAATTACTGATTGATAAATAGGTGAGTGTAGGTAATCCAGTAGCTTTAGGTAGATATCATTTTCCTTTGAATACAAAAGTACATCAGACAACACATACACCTATGAAAGTATAGATGAAATCATCTTTGTTTGGGGGACCAATTAGAGGAATATTTTCTAGTGTGTCATCAAGATAGATTTTGAGTGGGTAGAACATTCATAATACGTGTGGGAGTACTACAAATTTGCAAAATGTTGGAGTTCAATTTAGTACAACTCTTGCGACATAAGGAAGTACATCCACTGATTCATTTCATACTATAGGAGGTGGATCAAGAGGATCAATAGAATATGGATCAATTATATCGGTGGTTCTCGGAGGTGGAGGAAATACTTGGGTGTTTTTACTGTTTAGGATTTTGTGGACAAGGTTCGCACCCTCATTAGCTCCATTAGGTTTACCATGAAATGTCTCTTCACTTACCATAATATAGGGGTATTGAATATGTTATAGAACATGTGTAAGAGTGTGAGATTATATGGCACGTTAAAGGAATCACATACTCATACGAAAAAGAAAGTCATTTTACTACTACTCTTAAAGGGCACCCACATAGCTAGTAGAGAAAGTATGATCTAGATCAGACTACCATGGATTATGATGCTTTGTGCTCTAGATTTATTTATAAGTTCCATATCCATAATTTTGAATAGAGGAGTATTAGTGTACTCAAATACATTAATAATGTCTTATTTAAAAGTGTATCCAACCTATCTTATGACATTCATCCAAGTCAAAGCATGCCCAAAGGTTTTTGGTGGCTTGCAATTGACTCATTTCCAAAGGGCATTATCTCACAAGAAATTTAATAATCCACATGAGTATTTGGAAGCATATTTTCATTCGAAGTATTTATGAGCATTAATACTAGATTAAACCCATTTTTAGAACCTAAGATTGCAGCTATAGTGAAGCAAATTTAGAATCTCTCTGTTAATTCAGATCACGAGATGCGTAGTGGAATATGGTGCATAGATTGTGAGGTTGAAGGAAACACAAAGGATAAATTCCCTCACAAGTCAGTGTGTGCCATGTTGTTAGATTGTGATATTTTTCATTTGGAGCATTATGCGAGTATATGCATCCTTTTTCAAAGCGTGATCCAAAAGAATGTTTTTATGCATTGTAAAATTTGCAAAACTCATACTCATGACACTTGACTACAAGGTGATTAATCGTATTCATGAGGCTATTAAGACTGGTATGCACTTAGAGACTAATGTAGAATATGGATCTAAGTAACATGGAGAAATCATAATGAAGGGTGCAATAATGGGGAAAACAAGAATAGAGCATTTCATGGAGGATATCGAGGTTGAGGTCACAGATGTGGCAAAGGATAATTTCCTAGAGGAACTTGTTATACACATGGATTTCATGATCATTATGAGTGTAATTTCCCTCAGAATGTGATTTTCTCATGGTGTGGAAAATAACACAAGTTTGAATAATTCCCTGACTTGTATGAGCACATTAGGAAACAACATAAACAAAATAAGGGTGTGTTAATGATTAAGATTCAATGCATTGTTGGAGATCACTGGATGCTAAAGATAGGGATTAATTATCAATTACAACCTATTATAGTTAACACATGCACTGATATTATGCACACACATGAATCCTTGAAGAATAAGCCATTTATAATGACAAATGAGGTGATAAATTCCAAGTATCCTAATGCTACACATTAGAAAGAGGCATACCGGGAAACTATGGATGTCATCAAAGTGATATGCAAGGAGAGATTTAGTGTATGAAGGAGTGAGCACATGTCATGGAATGGGGAAATAAGGTTGAAATACTATAGAGGGATGTATATAACCTAAAGGAAGTATGTCGCATGTTGCGCTAGGAGAACATCATCCCCTTGCTAGGAGAGTGGTTGAGAGAAAAATTACCACGCATTGGTCTAGAGCGAGAAAGGTAGATTATTCATATGAATCTTCCCCACTCAATCAAGAATATTACAAGGAAATTATGCTAAATGTAGTTGTTGATGGATGGCTCTTGAGTAATATTTTGATAGATACATGTGCCGAGGTTAATGTACTTATGTTGGATGCATGGAACTAGATGGGAAGACCACCATTGCAGCCCTCTTCGAATATATTATATATGGAAAATAGAACTAGGTCCATGCATCTTGGAGTACTCAATGATACGACTATTATAATCCAGGGGCCAAGTCTACTAGGGATTTTGAGGTGTTGGAACTACAAGCCAATAATTTCCTAGCACTACTTGGAAGACCCCGGTGTTATCCTAATAATGTTGATTTTCACTTTAACAAAGGATATATTAGCTTCTTTGAACAAGAAGGATCATGTCATTATACCCTTGACTAATGCAAAGGATACCCCATATGTTGATCCTATAAGCAAAGATGATTTGAATAGGATATATGCACAGACAATCAGAGAACCTGAGGTAATTGAATCATCCAAGGAAGGAGTGATATAATGGGATGATGCTCATTTAATTAGTGATACCAAAAGTATTTATTGTGATAACTGGGCATACTAAATATATGAATTAGTTAGGTGGGAGATCAAGAAAACAAGCACTCGCATGATCAAGTTGTGCATAGTCAGGTGCTTGAGTTACAACCAAATACTTTGGTACACTGGTGAAGGGAACCCTGATGTATTTCTACATGCCATGTAAGCCCAGTGGAAGGATGAGGGTGATAGAAGAAATGTGCTAGTATATACTATGTGTGGGAAAAAAATTTGTTGGTGTACTACACACAGAGACGACCTATTGGAATGGCCTATTCTACTAGGTTCCTAAGGAGCAATGTACCTTCACAAATATGTTAATTTCATGGTAAGTCCTCTGTCTCATACCATGTTTAGAATTGTGAGAGACTTTGGATGGAGGGGTAGCAGGCCTCTCCACCATTAGTCTGAGTACATAAGTTCTATTCCACTTTAAGTGGTTGTGCACACACCTGGTATGTTCATGCAGAACTGATAAGAGAAAAAAAAAATTGGCAGGAGATGACCTCGGTGTATGATTCATATGTTTTATTACTTTTCTACTAATCCATTGCTCAATGAAGCACTACAGATTCTGAAGCACCTTAATTTTGGGGATAACATGAAGGTTGAGGAACTTCTGTTAGATATGGTTAAATATATGAATTTAGAGGCATGCCTTGACCTTAAAGAAACTAAGGAAGAAGAAATGGTACACGTCTAGGAAGTAAAATAAAAGGGTAAGTAGGTATGCATGTTCGATGGTGAGGATGATGAGGATAATAAATTTAATGTTAACCACACTTGAGGGTGCAAGTGAAGTGATGGAAATAGAAGATGCAAAGGCATGTTTGTATCATGGGCCTATGAAAATGAAAAGGGTTAACATTGGAATAGGTGTTGAGCCTAAAGATGCCATTATTGTTGACTCTTGGTTCGAGTAGAAAGTAGATAAGATTATTGAATTCATACAGAATTTCAAGACTTATTTCCCAGGTTATCATGAGTTAAAAGGAGTACACCCCGCTTTAGAAGAGATGACAATAAAACTTAAATAAGGAACACGCTGGATTAGGAAGAGGCCATACAGGATGAATCCTAATCTACATGTCAAGGTAAAGGAAGAAATTCATAATATGCTTAAGTCTATTATAATTTATCGCATTTAGGAATCTGAATAGGTGAGCCCCATGGTCATTAGTACTAGAAAGGATATGAGGAAAAGGATCTAAGTGGACTACAAATAATGAAATGGTTAATTCGTTATTGATACTTTTTCCACCCCATCGACAGAGAGGAGATCCTTGAAGGATTTGCAAAACATGAGATATACTCTTTTACAGATGGTTTTTTAGGTTATCACCAAGTGTTCATAGAAAAGGAAGACTAGAAAAAGAAAACTTTCACCACTGAGTGGGGAAGTTTTACATACACGGTGATGCCATCTCGAATCAAAGAATGTGCAATGATGTTAACACACATTATGCTACATGTATTTCATGACTTCATTCATAATATTTTAGAGGTGTATATGAATGATTGGACCATTTATGGCCTAGTTAAGGACCATTGTGAGAATATAAGACTTATGTTTGAGAGGTGTAGGAAGTTTAGAATTGCTCTTAACATTAAGAAGTGCATCTTTGCAACACCTTTTGGTACTTTAATTTAACACATAATTTGCAAGGAAGGGTTATTGATAGACCCATCCAAGCTCATTGTGATCTTGGATTTGGAAGAACCTAATAATCAGAGTGAAGTGCATAGATTTTTGGGGCATGCATGGTATTACAGGAAATTCATTAAAGGCTATGCAAATATTGTCATGCCACTAGAGGAATTATTGAAGGATAAAGGAAAATTCTATTTATATGACATGCAACAAAAGAGGGTGTTTGAAACACTAAAGGAAAGGCTAACCACTGCACCTATTTTTTTCTTTCCTTCATTGGAAAAACCATTTCATGTCCATGTTGATACTTTTAGCATGGCATTGGCACGGTGTTAACACAACCAAGATAAGGGATTGTGGATCATGCTATTTTTTTTATAAGAAGGAAGTTAACACATGCGTAATAGAATCATACAACTATTGAGCATGAGGATTTGTCCATGATCTACGCATTACACAAGTTCATACAATATTTATTGGAAACTCTTTTAATTTTCTACATATATCACATGGCGAATAAATGTTTAGTTAACAAACCAATTTTACAAGGGCGTATTTGTAGGTGGATACTTCTATTTTAGGAGTTTGAATTCACTTTTTTGTAAAGCTAAGGAAAATTAACTCGGGCTTGATCATTTTTCATAAATTAATTCTAATAAGGATATGTAGATGATTGAGGATACCATGCCGATGCACAACTCTTTAGATTGAGCCATGCACCCACAGAGTTGGAAGATATTATAGTATTCTTGTGCACTAGACGGTGTTCTGAGGGAATGAAGACATTGGAAAAGAAATAAATTACAATACTCGTTGCACCCTATTAGTTGATTTGTACAAGTTAGGTCTCGATGAAGTTTTTGTCGGACTATTCTGGAGCATGAGTGTGAGGATATTATAGAAGAAGCTCATGGTGGAATTGTAGGAGGTCATTATGTAGGTCATATAGCTATGGGTAAGATTTTGATGGATGTAATTTAGTGGGAGACTTTATACAAGGATACTAAGGAATATGTCAAGGCATTTGACCATTACCGATTGTGTGGGAATCCTTGAACCAAATATGAGATGCCTTTGAGGCCTATTTCAAGTGTTGAACCTTTTGAGAAATAGAATATTGACTTTATAGGCCCTATTTCACCACCCATGCGTAGGACTGATGCATGCTATATTATAACTTATACATAATATCTAATAAGGTGTGTTGAAGAAGAACCTACAAAGGATTGTACATTGGCCACAACATCAAGGTTTTTGGGAAAACATTTTTAGCCGGTATGGTTGCCCATTAATCTAAACTAGTGATAGGGGATATCATTTCTTGAATGATACAATTAGAATAATTTTGGAAGAGTTTATGATGGGACATCATAAGACTATTCCTTATAACCCACAAGCTAATGACACTACTTAAGCTTTCAAAAGGATTTTGGTAAACACCATGTGACAAAAAAATTGTTTTGTTAGAAGGAAAGACTGTGATGATAAAGTATATGATGTACATCGAGCCTAATAAAACCACATACAAGAGATTGAATAAGGCCAAATCCTTTCAGGTTGGTGTTTGGTGTAGAGGATATATTTCCTAATGAATTTATGTTAACTTCACTACGTATTGTGTCTCGCATGAGGACTAGGCGATGAGAAAGCTATTGTAGAACGCATAAATAAACTGATGCAATTAGATGAAACGTACATAGTTTCTTGAGAGATCCGAAGACAAAAATGGTGTGACAAAAGGCATGGAATGGTTTACATATTTGAAACAAGATGTTTGAGGTGGGAAAGATGGTTCTACTATATGATTCTAAGTTTACTTACCACCCAGGGAAATTGAAAGTGCATTGGTTGGGACCATTTTTTGTAATGAAGATACTTGTTTCGGGCACTTGTCGATTGGAGAAGTTGGATGACACATTATTTCCTTGTTACTTCAATGGGAGAAGGGTGAAGCCCTACTATAAATAAGGCTTCTTGGTGTTTGTAATAAGGAAGTATAGCCACATAGATTATATTTCCCTTTTCATCTATTTCCTTTATTCATTGTTATGTTTTTTCAATTTAGTTATATATTTTTTTAAATAAGCGTGTTTAATCACGTAAGATGATTACTATATTTTGAGTTCATACATAGAGGAATGCACATTCTTTTAGTGTGGGGTTGATTGCAAGTATGCACGAAAAAAATAAAAGTGTTTTTGTTGAAGGTTTCCTAAGAATTAAAGAAGTGTGTGCATTGATGATGATGTTAGTTTCTTGAATATTGTAAGAGATAAGGTGTCATAAGCAGGATGGTGATAATAAGGACGGTTCTTAGAGGAAATTAATGTATGATGAATGTGCATGTAGTGTAATGGGAGGTAGGAAGTAGCATGGGAAACTAATTGGTATGAGATGCGAGAGGCTTATATAATTTGGCATATGGAGTGTGTGTACAGAGGTCTACAAATCGGGAAGTAGTTTATGTGCACGAAGGTTGTTGCTATAATGCACGATTTCAAAGTAAGACAGAAAATATGAAAAATTTGGGGAAAAGAAGAAAAACAAATTTAAAGTAGTTGTACAATGGTATTTGGTGAGCCATTAATGTAGTTAAAATTTGGAAACCTATAAATAGGGTTTCGAGGTAAATTTCATTTTACCTTACCTTGCATTATATGTGTGTTACCTAGAGCGAATTTGAGTGATTTGATTGAGAAATAGAGTTTCGAGTTGGATTTTCTATAGCCATGGTGAAGAAGAAGACGTATCTAAGTGAAGAGTGGGTTTGATCAGAGGGATCTTGGTAGGCTAAGACGAAGTTGAGTTTACTTGGGAAGATCATGACTTTTCTAGTTAGAATATTAAAATTTAGGGCACCGAGTAAGGAATTTTAACCGAATCTTTGTTTTGTTGCACGTAAAGGTATGTGACAAGAAGTATAAGGCACCAACAAGAGAGTAAGGCACAAGTTAAGGGTTTGAGATTTCACGACGAGATGGAACCAAGGAAATAAGAAACCACATCACCAAAGAAGAAAGTAAAGGGAAAGGAGAAGTTTGACACTTATCGTGGATATTCACAAGGAATGTTATTCGAGAGATGCACTACCTCGATAGATTGGTAATGGAAAAGGAGTGAATGTCCCATTTGTGGAACATGGCAAGTAAGTGACTATAATAATTGCATAGATGCTACTACACGTGACATGGTTTTAGTAATTTTTCAGTCAATAGAAGAAATAACCACGAATGACAAGCCTATATATGATGACAAGGTGAAGAGGCTATTGGAAAAATCAAGGTTGTTATAACTATACGAGGTTCCGTTCTTTGGGAAACCTAAGAGATTGTAGTAATGGCTGATGTTGCACATCCATGAGGACTTCTTATATTTTGTAGGAAGGAGGATGTTCCTTCTTGTGTAGTTGATTTAGAAGTATCTTGGTATTTTTAGTACAAGGGTTGCATTTGATGAAGACCTAGTGAATGATGCCAAAGTAAAAAATATTGTTATCGAGTTTGAATACAAAAAGGGAGGGCGCGTGATGGATATCACCAAACTTGATGATCCTATCATGAGGATGGCCGCATGCTTACTCATAAATTTTAATGGGTAAGAGAGGTACACCCAAGTGAACAAACGTTAGCTTAAAGTATGTAATAAGATATTGGAGGGAATGATATATAACATTACCTCATTCATAGAAGAATAAATCATTAAGGTGTATGTGATGGAGACAAAATCATATTTGGAAGTATTCTATTGTTTATAGTTTTCTCATATATTTCAAAGTGGCCAATGGGCTAAATGATAAAATATGGGATTATCCTAAGGAAGACCCATCCCCTGCAAGTGATTTGCAAAGTATACATGTGACAACTTCACACCAACATATAGGGTGCTAGAGGAAAAATGGTACAAATGGGTACGTGATGTGTTTGGTGTCGAATGGTGCATTCCGAGTGATTTTCCTGCCCTTATGGATGGGGATGTCGATTTTGTAGTATATCAACAATTTTGCATTTGGAATGTCACTTTAAAGGATTGTACCAAGAGGTCATGGTGTAAAATATCATTTTCTTTCACAACGTAGTACTTTCAGAGTGGCGTAAATAGGTTTAAGAAAGTGCGTAAATTAAAAATTGATGTAGACAAAGCGCATAATGAGCATCATACCATGCTTCGATGTCTGTTTACTCTAAGAAAATTACATAAGAGCATAAATAATTATCAAAAAGAATTCATTTGTATAATCTTGTTACATTGCCAATGTCCTTGGTAAAAACAACATATATATATATATATATATATATATATATATATATATATATATATGCCATGATTTATAGACATGAATCTCGTGGAAGATGATGTAACCATCCCCAAAGATTCCACAATGTGAAAGAAAGTATAACCAAAGAAGAGAGTACGTGAAGAGACTCCCATTGTTAGTGAACACAAAGAAGGAAGTAGAGATAAGACTCCCATTGTTGGCACACATTGTAATGTAGATACTATATCGCAAAGATATGGAGCCAAGTACCAAAACTAGAAGGCAACCTATGATGGGGAGGTCTCGGTGGTGAATACTTAAAGAGTAGCACCTAGCTCAGATTGTGAGGAGATAGAGAGTCAAAATGAAAAAGATGCTAAAATTAAGGAAGAGGTGGTAGATTAATTAAGACCACATGTTTATACTTTCGATGAATCAAATGTAGAGGACCATACCACACAATGTGAGGACACCCATGTTATGGATGTGGATGTAGGAGGCATCAAGGTTCCAATCAATCAAACCACATAAGAGAGGTTAGAGCTAATTGCGAGAGCTTGGAGCTAGGCATAGCACGACCCCGAGCTAGAGCGCAAAATTGAAAAGGAAGTTAGAAAAATTATAGAACATCTCATTGAGCATGAAGTGGTGTGTGGTGAGGGAGAAACAAGTGAAGAAAAAACATATTTATCGGCATGGAGACATATCTTGCAATAACATTCCCTAAGGAATTTTGAGGGAAAAATAGGAGGCCGAGGTACACTCCACGGGGTCCTATAATGCAATATTCTAATGACCCAAATAAACTTTTCCATGTCGGGTATTAGAACATAATACCCATAGATTAACAATTTTATTAGTTATTTTTTAATAAGGAGGAATCACTACCACACATACGGAAGATGTTATCATGTGTGCTCAAATCACATATAGAAAAACTTGAGTTTTAGTTAGCACCTATTTATTGATATACACCTAGGATATATCTTCTCTAGGAGAAACTTACCCAGAGTAAATTTGCATGTAGTTTTCGATGAATAATTGTGCAATGATTTGAATAAGCTATTGGTTGAGGTTGGTTCTAAAATTTTAGATAAAAAAAACAAAATAAGATATATGCACATGGAAGTGGATGAAAATAAAAAATAAATAAGGGAGAGAGATAGGGAGATAAAGGATAAAGATAAAATAATTGTGCGCTTAAAATTAAGTGAGGGAAGTAAAAGGATGGATCTATGTGACATATAAGAAAGTAGAATGCATCGCTAATGCAATTTTCTTACATGCCCGTATTTTTTCCCTCATGATGAAATAAATTATGAAACAAATTTTCATTTTTACAGGACCTCATGTGCATGATCACCACATAAAAACCAACTCAAGATTTGGATTCTATGGAAGAGGTATTGGTATGGAAAAAGCAATAAGAGAAGGAGCAAGTTGAAGCCTTCATTTCTCAATATGATGAGTTGCTTGAAGTGGTGAATTCATCTGCTCATATAAAAGAGGTTATTTATGATAATTGTGAAGATAGATATCATGTGGTGGGACTACTTGTGGCCAACGATGAAGTAGATCTGAAGGATTTCCATGCCAAGTACAAGGGAAAAAGAGCGAGAACGTGAAATAATTTTGGCTGAAGTTTAGAGAAAGAGGGAGGAAATTCATGTATTCGGGACCTCCATTAAGAACAAGTTAAAGGATCTTTACCCCTAGTTTATGTGCAAGAACGATGCACTTTGAGTGATGAAGGGAAAAACTAGATGTTATGGTCAAAAATCAAGTCAAGGGGTGAAGACTTAATGCTGTAGAGGTTCTTGAAATTGTGGGTAATACACCTATTCAAGAAGGTAGGGAGTTAGAGGGATAGAAGGAATTGGAATCCCGGGTGAATCAGAATCCCCTATTTTTTTATCATTAAAGATTTGATTATTTCATTCTTTGGTGAAATATGTGCAAACATTCTTCATTATTTGATTCTTAGATAATTATTTACCATTATTTGCACAAACAAACAAATTATTGCCAGGACAGAAAAACATACCTAGTTTGGGGTAATGTTAGATGTTAGATAATGACTAAGTGTTAAACTATACATGGGAACACACACACATGGAAGGATTTTATAGGAAACACACGAATGAGTGAATAAGATTAATGCGTTGGATGAAAAAAATTGTTCGTGAAGGAAAGGACAAGGTTACGTGCGCAGATCATTGCGGGGAGGCAAAAGACTTAGCCACTTTATGATTATTGGGCTAAAAATAGATATGCAGAGGGAAACACACAAGAAGATTTTTACACCTAAGGAAAGTCTATTTTCTATGGATGGACTTACAAATTGAAACTAATGCATGAGTGCTAATAATAGGATTAGAAACAGAGTGTATTTATATGGTTAATATATCATTAGGCTAGCATGCATGCGTCGTAGTTCTTTTGTATGTACGGATGTGTATTTTGAGCATGCATTCTATTTTGAGATGCATGGGTTGTGAAGGGAAAGTACCCACCCCTATATATATGTGAGATACTACACTACTTTATGGATCAAATAATAGTAGAGGTATGTTGTCTTTGGTATGAATCATGTACACATGAATTAGAACATTGATACATTGTATTTGGCTTTTGTAATGTAATATTTTTGGTTATTAATGGAGTACTATGGTAATTGATGTGTCTTCTTATAGTGTAATGATGGTGAACTTAATCTTGGTGTTTATTCGATCAATATGTTTCCTTATTATGAATATGTCCAATATGAGCTCATATATTTTTAAGTTATACTACTAAAGATGTATTAATTAATGTTAGAATGAACATACATACTATCATCTAGAAAAAATGACATAAATAAGGTATGTGGTAGATTTGTGTGCTTTGGATGAGTGTTCGGATTTGCACGAGTGAATTTATAGTGCACCTAGGCTTCGAGTGAAATAATAAATACTTGCTTTGAATTACTTAAGGTTTTAAAAGGACGGATTAACTCCACCCCTTAGCCCATTATGCTTCTAACTATTAGTATCGTAGAGTAGGTAATTTTGGAATAATTTAATCACTTGAAAGGATATCCTTTGAAGCACAAAATGGCGAGTCAAAAATTCAATCTTCATTTAGAAAGGAACATTATTTGATGGAGTAAACTATTTTGTTTGGATTAATAGGATGAGGACTCACATCCTTTCCTTATGATATGATATTTGGAAATATGTGTTGGATGGATACAATGTTTCATAAACCCCTCTAACAATTGTTCTAGAAAAGAAGCTGAGTATTGATAATTCCATGGCTATGAATGTAATCATGTGTGACATAATTGAACCTAAACTTGTGAAGGTCATGCTTTGTACATCAGCAAAAGCTATGTTGGAGAAACTTCAAGTTATTTATGAGGGTGATTCCAAGGTAATAATACCTAAGTTACAAACCTTCATAAATCAGTTTGAAGGGATAAAGATGAGTGATGACAAGTCTATTACTTCATACTTGCTTAGGGTTGACAAGGTTGTCAATACCATGAAATGATTAGGTGAAGAAGTGAACGAAGAAGTTTTGGTAAAAAAATTATTAAGATATATTAATATTAAGTTTGATTCTAAATTATCTATCAATGAGGAAGCCAAATATTTGAATGTTTTGATAGTGGATGAGTTTCATGGAACATTGACCACATATGAAATGAGGGTTGTTGACTCAAAACCCGATAAGAATGATATTTCTTTCAAATCGAGATGAAGAGCAAGGGAAAGAAAGCTAAGGATGACGGTGATTCCCTTGATATTGATGATAAATAACTCTTTGTAATGGTTCATAGGAGATTGAAGGTTGGATCTGAAAAGTACAAAGGTAAGGTTACTTTTAAATGTTTTAATTGTGGTGAAGTAGGTCACTTTACTGTTAAGTGTCCGCATAGCCATGAAAGATAAGGTAATGAATATCATGAATATGATAATGACTAGAGAAACATAAGTATAAAAAGGAAACAATAATTTCAAAACCTTTGACTAAGAAAATAAGGGCAAGAAAATTTTACACACAAAGGAAGAAATTTTTTCATCTTAGCAGAGAAACTGTAATGGTACTTCAGATTGTGAATCTTAATCAAAACATTAAGATGCTACTGAGACAAGGTATTGTTCATGAACAAGGATTCCATGAGATCTAAAAATAGTGGCTCCACACTATTGGATGACTTCATATAAAAATCTTGTAGGGACTTTGAAGGAGAAGAAGAAGAATATGATCTTGAAACTAAGTTGGTATGTGTTCAATGTGAATTGAATCAAGCTCGAAAAAAATAATAAGAAGTTGAGATTTCAAGTCAAATAATACGAGGAAAATATTCTTGAACTAAAGATGAGACATTGGGTTGTGACAGAGAAACTAGATGAGACAGTCAAAAGTCTTGAGATGCAGATGAAATGCATGACATTAATCTTGCAATATAAGGAAGAAGAGGTGATATTTCTAAAGGGGGTCTATCTCGATGTAGTCGGCATAGCTAAATCATTCCAAAAGTTTAAGAAAACCACTAATACTATTAAAGAAATTTTGAAAATCAAAATTTCATAGAGATAGAGCAAACTTAATATTAAAGGATGAAATTTAAGAGAAAGAAGTAATGTAAGAGCATAGTGTTCCAAGAAAGGAGAATGAAGGACCTAACATCAAATAAGAACAAAAGCGAGAAAGATGTCAAAGAAAATGTGAATAAAAATTTAATAAGGTAGCTTAATGATTCAATGTACGAAAGAGCATCCTATGGTTATTGTTTCACTTGTAATCGATTTGGACATATAGCCAAGCAAAGTGTACGAGGTTTATCTAAGATGATCGCCCATGGAGGGATAGGAGCTGAGAGAAATCAAATAAATTATTGTGCTACAATTGTCATGAGATAGGTCAAACTTCTAGGTATTGTTTATATGAACCGTTAAATAAGAATGAGAGGAATGAAGGCACTAGAGGTAGGAATTCACTTTTCTATTACAATTGTAATAAGGTTTGACATGTTTCTAGGGTTTATTATTGTCCTACAAGAAAAGAGAGGAGATTTTAAGGTCTTACAAAGCATGATTGAAGTCAAAACAGGGTTTGGCAGCCTATAAGGAATAAGATTGTGACATAATCAATAGATATGGATGTATAAAAAGATGTTAATAAGGAAGAAAAAATATGGAAAATGTGATTTTTAGGTATATAATAGTGTGTGGGACCTCTTCAAGACAATATTTTAGATTCATCATGATGATATATGTCTCTATTAGGATTCTTAGAGGCACGATTATCCATATAAAGCTTTACAAGAAGTATGGGTTGATTAGTTTAGAGTATGTTATTGTAGGTGTGTATTTAAGGTGTCAATGTATGAATGTCATGTCTATAAACGTATTTAGTCTATTGTAGGAACTTTCATAGTGCAAGGGAGCTAGTTTAAGAAGGTAAAAGGTGTATGAGAATAATTAAATCTTTAGTACGAATGTGAACATAAATAAACAAGAGTTCTTAGTTGATGATAATGACTCGAAAACTACATATGGATGCTTATATTATATCAATTTATTTGAAATAGGTGCTTAGAATGTCAAGAAGGCTATCTAAATCATTTATAACTATAATAAGTACTATTAATCTCTTCTATTTCTAGATAAAGATGTTTAAAACCGAATATTAAGGATAACTTGAAAACTAGGATAATTGAGATCGAGAGGTTGACAATGTAACAAAGTTGTAAGGACATACATGAGAAGAATAATACCTTATCATATTCTTGAAGGTATTTAAAATGCTTTTAAGATGGTTTAGATGCTAATAATGAGAAAGGGAGTAGGTATCGGAAAAAGAAATAAGTTATTCAATATGATGAATTGATCAAACCATCTCAGTAGCGGGTGTAATAGTGTTCCTAGGTATGTCACGAGTTGAAAAAAAAATCTCAAATGTTGAGTCTCATCCCTTGAGTCCTCATATATAGTGTATAAAGTAACACAAGGAAAGAATAATCCTATGAAGTGCAAAGGTGAGTTTCTTAGTTGATAGCACCTGTGCCATTCTGTACATGATTTTTGGAGTCTTTTTATGGTATCAAGTAGGTGCAAAGGGTGATAAGATGGTTTGTTAGGTTATCCATGCCTAGAATGGAGAATCATAACTTGATGAAGCACTTTGAAACTCTACAAGCGAACCATGAGTAAAGGTATGCCTTCTAAATTCATAACATTGTTGCAAGACTCTAAATGTGATATCAAGGCTAGTATGTTGGGTTATCAATCCTTAAGTCGTGATTGAGGTTATTGTAAGAGTTTTGTTTCATATTGAAAGAAGTATGAAGGAGCAAAAACATGATTAGGTTTGTGAAAGTGGAATAAAGGGTTATGCATGATTGATAAGAAGGGTTATATATCCGTATGTGGTCGCTTGAGGTCTGTAATAGTGTATAAAACAAGAATATGTGAATTCTTGATGTTTTTCAATGTTGTATAGATTTAAATATGGTTTTACATATTGATATAATCATAAGAATTGTGTATAATCTTCAATAGTTAAAGGTGTTGAAAGTACAATGACTACGGGGTGAATCAGTCATACAATAATTACAAATTTACTTTCCATTCCTTAGATTCATTATAAAAATTAAACATTCAATATCCATAAACCATGTAAAATTATTATGTGTGAGATAATCAATCACGTGTGAAAAAATCAAAGGGCACTAGATATAAGTGGGAAACCCTCAAGGGGAAGAAAAACCACTGAAACCATTGTTTTTATTACTCAAAGCAAGGACCTACAATAATATTACACATCCTAAAAGATTTTTTTTGTGAGCCATTGACCCCACAAGGAGTACCAACCCATAAAATTTTTCTAATATTAAGCACAAAAAAGGACTCAAGTGAATATTACACATCACATGAGATTTATTTAGTGAGGCACCAACCCCTAATCCCTTGTTGATATGAATCACAAAAAAATAATCCTATGAATATGACTCATCATAAGATAATTTGAAGAAGTATGTCCAAATAAATATGTTGATACCATAGTTGATAGTGATCCCAAATTTCAGCTCCGAATTCCTTCAAATGCTTGCTCAAACACACCTTCTACAACTTGATCTCTCTAGGTCTTCATAGACGTGTCTTTACTCTAAAATTTCACACATCTTTGAAATCAGTCTTCAACATGTAACCAATATGACCAGCTTTCAAAACGCGTTCCGTCATATGCTTCAATCCCCTTTGGGTCGCAGCCTCTTCACCCTTACAAGACTGGCACACCAAATGAGCTTAAACTTTACTTTTATATGGTTTTCATTTGTCCAACCAAAAGGAGGTCAGTCCTCATGACAACTTCGACCCATAAATCATTTTTAAAATCCCAAATTCATAACATAATAGTCACAAGTGACACATATGGGTCAACCTAGAAAAACCCTTATTCCATGCACCAAAAATCACAAAAACTCATTCATCTAATGCCAAAATTCTCCTAACACAAAAGTATTTTTAGTAATTATTTAAAATTTATCTCATATGTTTAAAATAACATTTAAGCCTCATACATGGTTTCAATTTTCATCAATAGATTAGATTATTTCATTAAATGGGACCACTGCTTCTTATACTTCTCAAAACACATGTTTCCAACACCCTTTAGGACCCAGTTATTAATTTGGGCGTAACAATATCTTAAAACTAACTCAACTATGTAATGTTAAAACATGATGGAAATAAAATAACTGCGAGAAAAATTCTAAGAAATTTATAAGTCATGATACAACCACTGGTTCAAAGTACATCAACTTTTGCCTTCACAAAATCATGTTGCACAAACAACTATTTTCTTAAAGTAATTAGTTAACACCCTTCATGACACTGCGCCATGATCTCCAAATAGATTTAATATGTTCCCAATTCACCCTCTTCACTTCACAGGGATAAAAACTTCAATGCATCTATGTCATGCTTTAAACAATTCAATACTTTAGAAAACAAAATTATGTCATAACCTTCAACTTCACAAACAAAGTTGTAAAATTAAATTCTACATGCGTAATAGTTTCCATTAATACAACTTTATTAATCTATGAGAGTGACTTGACGTATTTGATGAGAACCTTATAATGTTCCATATATTCTAGGTTTTCACTATTTTTCTCTAAAATTCATGGTTTCATTATTTGTTTAAAAAAAAGAGGAAAATAGAAGTCTCCTTAAACCTACCTCCGGTCAATTATCCTATTAAAAATAATTTACTACTATTTCGTTGGTAATTAAATTTAATATATCTTGATGTAAAACCACTTTCCTATTAAACATGGATTGATACGAGTGCTTTGCAATCATTATCCGTTGAAAGATTGATTTTAGTGCTTCTTATCGGCATACATCCCTTCGGAGGCCTGCAAATTGACCAAATCAAATCATTACACTTGTCATACACCACTCCCGCTAACTAATCTTTTGTTAGGTAACGACGTCGACGGAGAAGAAAATCACACACGAGAATTATCACATGTAAATCAACGCCACTTTTGCAGATCCGTCAAAATCTTATAGCAATATTATACAACTTGTTATCTTTATACATTGATTGAATGATTGAGTTGAGTTGTAATTAGATTAATTATTTTTTAAAATAATTGTAATTAAATTAATTCGATAATATTAATAATTGTGAGATAAAGGTAATCTATAAAGTAATATATTGTAAGGGTTTGTGTTTTGGGTATGTTCGGATTTTGAATTAAGTAATATTTTAAGAAGTTAAAATGTACATATAGGAATGTATGCCAGGGGTTAAATTTGACGGCCACCTATGCCTGTCAAACAATTTTTAGATGACGGTCATTTTTAAATATTGCCCTTCAAAAATGTAAAATAATGTTATTTTTATACTATTAACAAATTATAAATCAGATTATTCTCCAAAGCTTTTAGTATATATTTAATTATTTTTATATATTTTACATATAAATATATATATAAAATGACACCGATTCAACCCAAGTTCCTTCTTCAGGTATCACCAATTGTTATTAAAGAAACACATTCATACTTAAAATATGTAAGTTGCATGTGACGGTTATTTCAAATATTTGCAAGTAATTTACGGCTAAAATAGTGAAAAAGCGTCTAAGCAGTATGTCAAATTTAACCCCTGGATCCTTCAATGTATGGATATGTGGGCAAGTTGGTGGGACTTTTCAAGTACAAACAAGGAGGCCACGGTATTTATTTTTGTTAGTCAACCATCCATAAGTTATCGGATTTAACTTTTATACCACTAGCAAGTTAACGAGTTCAATTTTTGTCAATTGACCACGACATGTTACTAGGCTCAATTTTTGTGAAACAAACACGGGTAACATTCTTGGGCTTTGACTTTTGTCACCGTGGACTACTTACAAGTTACCCGGTTCAACTTTTGTCAATTGTTTTGACCGATAAATTATCGGTTTCGACTATTGTCAATTGATTGCCCAAAAATTATTGGGTTCTAGTTTTGTCAATCAACCATGGCAAATTACCTTGGTAAAAGTTTGCCAATCAACCACCTAATCAGGAAGTTATCGGGTTTGACCTATATTTATATAAATATATATATGTTAGTCTTTTGTCAATAGACTACCGGTAAGTTACTTAGTTCAAGTTTTGTTAATCGATCACTTTTTGTCAACCATTTATCAGGTTTGACTTTTGTCCATCTATCACTTGACAAGTTACTAGGTTCTAGTTTTGTCAATCGACCACCATCGAATTCTTGAGTTCGACTTTTATTAATTGATTACCAACAATTTATCAAGTAACTTTTATTAATCAATCACGAATAAATTACCATTTCGACTTTTGTCATTCGACCACCACCTATCAATTACCGGATCCAACTTTTGTCAATCCACTATCATAATGCACCAACAAGTTACGCTTAATGTAAAACACGCTTTCAAATCTGTCTAAAGAATAGAGTGAATGGAGCAAGTATTCTAGAACTTGCATACGCAAATGTTCGTCACTAAGTTTCAAGGACGTGTTGGAATCGAAACAGTTTTTTTGGTAGTTTAAGCCCCGTCTTGTTCTTAAATTCAAATGTACGCAGGTATACAAGGCACTAACTTCCATTGTCGTATATACAAATGCCATATTTTCCGAAGTCATTAATACTGCTTTGTTATGTCTTTTCGTAAAGTCAAATTACCCCTTCATATTTCTTCTTTCACTGCTACTTCGTATTGACTTGTGTTTTGCGTTCCTATTGCTCTCCTTTCCGTTTAACGCACCTTGTCATTTGTATATAAGTACACTCCCTCTGCTTATGTTGGTATAAGTTGAAACAATGGAAAGCCCGTCAAAACTTCATGCAGACTGTCTCTCTGCGTATTCCTCTACGTAACAATGGCATCTTCTCTCTGCGCTGCAGGTAAATAAAACCAGTTGAAGAAATAATTATTTCGCATTGTTACTGCTTTTTTAACGAGGTCCTTATTTGTTGTGGTTTGTTTGTGAATTGAGAAGGTTTTTCTAAGAAAACGATCAATCTGAAAAACAATTGCGCGTTCCCTGTGTGGCCCGGAATTGCTTCATGGAACACGCATGAATACGACATACCTGTCGGATTCCGACCGCTGCTAAAATCCGGAGATTCGTATTCAATCGCCTTCAACATGTCGTGGCAAGGAATCATCTGGGGAAGGCACGGATGCATCTTCAATCGATCAGAACAAGGCCATTGCTATTCTGGCGACTGCGGAGGCAAACTGCGGTGTGAAAAAGCGTCGGCTCAGCAGAAAATTTTAACCCCAATTACACAGGCTGTATTTATGAATGGGTCATGTTCGGTTGATCTGCAGGCAGGATATAACCTACCTATTTCTGTCGCTCCTTCGACTGTAAAAAATTGTGGATCGCAGAGCTGCAGTGCTTATGTGGGTGCCGTTTGTCCCAGAAATTTACAGGTGAAAAGGAAAGCTCAAATAATTGGGTGTAAAGGTGAATGCAATGCATATATGCGAACATGCAGTCCGCCAGATTTTTCCTCTGCATTTCAGAAGGCATGTCCGCATGTTTTTCCATTTGAAGAGAAAGTATGGTGCTTTTCCAGCAATTCATACACCCTTACTTTCTGTCCCAAACATCAAGCCTGAAACAGAGGTTTGTAAAAAAATTTGGAGAGCCGGTTTCCCAAATATTTTTCTAATGTGATTGCAGTATTCTCGAGTTTATCATTATTATTCTATAATAAAAATGTATCTTCCAACTTGGATTAGCATTGAAACCCGTGATAGAAAACGAGAATTTTTAATTTTATAATAACAACGGTATTGGCTCGTTTGCTTCCGTAAATGCAAAACTTTCAAGTTCCACCCATCTAAAATGTGTATGCCAATGTGTCATATGCATGGAAAGTTGGAAACAAATGCCATATCATGAAAAACCATTCAAATCAGTCGCAATTGTACGAAGAAGTCTAATAGTTATGTCATGGCAACAAAGTGAAGAGTAAACACCTAAAAAATTGAAATATTAAATTAAATGTACAACAAGATTTCTAGTCGTACAATTATCACGAGTCCTTTATTTAACCAATATATCTTACTTTTATTATCCTGCCGAAGGCATGGATATTGCTTTCACCTTACCTATTATCTTTTTCTCTTTTTTCCAATACATTTTTGACATGTGGATTTTCTCATTTGTAGACTATAGTTTTTGAAAAAATAATATTTTTTCACAATTTATGAATATCATTTATCTTGCATTTTATTGGGCTGCCCCTTTATTTGGTACTGTTTTGTGATTGTTTTTGAGGAAGAGAAATTGTCCTTCCTTACATTTAAGTGCATTTAAGGATATCACTGTGGATGACAGGCTTCATGCTTTTGCGGAGTTCAAGAAATTTTGTGTGGCTCGAGGCACCTGTGTTGATTTTTTATTTTTGTTTGACCTTTCTGCACAGATTTGGAAGATGTGATTTCTATGAGGTTTGTAAATACGCTGCTGATAAATTTTCCATCAATGTGACGTTAAAGAAACTTTTCCTCAGCTGACATAGAGAAAGCCAAGAAAAAAACTAATAAAGAAAAGTGGTCTGCATTATTTTATTTGTGTCTGGTTATTCTGTCAAATGTTGGGCACGACTCTGTGTAGTCATCTCAGTTTTAAATTTGCTCACAATTGCATATTCAAATCTGCTGCAGTCGTGAGAAGAAAATTTAGAAACACAGTGGCAACAATGGCAGAGGCTAATGTGAATGCTGCTGCTACTGCTGCAAAGAGATTGAGGCCTAAAGGAGAGGAGGGAGCAGAAAATGGTGGTGCTCGCGTGGAAGAATTTAGGCCACTTTGTGGTGAAAAAGCAAGAGGAGGAGAGCCTGAGGGAGGGTGTATATCCTCTGTCATACTTGGATGGTTCAGCAGTTTCAAGTTGCCTGGTCCACTTCTTTTTCTCTCTCTGGTTTTTTCCTGAATACAATTTGTGTTCTTTCATGCGGATTGCAATTCATCGGCATTAGCTGGGTTTTCGTGGGTTTTGGCGTGTATGAAGTGGACGCTTGTAGGCATGGCGGATTGTGAATAATATGCAATGGATTTAGGCGGGGTTTTGGTTTTTGTATGGATTATTTTCATGTGGGTTTTGCTGGATTGTGAGTCTTATGGAAGGGGTTGAAATTGTGGGGTAGCCTGGTTTTTAGGTTTTACTGAAATGTGGCGATTTGGGTGATGTTGATTGATATAGAAAGTGGGTTAAGGTGGGCTCTGGTTCTTAGTGAAACATGCTGTAGATTGAGAGTTAAATATTAAATGGGTTTAGGTTGGGTTTCTGTTTTTGTTTCTCAAATGTGTTGATTTGGGTAATACTGGGTTGTGTGCGAGGTTGGGTTTCGGTTTTCATGAAAGGTGTTGGTTTGTCAGTTTGTGTGAATTGAATTGATTATTATTATGCCCACTGGGTTCAGGTGGGTCACGGTTTAATTGCAATAGGTTTTGTTTTTTTAACTGTAAATCTCGGTGAGGTTATGATTATCATTTTCAGGTTGTGTGGGGTATATGCCACTTGGTGCATTTATATTGGCAAGGTGGGATTTAATTTTGCATTGTAATATTTCTTGGGACCAAGCTACCTCGGTTGAGTATAACTTGTCAAGTCCATATTAAGTCATTGGTAATGAATAAAAAGCTCGTTAACTGCCACCACAAACTTTCATAAATTCTATTAAGATATTCTATGATCAATATCGTTTGGTTAAGTGTATTTGGTTTACATTCTTTAGTTCATTTCTTGCTATGCGATTGCCTTCGTTTCATAAATAACCACATCAAACTCTTAAGGGCATTATCCAGGTTCAAATCTTCCTCACCACAGTAAGCTGGCTCATAACTCCAGTGAACATGTGGCCAGGTTGTGATGTAATGATTATGCCAATTTTGCTTACCGCCCATTGTGTTAACGGTGGGAAACAAGCTCTTCCAAGATTTGCCAATAAATAAAATCACCGATCAGTACACTGTTAATCCCAGTACGATACTTGGGGAGATGAATTCGATGTATTTTATCGTAGTTGGAAAAATAATAACTCTTATTTAGATCCTTCGCATAAGTATGAGGTCAGATATTGGAAGCTTAAAATATCTAATTTTTTAATATTTAATTTACTCTGTAACGCATATTTCTAAATATTTTCATACACAATGGATGAATTTCAAAATCATGTTACAAATATGTTTCGATAATCATTGCAATGTGTCGAATACCACACAACAAATATATAGAGAAACCAACTTGTCTTCGCACATCTGTCATGCGTAGGTTCATAACAAAGACCTCCTCCACACCACAAACCTTCAGCTTCGGCAGGATTTGCCATATCATGGCCTTGTTGTAATTGGATATGACGACTCCCTACCTAAGGTGACATGGCATAATAGCTGTGTTTGGGCATTGAATTTGGGTTTATTCCATCTCAAAAGTTGAAATCCATAAAACTAGCAATCGTATGCGAAATGTACAATGGAAACACCGAAGGGGATGTAGTGAAGAAGTGAATGTTGAGAGAGAAAAAATTGGAGAGGAAGAGTGGCAAATAAGAAGGGGTTTGTGGGTGGAGAAGTGCAAGGCGAGTAATTATCGAAAATGATATACTACTACAAGGAACAACATACAATGTTCCTTCTTTGCAACCATGGAAGAAATGGTGCCCACACACAAACATGAATGGAATGTTGGAAATTAAAAGGTGCGAATTAAATACTTGCATGTCCCACACTTATTCCATGGATCAATTATTTCCTACCTAAATAATATATGTTATCCATACTCTACTCAAGCATTTTCATCTCACAAAGTGGGAAAACTACAAAAGGTGGAAACTCAAAAAGGTTTATGGTTAAAACCCATCGAATGCTTGCTTGTTGTAGTAGTTTGTATCCTTTCTTTCTAGTTGAACTCTCAAGTAATTGTAGGAAGGTAGGCGGTATGCCAACAACCATTGATAATTGAGTCCCTTAAACCATTAGGGATATCATTTAAAGGTAGATTATATATTTCAAGATCAAGCGTACTATTTTTTTATTTCATGGAAGTAAGAATGTCGATTCGATGAAGGTTAATTTGTTAGCTAAGATGTAGACATGAATATAATGTTTGAAATTAAAGGGCGGGAAATCAATACGTATATGTCCCACACCTATTCAAGATAGCAAATTGTTCTTACCCATATAATACATGATATCTATAATCCACTCAATCGTCTTGATGTTGAAATCTTGCACATTATTCATGTGAGTGCAATGTGAGATTAAAGGAGAAAAAAAAAAAAAAATGGTGAGAGTTCAACAGTGCAATGTTCAAATCCAACCAATATTCCACAACTTAGATTGTTCCCACCCAAAGAACATTTTTATGTTTTCTCCACTGTATTGTCTCAATCTCGTTCACATTATTCACATGAGTGTAATTTACGCTAAAAGTGGCAAAAAAATGCCAAAAATCTAATTTATGATAGAGGGTGGAAACTTACATCTTTTATATCAAATTTAGTTTATACTAGTTTAGTATTGATTAAAAAAAATTGTGACCCGTGACAAATTATATGAGAGTATATTTTGACATATACTTAGGTCTTATTAATGATTAACTATTGTAAGAATTTTAAATGCACATGAGAAAAAAACTCTTCCTAAATAACCCATTTATTAGATAACTTCCAACATATCGTGGTATATAAATTTACATAAATTAACCACATAACTTTTGTTTAAATAAATTTTGTTTGGTATAATTTAATAAATGTTTATCTCAAGGAGAAAATAACGAGAGAATCTTTCGGTGGCGAAGTGATTTAATAATTATTGAGTGGTGTGTATGCTCAATTAAAAATAAATATAATGCCTCGTAGGAGGAAGGAAATGTGAAAGGGGTTATAGGAAAGATAGTGATGGGGACACTTAATTACTGGTGATAGGGAAAAATGCACAACACATGGATGATGAAGATCAATTCCAGGTCATTGATTTAGATATGGTTTCGACATACGTGAGCATATGGGTCACTCACAAGTTGTCGAAAATGCAGTCCGGGTTTTACCATGTAAAATGCAAAAGGGAATGCAATGAGAAAGTCAGTATTGTTTAGCATAGTTTAAATTAACAATGATTTATTTCTAATGTGCTTCTAGTTAATGTTTATTTATTAGTTTAGAATAATAATGCTATAAACATCCATCACATCCTATATATTAATATACACTTTATGTTCTTAAGGGTGTAAATATGTTGCAAACCTCAGTATGAGTGGTTGTGAGAAGGAAGCATGATTGGAAGCAATAGTGCACAGTCCTCTCAATGAGGGATCATAAAAATTAGATGGAAGTGAGACATATGCCGTGATAAGAGGATAATTTTTCCAAAGATAAAGAAAGGTATAAAGATAGGCCACCTCCAACACCACATAAAAATATTGCACTTTGATAAGTAAATATATATTACAAATATTCATATATTTATTATGAGTTGATATATTGCAATCAATAATAATATAAGAAAAATCAGTAATTTTATCTCTTTTGAAATTTAAAAATAATTTCCACTCTAAAAGTATTCTAAATATAAGTAAATATGATAGGGAAGGATTCTCAATTTGAAAAGGATGTTTTGTATGTGAAAAGGATAAGGTCTAAATCACTTGACAAAATGATTAATCTAAGACAAGGCAATTTGGCATTTCTTGTATACCCTAAAAAGTTGAATAAGAACAATGTGGTTGTAGAATGGGTAATGTGGCTACAGAACTGGAACACCTTCATGTATAAGATTGAGGATGAAAGGAAAACCCTAGTAATTTAAACATGAAAAATGAGTAAGCATGGGTTTAAAAATAGCAATACATATTGTAAATGAAAAATTCTTCCAAAAATTCACAAACGAATGAATAGCCTAATGGAAATTAAGGTTATACATGATGGGAAATGTTGGTTAAAGAAAGTAAAAGTCTTGCGAGGAGAAAATCTCTTAAACAATGTTTAAGGTTCCCATTTCCAATCCTTCCATCAGAAGAGAGAACACTAATTTTATGGAGAACTTCCCAAAGATAGAATTCAAAATTTATTTTAAAATATTAATAATTATTGTTAAAAATTTACTTTTCTTCATGATTTACTTTAAAAAATTGATTGTTATTAGACTATTATTAGTTGTTGAAGAGTTGGGAAAAATGTGGGGAGAACCAATGCCAAACTCTTTTTTCTTATGGGAAGGCACATATGAACCGCATGCCATGTTTATCAATCATTTGAAAGAGAAATCAGGTGGCACTACTACAAGGGGGGGCCATTTGAGACAAAACATAGAGACAAAAATATAATTTCGTCTCAAAATTTTCCCCCCTTTTACAAAATTAATAACACATTGAAGTTCTCCTCTCATGAATGTTTGATGGGGTACTTCCATTTAAAAAATTCTGAATGCAAATCACATCGAAAGGTGTACAACTGCAGAGCACAATGGTGGGAAGTTAATAACGGCATATGACGGATCTTAGGAGCTTAAAAAAGTTAAAATATATTTTTCTATGGGATTTTAAAGAGGAATTTTAGGAACAACTGTTTGATAGAGGAGATGATTGTGGGAAGCCATACAAAGGTTTTTGGGAGCAAGATGAACCAGGTGAAAATATTTGTTGGTCGGTAAGCCCTTGCAAGTTCTCTTCCATCTCTTCACAGAGGGAAACGTTCAACAAGTGTGGGTAGAGCTCTACACCGTTGAAAGCCACGCCTAAGGGAACCTTTGTAGGGCATTATGTCAGGTGCCCTATTCAACTTCACCAGGTCAAAATGGAAAGGGAACCTGAAGTTGAAAAGGAGGCTTATTTTAGAGGCAACGACTTCTGGACCAACCATCCCACCTCATTTTTCTCCAGCACATTAATCTATGGCCCCAAGTAATCATTGTAGCGGATTGTTTGGTACGGATTGGGGTTTTAGGAAGAGCAACATAGATAGGGATTATGATTTTTTTGTGGAAGCTATGATGGAGGGATCATAATGTTGATTTTTGGTAAAAGCTATGTTGAGGCATAGGAATGGTAGATGTGTTTCTACTAGTGGAGGTGTGGTGGTTGGGGGATCTACCTAGATCAGATCGCAAGCCCTATTCCTTTCTCCACTCTACTTGGATTCTATGCTCCTGAGCTTGCCCATTGTTGAAGATCAATTTTCTTTGGCCTCGTTTGGTAGCATTCCCTAGGGTGTTTGTGAAGTCTGGTGCTATTATTCTGAAGAAATAAGACGCGTTTTACTTGCTTTAGAGTAATAGCACCAGCCTTCGCAAACACCCTGGTGAATGCTACCAGATATTTTTTAGGCGCACCACTTAGATCGGAAGGAGTTACAATGTATACAAAATAACAATGGATGTAAGTAGAGTTTCTTACTTCTAGCTTGATAAAGTTCAATCCTATCTTTAGCAGCCTATCTTTTCTTAAGCACCTATCTTTTCTTCCTTTGACACTAGGTGTTGAGCATACAAACTGATTTCATTGAATCTGAAATATAATGACAACATCCTTTCCTAAATAAGAGGCTTCTCTACCCTCCTTTAGTTTGTGAAAGGAATTAAAATATTTCATGACTTGTACGATACCCTACTTGCCCTTTTAAATAAATGTCTTAAATATGAAAAATGGTTCTACGTCTCCCAACAAAGGGCCTTTATTTTCT
This sequence comes from Taxus wallichiana var. yunnanensis, assembly GCA_018340775.1. Classification (NCBI taxonomy): domain Eukaryota; kingdom Viridiplantae; phylum Streptophyta; class Pinopsida; order Cupressales; family Taxaceae; genus Taxus; species Taxus wallichiana. Next base: position 107,987,943 of record CM031236.1, read on the forward strand.
GTTTGGTATCCTAGTTTTTTTATTTTTCATGGGGTTTTCCACTAAAAATGCATTTCCTTTGTGTGTGATATGATTTTTTCTGCTTTGACACCATTTTATCACATATTTTATAACTCCAATCGATTAGAGGGATTATCATGCATACAATACCTTAATCCATTTGTCTGCGGAAAAATACAAAGACAGGTATATCTTTAGGATTACATTAGTCTGTATTAATTTTTGTTTTGTTTTACACAATCAACAAAATCACTAGTTAAAATTTTGATAGTTCATAGTTCTATTTGACTGAATGATATATCCCATATTATCTTTTGCAACATCCTTCCCAACCTTCTTAGGAACCTACTGTCATTCTTTTTCCTTTTTTCTATTTCATTTCTTCCCTTCCCTCTCTTCCGTTGAGATGGATAGTATAGCTTCTAATTTTTGACTTTTTCAATGCTTGTCTGGAGGAATCATCTGTTAATTTGGGTTTCTGCTTTGTTGTTGAGTAATGTCCTATGTTTTAAACTCTGTATATTGGATTAGAGTAATAAATTCTAATTTTTCGCACATTATACAACTTGAAGCAGTTTATTATCTTCAATAACGATGTCAAGTATTCAGAAAATAGTTCCAGTATGCAACTTTAAGTGATGTGATAGTGATGAAATAAATTCTAGTATGCAACTTTAAGTGATGTGATAGTGATGAAATAAAATTGTGATTCTGAGAAGAAAGGCTCAAGCTAAAAACTTTTTTTTCAAATTTGTTCTTCAGTTTCACAACATGGACAAAAGAATCATTTTGCTGACATCCAAAGATGGGATGACTTATATCTTTTTCGTACCTGGTATTGCAGAGAAAATGGCTATTATATTTAAGGTTTGGAGTTGTCAAATTTGATTTAGTTTTCTGTTCAGCATAACTACAGTTCATTTACTTTTACTTCATTGTTTTTTAGGATTGAAAGTGGTGCTCTAGAAATTGTTGTAGACCTGTATTCCTGCTAAATATAAAGTATCTGTCAACAGAGCATATCTACCTAAAATCAGAGGGGTTGATCTTACTAGATCCTCCATTGGTTTTTGTTTGAGTGGTTTATGGAGGCTTTGAAAAAGGATGAGATTTTATATTGCATATCATCTATTCCTAACTCTTATTATTTTATACTATAATTGAGGTTAATTGTACTTTATATTCTTAAGGGTGTAAATATTGTACTAAAAATGGAGGTAATTTAGGGCAGTCAAGTTTTTCAGTAGGAGTTGCTTTTAATATTTGTAGTAATGAATTACATGAAATGGTCTTTCATACGCTCTACCCACGGTCAAATTTAGGTGTTGTGTGATGTTGCTCTCGTTCAAGAAATCCAAGAATTTATTTGAAATGCATTCTCCCCCTCTATTTGAGCGAGAGGACTTGGAGGGGCTTCTCGGTGTGTTGAACAACAACTGCTATAGAAGATCTAGAATTTTTCACATTCTTCACTTTTCTTTTAGAGAAGTAACACCCAAGTATTGCAGGAATAGTCATCAATAAATAACCTGGAAATACTTGAAATCCCTAAAAAGAGGCAGTAAGGGTTTGCACAAATCGGTATGCATGACCGCCGCTAGGATTCTTAGCATGGAATGTACTTGTCTCAAATAGATAACGATGTTTTTACCCGCTTTAGAGACATCTATGAAATTGAGGTAATGACCGAGAAATTCAATGAATTCCTCATACCATTTTATCCAAAATGAACTTATAAAGGAGTTGATAGAAATATTTCCAAATCAATTGTTCTAGGCAGAGTGGATCCCACCATGGAGGTGGATAACATAACTACGAGAGGATGAAACCGCATCTAGTACAAATAAACAATCCTTTAAAAATGTTCTAGCAAGTATCTTACCTTTTTGAGATATTAGACAAGATTGATGCAATTCTAAACCAGAAATCAACTTTGAGCTTGTGATTTAACAACTAAGAGGCAAACAAGATATTTCTCAAGGTTAGGTCAGGGGACATAAAGCACCTTTTTGAGATTACATCTTCTCATCCTAAGAGGAATTGTCACAATGTCGATTTGATCAATCGTATACTACTTATTCTCTGTGATTCTTTGAAAATTTAAGTCACTCTTAAATTGCACTTTGAGAAAATAGTGTTAAGAGGGTACTGAAACATTTAACTCCCTATTTTCTACATAAGGGAGTTGAATGTTTGAGAGTGGCCTTGCTAATTTCATAAGGGTACTTTTAACATTTATATTATATATTTTTATCTTCGATGCACACACCCCAACCCCTTTTGAATTCTAGAATTTGCCTCACCTGTGTAGTATAAAGGCCTTTAGCATTAGGCCCTATCAGGTTGTGTTATCGTATTTCTCACTTTAAATAGTTTTAATGCTTCTTCGAGAGGTATGTACCTTTGGTAAGTTGCACATTTGGCTCCATCACACTCGTTGAAAACTATACAAGCATCAAATAGACTTCAAAAGTTGTCATGCATGTTGCGTAATATGGAAAATCTTGAACTCTCATGCTTTATACCTTCTAATTAAATTTTCTTAAAAATGTTTATGGTATTTTTATACATGCTCGTATTGCATGTATTCAATCATGATTCATTTCATGTTGCATTATTAGTCATTTTTTTTAATTCATTGGTTTTATATGTTTTAATGCACTCTAAGACATCCAATTATTTTTGTTATTGGATTCTCTACATTTTCGAGTGCTGAATTATTGTTTCTTGCCATGATGTCATTTTTGTTTTGAGTACATAATCTTTTCATTTTTACATTAGTCATGATGCCATGGGTACTTAGTTTTTGTATAAGCTTTCTAGCTTGGTTGTTATTGGCTATTTGGCCATCTAACACTTTCTTGTCCTATTATAATAGAATGAAAATTTTGAGCAACCAAACTCGGAGCTGCAAGCCGCCTCTTAGAAATAGATCACAAGAATCGCATCGGCTCCCACTTCAACACCTACGAAAAATTTCTCACCTAAATAGTAGATGATTGGGGTCTTTTAAAGAAGGATCCAAATTCTCGTAGCTTCTCTTGTGGAGCGGTATCCTTGTCCATATGACCTCAACCTTATAAATTTATCAATAAATTGGAGTAATGGTCACGTTCTTATGATTATAACTTCATAGATTTAATAAATATTAGTAGGGAACTGGATCAAATTTCTTGTTCCATAATCTAATTAAAGATAATTATATTTAGCTCGTAGATACCTAATTCATGAATTTGTTGAATGAGTTGGCATTTTTCTTTTATACCTCTATTTGTAATATTATTCGTGCTCTGACTTTACATCATTGTAATGCCCCGCTTCGGACATCGAAAACACCAAAAAGTCACTAAAAATTTGGGTAATTTTTTTTTGAAGTGAACCATTAATACCAATCCTTTCTTTACCGTTTCTTATAATAATTAATTATATTTACCCAAATAAATTAATTACGAGTCCGAACCTGACTTTTATTATTGACTTCTATTTTAAGTCTACTAGGTCCATAATTAATAAGTCTACACCCCATTTATTTTATTCACCCCCTTCTTATTTTATTAACTCCTCGCACTCCTCTTTTATTTTACTGTCTCATTCCCATTAAAATCTCATTACTTAAAAGTGTGTAGGTGTAAATGTGAGCCCTACGATTAATAAGATCTAGGCCCTAGATCTTCAACTTTCCATAACTTGCCCTAATACACTTTATGTTTTCTTTTCCTCTTCTCATTTCGTCATTTACATGTGCACCTTGTAGGAGCCATGGAGTTTTTATATCCACAGGTTTACATGATTTTGTTAATGCTTTCTCCTCTCTTTTGTTACCAGAATTTATCTCTGGTTGGGTCTATTTCATACCCAAATATTTATTTTTTGAAAAAAGGAAAATCTGCTAGAGGTATATATATATGTATGTAAATCATATTATACAGATTTGAAGAGATAAATCCGTAGGGGGGTTGCTGGCAGCGGTCTATATTTTCTTGCCGCAGATTTGAATGGGAGGGTGGCAGTATTTGGTTAGGGTAGAAGGGAGATCCGTAGTGGGTGTTGGAGGTTGGCTGCGTGGGGAAGGAGGTGGGGTTGGGTGCGACAGAGCTGTTGGAGGGCGGTACAATGGGTGCGTGGGTTGGGAGGGCTCAGACCCTCCCCATTCTTCTTTTCATTTACTTTGATAAAACTCTAATCTCCACCCTAGTTACTTTTTGATTTTTTTTTATTATTTAAATTTATTTTTATATATATATAATTTAAAATGTTAAAAATAGAATATATAACTAATATAGTATATAGAAAATAATGAATAACTTTCTAAGAACATTTCATAGTTGTTTTTTTCATACAATTATATTAAACATATTTTCAATATATCCATATCACATATTAAGAAAAGAAAGTCAATTGCCACTTAGACTCCTTTTGAACTCCACTTCCCTATTCCACTTGAACTCCAGTTGGGATAGCTAGGATGTTCCTTTAACCAAAATATATGCTTCAATGGAGGCCCAGATCAACACTTTTCACACAAACTTCAAGGATCCAAAATGAAGGATCAAATTGAAAAAATTAACTAAACATTATCAACCTCTGTTTCATCATGCCTAAGATACCCTCAAAGGCTAACAACTAATCTTATAGTCATGCTAGGAGTCACAAAGTGATTTTAAATTTGTTTATTTCACTATCAAATGAAAGTTGTTCGATAAATGAAATTGCAAATGCCACCAAACTTTCACAAGGATAAGATCTTGTGTGATTGACAAAGATTTCAATGTAAGATTGCAATGGGAATAAGAAAACTAATTGTAGACATTCGAAATGAAGAAAACACAAATTTTGCCCAAAAATAATGCGAGATTAACTCAAGTTTGATTAAATTTATTAGCAGAGGAAAGTTTCTAGAACAATATCGAGCTTTTCAATGGATGTACACTGCAACCATCTTGACATGATCAAATTTAACACAAAGGAGATAATTAGGCTTCTTCGATGATTTCTCAGAAAGATGGGTTCTATCAAGCTTTTCTCTTAGAAAAATTAGTCCAGACCTCTAACACTTAAACCATTTGCACGAAAAATTCATGCAATTTATAATACTTGATTTACAACAGAGTTTCCCCCAAAACCAAAGACATTCAAAGCACCATTGCATGTTGAGATTCCCAGAATCAAATTTGTAAAAAGTTGTCAGGTGTGTAGAGGGCAAATCTCTCCAAATATTTCTAGCATTCAATTCTTCACCTGGTAGGTCGTTCTTCATCTCGTGCACCAACTACTTCCTCCTCTAATCTATCAAATATGGTTCTTTGCGTGCCAAGGAAAGAAAAACTAAAAATCAGATCGAAGCAAATGATCAAATCACATCTTGATTGTAAAAGACGTCTTGATTTTTCCCACCCAACTAGGATACCAAATTAATGTTCCTCTTCATTTTACGTGCAGGAGACTCCAAGAAATGATTAAAAACTCGTAAAATTTTGCATCCCTAAGAGCTTTGGAGCAGAAATGGTGGAAAATTAGAAACAGATGCACAACTTCCGTCGATCTTTCTCTTGAATTTGGACTATTCACATGGGAGATCCGAGCTAAAATGGGCTTGGGGGTCCCTTTTACCTTATACACCTTTTGGAAAAAATGCAAAATTTCTCAATTTTCTCTCGCCTTTTACGTCTTTGAAAAATGGGCCCGACGCGTGTCCTAATGTGGGTCCCGAAGGAATCGCAGCTAAATTATGCCATTTCACCTCTTTTTGGAAAAGGGAAATTTTTCCAAGTTTTCCCCACAGCTCCGCCCTTCCGCTTCTAGTTTCTGATGTGGGTCCCAGCAGAACCACGCTTCCTTTTTCACTTTTAACTCCTTTTTTCCACAAAAGGAATAATTTTCAACTTACCCTCAAACTCCGCACCTCCACCGTTGATTGAAGCAAATTTTTCTTTTTCTCTCCAGTGCCCGTGGGTCATTTTGATGATTTCAATCTTTTGAATATCAAGGGGCAAAAAATCCAAGTTGCCCCCAATGGCCCACCTCCCCACCTCTTGACTTTTCAAACCACCATGCATCTCAATGGCACATCTTGAGATGGTCCCCAAAAGTAGAGACCCTAAATGAGCGTGGGCTCACCATGTGTCTCAGGACTTTTAGGAAGTTGTTGAAAAAACTAAGGAAAGAAGACCGGTGGAAACCTCCACGTGTCTTTATGGTGCAACTTCAAGAACCTTATAAGGCTTCAATATGATTTGGCGGGGGCGCACTTCCATTTTCAAATTTTTACTCCATTTTGCCAAAAGGGAAAAATATCTAACTTGCCTCTCGAAGGACCACATCTCCGCTTTTAACTTTGTCACATGTCCTTTTCGGGATCTAAGTAAGACTGTTTCCCTGCCACTTAAATTTTACTTTAATCAAAGCATGGAGGGGCCGCGGGGTGGGTTCAAACCTTTTGCCAAAGTAGACAAAAAGATCAAGTTCAAAAAACAAAACCGTGGCACCCCATCCAATTAGAAGAAGCCACATAAGTACCAAAAGAACCAATCAGAATTGAGCCGAGCTACTGGACCAAATTTGATCTTTTGCGCAAAAAGTAAAAAGTGATAAGTTAAAACATTTTCCCGCCATCCCCTGAACAACCAACATAAGTCATGTGACTTGCTAAATGCTTTGAGAAATAATTTTAATAGGAAAAAGATGTCTCCGCGGACCATCAAAAACATAGAAATTCACCATTCATGCCTAGAATCCGATTTTTCGCTAAGGATGAATTTTTTTGAAACAAAACCAAGTGAATCATGGTTCCAAGCATCTTTCGACCATTGATTTGGATTTTCAAAGGCATACAAATATAAATTTATCATTCTTGAGCTTCCATGGTTGGGGAAAAATAGGAAAAAGAATAGATTCCACGGATTTTGAATAAATTAGGTAAAAACAGGGAAAACTTAGAGATTCCTTCAAAAAAGGGCACGACAATGGAATTTGCAAACAATTTGAGGCATTCAAATGGAGGTAAATGTTAGGAATATCTATGTTGTAGTGTGAACATAGAATATTATGTAAGTGATTATATTATCTAGGATAATATAATATGTGTTGTAATAATTAATTACATTATTGTAAATGTAATTATGAGTGGGTGAGTAAATATTGTTATGAGTTGTTGAGTAAACAAATCATTAACAATATTAGTTTTGTGAGAAAACAAAATCTCACGTAAAATAGCATGGAGTTGTTTTAGGAGTTATGTGTGGAGATATTTATGGAGATTATATCTCCTTAAATATAGGAACAACATCTCCTATTTAAATGGATGTAATACTTCCTATGAATGTAGCAAGAATAAAGAGTAAGATTTCAAATTTTCTTTATGCAATTATGATATTAATTTTTCAAAAAGCTTCAGAACATCCACATCGAGAGACAAAATGTTTCATAATACGTAGATAAGAGGAAAATCAAGGAAAAATGGTGTGAGATCAAGACGAACACCAACATTAGCTCCGACTTAGGGATGGGAACTCTCTGCGAGTGCCACAAGAACAACTATCGACCAAGTTCCAAGAATGACCATTGGGCAAACGAAGTAAAAGAGAAAGCTAGCATAGATAAACAACCACAACCATCCTCAAAAAAACTGAACCGAGAAACCAAAAAAACCAAGTCACCGAGGACCAGAACGATAAAAAACACAAAAGATAGAAAACAAACCAACGAACTATACACTGTACAAGTGATGCTCACCTTGACTCTAGGGAATCAATCCAGGAAATGCTTTAAGTGCCTTCCATTAATAGGTAATTCAAGCAATTCACCATCCAAATCTTTCAAGAAGAAGGTATGCTCACCAATCCGAATGTCAATGGAGTAAGAGCCCATCCACAGTGCATCAAATTTATCGTGCTTTCCCTTGTCTTCATGTCTTCTATCCCACAACAGCACAAGATCTCTAATGTTGAAAGCTCTGGGAGTGACTTCTTGTCAAATAACTTCTTCAATTTTTCTCTGAAGTTCACATGCCTTTGGTGAGATGCTCTCCTTTCTTCATCGGGTTCAACAATCTAGTTAATGTGAGCCTCATATGGACTAACTTCTTGATCTTCTAGTTTTTGAATGAACTGATATGAGAATAGTTGCATATTCAGGGTAGTAGAGCTAAAGTGTCATTCATCAATTCAAATGGATTTTTTCCAAAGTGACTCTTTTAACAAGAATTCTATCAGCCCAAACAATGAACTTTAGTTGTTTACCCCATTTTATTTTGTTTAGATCCAAGGTTCTTCTGATAATCTTCAACAAATTTTTATTACTTGACTCAACATGTCCATTTTCTTGGGGATTGTAATTAGAGGCATATGTCAAATTGATCTCGTATTCTTTGCACATTGCCACCAAAGGTTTAGCTCAAGAAGCTCATGGAATTTTTGGCAACAATTTAAACTGAACCCCAAACTTGCGAGATGATATGGTTCAACATAATATCCATGACAATTTGGTGTGTTGCTCTTTTAGTGGGGATTGCCTCTACCCACTGGTGAAGTAATCAAAGGGCTACAAGAATCCACTTATGGCCAACACTTGAAAATTCTAAAATCTCACCAATTAAATCCATTCCCCATTGCTTGAATGTGGCTTCAATTGATACAGGATGCAAAAGGAAGAGATCCTGAAGCTTTCAATCTTCCAAAGAAGCACTGACAACTCTCACATCTTTTAACCAAAAAATTTGTATCCTTGAAGAGAGTTGGCCACCAATAACCAGCCCTCAAGATCTTGTGTGTTATGACTCTTCTAGTAAAATTCCCCCCACAAAATCCTTCATGAAGATCATAAATTATCTTGGGGCCTTCATCTTGAGTAATGCACCTTAAGAGAACTCCCTCAGGGTTCTTCCAAGCTAACCCATAATCAGTAATGACATATTTCTAGGAAGCCGACTTAAGGGATATTTTCTGGTTCTTACTCAAGTGCTCAGGGCGAGATAGATGTCCGAGATAAAAATTACATCTTTATACCTCTCAAAACTTGTCAATTTTTCAAAAACATATATCCTTATTTCTTCTACCTCATTTACGTCAATAGTTTGCAAGTTGCTCTCAATAGTAAGCTTAGCCAAGCTCAAACCTATTACCAACTTTCTGGTTTGGATATCCATGTCATATTCTTACGCAACTCGTTCACCCATTTGCATATTTTTTCTTGATACTTCCATCTCTAATAAGATGTCTTTCACCATAGTGTGGGGAACATAAGCAACAATTTTAGAGCTCAAAATGTAAGGCCTAAAAAAAATTGTTGCTTTTACCAAGGAAAATTCTTGTTTCTCCATAATAGTGTATTTCAGCTCAGCCCCCTGCAATGCCTTACTAAAAAAGGTAATTGGCCTCTTAGCCCCTTCATCATATTTCTACAACAAGACAGATGCAATAGTGTTCTCTGAAGCAAAAGAAAATAGTTGGAAAGGCTTCTTATAATCTGGAGCTACTAAAACAGGGGCATGCTTTAATTCCTCCTTGATCCCATTGAAATCTTGAATGGCATCCTCCTCCCATTTGATGGCCTGTCCTTCTTCAGCATGCTAGTGATTGGAATGGTCAACTCAAAAAAGTTTGATATGAATCTCCTGATAAAGTTTATCTTCCCAAAGAAGGACTAAATCCCCTTCTTGGTTCTTGGAATTGGGACCTTGTTGATGGCCTCTACCCTTTCTGGATCAATCATTACCCCTCTTGTGACACAATGTGACCAAGAAAGTTTTCCTTCTGTACTCCGAAATGGCACTTCTTTAGATTGAGTGAAATGTCATATTCTCTACATCTTATCATTATTTTCTCCAAGTGCTGCAAATGATCACCTCTCTTTTTGGAGAACACAGTTACATCATCTTGGTAAACAACAATAAAATCATTAATGTAGCTAGTAAAAGCAACATCCATTGCTCTTTGAAAGGTTACTCTAACATTCATTAGTCCAAAGGGCATCTTGACATACACATGTGTTCCCCAAGGGGTGGTAAAGGTTGTCTTAATTCTTTCTGATTCCTTTACAACAACTTGGTTATAACTAGAGAAACTATCTAGGGTAGATAGCAACTCAGAATCGGTCATTAACTGCAACATGTTTTCAATGTTTGGTAAAGGATAGTTATCCTTCATTGATGCTCTATTAAGATTTTTAAAGTCCACACATTCCTTGATGTCACCATTCTTCTTTATGATTGGTATTAGGTTTGCAACCCAAGAAGAATACCTTGTAGGCTGAATAATCCCCCATTCCTCGCTTTCTTCAATTCCTCTTGAATTTTAAGAGATAGGAGTGGATTGATTGGCCTTTGTTTCTACCTAATTTTTTTTTCATTAGATTCCAAGGGAATCTCATTTTGAAACATATCCTCTCTCGTATGCCTTTAATTCTAATAAGTCCAAGAAATGCAATCTTCATATTTTTTTAGTAATTGGACATAAGACTATTTTTCCTCCTTGCTTGAGATTGCTTCCTAACCAAATCTTCCTTAGTTTCTCCTTTGTACCAAGGTCATGCTCCTCAATATCCCTCGAGGTCATTATGCATCTCGTTAATAATGTGATCAACATTATCAAAGTTGGATTCAAGAGCAACCAGCCCTCTAGGAATGGTATTAGTCTTTAGTTGGATGATGCCTTTGCCAAACAAGGTTTCTTTATCCTTTGCTAAATACACCATTGGCTTCCATTCAATATTTTGATAAGAAAACTCCCCTTTGTTTTGCATAAATCTTCTAACCTGAGCATCGTCATCAAAAACTTGCCAATGTTTAATGTTGTCAGGTATAGATGGCCTAGTTAACACCTCAACATCATATTCATAATATGGGGATACTGTATAATTATCAAACCAAGATCCCAATACTGCAAGTTTTTCTTCCAAATCATTGAACCTCATATCATGATGCACAATATTGATAAATCAAACATCTCAATGAGATCCCAAACTACATGCTTGTATTGTTTCATTCGCTAATTTTTTGTGGCATAAAGTTTTCTGACTTGCTTTACAATTAATTCTAAATCTCCTTTGACAATGATGTCTTTAACACCATATTTCCAAGCAATCCTTAGACCTAACAATAGTGCCTCATACTTAGAAATGTTGTTAGTGCACTCAAAGTTGAGTTTAAAGGAAAAGACAAATTCTTCTTGGCCTGGAGAGATCAGAACAACACCATCACCATTTTCGAACTTGGAGCAAGCTCCATCAAACAATAAAGTCCAAGGAGATCCTACCTGTTCAAGACACTTGCATTCTTCAATCTTGTGCTCTTTTCCATCAACAAATCCTACAAAGTTATCAACATCAAAACTTGTGTACAATACTTCATAAGATGCATTATTGGGATCTTCAATAAGGTGCAACATCTTCTTTTCTCTATACAACCTGACAAGGCTGCCTTCAATTGGAATGGTAGCTCCATTTGAACACTCCCACCAACACTTGCAACCAATTTTAAAGATAACAACATATCCCACTTGGTGGGCAATCAAAAATAACAACATCAAGCATCGTGTTTTTACCTAGGTAAGTGCAAGCTGCTCTACCAGGCCTTTCACACATCCCAGCACTGGCACTTCTCTAGAGTCCATAACAGTACACTTCCCATATGTTGTTGTTACTTTGATATCCAACTCATTTATGCCTTCCAGAGGCATAACATTGTATGATGTCCTTGAGTCAAACATACAGTTGTATAACAATCTGTCTTTATTGATCACAATGGTGGAGAATGGATCCACATTTAGCTGAGACTCCACCGAGGATGTCCCCAAATATACCTCAGGTGGTTCACCTAGTTCTCCAACACTGGTGGTGTTTCTAACTCTTCAATGAATGGTGGAGTCTCCACAATGTTTATATTTCTACCTAGGGTAGTCTTCTCCTCTTTCAACCCCAAATACTCAAAAGCCCTTTTTTGTGCTTAGGAATCCTAAGAAACTCACCAATTGGAACTGAGATCTTGATCTAACTCAAGACATGGGAAATATCATAAGGGACAAAATTTGGCAAGGCAACATTGGAAGGAAGGTTGATACACTCATTAGATGGCATAGGATTTTTGACAGCTTGGGCAAGAGGAGGGGTATGAGTTTTGTTTGAGACAATGAGACCCTTAGCAGATGCATCTTTCTTAGGAGCCTCTTTAGGAATATTTGAAAGCAATGGCCTTTTTTTCTTGGCTCGATGCCTTGTCCCTTTGATGACCCTTCTTCTTGTGTTATACTCCTTCTCTTGGGAAACAACAACATTCATCAACAATCGCCTGTCCTCCTTAGATGGGATTCCTCCATCATACTTCTTTATCATTAAAGCTCTTAAATACTCAAAGTCATTACTAGCCAATTCAAAATCTTGTATAGTATCTAAATCTAAATTATGAGAGGGAGGAAGAATAGGTACACGTGGATGCAATCCCAAAAATTAGCAAAAGAGTTCTAGCACTTATTACCTCATTTGAAGTTGATCCTTGCTGTGAGCTTACAGAGCACTCCATCATTCATGCATCATCATCATTATCGCCATTAACTTCTTCTTCTTCATGCTAATCTTCGTCACATGTAGCATGGGGCATGAAACATCTGTCACACCAATCAATGACATCTATCTCCTCCACAACAACTCGACATCCAAAGGATCAGTACCATTCTGTTTTCCCTAGCCTAGGATTGTTTATTTTCAAATCCAACAGTCCTTGCCTCTATCATCAGATCTCTCGATCATTTCTATGATGATTTGTAAACCTATCTTGGCCTTTTTTCTTATGCTAACCTTGTGAACTCTTCCCAATTCCTATTTCTTCCTAGGATAATTTTAATGATACTTCTTTGACAAATGACCCCACCAAAGTTTTCACAACTTCCTCCAAATCAATAGCCTTACTTGTTTGAGGCTTTTCTCGGGTTAATTAGTTTTACACCCTCTCTTTTTGGAGGCTTTCTAATTTGCTTGATGTTATTCTCAATTTCCAAAGCCATGGTGAAGGCCTACCTCAAATTAGTAGGTTTTTGTCCCTTAAGTAGTAAGCAGCCTTTTTATCAAATGCATCTCAATATTTTATCAAACATGATTCATCACATGGCCTTTAGCTAACCGAAATCTCCTCAAGGTATTGTTAAACCTTGTGTTGTAATCATGTACTTGACTCATTAGGATTTTTCTTGAAGTTTTCAAATTCGATAGAAGAAACCTAGGTCCAGCTTCTATCACCATACTGCAATCTAAATGCATTGTTCATCTCTGTCCAAGAATCAATGCAATTATCCGTGAAAGCTTTATACCAATCCCTTGCATCCTCTTCCAAAGTATGGATAAACAATTTGATATATACATATTCATATTAAATCTTAAAGTCTTCCATAATATGGATAAAAATCTTTAATTTTCGATCACCGCTTATAGCATTGTTTTCTTGGAACTTTGGTAATCTATTTCTTACATCCCGAGGAACTGCATTTGGATAACCACCATCCCTATGAAATTTATATGACCAAAGGTGTTTACAAAAAAAGGAGGTCTGGGTGGGGGGTTGGCCATGTTGTTTTGAAGAGGTGACCCTAGAGGGGAGACAAATTGATAAGGGGCAGAGCGTCTTTGAAACATTGGAGTATAACTTTCAAAATGGATACCCCCTAAAGGCCTTGTTTCTTGGAAAACCCTATCAACTTTTGAAAAGACAGGGAAAGAATGAGAAGTAAAATTTTCAAAATCAAATGAATGCCCCTCACCAATTAGAGAATTCAATTCCACAAAGTGGCTACTTTAGTTAGAAGCACTTGAATGTCGTATTCAATGATAGGACGATCACTTTCATCAATAGAGATCCCTTTTCTTGTCTCTTGATCTCCAGCAACTTTCCAGGCTTTTCTTCCTTCTGAAATTTTTTTTCCTAGCTCTGGAAAAAATGTCCTAGTAGGATCTCTAGCAAAGAAATATCTTCTTCCTTCGAACTTTGCAAAGATTAGTAACAAAAATAACTTGAAAGAGATTAAGACACTGGTACTCATCAAGAATCAGATCAACAGGGAGTCACCACTAAGGATTTTCACCTTAGTTGCGCAAATGCACTAAAATATGGTCTATCAAATGTCTATCAATACCAGAAACTTGAAATGAGATGATTTGAATTTTCTGTACCAAGATTTATCAATGAAAGCTAGTGCACTAGGTGTGGAAACTGAAAGAATTGCACACAACACTTGTAACTTTAAATACTATTTATAGGTTTGAACACAAGATGATGTTTGAAAAAATGTATTAGCACTTAAAGCATATAAGAAATGTTTACCATGGTTTGTATATGAACTCGTAACCATAATGTACCCGTAAATGGTGCCAATCGTGTGTTGGTACCCAGATTGATTCTTCCTCGGAAGGCCGAGCAACATCACGCTTTTACAGGAAGCTTAGAGACAAGAGTAGCATGTAGTGTGTCATTTTGTATCCGGGGATGAATGTAGCTTGATATTTTCACTCGGATGTGGAGAAATGGGTAAAGACCCTCAAGAGGATTTGACCTATCCTCACTACTTTACGGTTGTGCCTTTCAACTAGGGTGAGAGGACCCTTTTTGTAGCCTGCTATTTGTGGAGGATATGGATATATCCTTGTGAAATTATTAAGAAGAGCTTGAAGAAAATATGATCAATGCAAAAAAACCTAACTCTTACGAGTTATCACTCTAAATAATGGAGATATTTTCTAAGCAAGGTTTAGGCCACTAAAGACAATGAAAACTCCGATTATTTCGCATGTTTTGGTAGTAAAATATTGCATTTGTATACATTCATGACAAACAAGGGTAGTATGGGTATGATTGGTTGTTTTTAAATGAATTTTTGGTGGGAGGTGAGACAAAAATGAACTTGATTCATGAGATTATTTAAAAATTTTACAAAAATGGAGATCTTTAACAATAGAATGCTTCAGGATAACTAGGATGTTCCTTTAACCAAAATATGTACTTCAATGGAGGCACAAATGAACACTTTTCACACAAAATTCAAGGATCCAAAATGAAGGCTCAAATTGGAAAACTTAACTAAACATTATCAACCTCTGTTTCATCACACCTAAGATACCCTTAAAAGGCTAACAAACAATATTATAGTCATGTTAGGAGATACTCTTGGACTTTGACCTTCCACAATCATTCAACTTCCCACGGTTACCTTTCCCTCTGTTCTTTTATCTCCCTTTTCTCTCCACCATCAATGCATTTCCAGTAAGTAGAAGAATCTCTCCGAGCTCTTCCTTCACATTTCCTCACTTAGGATCACACCTATTACATCCTCAAACTTCAGCTTTGAGTTATTAGAGACTAAATTACTTACAACCATAACCAAGTTGTCCCAACTATTTGGTAAGGATCACAAAATCAAAAATCCCCAAGACCTCATCATCAAAGTCAATTTTTATCGAGTTTAGGATACTCACAACCATATTAAATTCATTCAAATGATCAAAGAACAAAACCATTCTCAAGACATCTTCATATTAAATAACGTTTTCATCAAAAATATTTTATTAGAGGTAGAGGGTTTATCATATACCTTCCCCAATGCACTCATGACACATTCTATGGTCTTCTCCTGTGATATGTTGAAAGCAACCAAATATGCAAGGCATAAACGAATTGCCATGAGCACCTTTCTATCTAGAAACTCCCAATCCTCATCCGACATGGTTGTAGGTTTCTTTTCTTTTCCAGCCAAAGGAACATGGAGGTCCTTCTGATATAAGTAATCCTCCATTTGCATCTTCCACAAACCAAATTTCTGCAAATTGAACTTCTCAACCCTTGATCTGCCCTAATCTGCCATAGCTCCCACTAAAGCTAAACTTTCCCTATGATTTACAACTTCAGCAAAAAACCAAAAAATATCTGATACCAATTGTTAGGAATTAGAGAAAAATATACGGAAAAATTCCTCAAACCACAAAGAGAGGGAAACTATATAGCAGAATTATACTTGCAGAAATATATACAACATAAATGAATAATGCACAAAAGAAGACAAGATAAGATTTAACGTGGTTCACCCAATGTGGGCTACATTCACCAAGAAATTTCTCGATTTTATTATCAACAAGAGTAAAACAACTCTCACAGCTTTCTCTTAGTTTTGAACTCACAACAGAAATTCCATAGATGCTAAACCACATCTAAACCAAAATTGACACCCAATTGCATAACCTTGATCACTCTTGATCACCTCTCTATCATTAGGACTCAAGACCTCTTGAACACTCAAGATATCTTCAAGATACCCTAACACCTCTATTTATAGGATTACAATCCTTTTAAGAAGCCATAAAGCTGACCCTAGAAGATTGAAAATCATGATCTTTCAACTTCCCATGAATGGAAAAATAGTCCCGACGTTAACAACCAGTTAACAACATATTAACAACATATTAACAGCAACATCACAGAAATGGCACAACGAATGCACAACAACGTCACAACAAACGAATGCAGAATGCTCCTGAAGTCTCCAAACTTAACATTTTGAGCTTGAACACTTCAACATTGATTCAAGAAGACCAAAAATAGGCTCCACACCCCAACAATCTCCCACTTGGAGACTGTTTCCATTGAGAAAAATTCTTAACCCTTCATTATCAACCATGAAGGTTAATCAAAATTGAACACAACTTCAACTTCTCCTTGTGACCACCTTGGTCATCATATCCACAGGATTCTCGACTGGTATGAATCTTTTCCACTTTAACTTATCTTCTTCCAAAGTTGTCCTAATGAAATGATATCTTAGATGAATAAGCTTCGTCCTGAGTGGAAATCAGATTTCTTCACCAAATGAATAGCGCTCTGACTATCACTATGTAGTCTCCCAACTTCCTTCTTATGAAAAAACTCATCAAGCAACTATTGTAGCCACATCATCTCCTTGTTTGCCTCTATGACAGCAACATACTCAACCTCTGTGGTTGAAAAAGCCACAAGATTTTGTAACCATGAAATCCAACTCACTGTTGTATCACCAATCATAAATACATAACCTGTCGTGCTCCTCCAGCTATCCAAATCTACATATCCACGTAATGTAGTGTCTCGATCCAACAAAACACAATGTTACTCCTATGGTCCCTCTCAAATATTGAAGGATCCACTTTATTGCCTGTCAGTGCTCTCTACCTGGATCACTCATAAACCTACTCACTGCTCCCACTACATGGGAAATGTCAGGCCTAGTGCATACCATAGCATACATCAAGCTACCAACTACTAATGAGTATGGTACCCTAGACATCTGGATTATGTCCTCCTCACCTTGGGACTCTGCTCCTTTGATAATTTAAAGTGACCTTCCAAAGAAGTAACCACTAGTTTAGCATCCTGCATACTAAACCTCTCTAAGACCTTCTTTATGTACTCTTCTTGAGATAATACCAGCTTCCTCTCCTTCCTATTCTGAGTTATGCTCATACCAAGGATTTGTTTTGTTGCCCCCAAATCCTTCAGAAAAGGAGTCACCTAGTCTGTTTCTTGAGTACCTTTATTTCTTGCATGTTCTTCCCTGTAACAAGCATATCATTTACATACAGGAAAAAAATATTATAACTACCATCAAGAAACTTCTTGATGTACACGCAATGGTCTGAGTGACACCTGGAGTAACCCTGCTCCTGCATAAAATGTCAAACTTCATGTACCACTTCCGTGGAGCTTTTTTCAGGCCATACAAGATCTTCTTCAATTTGCACACTAACCTCTCCTTCCCTTTGACCTCATAACCCCATGGCTACTACATGTACAATTCCTCCTCCAACTCACCATGAAGGAATGTAGTCTTCACATCCAATTGTTCTAAGTGCGAGTCTTCTCGCACTAAAAAAGAACAGTTATAATAGAAGTCATTTTATCAACCGAGAGAAAAAAATTCATCAAATTCTATACCTTTCTTCTTGTGCAAATCCTTTGACCACCAACCAGGCCTTGTATTGTTTCCGCCTCCATATTCCTCTTTGATTATGTACAACTACTTTTTCTGTAATGATCTCTTGCCCTCGGGTAGCTCCACCAAATCCCAAGTCTAGTTTTCCATAAGAGATCTATGCTCTTCATCCATGGCCTGCTCCCACTTCTTCCTAGAATCCACCTGTACTGCTTCTTCAAATTACTCTTCCTCTCCACTATCAAGATCAATAAATAATTCAAAGATGGAGTAAATCATTTAGGTTCCCTTCTTACCCTAGAAGACCTTCTCACCTCAGGAGTTTGGGGTTCCTGATGAGTAGGTACCTGAATTGGCTGTGCCGGAACATGTTGTACTTGAACCTACCCCTTGGACACCTTGTTGTCCATAATGTCCTCTAAAACAATGTATTCTTTCTTTGATTCCTCTTTCTGTTCCTATAACTGATCTTTATACATGATTTTTTCATTAAAGACAATATCTCTAGACCAAAATATTTTCTTGTCTTTAAGACTCCAAACACAGAAACCAAAATCATCTTCACCATATCCAACAAAGGTGCATTTATCGACTTAGCCTCCAACTTGGTCCTATCATCGTTATCAATGTGAACAAATACCTCACATCCAAATAATCTAAGAAATGAGTAATCGATTTTCTTACCAGACTAAGCCTCCTCGTATACCTCCATCCAAAGCCATAGAGGGTCCTCTGTTAATCATATAAACAATTGTGCTTACCGCCGCCAAAAACATGAGTGGCAGCCCCACATGTAACCTCATACACCTAGCACGCTCCATGATTGTCCTGTTCATTCTCTCTGACACTCCATTTTCCTATGGAGTATTTAGAACCATTCTTTACCCATGATCCCATTTACCGAACAATAATCAAGAAATTCATTACTGCAATATTCCCCTCCATTATCCAACTTGAGACATTTCAACTTGAGACCTGTTTCATTCTCAACCAAAGCTTTCCATATTTTGAAAGCTTGAACACATTAGATTTCTTTCCAATGCAATATACCCAAATTTTTCTAGTTGCATCATCAACGAAAGTGACTTAATAACATGAACCACTAATAGAGTTTACCTTAGCTGCCCCCATACATCTAGTATGCACTAACTCAAACTTATCCTCCTTCCTAGTAGGTCCAACCTTGAGGAATCGCACCCACTTCTATTTCGATAAACACGGTACTCACGTAAGTCCAAATCTAAGTCCTTTAATCCGAGCAACTTGTCCTTTATAATCTGCATTCCCTTATGACTCAAATGACCAAGTCTCTAGTGACACAAAGTTGCATCTCCATCTACAAAGCAACTAAATTGCAATAATCAGCACCACCGGTTAAATACAAAGTACCAGCTTTTCTTACCTCTTACAACCACAAGAGATCCCTTGGTAACCTTCCAAAATTCCACTGTAAAACTAACCGTATAGCCATCACTACCCAGTTGTCTCGCTGATATCAAATTCCACATCAACTTAGGCACATGCCTAACATCCTTAAGTAGTCATGTGTTCCCATTTTGTATTTTCACCCGAACACAACCTTTCCCTACTATGCTTTGCATGGTTCATGATCACCAAGACATACATGTCCAAAATCACCTTGAACAAAATTAGTAAAGTAATGTCTATGTGGGGTGGCATGGAAAAAATCCCCGAATCTAACACCCAAGATTTAACAATATTATCTAAAGACAAATTAAGGTGTCTTGACAAACATCACCTGTTGCCAAATTTACCTCTTTATTTTCCTCCTTCTTGTTCTTCTTATCCTGAAGAGCCCAACAATATTTCTTAGCATGACAAACCTTCCATAGTGCCAAAATTCTAACATACTCTTGGACTTTGACCTTCCGTGATCATTCAACTTCCCACGGTTACCTTTTCCTCTATTCTTTTATCTCCCTCTACTCTCCACTGTCAAAGCATTTCCATAAGTAGAAGAATCTCCAGAGCTCTTCCTTCACATTTCCTCACTTAGGATCACACCTATTACATCCTCAAACTTCAACTTTGAGTATTAAAAGACTAAATTACTTATAACCATAACCAAGTTTTCCTAGTTATCCGGTAAGGAGCACAAAATCAACAAAGCCTTGACCTCATCATCAAAGTCAATTTTTACCAAATTTAACATACAAATGTATTAAATTCATTCAAATGATCAAAACAATGTAACCATTCTCGACATCTTCATATTAAATAAATTTTTCATCAAAAATATTTTATTAGAGGCAGAGGGCTTTTCATATAACTTAGAAAATGCACTCATGAGACCTTCTGTGGTATTCTCGTGTGATATGTTGAAAGCACCGAAGATGCAAGGCATAAACAAATTACCCCAAGCGCCTTTCTATTCAGCAACTCCCAATCCTCATTGGACATGACTGTAGGTTTCTTTTCTTTTCCAGAAAAAGTAACATGGAGGTCCTTCTCGATATAAGTAATCCTCCATTTGCATCTTCCACAAACCAAAGTTCTTCCCATTAAACTTATCAACCCTCGATCTGCCTCATCTACCATAGGTCCCACTCAAGCTAAAATTTCCTTGTGATTTACATCTTCAGCAAAAACACACCAAAGCTCGATACCAATTGTTAGGAATTAGAGAACAAATATACGGAAATAATTCCTCAAACCACGTAGTAGGAAACTATATATTAGAATTATACTTGCAGAAATATAACAAAGATAAATGAATAATGCACAAAAGAAGACAAGACAAGATTTAACATGGTTCACCCAATGTGGGCTAGGTCCACCAAAACTTGCTCATATTTTATTATCAACAACAGTAAAACAAGTCTCTCGGTTATGAACTCACAACAGAATTCCAAAGATGCTAAACCATATCTAAGCCACAATTGACACTTAATTGCATAACCTTGATCAATCTTGATCACCTCTTGATCATTAAGACTCAAGACCTCTTGAACACTCAAGATATCTTCAAGATACCCTAACACCTCTATTTATAGGATTACAATCCTTTTAAGAAGCCATAAAGCCAACCTTAGAAGATTGAAATTCATGATATTTCAACTTCCCACGACTCGAAAATAGTCCCGACGTTAACGACCATAACATATTAACAACATATAAGCAACATATTAACAACAACATCGTAGCATGGTACAACGACTACGAGAATGCTCCTCAAGTCTCCAAACTTAACTTTTCGAGTTCCAAAACTTAAACATTGATTCAAGAAGATCATTAAACAGGCTCCACACCCCAACAACGTACAACATTGGCTCCCGATAAATATTTTAATCAACAAAATGCCCTTTCTTTGCGAAATCTTCTTACACGAGCATCGTCATCAAAAACTTGCCAATGTTTAATGTTGTCAGTATAGATGGCCTAGTTAACACCTCAACATCATATTCATAATATGGGGATAGTGTATAATTATCAAACCAAGATCCCAATACTTTGCAAGTTTGTCTTCTAAATCATTGAACCTCGTATCATGATGTAAAATATTGAATAAATCAAACGTCTCAATGAGATCCCAAACTACATGCTTGTATTGTTTCATTCACTTTTTTTTTGTGGCATAAAGTTTTCTGACTTTCTTTACAACTAATTTTGAATCTCCTTTGACAATGATGTCTTTAACACCATATTTCCAAGTAATCCTCAGACCTAACAATACTGCCTCATACTCAGCAATGTTGTTAGTGCACTCAAAGTTGAGTTTAAAGGAAAATACAAACTCTTCTTGCCCTGGAGAGATCAGAACAACACCATCACCATTTTTGAAGTTGGAGCAATCTCCATCAAATAATAAAGTCGAAGAAGATCCTGCTTGTTCAAGACACTTGCATTCTTCAATCTTGTGCTCTTTTCCATCAGCAAATCCTACAAAGTTATCAAAATCAACACTTGTGTACGATACTTCATAAGATGCATTATCTTCTTTACTCCATACAACCTGATAAGGCTGCGTTCAATTGGGATGGTATCATAGGACATGTCCATTTGAACACTCCCACCAAAACTTGCAACCCATTTTCAAGATAACAATATACCCCACTTGGCAAGGCAATCAACAATAACAACATCAAGCATCGGTTTTTACCTGGGTAAGTTGCAAGTTTGGACCACTAGGCCTTTTACACATCCCAAAGACTGGCACTTCTCTAGAGTCCATAACAAGACACTTCCCATATGTTGTTATTACTTTGATATCCAACTCATTTATGCCTTCCGGAGGCATAACATTGTATGATGCCCCTAAGTCAAACATACAGTTGTATAAAAATATGTATTTATTGATCAAAATGGTGGAGAATGGATCCACATTTAGTGAGACTCCACCAAGGATGTCCCCAAATATACCTCGGTGGTTCACCTAGTTCTCCAACACTTGGTGGTGTTTCTAACTCTTCAATGAATGGTGGAGTCTCCACAATGTTTATATTTCTACCTAGGGTAGTCTTCTCCTCTTTCAGCCCCAAATACTCAAAAGCCCTTTTTGTGCTTAGGAATCCTAAGAAACTCAACAATAGGAACTGAGATCTTGATCTGACTCAAGACTTGGGCAATATCATAAGGGACAGACTTTGGCAAGTTAACATTGGAAGGATGGTTGATACACTCATTAGATGGCATAGGATTTTTGACAACTTGGGCATGAGGAGGGGTATGAGTTTTCTTTGGGACAACAAGGCCCTTGGCAGATGCATCTTTCTTAGGAGCCTCTTTAGGAATATTGGAAAGAAATAGAATTTTTTTCTTGGCCCGAGGCCTTGTCCCTTTGACAACCCTATTTCTTGTGTTATACTCCTTTTCTTGGGCAACAACAACATTCATCAACAACTATCTGTCCTCATTAGATGGGATTCCTCCATCATACTTCTTTATCATTAAAGCTCTTAAATACTCAAAGTCATTATTGGGAAATTCAATAGCTTGTATAGTATTTACTTCTAAATTATGAGAGGAAGGAAGAATAGGTACCCGGTGGATACCGTCCCAAAAATTAGCAGCAGTTCTAGCACTTATTACCTCAATCGAAGTTGATCCTTGTTGTGAGCTTACAGAGCACTCCATCATACACACATCATCATCATTATCATCATGAGCTTCTTCTTCTTCTTGCTAATCTTCCTCACATGGAGCATGGGGGATGAAACATCTATCACACCAATCAATGACATTTGTCTCCCCCACAAAAACAACTCGACATCCAAAGGATATGGTACCATTCTATTTTCCCTAGCCTGGGACTGTTTTATTTCAAAATCCAACAGGTCCTCTTGCATCTATCATCATATCTCTCGATCATTTCTATGATGATTTGTAAACTGTCTTGGCCATGTTGCTTATGCTAACCTTGTGAACTCTGCCCAATTCCTTTTTCTTCCCGGGATAATTTGTATGATATTTCTTTGAGATCCCCTGCCAAAGTTTTCACAACTTCCTCCAAATTAGTAGCCTTACTTGTTTGAGGATTTTCCGTCTTAATTAGTTTTATACCCTCCCTTTTTGGAGGCTTTCTAATTTCCTTGATGTTATTCTCAATTTACAGAGCCATGGTGAAGGCTTGCCTCAAATTAGTAGGGTTTTGCCCCTCAAGTAGTAAGCAGCCTTTTTATCAAATGCATCTGAATATTTTATCAAACATGATTCATCACATGGCCTTAAGCTAACAAGAAATATCCTTAAGGTCTTTTTAAACTTTGTGTTGAAATCATGTACTAACTCATTAGGATTTTTCTTGATGTTTTCAAATTTTGATAGAAGAAACCTAGGGTCAGTTCTATCACCATAATATAGTCTAAATGCATTGTTCATCGTTGTCCAAGAATCAATACAATTATCTGGAAAAGCTTTATACCAATCCCTTGCATCCTCTTCTAAAGTATGGATAGACAATTTGATATATACATCTTCATATTCAATCTTAAAGTCTTCCATCGTATTGATAAAAATATTTAATTGTTGATCACCGGTTATAGCATTGTTTCCTTGGAACTTTGGTAATCTATTTCTTACATCCCAAGGAATGCATTTGGATAACCAACCATCCCTGTGAAATTTATATGACCAAAGGTGTTTAGAAAATAAGGATGTCTCGGGTGGGGGTTGGCCATGTTGTTTTGAGGAGGTGACCCTAGATGTGAGACAAATTGATAAAGGGCAAAGGGTCTTTGTAACACAGGAGTATAAATTTCAAAATGGATATCCCCTAAAGACCTTGTTTCTTGGAAAACCCTATCAATTTTTGAAAAGACAGGGGAAGAATGAGAAGAAAACTTTTAAAAATCAAATGAAGGCCCCTCTCTAATTCAAGAATTCAATTCCACAAAGAGGCTACCTTATTCAAAAGCACTTGAATGGAACTATTCAATGATAGGCTAATCACTTTCATCAATGGAGATCCCTTTTCTTGTCTGCTGATCTCCAAAAACTCTCCAGGATTTTCTTCCTTCTGAATTTGTTTTTCCTAGCCCTGGAAATAATTTCCTAGCAGGATCTCTAGCAAATAAATATCTTCTTCCTTCTAGATTTACAAAGATTATTAACAAAACTCACTTGAAAGAGGTTAAGACACTGGTACTCATCAATAATCAGATCAAAAGGGAGTCACCACTAAGGATTTCCACCTTAGTTGTGCAAATGCACTAAAATATGATTTGTCAAATGTCTGTCAATACTAGAAACTGGAAATGGGATGATCTGACTTTTCTGTACCCAAATTTATCAATGAAAGCTAGTGCACTAGGTGTGGAAACTGAAAATAATTACACACAACACTTGTAACTTTGAATACTTCTTACAGGTCCGAACACAAGATGATGTTTGAAAAAATGTATTAGCACTTAGAGCATATAAGAAGTGTTTACCAGGGTCTGAATATGAACTATAACCACAATGTTCCTAGAAATGGTGCCAATCGGTGTTGGTACCCAAATTGATTCTCCCTCAGAAGGCTAAGAAGCAATGTCATGGTTTTGATAGGAAGCTTAGAGACAAGCAGAGCATGTAGTGTGTTGTTTTGTAGCCAAGGATGAAATGCAACTTAATACTTGTCACTCGGATGTGGAGAAATGGGTAATAACCTCAAGAGGATTTGACCTATCCTCACTACTTTATGGTTATTCCTTTCAACCAGGTGAGCGAGAGGACCCTTGTTTGTATCTCGCTATTTGTGGAGGAGATGGATATATCCTTCCTTGTGAAATTATTAAGAAGATCTTGAAGAAAATATGATCAATGAAACAAAACCTAACTCTCATGAGTTATCACTCTAGATAATGGAGATATTTTCTAACCAAGGTTCGGGACACTAAACACAATGTAAACTTGATTGTTTCGCATGTTTTAGTAGTAAAAATTATGCATTTGTATACACCTATGAAAAACAAGGTTAGTATGGGTATGATTGGTTGTTTTTAAATGAATTTTTGGTATGAGGTGTTGCAAAAATGAACTTGATTCACTAGATTCTTTAGAATTTTTACAAAAATGGAGAGCTTGAACAACATAATGCTTCAGGATACCTAGGATGTTCCTTTAACCAAAATATGTGCTTCAATGGAGGCGCAAATCAACACTTTTCACAAAACTTCAAGGATCCAAAATGAAGGCTCAAATTGGAAAACTTAACTAAACATTATCAACCTCTATTTCATCACACCTAAGATACCCTCAAAGGCTAACAAACAATCTTATAGTCATGCTAGGATTCACAATGATTTTAAATTTTTTTATTTCACTATCAAATGAAATCTCTTCTAATAAATAAAATTACAAATGCCACCAAACTATCACAAGGATAAGATCTTGTGTGATTCACAAAGATTTTAATGTAAGATTGCAACAGGAACAAGAAAACTACTTGCAAACATTCAGAAATGAAGCAAACACAAATTTTTATCCAAAATAATGTAGATTAATTGAATTTTGATTAAATTTATCAATAGGAAAGTTTCTAAAATAATATCGAGCTTGTCAATGGCTGTACACTCACAACCACCTTGACATGATAAAATTTAACACAAAGGAGATAAACAAGCTTCTTTAGATGATTTCTCAAAAGGATGGGTTCTATCAAGCTTTTCTCTTAGAAAAATCAGTCTCGACCTCTAACACTCCAACCATTTGCATGACAAATTCATGTAATTTATAATACTTCATTTACAACAAAGTGTTTCCCTCAAAACCATAGAAATTCAAAGTACCATTGTGTGTTAAGACTCCTAGAATCAAATTTGTGAAAAAAATTTCAGGTGTGCAGAGGGAAAATCTTTCCAACTATTTCCAGTATTCATTCTTCACCTGGTAGGTCGTTCTTCATCTCATTCACCAACTACTTCCTCCTCAAATCTATTAAATTTGGTTCTTTGCATGCCAAGGAAAGAAAAACTAAAAATTAGATCGAAGCCAATGATCAAATCATGTCTTGATTGCAAAAGATGTCTTCATATTTTTCCCACCCAACCAAGATACCAAATTAATGTTCCTCTTCATTTTATGTGCAGGAGACTCCAAGAAATGATAAAAACTATAAAATTTCACATCCCCAAGAGCTTTGGAGAAGAAATGGTGGAAAATCAAATACAAACGCACAAATGTCGTTGATCTTTATTTTGAATTTGTACCATCTAAGTTCAATATCCGAGCTAAGAAGGGACTAGGGTTTCCTTTTTAACTTTTACACCTTTTGGAAAAAATGCAATATTTCTCAATTTGCTTCACCCCTCTTCCTTTGAAAAATGGGCCTGACACATGTTCTAATGTGGTTCCCAAAGGAACCGCAGCTAAATTATGGTATTTCACCTCTTTTTTGGAAATGGGAAATTTTTCCCAAGTTTACCCCGTAACTCCACCCTTCCGCTTCAAGTTTCGATGTGGGTCCTGTCGACACTAAAATTTTCCTCCGTAATTTATATTTCATTAATGTATGTATTAGGAATAGGATGTTGTTAAGTATAATTAGTAGTAGCGTCCGATAGAAGATAACGGCGCTGCCAGTACGACGCCGCCAATAATGTATAGTACGGCAATAGTCAAAAGTACAATAGGAATGTTGTGGTAAAAAGTAAATAGCTATCGTAAGTGGTCCAGTAATGTTAAAATGTCAAAGTTGGGGTAAGTAGAGAAGTAGGGTCTACATGATTAGGAATTAGAAATATTATATTGGTAATAAGGACAAGGAGTGAGGTCATAAATATTTTGTATATTTTATTTGTAAAAAGTCTAAAAATGTGGAACCCATGTGAAATGATAAGGTTTATCTTATCTTAAAAGATAAGCTTACATGTACAGATAAGAGTTAAGGTATGGAATATGATTCGTCAGAGTGGATTTCTTATCCTATCTTAGAGATAAGATGGATAAGCCCGGAAGTTCTATAAATAAAGAGGCCACCCCCTCATTTAGCATAGAAGGAAGTAGTGAGAAATATTGTATGAAGTGTGTAAAGGAAGCCATTAGTTTAAAGGTTTGTTGAAAGCCATTAAGAGGTGTAATTGTAAAGTTTCTTCCATAGTATTGGTGGAAGGCAAGTGAAGTCAATAACACTTGAAGTACCTCATGGGTGAGATTGTAACAATTTCATGTTAATATTATAATTTACTTTGATATTTCAGATTTGTCATCATTTCGTCTTATCATAGTCGATGGTATTCTGTGTTACATTTGTTGCTTTATTTCCGATTACATCCACCAAACTAAAGGTCAGCATTAGTAAATAATCATAAAGCACAAGGAGTTCCGGTGAAGAATTATCATAGTGCCGGATTGGTGATGACATTTTGGTTCCGCTTAAGGACCATTCCTCGTTGGTGGATTTTCCGGAGAGATATTACCACTTAGTCAAAAATCAATTGAGGGTAACCTTATTTTTACTGTGCATAGTAGTTACCATGTTAAAGTCATTTTTGCCATGAATAGTAGTTACCATGGTAAAGTCATTTTTGCTATGAATAGTATTTATCATAGTAAAGTCACTTTTATCGTGAATAGTATTTACCGCAGTAACTTCACTTTTTACCGTGAATAGTATTTACCGCAGTAACTTCACTTTTTATTGTGAATAGTGTTTACCACAGTAAAGTCATGTTTTACCGCAGTATGTCAAGTTTTACCATAGTTACCGTGGTCATTTCTATTTTACTATAGAAAGGTGTAAAGTCACTTTCTATTACAGTGATTCCAATTATTTGTGCACATAAGTCTTGTTGATTGTACTTGTGGGTTGGTATTTTACGGTGGTTACTTTTGAAAATGGGGAAGATTCCTATTTTTTCAACCCAATCTAATGAAGATGCTTCCTCTTTCATTCAAGAGTTTAAACGATCTTGTATTTGTAATGGCCTTATAAGAAGGGAACAATGGACTAAATTTTTTCCTACCTTTTTGGATGGTTCAACACTTAGGTGGTTTGAAACACTAGGTGAAAATGTGAAAAATTCATGGGATTTATTAACTGAAAGTTTTCTTGAAGAATTTGGTGAACAACAGAAATATGCAGATCTCATGATCGAGATCACAAAGCTATCCCAAGGAGAGAAGGAGAAGATAAGGGATTATCATGCTCGTGTTCTAGAGATAAGGAGGAAAGTCGATGCCCGCATCCGGAAGGAAAGATTAGCGGATGGGTTGATGAATGGCGTGGATAATCTCCTATGTAAGAACTTAATTCTTGGGATGAAGCCGAGATCAAACAACGAGTGAAGTATGACCGCTCAAATACCGTTGAACAAGCAAAGGATATTGCAAGAAGGTAAGAAGAAAGTATGGAAGAGGAGCCCAAAGAAATTATTGCTAAAGTAGAGCCTACAGCAGCACCTTTGGTCTAGAATCCACAACCACTCCCGGTGAGCACAAATATTTCTCCTAGTACATCTACTGAGTATGAAGATCTCGCTCAAAAGATGGGCTAGTTAACTATTAATCTTCTTCAAGGAAAAGAATTTAGTTCTCAGGAGGAGAGATAGAGCTCCAAAAAGAAATATTTCTGAAGTTGTATGTTATGGTTGTTATAAAAAGGGTCATTATAAGTATAATTTTCCAGATAGAGCTTCTACATCTAGTAAAGGAGATAATGATAAAGGAAAAGCACCTATGAATTCTTTTGATGTAGTAGATAAGAGCAGAAATAATGAAGTAGATGTGTTTGTAACAAAAAGAAAGAAAGAAAAAGATAATCAAGATGGAAATGATCCTAAGAAGATGAAAGGAGAAACTAGTAAGAAACATAGGAGAAGAAAGTTGGGTGTGCAAGATTTTCTGATTTCACAGGGGCAAGGACCATACTCCATCTTGGAAGATCTGTCCAAAAGGCCTGCAAATATTACATATGGTCAACTCTTGGCTATGTCTTCTGAGAAGAGGCGGGAGTTGCGAAGTGGATTCAATGCTCAACGAAGGAAGGAGGTTGAGGTCCCTGTTTTGGAGGCAGAGGCGGATCCCTATGCTCCACAAGCTGAGGTATTATGTAATGGTATTTCAATTCATGATGTCTTAGTTGATGGAGGTGCTGCAGTTAATGTAATGACCGAGTCTCAGTAATGAATATGTTGGGTTTAAAATTGATCGCCCTTCAACACTTATGTTAAGGTCATTAAATAAAGGAAAAACTAAACTAGAAGGTGTAGTTTCAAATGTGGCAATATCTCATATGGGTGTTGTATGTGTGGTAGACTTTCAGTGATGAAAATGGTATCATTGCGCACCCAATGCTACTGGGAAGAGCATGACTAAGGAGAGTTCATGAAAGAAACTACTGGAATGAAGGTTTCATGACACTTGGATGTGGTAGAGAGAGGGTGAAGATAAACGTGATCCCTTGACATCATAAGGCGTAACTCGTGGATTCAAGTGATGAAACTGATGATTGGACATCCTCTGATTACTCTAGTACCAGTGAAGTGGATATTGAAGATGAAGAAAGTGAGGTTGATGTTTTAGTCATGGATATCCTTCCAGTCACACCAACTCATGACCCCATAAAATTATCTGAAGAATAAGTTGATGATCGTCTCCAACAAATAAAGATTGGTGATGCTATGATGGAGAGTGAGAAGGAATCCTACCTCTAGCTCTTTTGAAGGTACATACACATATTCACTTTTGATTACAAGGAACTCCATCAAGTAAGTTGGGTAGAACATTCTATTGAGTTGGTAGATGGTGCTAAGCCTATAAAGCAAATGCCATATAGAATGAATCCTAATTTTTCCAAGACTGTAAAAGAAGAAATAGATAAGTTGCTTGATGCAGGATTCATATTTGCTGTGGAGAATTCAGAATGGGTTTCTCCCATTGTGATCTCAATAAAAAAGAATGGGAAGCTACGCATTTGTGTTGATTACATGAAGCTCAATAAGGCAACAAAGAAGGATCATTACCCTCTTCCATTCTCAGATCAGATCTTGGACGAAGTAGCTGGCCAGGAGTGTTATAGTTTTGCTAATGGATATAGTGGATACAACCAAGTCCATATAACGGAGAAAGATTAGTCAAGACCACGTCACCACTCCTTGGGGAACGCTTGATTATAGAATTATGCCTTTTGGGTTGTGTAATGCTCCAGCAACATTCCAACGTTTGATGAATAGGGTGTTCGAACCCTACATTGGGACCTTCATCAGAGTATTTTTGGATGATTTTTACATCTATGGAAGCAATTTGGACCACTTGCACTAGATGGAGACAACATTTCAAAGGTTAGATGAAGCACAAGCCTCACTAAACCCTACAAAGTGTGTCTTTGGATGTTCTAAAGGTGTTTTGTTAGGGCATGTTGTATCTAGAGATGGTATTGGTACTGATCCTGATAAAGTTTCAAAAATCAAAGATTTACCATTTCCTATGAATATAAGTAAGTTGAGATCATTTTTAGGCCATGTGGGTTACTATAGAAGGTTCATCAAGAATTTCTCAAAGATTGCATAGCCACTAACCCAGTTCTTGAAGAAGGATGTTACTTATGAACCAGGAAATAAGGCACATGAAGCTTTTGGACAATCAAGGAAGCCCTGTGTGTCTTCACCGCTTTAAAGAATCCAGATTGAGCAAGCCATTCATTGTGTACACCGATGCCTCGAGATGTAGCAGCACTAGGAAGTACTTTGAGCCAAAAGGATGAAAATGGGAATGAACATCCAATTTACTTTGGGAGTAGACAAATGAGCAGTGCTGAGGTAAATTATACTGTAACTGAAAAAGAGGCTCTAGCTATCATTTTTGCTATAAAGAAGTTTAGAAATTACTTGCTAGGGCAGAAATTTATAGTTGTAATAGATCATCAGGCTCTAAAATATATTGTCAATAAGCCTAACCCATCAGGGAGGATAGCAAGATGGATAATTTTGCTACAAGAATTTGAATTTGATATTATAGATAGGCCAGGAAAGAAGCATGTCAATGCAGATGCACTCTCTCGAGCCTATGATGGTTTAGGATCATCTTTGATGATGATGATTTACTCGATGAAGCCTTGTTATCCCTCGACACAATCCCTAGTGAATACATAGATATTTGGAATTATCCGAATGAATTCAAGTTTCCCGATGGTGCCAATGCAAAGACTAAGAGAAAGATTACTCAAGCCGCCATCCATATTCTATTCTCGTATGGAGTATTATTTCAATAGGACTTGATGGACAAGATAAGAGGGTAGTTGGACGTGATCAAGGGAAGGAACTACTAGAAGAATTCCACAATGGTACATGTGGAGGGCACTTCTCTCGACAACATACAAAGAAGAAGGATCTTAGATGCAGTTATCATCACTGCCCACTCTTGTTAAAGATTGTTATAATTATTGTAAGACGTGATATTTTTCAAACACATGGTAACCGTAAGACTTCATTAGCTCCATTATGTCCTATTCTTCCACTTGGTCCCTTTGAAAAGTGGGGAATAGACATTGTAGGTCCACTTCCAATTACCTCATGCCAAAATAAGTATATTGTAGTTGCCACGCATTATTTAACCAAGTGGGTCAAGCTAGGCCATTGAAAACAACTTCCATGGATGAAGTGGCAAGGTTCATATATGAACGCATTGTCACCAGATTTGGTTGTCCATTAGAAATTGTAACAAATCAAGGAAGCCACTTCATTAATGAGGTGGTAGAAGCCCTAGTCAATAAGTTTTCTATTAAGCACAGGAAGGCAACAACATACAAGCCAAGCACAAATGGACAGGTGGAATGAACAAATTTTGTGTTGTGTCAAATTCTAGCAAAAGATGCAGCCTTACAGGTACATAAATGGGATAAAAGGATTCATGCATTGTGGGCATACAGGGACAACATCAAAGTTAGCAATAGGATACTCCTATTTCAAATTGGCCTATGGCATTGATCCAGCTTCTTCCTATTGAGTTTCATATTCCCACCGTGAGAGTTATGAAAATGAAAGGATGGATGAAAGTGATTCAGTAAAAGAAAGGTTGGTACATCTTCATTTTCTAGAGGAAATGAGGGAAATAGCTAAGGATACAAGCTATAAGAAGAAAATGAAGCAGAAGGAATACTTTGATCAAAAGATCCGATGGTCTCCATTTCATGTGAATGACTTGGTTCTAGTATATGATTCCAGATACAAAAAAAGAAGACAGAGAAAATTTCTTCCAAAATGGATGGGGCCCTACAAAATAGTAGTTGTGCATGAAAATGGTACGTACTGACTGGAGGAATTGGATGGCACTCCCATTACGAAATGGGTCAACCACGACAAGTTGAAGATTTTCCAAGCACCAGAAGAGTCTACTCCAAGGACGGAGTAGAAGCTAGGAAGGGGGAAGATGTCGACACTAAAATTTTCCTCCGTAATTTATATTTCATTAATGTATGTATTAGGAATAGGATGTTGTTAAGTATAATTAGTAGTAGCATCTGATAGAAGATAACGGCGCTGCCAGTACGCCGCCGCCAATAATGTATAGTACGGTAATAGTCAAAAGTACAATAGGAATGTTGTGGTAAAAAGTAAATAGTTGTCATCAGTGGTCCAGTAATGTTAAAATGTCAAAGTTGGGGTAAGTAGAGAAGTAGGGTCTACATGATTAGGAATTAGAAATATTATATTGGTAATAAGGACAAGGAGTGAGGTCATAAATATTTTGTATATTTTATTTGTAAAAAGTCTAAAAATGTGGAACCCATGTGAAATGATAAGGTTTATCTTATCTTAAAAGATAAGCTTACATGTACAGATAAGAGTTAAGGTATGGAATATGATTCGTCAGAGTGGATTTCTTATCCTATCTTAGAGATAAAATGGATAAGCCTGGAAGTTCTATAAATAAAGAGGCCACCTTCCTCATTTAGCATAGAAGGAAGTAGTGAGAAATATTGTATGAAGTGTGTAAAGAAAGCCATTAGTTTAAAGGTGTGTTGAAGAAGCCATTAAGAGGTGTAATTGTAAAGTTTCTTCCATAGTATTGGTGGAAGGCAAGTGAAGTCAATAACACTTGAAGTACCTCATGGGTGAGATTGTAACAATTTCATGTTAATATTATAATTTACTTTGATATTTCAGATTTGTCATCATTTCGTCTTATCATAGTCGATGGTATTCTGTGTGTACATTTGTTGCTTTATTTCCGATTACATCCACCAAACTAAAGGTGTGCATTAGTAAATAATCATAGACAAGGAGTTCCGGTGAAGAATTATCATAGTGTCGGATTGGTGATGACAAATCCCAAATGAACCACACTTTGCCACGTGTCCTTACTCAGGGGGTCAAAGTAAGACATTTTCCTCGCCACTTAAATTTTTCTTTAATCAAAGCATGGCGGGGCTGGGCCGGGTTCAAAATTTTTACTAAATTAGCCAAAAAGATCAATTTCAAAAACAAACCCATTACGCCCCATCCAATTATAAGTATCCATTTAAGTACCAAAAGAACCAATCGAATTGAGCAGAGCCATAGGACCAAATTTGCTCTTTTTCCAAAAAAGCAAAAAAGTGATAAGTTAAAACATTTTCCCATTGTCCCCCCACCAACAAATAGAAGCCAAGTGACTACGGAATGTTGAGGAATAATTTTGACAGGAAAAATATGCCCTCCGGATCGTTAAAAACATAGAAATTTACCATTCATGCCCAGAAACCAATTTTTTGCTAAGGATGATTTTTTTTTAAACAAAACCAAGTGAATCATGGTTCCAAGCATCTTTTGACCATGAATTTGGATTTTCAAAGGAATATAAAAATAAATTGATCATTCTTGAGCTTCTACAATCAGGAAAAATAGGAAAAATGGCAGAGCCCATGGATTTTGAAGAAATTAGGGAAAAAACAGGGAAAACTTAGAGATTCCTTCAAAAAGGGCATGACAATGGATTTTGCAAACAATTCGAGGCATTCAAATGGAGGTAAAAGCTTTAGAACATCCACATCGAGAGACAAAACATTTCATAACATGCAGATCAGAGGAAAATCAGGGAAAAATGGTGCGAGATCAAGATGAGCACTAATAGATGTTAACGCCCACATTTTACACACATAAAAACAACAGTAAAAATACTAGCATGATTTTTTTACTTACATTTCTCACTACATAAAACCACAAGGGCTCCAAGAAGAGAAACTCAACAATGCACAAGACACTTTCATAAGTTATCAACTCACATAGACACATGACAACACCATACTAATAATGACCCAACCACAAAAAAACTCAAAGATTGGCAAACCCACAACACATCATTTCCTTAATTGCATCTTAGTTACGATTTACATTCCAAGAACATTTTTGTGCAAAGATAATTTTCTCTCTTATTTTTTTCACCTACAGATTCTTAAGTTAACTCCACATTCAACTTACAATTCGACCCTTTAAGTTTTCTCTTTATCCCTTATGCCAATCTTCATAACTTACATTAAAAAAATTCATATTTAAAATTTCCTACAAAGTTCCTAATTCTCTCGTTCTTATGTCAAAGGTTTGTTTCTTAAAATATGTTTAGTTGACATTTAAATTTCTTTTTTTTATCT
Source organism: Taxus wallichiana var. yunnanensis (assembly GCA_018340775.1). NCBI lineage: Eukaryota > Viridiplantae > Streptophyta > Pinopsida > Cupressales > Taxaceae > Taxus > Taxus wallichiana. The sequence goes on from CM031236.1 coordinate 108,022,881, forward strand.
ACATTAAGCAAGGGGACCAACCATAAGTTGTCAAGGGAGAAATAATACGATTCAAGGAGGTGAAGGTTCAAGTTTCCCTTTCCTAAAAACTTCCTTCCATTAGAAACACATTTGTTCTCGTACTATGGTTGTTTTAGTTCCAAATTTAGTTTGATTCAGTTAAGCCTTTACATGACATAATTTTATTTTATTTTTAGTGGACTCTATATTGGCTCAATTCCTAGATCCACCATGAACAAATTGTATCCATTCTTAACAAAATTCAATTCTTAAATCAACCATAAGGACTTCAAGTGACAATTTGTTCCTAAACCATTATTACATATACTTTTTTTTAATTTCATTGACATTGTTTCTTAGGTCTCTTTTGGCGTCACTTTAAAACATGAAGAGTTACAAAATTATTAGTCTAACATATTGAAGAAGTATATCTTTTGTTTTCTTAGATTTTTCTCTGACCAAGGAAATTTATATTCTTTTTAACATAAGTAAATGTCTAATTGAGTTATAAGGATTCCAAGAGTGACATTATTCCTAACCTCAAGTATCATTTTACTCTTATATGATTTACTCTTACATTGTACTATGGTCTCATTTTTAGCATCCTTCTATCACATTTGCAAACAAAATAACACATACTTTTCACTAATGGATTCAATACTACAAGGATTGTAACCTAGCATGAGATAAATCAATTCTTTGTTCTTATACACAGCAGTGTTAACACATGTTGTAACCAAGACATCCACTCATGTAATTTAATCCCACCATGAGATCAATCATAGGAATATCATAGGACAACTACATTTTTTTGGTATAATTCCAATTGCACCTAAGGTTCTACACCCCAGTTATGAATGAGTTTAAGGAGAGAAGATAAGTTTATGATAGACAACCTTCGTGAAATACCAAGGTGTTATGTTGATAGAAACCAAGGTAAAAATTTAACGACAGAACTAAGATTTCATTAACAAGAGTTTAAGACCTAGAGAAACTATTTCATGATCTCCATTTACGTCGTCTAGATCCAACAGGGCCTTCATCCGCGGATGAAGTAAATTTCTAGATCTAATCATGTAAGACCTGACAATCCAAAAGTTTACTAAGGGAGTATTACCTCTACCTACCCCACAGATGGTAAGGTTACACTACATAGTCGTTTCTTCGAAAAATAAATCATAAGGCGTCTTCCAAGGCGGTCTTGACCACTCAACACGGTGTCGAGCCTGAAGAGAGGACATTCTCCTTGTGGTTACCAAAACTAGAAGGAAACCACACACTCTAGATAAAGTTGGACCATGTCATTCCTAAAAGATGGGTTCACAAAAATGTCGCTAAACATAACGACTATGATGGTAAACTTCAACTAGGGGTTTTATTTACCTAACCTAGGAGGTTCCATTGAGTGCAGAGTTTAAGTTCATTCTACGGTTTCAATCTCTTCTATGGTAAGAAGGATCACACATGAAGACATGTAATGAAAAAATATACTAGGGTTGAGTGTTTCAATAAATTTCTTTATTACGTTTACATGATAAGAATACAACCCAATAATTAATTAATCGCTTATTGAACATCAAAAATACATTACAATATATTAATTTCAAATTCATTTACTATATATATATATATATATATATATATATATATATATATATATATATATATATATATATATATATATATATATATCAAACCCTTTTACCATACGCAACTATAAATCAAATTGAACTTGTGATTAATGCACATTTCCTAAGATATCCCTAAAAATAGCATCTCATACATATTAGCAAATTTCAAATATAACTTTTCTGTAACAAAAGACTACATTATACATATATTCATTTTACAATGACCTATATAAATTACAATAAGAAATAATGAATTACACATCACCTTTTTGCCATCTTTCTTGCATCCTGCAAAACTAGGTGAGCATGAAATCAGCGATAAATCACTGGCATGGAATCCACCCTAATCTAACATAATTAATGTTTTTCAGTTCCCCATTTACATATAATAATAATTATAATTTACATTCGAAAGAAAAGGTTTAGAAACATGAATTCATTTCATTTCATTTCACTTCATTTCGTAACCAAGGAGAGAGAAAGAGAAAGGAGAGAGAGAAACACCATTTTTTCAAAAGTTCTATTTCACACAACAAGTTACACTATGGAGTTTACAAACATTTATTTACATGTGTCAAAGTTTTCCACAAAGTGGTTTGGCAACTCGATGAGGGTCCCACAACTTTTTATTTTTACATTTTCTTGCTAGCTACAAAAATGTTCAAATCAGGCTCGGAGGATAAGAATCAACTTTTAAATTTTTCTTCCGATGAGAAAACACGCCATGGTTAAATTTCTATGTGTCCACTTATATACCAAGATTTCATAGGAACTAACAGAGTTTGGAACTAGTGAATGGTTTGCGATCGACAGCTAGTTTCCTGGGACCATCGATCGTAATTGGCCTAGTTGCAAATGATTAAAAGTTAGTTCAAGGCTCAGTAAACCACATCCAAAACTAAAATTTGATGGATGTACGTCCCAAAATAAAATTCCTACAAGTTCCCCATTTATGGATAATTCATCCAATTTGACGGAAACGAAAAATAGAAAACTGTTTTAAAAAGGAAACATGTTTTCTGGAGTGACAAGTCATAATTGGTCTAGTTTGACCTCATCAAACTATGACCAGAGGCCTACAAAATGGATTTTCCAAACTATACAGAAAAGTGTTTTTCCCTAAACTAAAGGTTCCATGCAAATGTCTAGTTAAAATACTAGAGGTTTGTGAAGACGGATAATAATTTCTTTATCTAGGTTTTAAATGGTGGTTCAAAACAAAACCCAAATTTTTAGATTTAGCATCTTCCTACCACTGCAAAATAGTGTACCAAGACTCCTATAAAGGCGTCAAAAAGGTCATAAATGTTCATTCGGGGTCGATCCAAAGATTGAAGTGACACTGTTAGTGCAAAATCTTAGCACCCTTGAATGTCTATAACTCAATGGGTTGAGAATCTTAATGTGATTGCATAACATGGAACATCTCTCAAAGTGTGGGACTTTGAAATTGAGAGAGCTCTCTGGATGAAGGTTGGTTCCTATTCCTCTGTTCAGGTGCACACATAAAATTTTTAGAGGGTCTATTCTTAAATCTATTCTAACATGGTGATGAGACAGGGTTAAGAAGATGCAAGAAATTAGACCTAAACTAACAGAGGTGATGCACCAAAGGAATGCCAAACATCGGCTTTGTATCGAACACATACCATTAAAATGTAATACAACCACCATGCATAGATAACCAATATTGCAATGAAAGATTAGATAAAGGAAATGAACACAAGAGAGGGTTAAAATCATCCACAGACATGTATTATTGCTTCACAAATTGATATAGAACATTATAGTGGCCAGAGAAAAAACCTTGCATTACAGTCTTAATAGAAGGTTTGAAATCCATGAATTCTTCTACAGACCAGAGAAGAAAGGAGGGTGCAAAACAAAAATGTCCAACCCTTTACAATGAGCTAATCTCTTACCTTTATAGATGAAGTGAAGAGAGGAGAAGAAAAGGAGGCGGGAAATCTGATTTGGAAGCTTAGCTACCAACCATCAATGGCCTTGCAAATCTGCCTATAATCTATCAAGTTTGCCTCTCTATATCTGTTTGGCGTGTTGAAGAAGGAACAAAGATGGATCAAATCAAATTTGATCCGGTTGTTGAAGCAATCGGATCATACATTAATGGCATGAAAGATATTTTCCTATTTTTCACCCACCTAACCTTGTCAAAATTAATGTTTCAAGCTTCCACGGTGTAGAGGATGTTGAAATCTTTCCAACAGTACCAAATTTGTTGAATTTTGAGCACTGGATCGAAAGATATGCCCATTTGAATATTTGAATCAAATCCATACAAAAATGGTGAAAAACAAGTTTTGCAAAACGGATCCATGGGCCCGAAATTCACTTTGGCACCTTTTGCAAAAAAATGCAAAATTATAAAAATATCCCGTAGCCCCGTAGGCCTAAAATTCACTTTTACATTTGGCGAACAAACCTCCTTGGGCTCGTGGGCCCACACTTGCAAACTGTGCTTTTATGAAAGTTGCAAAAAAATCTCGCCGCCTTGCAACTTTACATTTTCCAAAAGTCATCTCTGGGCCCACTGCCCACTTTTGGCAAAAATCCTTCCAAGGCCCGCCTTCCCACTTTGACCTGAAACATGGCCACATGTAGAGTTGGTGCATGTTTGGGGACCGCTTTTGGATTTTTCCTTTGAAGTTGCACTGAAGAGACACGTGGCTCCTTCCACAACTTTGCTTTGTTTCTTTGTGTTTTGGCTAAGTCCCTTTTATTTGGTGAGGCCATATGTCTAACCCTAGACACATGGAGGATCAATGCGTATTGGGAAACTACCTCCAGATTTTTCCTTTGAAGTTGCACCGAGCCGACGCATGGAGGCTTCCATTGATCCTTTGATACTTAGCTGATTTGAGTCCGCTCTTTCCCATTTTTTACTCTGACCATGTGGCGAACCCGAGCTCATTTGGGAACCCACTCTTGATTCTTACTTTGAAATTTTGTTTAGATGACACGTGGAGAATTCCACTGGCTCTTTTATACTTAACCGATTTGGGGCCGGTTCAACTTTTGGGCTCTGACCACGTGGCGGGTTGGTGATAGTTCAGGTGTTAGGAATTAATAATATCTAATGTGGAATAATTCCTCATAATTTAAATAATAAGAAGTATGAATAGAATTATAGAAATTAAAAATGCACAACACGAAGAAAATATTTAACGTGGTTCACCCAATGTGGGCTACATCCACCAAGAACACTTGCTCAGATTTTATTACAAGCCAATAGTCTTCACAATTACAATAATCAGATCTTATTTGGAGCTGCGCTCAACAAACCCTCCCAAATTCACACACACTATTCACCTTCACAAAACACACTCATATCAATCCTATTGTATGTCCATCTATTTATAAGTACATCAATAGGTAGCTGTAGAGGTGGTTTTACAAAAAAATGGGTACCGAAATACCATGGGCCCAAAAACCACCCATGAAAATTTTCTTCGGGGGCTTCACCCCTGACCCCCATCGGGTGGGCTTCACCCCCCAACCCCCTTGACCTGCTCACCGGTGAGCGGGACCACCGTAAAAATATCTGAGTGTAACACATGGAAGGTGTACCAAACTCTCACATGAAAATAGGCTCCACAAACATAACACGGTCCGCCTTTGGGCCGTGCCTTTTGAAGTCATGCCGAAGAGACACATGGAGGCTTCCGATACCTTAAGAATTTTAAACTGCTGACATTGTCTACTTTTCAGACCTGGGACATGTAGAAACTTCATGCTCATTTGCGGATTATCCCTTGGGTCGTGGCTTTGAAATTGTGCCGATGACATGTGGAGGCTTCCACTGGTTCTCCTTTCCTTAGTTGAATCAATAGTCATTTCTACCCCCTTTTTAGACCTAGAACATGTGGAGGGCCTGCACTTGTTTGGGGGACTACCTTTGGTGTCAACCCTTGAAGGTGGGCCATTGAGACACTTGGAGGCTTCCACCGGTCCTTCCATACATAGTTGATTTAAACGGTCACTCTGTCCCCTTTTTGAATTTTGGATAAGTGGAGGATTGGCGCAAGTTTGGGGTGTCCTCTCTTGATCCTTCCTTTGAAGTTGCACTGGTGAGGCACGTGGGGGATTCCACCGACCCTCCTATACTTAGCCAATTTGGGTCTACTTCCATTTTACTTTTGTTGGACCCTGACTACGTGGAGAGTTTGCACTAGTTTGAGTCACCGCCTTGGGCTCTTTTTCTTTAAATTGCAACAGCTGAGCTGACACATGGTTCTTTTTGCTCGTTTGGAATTTTCAACGGCCAAATCTATCCCTTTTCAGACCTGGGACACATGGAATATCCGAGCACATTTGGGGTCTCCATTTTGATGTGCCCTTTTGGAATTATGCCAAGCTGATGTGTGGCACCTTCCGCGAGTTTGTTGTTTGGCCCCGAGTTGACTCGTATGTGGCTAAGTTTGAAAACTTCGATCCTTTCCCCATTTTCCTCCTGTGAGCCTCTAGCCTCCTTTGATGTTTTTGATCATTTTCTCGACCCTGCTCCTCCATTGTAGATTCCCGCCTACAACCTGACTGTTGGATTTGAAATGTGGGCTCGCAATACTGAGCCGACCCTTCGATTATCTCTTGTGCAGGGTCATGTTTGATCAATTTTTGGGGAAAAATTTGGATAACAGTTTGGCAACTCATGGGGACATCTACCTGCTAGATGAAGAGACTAGTTGCCTTGTTGCATCCATTAGGCATGGAGTCAAGAATTATAGCCTGATACTGATCTTCCCCTTGAAACTTGAGGCTAACTATTTACGCTTTTGACGACTCGAAATTGCCCCACTGTCTGTACTCTCAATTTTTTTCAAGAAAATCTTGAAGATGAGGTTTATGAGAGTAGAAAATTGTAATGAATTGGGGATTTAAACAGTTTGGAAATGTACTACCTCAAAAATTATTTTAGTTTCTCTGCATTTGTTTCATTTGAAATTAGCAACTGTTATAGGAAAGTATGGGTCTATCTACTACTAATACTTAAGGGCATGGCACATTATATCTCTAGAGAAATACAGAGACAAAACTTATGTACAAAGGTAAAATCATACATGCCTCAAATGAGACATGCAGAGTGTGTAAAAGCACTTCTTCTACTGAAAACAAACCTAAACTAACCTAAACTAACCAGAAGCAAAGGGAACTCAAACAAATCCTACAACTGGCAAGGAGAAGTAGCTTCCCTTTCTCAAAAAGGGCAGCCATGCAAATGATTTGACACTGAATATGGTTACTTCTATGAGTGAAAAATTGACTATAAGTCGATCCTCCACCAAAATCATCAAGGTGTCATCTTGAAGTAAGACAAATGCCTCTTTTAGTTTCTCTGCATTTGGATTGAAGAGGCATTACAACTGATCCTTGGTACTTTAGAGCTCATCCTCATGCCCTAAAGTGGGCATGACTAGTTTTGGCTTCTCCTTTGGCTCCAATGAAGCCAAGTACCTGATAGGGCATGGTTTGGTCCGATGGATGTGCCCTTTTCTCTGAACTTGAACTCTAAGATTGGAGTCTTCTTGCGTACCTTCTTGGGTGGATGGTGTTGGAGAGATGGGATCCACGTACTCTTTTCCTTCCTTCTCCTGTGAAGAACATGGAGGATTCATATCTTCCAACCTTGGTTTCAGAGGGATGTTATGAAGTGCAGGATATTGTCCTTGAATGCTCTCCTTCATGGCAATAGGCTCATGTTCTTAAAAGGTGGACGATGGAGGATAAAATGGTGTGATATCCTCAGGCTCCTTACCATCGAAGCAATCCTCCATGTCAGACAGATAATCTACCTACTTGCTATATTGTTGCATGTGCTCGACCTCTTCCATGATGTTATCATGATCTGAAAATTTCTCACCATGGTTACCCTCATATTCAAACATGAAGTTTGAAATCTCAAACTCTTCTTCAACTTTAGAGTTTGAAGGGGATGAAGTGGGAGGAAGAACCGAAGGTTCTTCTGTGGCCTTCTCTTCACTTGAAGCCTCTGAAACTACATGGTCCTCCTCCGTCATGGGTTCATCAATCAAATCAGGCCCTTAAAATGAAAGCACAAAATCTTCAATAATGCTTTCTTCATTAAGTAGCCTCAACTCTGATTTTATCTCTCCCAGTTTCTCCTCTTCAATGGGACTTAGAGCTGGTTGTTCTTGCTCCTTAACTAGTTGTGCAGCTTGGATTAGATCAACATCCTCTTCAGAAAAAGTGCCATTATGGACACTTTGCATTCGGAGAAAACAGATTGTTAATCTTCTCTTTCTTGTTCTTTTTATTCTTCTGTTGCAAACTCAGCCTTAGCCACCATTGGCACTTCAACCTTGAAGTCCTCTATTAGCTTAACCATCAAGGGGATCTTTGTAAACCCAAATCTGGCAGCTCAATTATTCATATTTTCTATCATTTCTTATATGTTTGGTTCATCTTCTTGTTGTTCTCCTTGACTAGTATTTGGAATCTCTTCCCCACATGGAATTGGGAAGGAAAGAGGAGGAGTGGCAATTGTTTTTTGTGGTGAGGGAAGTGGAACTTCTTGTTTTTTTTAGGGGATGACTGCTTGGAAGGGGAAAGGGAAGAAGAATTGAGGTGAGATGGAAGGATAGGGGATGGAGAAGGGAATTCAGCACTAGGGGTAGCAGATGGGAAGCTAGACTCATGACACTGCTGCGATGATAGAGTTTGAGAAAGAGAAAATGAAGGAAAAGGAGCTAGTGACTGACTTACCCATTGACAAGGTTGTCTCACACTTTGCTCATATGCCTCAATATCCTCAATCCACTATGCAAGGTGAGGAAACATTTCAACCATGAAGTCAATCTTCTCCTAAGGGCTGTAATGTCTTGGCATAGGGCCGGCCCATGGACAAGGTTCACTATAGCCAATTCCAAATGCTTTCATCTGAGCCGTGGCCATTGATTTTACTATGTGATCCTCCATTCTCGGAGTCTCCATGTACAAATTAGCTTCTTCGTGTGGAATTACCTCGAGAAATTTGTATATCCATGCTCTATAACATCTGTATAGTTTGGAAAATGACCAAACTGAATTGAGTCTAGCTCACCTAGATATCCATAGTGCTTATCTTCATTGTGAAACCTTTATGGAGGTGTGTTGAAGTAACTTGGAGATGGATCTGAATAGCACTATTGTTGCAAGTGTAAATTCCAAGATGGAAATGAATTCATGATTACACAACTTCATGGAATGAAAAAAATGAAAGATGTTGAAAGAAGAATGGGTGGAAATGGATGGAAGTAAATTCTCAAACTCATAGAATGGGTTGATGAATAGATGGAGTCACCGAGATGTATTTTGCATGTGCCTCAAAAGGATGAATCTCACCAAAAGCACATCAACATGATGAAATGAAGTGGTAAAGTGCTTCAAACTCCGTCCCATTAGGCGTGCCAAAACTATTGTGTGGTTGCATGGTGGATTAAGATTCGTTGTTTGATAATGAGACACCTCGAAAAGATGAGAAAATCTAACCTCAATGTCCCACTGGGCATGCCAAAACTATTAGTGCAAAATCACAGCACCCCTGAATGTTTGTAACTCAATGGGTTGAGACTCTCAGTGTGATTGCATAACATGGAGCATCTCTCAAAGTGTGGGACTTTGAAATTGAGAGAGATTTCTTGATGAAGGCCAGTTCCTATTACTCTATTCGATGCACACATAAAATTTGTAGAGGATCTATTCTAAAATCTATTCTAACTTGGTGAGGAGACAAATTTAAGAAGATGCAAGAAATTAAACCTAAACTAATAGAGGCGATGCACCAAAGGAATGTTGAACATTTACTTTACTATCGAAAAAGACCATTAAAATGTAATATAACCACCATACATAGATAACCAATATTGAAATGAAAGATCAAATAAAGGAAATGAACACAAGAGAGGGTTGAAATCATCCACAGACATGTATTATTGCTTCATAAATTGATACAAAACATTACAATGGCCAAGAGGAAAAAACTTGCATTACAGTCTTAATAGAAGGTTCGAACTCCATGAATTCATTTGCAGACCAGAGAAGAAGGGAGGGTGCAAAAAAAAATGTCCAACCCTTTACAATGAGCCAAGATCTTACCTTTATAGATGAAGTGAAGAGAGGAGAAGAAAAGGAGGTGGGAAATCTGATTTGGAAGCTCAACTACCAGCCATCAATGCCCCTACAAATCTACCTACAATCTGTCAAGTCTACCTCTCCATGTCTGTTTAGCATGTTGAAGAAGGAAGAAAGGTGGATCAAATAAAATCTGATCTAGTTGTTGAAGCAATCGATCATACATTAATGGCATGAAAGACGTTTTCCTATTTTTCACCCACCTAACCTTGTCAAAATTAAATTTTCAGGATTCCATGGCATAGAGGAGGTCAAGATCTTTCCAACGGTACCAAATTTGTTGAATTTCGAGCACTGGATCGAAAGATATGCCCATTTGAATATTTGAATCGAATCCGTACAAAAATGACGAAAAAACCAATTTTTTAAAATGGATCCGTGGGCCCGAAATTCAATTTAGCAACTTTTGCAAAAAATCCAAAATTATAAAAAATATCTTGTAGCCAAAGAGGGCCTGAAATTCACTTTTTACATTTCATGAACAAACCTTCTCGGGCTTGCAGGCCCGTACTTGCAAACTGTGCTTTTATGAAAGTTGCAAAAAATGTAGAAAGAAAACTCTTGCGGCCCAGACTTTACATTTCCCAAAAGTCATCTCTGGGCCCGCTAGCCCACATTTTCCACTTTGGAAAAAAGTCTTCCCTAGGCCCGCCGGCCCGCTTTTGAAAAAAATCCTTCCAAGGCCCGCCTTCCCACTTTGACCTAAAACATGGCCATGTGTAGAGCTGGTGCATGTTTGGGGACCACTTTTGGATTTTGCCTTTGAAGTTGTGCCGAAGAGACATGTGGCTCCTTCCGTGACTTTTCTCTATTTCTTTGTGTTTTGGCTAAGTCCCTTTTGTTTGGCGGGGCCATATGTCTGACCCTGGACATGTGGAGGCTCAACGCATATTGGGAGACTACCTCTAGATTTTGCTTTTGAAGTTATGCTAAGCCGACGCGTGGAGGATTCTCACGATCTTTCAATACTTAGCTGATTTGGGCCTACTCTGTCCACTTTTTAACTCGACCATGTGGTGAACCCACGCTCATTTGGGAACCCGCTCTTGATTCTTCCTTTGAAATTACACCGAGATGACACATGGAGAATTCCGCTAGATCTTCTATACTTAACCAATTTGGGGCCGGTTCAACTTTCGGGCTCTAACCACATGGCGTCGTTGGTGCTAGTTAAGAGTCCTTCTTTGGGATACACATTTTGAAGCCGCGCCATGAGACATGTGGAGGCTTCTACTTCCCTAAGACTTTTCAACTACTAACACTATATCCTTTCTAGACACTGGACACATGGAAGCTTTGGGCTTATTTGTGGATTGTCCCTTGGGTCGCGCATTTGAAATTGTGTCAATGACACGTGGAGTCTTCCGCTGGTTCTCCTTTCCTTAGTTGATTCAATAGCTGGTTCTGCCCCCTTTTCAAAATTAGGACACGTGGAGGGTCTGAGCTTGTTTGGGGGACCACCTTTGGCTTCGAACCTTGAAGGTGCACCGTTGAGACACATGGAGGCTTCCGCTAGTCCTTTCATACTTAGTCGATTTAAATGGCCGACTCATCCCCTTTTGAATTTTGGACACGTGGAGTGTTGGCGCAAGTTTGGGGCCTCCGCTCTTGATCCTTCCTTTAAAGTTGCACCGGTGAGGCACATGGGGGCTTCTGCGACCCTCCTATACTTAGCTGATTTGGGCCCGCTGCCATTTGAATTCTGTTGGACCATGACTACTTGGAGAGATAACGCTAGTTTGAGACTTCGCCTTGGGCTCTTTTTTTAAAAATTGCGCCGAGCTGACATGTGGTTCTTTGCGCTCATTTGGACTTTTCAATGGATGAATCTGTCCCTTTTCGGACTTGGGACACGTGGAAGCTCCATGCACATTTGGGGTCTCCGTTTTGATGTGCCCTTTTGGAACTACACATAGCTAACGTATGACACCTTTTATGAGTCTATTGTTTGGCTCCGCATAGACTCGTATGTGGATAAGTTTGAAAACTTGAGCCTTTCCCCATTTTCCTCCATTAAGCCTCTAGCCTCCTTTGACATTGTTTGATCCTTTACCGACCCTGCTCCTCCATTGTAGAGTCCCTCCTGTAACATGACTGTTGGATTTGAAATGTGGACTCGTAATACTGAGTGACCCTTCAATTGTCTCCTGTGTAGGGTCGTGTTTCATCAATTTTTCTAGGGGAAAAATTGGGATAAAAGATACCTCACATAACAAGGTACATGAAGGAAGCTTAACCTCCCCTTTCCGAATTACGAAGGTTACTTTGCGAGTCTCTGGAAGTCACAATTTATCTATTTAAACCAGGACATGGTCAACATATTTACCGGGAAGTCAACTTCAACTTATCGATAAAACAATATTGTAGTGATCTAGTTTGGTCAGGGAGTTTTCTAAATCACCTCAAAATGAGGGTTCAAGTTCATGGTTTACTACAAAATGGTTATTTTAATTATGTGAGTAACGATACGACATTTTATTGTTTTGCAACAAGTTAATATAAAACAATTAAATCTACGATAATCTCAAGATTTTAAAATTTTATTTCGTTGCAAAAGAAAAACTAAAGTATGAAAATTAAGAAAGATCAGGAGAGATGAACCATGCGTGTCCAAGAACGACATGGTCAAAACTAGTGAATTCGATTGTGCATGCCAACTAGGAATTTGGTCAAATGGTTTGTATGGTTTCAAAATAAACTTGTCAATTTGAGCATATCCTAGTAACCATCACACTCCTTAAAGCCATGTTTCAATGCCACGTCCCATGGTGGCCATACTCCATATGTGCCAAGCAGTCTAAGACCATCCAAACCCCATTTTTGTAGTTTTCAAATGCATTTTCAATCGATCCACAGAAGCACATGCTCCCTTCCCTCAAAACAAGAAAAAAACAAAATATAGGTAACTCATTTAGGACCATTAAAATCCCCCAATACATAAGCCATAAATCGTATAAGAGTTATAACTCATGTCAGGGGGGGTTCAAAAATTCCATGCAGAAAGGAGATCTAAGACATTGTATTCACCTGTTGGGAGCGCACACATATTTCATGTATGCAACAATTATAGAAATTTCAATTTGAATTGGTCAATTACAATTGCTTGAAAGTTTCTAAAGCATACTTTTAATTGATCCATATCATGCGATCAACGAGAAAAATTTGTGCCCCACCTACAACCAAACATCCCTAAATCACATCTCTTTTTGGCATTCTATAAAATAGTTCCCACATCTTGCGTAGGGTTCTCGCTACGCCCTTAACCTATTGCTTGTATTAGGATATGAGTAGCTGACTTGTGGCTTACCATATCATTTTATTATTTCATTTATAATTTATCATGCTTAATAGGTCATCCTTGGTGATGGCCATAGCATATGAATAATATATATAGCCCAGATTGTAGGTAGTAGTTCATTATCATTTGAGCATTTGAGTCTTATTATATGGTTTGGAGGTTGCCCCCTCGAAGTGGTGAAGCTATTATAATTTCATATTGAGATCATTATTCTTAAATATTGTTTTATTTGGTATTCTATTATTGCTCATAATCTAAATTATACAAGTAATTTCATTACAAGTGGTATTAGAGTTGCGATCTCACCAAAATTTTGGCAAAAACCTAATTTTTTTGTTTCTTCCATATATTGCGAACTGGTGGGATATATTTTTACCGTAGTTGCGAAACATTTCAAATAAGGGTCCCTGAAAATTTTAGAATTTTTGATTTATTTTAAAAACATTATTATAAATTTAGGGTTTTTCATAAAATCACTCTCTAGGGTGCAAATTGTGGAATGTTTTCAAGTTGTTTACATTTTTGAAAATCTCTCAAAAAATAGTGTATCTTATCTCGTATTTTTTCCCGTTCACAAATTTGTATCGAAAACCTAAACCCTAAGGTTTGACATCATGGTAGGGCCTTACACAAGAGCAAAATATAATCTAGTTACTCCGTAAAATCCTAGATAAAGATGGGGTAGTGATTGAAGAGATGGAGTCGAAGGGATAAATAAAGATTCCTCGAACTAGAGTTTACCTCGCTTAATCATGTTGGTGGTCAAAATTTTATCACCCCATTTGTGCCTTTGGAAATTTATTGATTTACGGCCTCTGTAATTTTATCCTTCCTCATGTGGTGTTTGGCTAGTCTTTATTGTCATTTTTAGTCTGCCCCTAGGTCAAAGATCATATATGGGTCCATATTTGTCTCCTAGTTTCTTTGTTCCTCTGGAAAGCTCTAGTATTTTGAGTCTCTCGTGCTCTGTTCCTTCAAAACTCACGTTTTCCCGTCTCCTCCATATTACCACAATTAGAATTTGTTGTTCCTATCATTTCTACCTTAAATACTTGAAGAAGAATGAGTTGATATGTCCCTGAGGAACGTATTTGAGCCTTACAACTATCTAAACTCTCTGTCATTGAAGAAAAATTCATTTTCAGGCTCAAATGCTTGTGTTTCTATATTTTACGGTTTGACGGGCATTTTCTCCCTATCAAACTTGCATCTTTGCATCTACATGGGACGTGGCACCTTTTGGTTGGACGCATTGATTCGCTAAACACTTCAAAAATTCCATGAAAAGCCTCATTTTTAAAAATGTGTCCATGTGGAGGAACGATGCTCATTTGAAGACCTACTTTTGGGCTTTGCCTTGGAGTAGCGGGGAGGACACATGGAGGCTTCCACTGCTTGGCCCAGACTTAGAAAATTTTTATGCAAATGGATACAGTTTGGTAGAACAAGACACATGGTGAGCTCGCGCTCATTCAGGGTCTCTGCTTTGGGCACCATCTTGAAGTTGCACCATGGAGACACATGGAGGAACCGCGCATGTTCGGGGACTCGGCCCTTGAGTTTCATTCTAAAGAAGTGCCAAGCTGACACATGGAGGCCTCTGCTCACTTTGCATTTTACTTAAACTTTTCAATGGCCAAAAGGAGATTGCCTCAAAGCATGACATGTGGTGCCTTCTGCTAAACTTCAAGAATTCAGACAGACCTCACCGGAGCAAGACACATGGCGAGCCCGTGCTCGTTCAAAGTATCAAAATTTTGGGACCATCTCAAGGAGCGCCATGGTGACACGTGGCAATTTGAAAAGTCAAAGAGCTGGGAGGTGGACCATCGGGGAAACTTGGAAATTTTCCTCTTGTATTCAAATGACTCAAAGTATCAAAAAATCCTAGGGCCCGAGGGAAATAGTCAATGTTTTTCCCTGGTCAACGGTGGAGGTGTGGGCTAGCGGAGGAAATGTTAAAAATTTTCCTTCATGAAATATGATTAAAATATGAAATGAGAGTGTTGCCCCTCAGCCAATCATATGAGGACACATGTCTTGTGGGAGGGTGGAGCCACGGAGGAAAATTGAAATTTTTCCTTTGTCTAAAAAGATGAAAAATGTGTAAAATTGAGCCACGACTCCATATCTAGTCATATTGTGCCATGTGTTAGGCCCAAATCACAAAGGTGGAGCAGTGGAGGAAATCAAGAAATTTTGTAAAATTTTCCAAAAGTAGTAAAAAGGTAAAAAGATGCCCCGAGGCCCATTTTTACCCAGATCTGCCACATGGAGGGCTCAAATTTGAAGTTGAGAAACAGATCAACGGTAGTTGTGCATTTCACCAATTTGGCCGACATTTGGGCTTCAAGAGGTTTGGAGATGTGTTTTTTGCATCAATATTCATCAAATTTTTTACCAATTTGTGTCATCTTGGCCTACAGGGCCTGGATTAATCAATTTGGGGGTTCAATTTGTGAATCCAAGGAATTTTTGAATAAATTTTTAATCTAGTTTGAAAAAACATGAATTACTGTATCCAAAGTTACAGAGTAAAATTGGAAAGGGAAAAGTTGAAATGATGACATGAAAGGGGTCTACATGTGTGGGGAATGAAAAACATGTTTCCACTTTGAAGGATGATGAAAGTTTTGTGATGATTCACCTTTTGAAAGAACAATTGACAACTTTTCGCGAGTTTGTTAAATATCATTTTCGAAATATCAAAAGCAAAGGTGCTTGAATATTCCACTTTTGGAGGGAAGATTTTGGGGAAAAGTGAGTGAGTGAGTAAAAGTTATATATTGCATGAATTTGTTATGCAAATGGTTGGGGTTCATTTTCACGAGAAAATTTTGAGAATAGCTTATCCTCTGAGAATTTTTTTTGAGAAACCAGGTTAACATCTTGTGTGTTTTATTTTCATTCATGTTGAGTTGGTTACAAGTGTATAGCCATCATTGAGCTCTAAGATTGTTTAAATAACTCTCCGATGTTGATGAATCTGGTGGATTTTGAGTTAATTTATGTCAAATATCTAGCAAATTTTGTGTTTATTTCACTTTTAGAATGCCTGCAAGTAGTTTTCCTTGTTCTTATTGCAATCTTGTATCAAAATCTCTTTGAATCACACAAATATCAATCCTTTTGATAGTTTAGTGGCATCTAAAATTTCATTTTTAGAAGAGCTTTCATCCGGGGACTGAAATAGATGATTTAAAATCACTTTTCTTTCATCTTTTGATAGATATTTCTTGTAAGCCTCTGGGTGTACCTCAAATGAGACTAATTTTCGATTTTAATGTTTTTTTGGGTCTTATAACTCGAGCCTTCATGCTAGAATCTCAAAGATTGTGTGAAAAAGTACATGTCTAGGCATCCATTGATGCACACCTTCTCGTTGAAGGAATGTTTTAACTATTATGAATCTTTCAATTATTGAGTTCTCCATTTATTGTGAAGTTTCTCAAGGATCTGGAAAATTCCAATCTATCTTCTTGATCTCCCACCAAAATTCATTTCAAATTAACTCATCCTACCTATAATACCCCTACATTGTATTGTGTGTCAACAAAAGAATACAATCCATTTACAAAAATGCACAAAGCAGTTAGGATCATACCATGTCTTTAGTAGCCTTAGCCTTGTCTTGAAAGCATTTCCATCATTTAGTAGTGACAGCTCTGTTGAGTTTGAATAATGGGAAATTGATCATGTTTTCTCAAGGCCATCTCCATACAATCTACACAAGATAAGAGATATTTTCACCTCCTTCACAAAATAGAGGCTACAATATAGGTTCTCTTACCTTGGTTGATAGGCACAACCTAAAATAGTGAGGATTAGATCAAATCCTTCTAAGGTGCTACCCACTTCTTCAAAGCCTGAGTGCTAACAAGTCATATAAATTGCTTCCCCGGCTATAAAATGACATATAAACCATTTATCTGCCTCTAAGTGTCTTGTAAAATCCATGATGTAGCTCAAGTTATGAAGGAGATTAAATCTTGGTACAAACACCTAAATGACACCATTGCGGGAGTATTTCAGTATTTCAAAGCCCTGGTAATACGTTTTATGTGATTTATGTGCAACTACATTGCTGAGCATCATTTTCTAATCAGATTTATAAGACTAGAATGAGAGTAGAATTCTAAGTTTGATATGTTCAAGTGTCTCCAATTTGTTGTTTCAAACTTTGCACAATAGTTGATAAATTGAGTGAAAGAAAATCAGATCTGTTCAAGCTTTGCATAGTGCTAATATTTGTAGTCATTTGATATATCTTCATAGTGCATTTACACAAACTAGGGTGATAGTCCTTTGTGGCGACTCCTTGTTGTTATATTATTGATAAATACCAGTACCTTATCATACATTAAGTGAAGTGTGTCATATAAATCTATAAACCTGGAAGGAAGAAGATCTCTCTTTAGGAGGGACCCAAGTAGAAAGTTATTTCAAGAATTTGGACAAACAGTTTTAGAGGAAAGAAAATTTTTGAAGGTTATTGAAGGTCGACATCAAGTAATGGAATATCCATTGGTGAGAGAGATCAACCTTTAATAGAGGATTATCACTCTTCTTCCAGTGATTCTGATTCAAGCAATCTTCTCATAAACTTGTTTACTTCAACTAGAAAAGGTCCTTCTATTGTACCTAGTGAGTTCCTTCTTTAATCTGCACTGTGTGTGTTTCAATCCTAATAAAACTTTCCAAGAAAATCGTAACCTATAGAATACCAATCTTGTGAACCACATTCTTGATCCCCAAAGGCCTCTCACTCCTCATCATCTTGTGTCACCCCCAAGATCACCTCCACAAGACAACATGGCTCAGCCTCCACCTAGGCCTCCATTTGTGGTCAATACCTTTGGCCCAATAAATTTTAGGGGAATGGTTGGTTATCCTAATGCTGTGCCTCAAGATGTTAGAAGTAGATTGTCAAAGTTCCAAGGGAACAATGTCATAACATGTGATCAGCATTTGAAACTCTTTATTAATATGATGGAGGATTTTGAAATTGGATTTGAGGATGTGTACATTAAATTGTTTGTCCACACTTTAGAGGAGGATGCTAGGGATTGGTACAAGGCCTTGCCAAATAATTCAATTGATTCATGGGCTGAAATGCAAAATGCATTCAGGCTGTAATATGGTGACAAGACTGATCCTAGATTCCTCTTATCAAAGTTTGAGAATATCAAGAAAAACCCAAATGAATTGGTCCATGACTTCAACACAAGGTTCAATAAAACTTTGAGGATATTATCGATGAATTTAAGACCATGTGATGAATCTTGTTTGATAAAATATTCTGATGCATTTAACAAGAAGGCTGCATATTACTTGACAGCATAAGAATCCTAGCAATTTAAGGCAGGCCTTCACCATGGCACTTCAAATTGAGAACAATATTCAAGTATATTGCAAAACGTCCTAAGACATATGAAGTTAAATTGGTAAACCCCGACAAGCCTCAAGCAAGCAAGAGCGTAGAATTGGAGGAAGTGGTGAAACTTTGGCAGGGGCTCATTAAAGATATTTCCTACAAGTTGGAAAGAGATGAGAAGGGAACTGACAAACTTCATAAGGTTAGCCTAGGCAGCAAGCACAAGATAGATTTGGAAATCACCATATGAATGAGCATAGATTTGATGAAAAAGGTAAAGGACCTATGGGATTTGGAAATAGACAATCTCGTGCCAAGGAAAGTAAGGTTGTGCCTTATCCATTAAATGCTAGAGTGGCTATTGTTGATGATGCAAATTAGATTTTCTAGTGTGACAAATGTTTTGTACTCCCTCCTCCATTTGGAATGGATCAAAAAATTGAAGAGGAAGATGATGATTATAATACGATGATGATGCTTATATGATGGACTTCCCTACAAACTCATGTCAAGGAGAAACATATACTAAAGAGATAAGTGCATGGATTGCTGCTAGCTTTTGGGATTGCATCCAATGGGTACATCTTCTTCCTCCTTCTCATGTTTTATAAATTGATAATGTACAAGCCTTTGAGCTTCCTAATACTGATTTTGAGTACTTGAGGGCATTGATGATCAAGAATAATGATGGAGGTATACCCTCAAAGGAGGATAGGTAGTTGGTTATGAATGTTGTGGTGGCCCAAGAGAAGGACTATGACACAAGAAGTAAGGCTATCAAGGGAGCTAGGCCTCATGCCAAAAATAAAACCCCATTACTTTCTAATATCCCAAAAGAAGTTCCTAAGAAAGAAACATCTACTAAGAGCCCTGTTGTCCCAAGTAAAATTTATGCTTCACCCCATGCGCAAAATGTTAAAAACCTTGTGCCATCTGATGATATTTCCAGCCCTCCTTCCATTGCTGTTTTCCTAAATACATTCCTTATGTTATTTCTCAAGTTATGAGCCAAATCAAGGTTAGTGTTCCAATTGTTGAGCTGCTTAGGATCCCTAAGCACAAGAAGAGAGCATTTGAGTATTTAGGATTGAATGAGGAGAAGGCTACCGTGAAAAGGAATGTGAATGTTATAGAGGCGCCACTTGCTATTGCAGAGGTAGGAAAGACACTTGATGTTGTAATTGTTGATTTCCCTACTAAATGGGGTATGTTATTATCAATAAAGTGGGCTGCAAGTGTTGGAGGGAGTGTCCAAATGGATATTTCTTGTTCCACCATTCCCATTGAAGGCAGCCTTGTAAAATTATATGGAGAGAAGAAGATGTTGCATTTAATTGAGGATCCAAACAATTCTTCTTATGAAGTATTATTTGTTGATGTTGATGTTGATAATTTTATTGGGTTTGCTGATGGTAAGGAGCACAAGATGGATCAGTCTAAGTGTCTTGAAGAGGTAGGCTCACCATGGACCTTGCTATTTGATGGAGCTTGCTCCAAATTTGGAAATGGTGCCGGTGTTGTTTTAATCTCTCCAAGCAATGAGGAATTTGTTTTCTCCTTCAAACTTAACTTTGAATGCACCAATAACATAGTTGAGTATGAGGCATTATTGTTAGGGCTGAGGATTGCTTGGAAGTATGGCATAAAAGATGTCGTTATAAAGGGATATTCTGAGTTGGTTGTCAAACAAGTTAGAAAATTGTATGCAACAAAAAATCAATAGATGAAACAATACAAACACGTAGTTTGGGATCTGATTGAGATGTTTGATTCCTTCAAGATTCTTCATCATGAAAAAATTTTAAATATGATTTTTGATAAGCTGGCAGTGTTGGGGTCTAGATTTGACAATTGTACCATTTCTCCATATTATGAATATGATGTAGAAATACTTACTAGGCTCAGTCTCGGATAACATCAAGCATTGTCAAATATTTGATGATGATGCTCAGGTTCAAAGGTTTTTTTAGAACCAAGATGACTTTTGGATCAACATATTGATTTGGAACCATTGGTGTGTAATTTTGATGGAAAAGCAACCTTGTTTGGCAAGGATATCATTCAATTGAAGAATAACACTATCCCTAGAGGGCTGGTTACTCTTGGGTCAAATTTTAGCAATGCTGATTGTGTAATCAATATAAACATGTTTGCATCTAGATATGGTGAAGAGCATGACTTGGGAACAAAGGAAAAACCAAGGAAGATTTGGTTAGGGAGTGGTTTAAACAAGGAAGAAAAATAGTCCTACCTCCAATTGTTGAAACAATATCAAGACTATTTAGCTTGGTCTTATTCTGAGCTGAAAGCATATAGAGAAGACTTATTCCAACATGAGATCCCTCTTGAGAAAGATTCCAAACCATTCAAATAGAAGAAAATTCTAGTTAACCCACTCCTTTCTATCAAAATGCAAGAGGAATTGAAAAATTTGAAGGATGGAGGAATCATTCAACCCACAAGGTATTCTTCTTGGGTTGCAAACTTGGTGCCGGTTAGAAAGAAGAATGGAGATATCATAATTTGTGTGGATTTCATAAATCTAATTAGAGCATCAATAAAGGACAACTATCCTTTACCAAACATGGAGAATATGTTGTAATTAGTGACTGGTTCTAAGATGATTTCTAATTTGAATCCAGCTTTCTTCGGTTATAACCAAGTTGTTGTCAAAGAATTAGAGAGGATTAAAACTGACTTTACTACTCTCTGGGTGTAACATCCCAAATTTATTTTAAGTTACATTAGCTATGGTTAAGTCTAAATAGGAATATATGAGATAATCATTACATATAAAATTCATTTGACTCGTCAAACTTCTACTACGGGGCATGGCATTGCGAGAACAAATAACCCCGCAGTCCGCACCCACCTTGATGATCCTTCCTAAAACATGATTAGGCCTTACTCATAGCTTTACGAGAATATTCTAATTATTATTATTTAAGGACTTGGTGATGTTTTTTCATTTGTTTGAATATTTTATATGGAACATGGGAATTCGAATAATTATTATGATAACATATTGTTGGTAATATGTGGACTTATATTATGATGATTAATTTTACCATTAAAGTTAGGTATCAATTAAAATTAAAAATAAATAAATGCATTTTTAATTTGTGAAATTATATATTTAAATCCTAAAAGGATTTGGCATGGAAATCAAAAGTTAAAAATTATAATAATAATAATATTTTAATATTTAACATCCGAGAGTTTGAAAAAGCGACACGCCTTCATCTCGACACCAAGTATGTGGCATCACGACATGTATTGAAGCATGAAGTAACATTTAGAAGCCCAAAAATTCTCCATTCTAGTATAGTTTCTTCATTATGGTTTGTTTTTGTTCTCCTTTGTCTACTTTCATTTTTCTCTTCTGGAATACCTGCATGAGTTTTGGAGGAAAGAAGGATTCAACATGGTGGAGCGGAAAGAGTAAGAGGTTGTTGATTCTGGGTTTACTTCAGGCATGAATATCTTCTCCTTTCTCTGCAACATTATTTGTAAATAATGAGGAAATATACATTCTATTTTAATGGCAATCAAGGAAATTGTGGACAGCTTTTGATTTAATTGTTTTGAAATGAAGTACCAAAAGGAAATTTATGGATTTTGTATTCTCCTAAGTTTCCTTTGTGTGGTTTTAGCTAAATCTAAAAAATGCAGATGGGTGTTCCTAATCAATTTCTATTTTATTTAATTTTCTATTTAAATTTGATTTCTGGAAACCCAAATCGATTTCTGCCTCTGGGTTTTATTACAGTCAACAATAAGTTATTTATATGAGCAAAGTGATTTCTGGGTAGTGTGAAAAATGTTTTTACTAGGTATTTCATCATTTGCTTGATATATTTGCTTCCAGATTCTAATAATTTCTAAACAGAAAATAAATTAATGCTGGAATGAACTGATTTGGATATGTATAAATTGATTTTCATGTAGGTATAATTTTATTACCTAATTGAAATATAAATTAATTAGTACTAACAATCTATGTAAGATGACTTAGTTTTTCTCAAATTATTTCATTATCTTTGGAAGTGTTAGAAACCTATGGTTGTTATTCTATGCAAATGGACTTCAAAATTATCTTCCTGTGGTATGTGGGTCAATTTGTTTTGTTGATGTGTCGGTTACCTGAAAGAACATGTTTAAATGATTCAATAGAGGTGTTTTTTTACACTGCTTAGTTGGACTGTTCCTATATATATATATAGTGTGTGTGTATTCTGATTGTTTGGAATAAAGTTATTGTGCATTTAACAGAGCTGCTCATTACCTAGAGGGAATATGTCTAATTGGTATTTGGAAATGATGATTTCAAACTTTTTGTTAAGTTGTTTGTTGATTGGAAGGTAAGAAAAATAATAGTTGAATTTGTACCATGTGAAGCATGAATTGCTTGTGGTTAAATCAGAATTCGGATGTTGAATGATTATGGTTTGAATATGTCTTAATTCTTGTGATTAGAGTGAAACATGATTGCTGAAATAGAAATTGGTTGTTCTATTGGTGTACATTCATAATTGTATCTTGATGTAGAATAGGTAATAATACATTCTCCGTTGTATTACCATGCGTTTGTTGATAAAATAACTTGTATATCATTTCATATTTTACTAAATAATTGCATCAAAAATTGGAGTTAATATTCATGCCAGTTCATTTGGAACTGACAACATATCACTACTCTAGTCTTGCAAGACAATTAGCCTTCACATTCAGATATGCGGAAACTCATGTCTTGTGAAGTTTTATCGTAGCATGGATCTAAATGAGATACTTAGAATTCAATTTGTAGAGGATGATATCCCGAATTTTGACTAAACTTATTGGGTTCTTGGACCCATTCTTAATATTCAAATCTCACTATGTGAGAGTTACCATAATAGTTATATATTTCGCCTTAATGGCATATGTAATTTATGATTTTAATAAATAGATGATTACCTTGTATGAAAGAATATCTCCATATGAGAAAATGATAAATATTAGAAGTGAGAAATCTTACTTATCATAAATTGATATATTTATTTATTTTATATTTGTCAATATATGAAGCCAATAATTGGACAATTATTGTAACAATAAATTATATTTAATTTCTAAATTAAATAAGCTATTTCGTGGAGCATCTAATCGAAGGAATAATTAAATATACATGTTTAATATATATTTAATTCAGCCTTTACGGTAATCTTGATATGAATATAATAAGATGGTAAATCATGTTGTATAAAGAATGGAAGAGTATCATTATACAAGATAATTTAAGGTTAAAGAAACCAAGTATCGAAAAAGAGAAACTAAATGGAGAGATAAATGGATGAAAATATCCATTAGGCATATTAAGGGATAAGAATATGTGAAATGCTGAAATAGATTCATATCAGCGTAACGAGTGTACTTATCTCATGATGATCCTAGTTGGTCTTTGGCATATATCTCGATATAAACTCTTGCAAGATAGGTTAAATTGGAAATAAAGTAAATACAAACTATAAGATCTAGATAACTATGAAAGGGATAGTTGTGAGGTGGCGAGAAGACTTAAAATCATAAGACTAGTGTTCTGTCTTGAGTTTTGTTGTAACCTACATGGCGAAAAACTTTGGACAAAGTAATGCATTGATGGTTGTGCATTGTCTGATCACCTAGTCCTCCAATTAAACTAAAATTGCCAGTAATTTGGTCATGGGAAGTTGAACACTGAATATGAGGTAGGCAATGCTTGGATACCGAAATACGAAGTTGGAAAACTAGCTTCATGGTAGACCCAAGGACTTTCACATAGCTCCTAGGACCTTACAAAAAAGGTTGAGCCGAAATGATAGTAAGCATTGTCACTCAAAGTAGTGGCGAAGGGAGATTGTGAAGATCTGGATACATCCTTCTCACCGCACATGGCTTACATGGATGTTATCGATAGACTAAAAGAAAAAAATTTGATTTAAATAATTTGATTAAATAAATCTATATGAATGCAAATTTAATCTTTTTTCTATATGTGTTCAAAAAAATCCCCATTTTTCTCGTTCTAGTAATTTTGAGCGTTACATTTTGGTATTAGAGCCGAGGCTCGACACATGGACATTAATGGGACACATGTTCTAGTAAAAGTATCCTCTTTTATAAAAACAAAAAAATTGGCTAAGATGGCAACAAGAGCTAATATGGTGAGTGACAGTGGGGTAAATATTGGTGACATGCCGGATAATATAGGCTGCTAAGTTAGAAGAAATCCTCAACCTTTTGAATGACACCCAAAACTGAGTTGTTTCCTTAGAACAACAATGTCAGGGTGATGAAGAGAATGAGGATCATAGGGGTGATAAGCAATATGATGATCAACCTGAGCACCTGAATGAAAGGGCAAATAAGAAAGCAAGGCTTGCTGTTGAGTTAGCGAGGGATATTAAAAGAATAACTCCACCTAAATTTGATGGTACAACTCTTAGAGATGGCGTTGAAAATTGGCTATCTAAATGGAAAAGTATATTTTGAGATTAGGGAATTTTTAGAGGAGATAAAAGAAGTATGGGGAGCCTATCAATTGTCTCGTGAAGCATCTTCTGGTGGGATAACTAGAAAATTGATCTAGGAATTGATTCTTGTATGATCATATGGGAGTAGTTCAAGGCCTATTTCCATAAAATATGGATACTTCAGCTATACTTTGACCAAAGGATGGCTGAATTCCAAAATTTGAATCAACGAAGGTACTCAATTAAAGAATATTGGGAACGTTTCACTTGATTGCTGAAATATGTTCCTATGTATCAAAAGCATGAGAAGTTTAGAGTGAGAAAATTCATAATGGGATTAAATCCTAGCATTGGTGGTGAAGTAGATGTTCATAGACCTAATTCGATGGAAACGATCTTTGAAAAACTATCAAGCAAGAACAAAGTCATGAAGTATTTATGCCTCTAAAGAGAAAAATAGAAGGAAATATAGCAGTTTTCAAACACCAACCGCAAGTAAACCAACATGGAAAAAGGGAAACAAAAAGTTCAAGCCTGTCAATAAAAGAGGAATAGTGGGTAGAATTGTTGTGAATAATATAAATAATGGGAAATAAGGAACAAGTTTCACCAATAAGATTGAGAGAAAAAGACCTCTAGGTGGATGTTTCAAGTGTGGTGGCAATCATTTCACTAACAACCGTCTCGCAAGAGGACAGTGGAATAACCAATGAAGGGATCTCTGTAATAAATAAAGAAGGAAACAACATAAGATTTATGTTGCAGTCCATAATAAGCGACTCCCATTGAAACCTCGGTAAGCTTTTTAGAGAACATGTTTCTATTTGATTTGATTCCAACTCAATAGAATGTTTTGTTTCATATAAAATAGCTGATAAACTCAAAATAAGAGCAGAGTACATGGAACACACTTGGGTACCGCATAAAGATGGAAATAATGTTATACAAAGAGTAAAATAGTGTTTGTTTGAGGCACCACTTGAATTACTCCGAGTTCGTAACAAGATTAAACTTGTATGTCGCACCTCTTGGATCCTATGATGTTGTCATAGGTATAAATTGGTTAAGTCAACATAATGCAACCTTGGATTGCTTAGGAAAATGTGTAACCTACTGTGATGATCAATAGAAAACAACGAGTGTTCAGGGTGTTAAAAGAGAGTTTGTCACTAGGTAGATTTCTGCCATGCAACTGAAAAATGAAAAACTAAAGGGCTGCCATCTATATGCTGTAAAAATAACAAATTCGGGATAGGAAATTGAACTTGAAATTGAAGCATTTCCCATTCTAAGGAAATTTAGAGATGTGTTTCCAAATGAGTTACCCATACTTCCACCTAAGCGTGAATTTGACTTCATAATAGAGGTCAAACCAGCAACGGAACCAATTTCCAAGGCACCATATAGAATGAAAACAACCAAATTAATTGAATCGAAATATCGCTTACATGAGTTGTTGTCCTTGGGTCTGATTAGACCAAGTATATCACCATGGGGTGCATGAGTTATCTTTGTGAAAAGTAAGGATGGGACCCTCGAGACTTTGTATTGCCTACCGAGTGCTTAACAAGGTAACAATAAAGAATCAAGTACCAGCTTCCTCGGATTGATGATCTATTTGATCAAATGGGGGACACAAAAGTGTTTTCCAAGATAGATCTCAGATCCGGTTATCGTCAATTGTGAATCAAGGATGAATATATCCATAAAACCACTTTTAGAACAAGGTATGGGCATTACAAGTGTACAATTTTTCCCTTTGGACTAACAAATGCACCTGCTGCTTTCATGAACTTGATGAAAAACATGTTTAGGGAATACTTAGACCAATTTGTACTTATCTTTCTCAATGATATATTAATATACTCCAAGAATGAGGAAGAACATGATGAACATTTAAGGATTGTGCTGGGAATTCTATGAAAACATAAATTATATGGAAAATTATCTAAGTGTAGTTTCTATCAATATGAAGTATAATAGTTAGGCCACATAATAAATAAAGATGGAACCTCGGTGGACCCTTCAAAGATTAGTGCCATCATGGAATGGCTAACACCAAAGTATGTGCATGAAGTGAGAAGTTTTATGGCTCTAGCAAAGCTATTATCGGAAGTTCATAAAGGACTTTTCTAAGTTAGCGGAGCCTATCACTTCTTTACAAAAGAAGGATAAGAAATTCATTTAGGACATCAAGTGTGAATAAGCCTTTAAGAAGTTAAAAGGTAAACTCACAAGTGCTCTGGTGTTGAAGATTCCAGATCCAAACGGGAATTTCTTAGTGGTAACCGATGCTTCAGGGGAAGGTTTGGGCGGAGTAATACTACAAGATGGACATGTGGTAGCTTCAAAGTAGGAAGTTGAGGGTGCATGAAGTAAATTATGCACCACATGATCTTGAGCTTGCTGCGATTGTTCATACGCTATGTAATGGAGGCACTATTATCTTGGAAAACCTTTTTAACTCAAAACAGATCATCTTGGGCTGAAATATATCTTTACACAACCAAATCTAAATGCAAGGTAGTGAATATGGCTGGAGTTCCTAGCAAATTGTGACTTTGACATAAATTACATTAAAGGAAAAGAGAATAAGGTGGCTGATGCCTTAAGTCGTAGATAGTATATTGTTGCTATAATTACATTAAGAACCCAATTCAAAGATGAAGTCAAAAATGAGTTAACAAATGACCCCTACTACAATCATGTTAAAACAACTTTAGAAAAATATCCGAGGGACAAAAGGTATGATGATTTCAAGCTAGAAAAAGATGGGATTCTGTGTTATAACAACAGAATATATGTACCAGAGGGTAAAGAAATCAAAATTAAAGTCATGAGAGAATTTCATGATGTTCCTTATTCAGACATCTAAGAGTAAAAAAAATGGAGGACATCAAAAATTAATACTTCTAGAAAAAGATGAAAAGTGATGTGATTATTTATGTCTCACAATGCCTGGAATGTCAGCAAGTAAAGGCTGAACATTCACATCCAACAGGATTATTATATCCTCACAATGTGCTAGAATATAAGTGGCAAGTTATAAGTATGGATTTTTTCCAAGGTCTACCTATGTCCCAAAATAAACATGATGCTATACTTGTAGTTGTAGACAAGTTAAATAAAGTGGCACCTTTTATAGCAAGTAATTTAAAGGATAATTCACCCATACTGGCAAAAAGGTTTGTGCAGGAAGTTTTCCGATTACATGGAGTTCCAAAAGTAATAATTTCAGATAGGGACTCAAGGATAACTTCCATATTTTGGCAGACATTATATGCTACCTTAGGGAAAAAATTGAACATAAGTTTTGCCTACCATCCTGAAACTGATGGTCAAACCGAAATAGTAAATCAAGTACTAGAAGATTTACTAAGAATGTATTACATGGATCACCAATACAAATGTGAAGAGTATCTTCCCTTGGTTGAATTTTCCTATAATAATACTTACCATTCTTCCATTCGGATGGCTCCTTTTGACGCCTTATATGGTTGTAGGTGTAGAACACTAATAAGTTGGAATAATCCTCAAGATAGAGTACTAATTGGACTGAAATGCTATTAGAAATGGAAAAAGCAGTTAAATTAATCCAGAAAGATTGAAAGAGGCCATAAATAGACAGAAAAGTTATGCATATTTAAAAAGAATTGATAGAAAATTTAACGTGGGAGAAAAAAATTTCTTAGGGTCAAACCTAAAAAGAGTTTCATTTTGTTTGGCAAATCAACCAAACTATCTCCTAGGTTTGTAGGACCATTTTAAGTCCTAGAGGTCATTTGACCAAGAGCTCTACAAGCTAGCACTAAAGCGCTCCCACTCTATCCAGATCCACAATGTATTTCATGTATCCTTGCTTAAGAAATATGTACCTAATTTAACACATGTACTTAATTAGGATTCATTGTAGGTTTTGGATCCAGCGTAATCGCAGTTGAGCCTATAAGGATACTATAAACCCACAAGATGCACTTGAAAAACCATGAGGTTTCACAATGTAAGGTCCAGTGGGACCAATACCCTGAAGAAAGCGCCACTTGGGAAAATCTGAAAGATATCTAGACTAATTTTCCGCATCTGTTTGACTGATTTTAAAGAATATATTTTTGTTATAGTGCTAAATTCAGTTTTTCTATAAAGAGGTAGATAAGTAAATCCTATAGATAAGCTTACAACTGAATATTGGAACTAAGGTACTTTTTGATGAATAGTTATTATTGAAGATTTTGTAATGAACCTGGAAAATATGTCGTTTAAGCATTAATATGTTATGTCTACAGATTATGTGACTGATTTTCTAGATATATAAGGGATGTTGTGACCTTTATGATTCAGCTGAAATGATATTGATACAAATTTTAAACTGATTTGAAATATATTAATGCCACAAATGAATGATGGGTTTAGTTTTTCTATTTATCATGAAATAATTGAGATGATGATTATTCTAAGGGGTGGAGTATGTAACATCCCAAATTTCTTGTAAGTTAAATTAACTACGGTTAAGTCTAAACAAGATTAGACGAGATCATCATTAGGTATAAAATTCA
Organism: Taxus wallichiana var. yunnanensis; assembly: GCA_018340775.1. NCBI lineage: Eukaryota > Viridiplantae > Streptophyta > Pinopsida > Cupressales > Taxaceae > Taxus > Taxus wallichiana. The sequence continues at coordinate 108,052,376 of CM031236.1, forward strand.
TTTGACTCGTCATCTTCATTCTGCAGGGGCATGGCATTACGGAACAAATAACCCCACAGGGCCGCACCCACCTTGATGATCCTTCCTAAAACATGATTAGGCCTTAATCATAGCTTTACGAGAATATTCGAATTATTATTATTTACGGACTTGGTGATTTTTTTCATTTGTTTGAATATTTTATATGGAACATGGGAATTCGAATAATTATTACGATAACATATTATTGGCAATATGTGGACTTATATTATGATGATTAATTTTACCATTAAAGTTAGGTATCAATTAAAATTAAAATTAAAAAAATGCATTTCTAATTTGTGAAATTATATATTTAAATCCTAAAAGGATTTGGCATGTAAATCAAAAGTTTAAAAGTATAATAATAATAATAATTTAATATTTAACATCCGAGAGTTTTAAAAAGGGACACGCCTTCATCCGACACTAAGTATGTGGCATCATGGCATGCATTCAAGCATGAAGTAACACTTGGAAGCTTGAAAAATTCTCCACTCTAGTATAGTTTCTTCATTATGATTTCTTTTTTTTCTCCTTTATCTACTTTCATTTTTCTCTTCTGGAATACCTACGTGAGTTTTGGAGGAAAGAAGGATTCAACTTGGTGGAGCGGAAAGAGTAAGAGGTTATTGATTCTGGGTTTACTTCTGCATGAATATCTTCTCCTTTCTCTGCAACATTATTTGTAAATAATGATGAAATATACATTCTATTTTAATGGCAATCAAAGAAATTGTGGACAACTTTTGATTTAATTGTTTGGAAATGAAGTATGAAAAGGAAATTCATGGATTCTGTATTCTCCTAAGTTTCTTTTGTGCGGTTTTAGCTAAATATAAAAAAACAGATGGGTGTTCCTAATCAATTTCTATTTTATTTAATTTTCTATTAAAATTTGATTTATTGAAACGCAAATCGATTTCTACCTTTGGGTTTTATCACAGTAAAAAATAAGTTATTTGTATGAACAAAGTGATATTTGGGTAGTGTGAATTTTTTTTTACTAGGTATTTCATCCTTTGCCTGATATATTTAGTTCCGGATTCTATTAATTTCTAAACAAAAACAAATTAATGTTGGAATGAACTGATTTGGATATGTATAAGTTGATTTTCCCGTAGGTATAATTTTATTACCCGATTGAAAAATAAATAAATTAGTATTAACAATCTATGTCGATGACTTAGTTTTCTCAAAGGATTTCTTTACTTGGAAGTGTAAGAAACTTATGGTTGTTATTCTATGTGAATGGACTTCAAAATTATCTTCATGTGGTATGTAGGTCTATTTGTTTTGTTGATGTGTCGGTTACACGAAAGAACATGTTCAAATGATTCAATACAAGTGTTTTTTTACACTCCTTAGTTAGATTGTTCATGTGTGTGTGTGTGTGTGTGTGTGTGTGTGTGTGTGTGTGTGTGTGTGTGTGTGTGTGTGTGTGTATTATGATTGTTTGGAATAAAGTTATTGTGCATTTAATAGAGCTGCTCATTACCTAGAGGGAATATGTTTAATTGGTATTTGGAAATGATGATTTCAAACTATTTTGTTAAGTTGTTTGTTGATTAGAAGGTAAGAAAAATAATAGTTGAATTTGTACCATGTGAAGCATGAATTGCTTGTGGTTGAATCGGAAGTCGATGTTGAATGATTATGGTTTGAATATGTCTTAATTCTTGTGATTAGAGTTAAACATGATTGTTGAAATAGAAGTTGGTTGTTCTATTGGTGTACATTCATAATGTATCTTGATGTAGAACAGGTAATAATACATTCTCCACTTTATTACCATGCATTTGTTGATAAAATAACTTGTATATCGTTTAATATTTTACTAAATAATTGCATCGAAATTGAGTTAATATTCATGTCACCATTTTAAACCGACAACATATCACTACTCTAGTCTTGCAGACAATTTGGTGTCACGCTCGGATATGCGTAAAATCATGTCTTGTGAAGTTTTATCATAGCATGGATCTAAATGAGATACGTAGAATTCAATTTGTAGAGGGATGATATCCTAGAATTTTGATTAAACTTATTGGGATCTTGGACCCATTGTTAATATTCGAATCTCACTATGTGAGAGTTACCATAATAGTTATATAGTTTTCCTTAACGGCATATGTAATTTATGATTTTAATAAAGAGATGTTTACCTTGTATGAAAGAATATCTCCATATGAGAAAATGATCAATATTAAAAGTGAGAAATTTTACTTATCATAAATTGATATATTTATTAATTTGATATTTATCAATATACTGAAGCCAATAATTGGGCAATTATTGTAACAATCAATTGTCTTTAATTTCTAAATTAAATAAGCTATTTCGTGGTGTAGCTAATCGAAGGAATAATTAAATATACATGTTTAATATATATTTAATTCAGCCTTTCGGTAAACTTGGTATTAATATAATAAGATGGTAAATCCTGTTGTATAAAGAATGGAAGAGTATTGTTGTAAAAGGTAATTTAAGGTTAAAGAAACCAAGCATCAGGAAAAGAGAAACTAAATGGGAAGATAAATGGATGAAAAGATCCATTAGGCATATTAAGGGATAAGTACATGTGAAATGATGAAATAGATTCATATCAGTGTAACGAGTGTACTTATCTCATGATGATCCTAGTTGGCCTTTGGCATATATCTCGATATAAACTCTTGCAAGATAGGTTAAATTGGAAATAAAATAAATACAAACTATAATATCTAGATAACTGTGAAAGGGATAGTTGTGAGGTGGCGTAAGACTTAAACTCATTAAGACTAGTGTTCTATCTTGAGTTTTGATGTAACCTGCATGGCAGAAAACTTTGGCCAAAGTAATGCAATGATGGATGTGTATTGTCTCGATCACCTAGTCCTCAAGATAAACTAAAATTTCTAGTAACTTGATGATGGGAAATTGAACACCGAACATGAGGTAGGCAATGGTTAGATACCAAAATATGAAATTGGAAAAATAGCTTCATGGTAGACCCAAGGACTTTCACATAGTTCCCATGACCTTAAAAAAAAATGTTGAGCCGAAATGCTAGTAAGCACCGTCACTCGAAGTAGTGGCGAAGGGAGATCATGGAGATCTGGATACACCCTTATTATCCGCACATGGCTTACACTAATGTTATCAAATAGCTCAAAAGAAAAAAATTGATTAAATAAATATGTATGAATACAAATTTGCGTAATCTATTATTATGTATGTTTAAAAAAAAATCCCCATTTTCTTGTTCTAGTAATTTTGAGCATTACAATGGGGAACATATGTTTTTATCAGGATGCCCTTTGGTTTATGAATGCTAGAGCTACTTTTCAAAGGGCCATGGATGTTGCTTTTTCTCGTTATATCAATGATTTTATTGTTGTTTATTAAGATGATATTACTATTTTTCTAGCAAAATAATTCACCACTTGTAGCATTTGGAAAGAATGTTGATCAAATGTAGAGAATATGGCATTTCACTCCATCCAAAGAAGTGCCATTTTGGAGCGAAAAGAGAAAAACTACTTGGTCACATTGTGTCTAAAGGAGTTATGATTGATCCACAAAGGATAGAAGCTATCAACAAGATCCCGCTTCAAAAACTAAGAAAGAAATCCAATCATTCTTTGGTCAAATCAATTTCATTAGAAGGTTTGTGTCTAATTTTGGTGAGTGGACTCTCCCATTACTTGCATGTTGAAGAAGGACCAGAATATCAAGTGGGAAGAGGCTTCCCTTAAATATTTTGATGGAATCAAAGAAGCATCAAGCATGTTCTGTTCTAGAGCCCCAAATTATAAGAAACCTTTCCAAATCTTTTCTTTTGATTATGAGCACACCATTGTATCTTTTTTTTTTGCAAAAGGATGATGATGGAGCTGAAAAACCTATTGCCTTCTTTAGTAAGGAATTGCAAGAAACCGAGTTGAGATACACAATCATGGAGAAGCAAACCTTTGCATTGGTGAAAGCAACTAAGATTTTCAGGCCTTATATTTTGAGTTCCAAAGTTGTTGCTTATGTTCCTCACAAAATGGTAAAATATGTCTTATCAAAGATGGATATTTCAAGAAAAAGATGTGGGTGGGTTAACAAATTGTAGGAGTATGATATGGACATTCAAACCACAAAGATAGTAAGAGGTTTAGGTCTTGCGAAGCTCATGGCTGAAAGAAATTTGTAGAATTTTGAAGTAAATGAAGTAGAAGAAGAGAGGGTAAATGTTCTTGAAAGATTGTTGAAATTTGAGTGGTACAATGATGTAATCTATTATCTCGAGACACATATGCTGCCCCTGACATTTGAATAAAAATCGTAATGCAGAGATCTCAAGTGGCTTCTCAAAATATATCATTACAAACTTTTGGTTGGCTTGGAAGAACCTTGAGGGAATCCTCTTGAGATGTGTGACTGAAGATGAAGCTGCCAAAATAATTGTTGTTTTCCATGGGGGAGTTTGTGGAGGACATTTTGCTGGGAGGGTTATTGTACACAAGATTTTGAGGGCTGGTTATTGGTGGCCAACTCTTTTTAAATATGCAACTCATTTGGTTAGAAGATGTGAGAGTTGTCAGCATTTCTCCGGAAGAATGAAAGCTTTAGGATCCCTTCCTTTGCAGCCTGTATCAATTGAAGCTCCTTTCAAACAATGGGGGCTGGACTTCATTGGTGAAATCTCTTATTCATCAAGTGCTGGACACAAATGGATTTTGGTAGCTACTGATTTCTTCACAAAATGGGTGGAAGCAATCCCCACTAGGAAGGCAACGCACCAAGTTGTAATGGACTTCATATTGAATCATATCATCTCGTAGATTTGGAGTGCCAGTCAATATTGTTGCTGATAATGCCATGAGTTTTAGAGTTGGACCTTTAGTGGCAATGCGCAAAGAATATGGAATAAAGTTGAAATATGCTTCTAACTACAATCCGTATGAAATGGACAAATGAGTCCAACCATAAAAACTTGTTGAAGATTATTAAAAGTACTTTGGAAATAAACAAGAAGAAGTGGGGTGAACAAGTAAAGTTTGTTGTTTGGGCTAATAGGATCATTGCCAAAATAGCTACTGGTAAAAGCCCATTTGAATTGGTATATGGAACACAAGCTATGCTACCCTTGCATTTTTAGTTGTCTTCATTTCAGTTTGTTTAACAAGTTGAAGATCAAGAAATCAGTTCATATGAAGCAAGGATTAACCAGATTGTTGAGCTTGATGAAGCAAGAAGAGCATCCCATCAGAGGCATGTCAAATTCAGAGAGAGAATGAAGAATTTGTTTGGTAAGAAGGTAACCTAAGAGCTTTCAGTATTGGAGATCTTGTGTTGTTGTGGGATAGTAGGCATGAAGATAAGGGAAAGCATGGTAAATTTGATGTTTTGTGGATGGGCCCATATTCCTTTGACATAAGAATTGGTGAGAATTATTTTTCCTCAAGGACTTAGATGGGGAATTTCTTGAGTTGCTTGTTAATGGTAGACATTTGAAGCATTTCTTGGATTTATCCCCAAAACTAAAGTTTTCATATCACTTGTACAGTGTACAATTTTTGTTTCTACTCTATTTTTTGTTGTTTTGGTCAGTTTTTGGTTTGCCTTTGTGTGTGGTATCCCTTTTTGTTGGTTTATCAGCTATTTTTTTGGGTTTTTTGGCTTGTGACTCCATTTTCCCAATGGATATTTTGGTACTTGGTATACTTTTGTTCTTATGGCACTCACAGGGAGTGCCCATCCCCAAGTCGGAGCCTGTGTTGGTGTTCAAAATTGTCTCGCCCCATTTGTGCCCTTGGAAATTTATTGATTTATGGCCTCTGTCATTTTATCCTTCCTCATGTGGTGTTTGGCTAGTCTTTATTGTCATTTTTAGTCTGCCCCTGGGTCAAAGATCATATATGGGTCCATATTGGTATCCTAGTTTCTTTGTTCCTATGGAAAGCTCTGTATTTTGAGTCTCTCATGCTCTACTCCTTCAAAAATCCTGTTTTCTTATCTCCTCCATATTGCCACAGTCATAATTTTTTGTTCTTGTCGTTTCTACCTTGAATACTTGAAGAAGAATGAGTTGATATGTCCTTGAGGAACATATTTGAGCCTTGTAACTATCTAAACTCTCTGTCATTGAAGAAAATTTCATTTTTAGGCTCAAATGCTCAGGTGTTTCTATATTTTACGATTTGATGTGCATTTTTTCCAAGTCAAACTTACATCTTTGCATCTACAGGGGACGTGGCACCTTTTGGTTGGATGTGGCTCAGCTAAACACTTCAAAAATTCCATGAAAAGCCTCATTTTTAAAAAATATGTTCACGTGGAGGAACGACGCTCATTCAAAGATCTACTTTTGGCTTTGCCTTGTAGTAATGCCAAGAGGACACATGGAGGCTTCTTCTTGGCCCGTGACTTAGAAAATTTTATGTAAATAGATACAGTTTGGTGAAATAGGACATGTGGCAAGAAGATCGTGCTCATTCAAGGTCTCTACTTTGGGTGCCATCTTAAAGTTGCACCATGGAGACATGTGGAGGAACCACGCATGTTCGTGGACCAGCCCTTGCATTTCATTCTAAAGAAGCGCCAGGCTAACACGTGGAGGCCTCAGATCACTTTGCATTTTACTTAGACTTTTCAATAGCCAAAAGGTGATTACCTCGAAGCATGACACGTGGTTCCTTCCACTAAACTTTAAGCATTTAGACAAACCTCGCCAGAGAAGGACACATGGTGAGCCCGCACTCGTTCAAAGTATCAAAATTTTGGGACCATCTCAAGGAGCGTTTTGGTGACATGTGGAAGTTTGAAAAGTCAAAGAGGAGTGGAGGCAGACCATCGGGGCGACTTGCAAATTTTACATCTTGTATTTAAATGAATGAAAGTATAAAAATCTCGAGGGCCCGATGGAAATAGTCAATGTTTTACCTCGGTCAACGGCGGAGGTAAGCTGGGTGGAGGAAATGTTAAAAGTTTTCCTTCACGAAATATGATTAAAATATGAAATGAGAGCGCTTCCCCTCAGCCAATCATATGAGGACATGTGTCTTGTGGGAGGGTGGAGCCATAGAGGAAAATTAAAAAATTTTCCTTTGTCTAGAAAGATGCAAAATGTGTAAAATTGAGCCACGACTTCGTATTCACCATATTATGCCACATGTCGTCAGACCAAATTGCAAAGGCAGAGTGGCGGAGGAAATCAAGAAATTTTGCAAAATTTTCCAAAAGTAGTAAAAAGATAAAAAGATGCCCCGAGGCCCGTTTTTACCCGGATCTGCCATGTGGAAGGCTCAAATTTGAAGTTGAGGAACAAATCGACGCGGTAGTTGTGCATTTCACCAATTTGGCCGCCATTTGAGCTCCAGGGGTTTGGAGATGCATTTTTTGCATCAATCTGCATCAAATTTTTACCAATTCGTGTCATCTTGGCCTACAAAGTGTTCGATTAATCAATTCCGGGGTTCAATTTGTGAATCCAAGGAATTTTTCAAATAATTTTCTACTCTAGTTTGAAAAAATGTTAATTACCGTATCCAAAGTTACAGAGTGAAAATTGGAAAGGAAAAAGTTGAAATGATGAAATGAAAGGGGTCTACATGCGTGGGAAATGAAAAATGTGCTTCCACTTTGAAGAATGATGAAATTTTTGTGATGATTCACCTTTTGAAAGAACAACTGACAACTTTTTGCGAGTTTGTTAAATGTCATTTTCAAAATATTACAAAGCAAAGGTGCTTAAATATTCCACTTTTGGAGGGAAGATTTGAGGGGCAAAGTGAGTGAGTGAGTAAAAGTTATATATTGCATGAATTTGTCATGCAAATGGCGGGGTTCATTTTCATGAGAAAATTTTGAGAATAGCTCATCCTCTGAGAAAACTTTCTAAGAAACTAGGTTAACTTCCTCTGTGTTAGATTTTCATTCATGTTGAGTTGGTTACAAGTGTATAGCCATCAACGAGCTATGAGATTGTTTAAAATAACTCTCCCCTGCTAATGAATCTGATGAATTTTGAGTTAATTTGTATAAAATCTTTGGCAAATTTTGTGTTTATTTCACTTTCAGAATGTCTACAAGTAGTTTTCCTTGTTCTTATTGTAATATTGTATCAAAATCTCTTTGAATCACATAGATCTCAATCCTTGTGATAGTTTAGTGGCATCTGCAATTTCATTTTTTAGAAGAGCTTTCATCTGGGAATGAAATAGATGATTTAAAATCACTTTTCTTTCATCTCGTTGACATAGATTTCTTGTAAGCCTCTCGGGTGTACCTCGGTGCGTGACGATCTTAGATTTTGATGTTTTGTTGGGTCTTCTAACTCGAGCCTTCATGCTATAATCTCAAATATTGTGTGAAAAAGTGCATGTCTAGGCCTCCATTGATGCACACCTTCTAGTTGAAGGAATGTTTTAACTATTTTGAAGCTTTCAGTTATTGAGTTATCCATTTGTTGTGAAGTTTTTCAAGGATCTAGAAAATTCCAATCTATATTCTTGATCTCCCACCAAAATTCATTTCAAATTAACTCATCCTACCTATAATACCCCTATATTGTATTGTGTGTCAACAAAAGAATACAATCCATTTACAAAAATGGACAAAACAATCAGGATCATACTATGTCTTTAGTAGCCTTAGCCTTTGTCTTGAAAGCATTTCCATCATTTAGTAGTGACATCTTTGATGAATTTGAATAATGGGAAATTGATCATGTTTTCTCAAGGCCGATCTCCATACAATCTACACAATACAAGGATATTTTCACCTCCTTCACAAAACAAAGGGTACAATATAGGTTCTCTTACCTTGTTTGATAGGCACAACCTAAAATAGTGAGGATTAGATCAAATCCTTCCAAGGTGTTACTCACTTCTTCAAAGCCTAAGTGCTAACAAGTTAGATAAATTGCTTCCCCAACTAAAAATGACATATAAACCATTTATCTTCCTTCAAGTGTCTTTTAAAACCATTATGCATCCCAAGTTGTGAAGGAGATTAAATATGGGTACCAATAGATCATAAGGTGAGCCAACTTGAGTATGAGCTATGAAATATACAATCTGAATGGCCTCTAAAGAAGACATAGAACAAATCAATTAGTGGTTGGATGATATCATTCAACATGTAAAGGGTAAACGGTGGTGCAAATCTTCCCATATCAACCAAGGAGAATCTTCAGTTCAAAATCATGGACAAAATAACCATGTTGGATCACTTTTCCACCTAATCGTAATCCAACTTATTCACAACCATGGAACATGATGCTGAAAGTGGATATGCATAAATTTTATGGTAAGGATCCCATGAATTGGATAAATCAAATGGAGAAATTGTGTGAGTTACATCAAACACCATCATGAAAAAAGGTAACATTGGCATCCCTATATCTTGAACTAGACCAATTTGTTTGGTATTGATGGTTATGTGCTCAGAGGCAGAAGAATGGTCTCGATGTCACTTGGATAGTTCTTACCAAGGAGTTGCAATTGCACTATAGTTCCAATATTTCAGAGAACTAATTTAGTCAATTAGAAAAGTTACGGCAAACAAGATCGCTTAAAGATTATGTGCATCAATTCCAAACCTATCCTCAAGGGTGGAAAATATTCTAGAAGAGAATTTGAATGACCTATTTCTTGGGGGTCTTAAGTACCACATTGAGCATGAGGTACATATGTTTAATCCACTCAAGCTTTCTGATTCTATCATCATGGCACATCGAGAAGAGGACAAATTTATTTGTAGTAGGAGGCCTCGTTTCATTAACACCAGAGACCGTAGTATCTCTTCCCCTTCATTTGCTAGGCCAATTAGACTAACTTCTCAACAAATGGAAGAAAAGAGAGCAAAAGGATTATGTTTTAAATGTGATAGCAAATATGGACCGGGACACAAATGTGCTGAGAATAAGTTGTTCTATATTGACGGAGGTAATGAGCATGATGAGGAAGCTGAAATTATAGGAGAGGTTGAGGAATAGGTAGATGATGAAGTAGAGGATCACCAACCTACAATTTCTTGCTATGCATTGTTAGGTATTAGTACTCCTCAAACACTCAAGGTTATTGGCTATCTCAAAAAACATAAGGTGATGGTGTTGATTGACTCGGGGAGTACTCATAACTTCATAAATAGTAAGTTAGTTGCCCACCTCAATTTTTTTATTTACCTAGCTCCAGAAATGCATGTTATGATTGCAGATGGTGGAACAAATCAAGTGTACAAGAAAGTGCCATAGTATCAAGATTTAAATGGGAGACTACATGTTAGACTCACCTATGTTTTCTATTTCTATGGGAGGGGTAGATATTGTTTTGGGTGTCCAATGGCTCACAACCTTAGGTACTATAGAGATGAATTTCCAAGAATTTTTCATGTGATTTCATTTAGATGGAAGGATAATACAATTGAATGGGATGGTAGCTAAGTCTCCACATATTATTAGCTCTCATCATATGTAGAAGGTTTTTAGAAAAGGAGTAGATGGATTTATAGCAAACTTATTTTCCATAGAAGTACAAAATATAGAGTCTTCAATGCCACCCAAACTTCAGAAGATTGTTGATGCTCACTCATATGTTTTTTATGCAATTCCAAAGGGAATAGAAAAGTTAGGGATCACGATCTTGCCATTCAGCTTAATTCCATGGAGCCAAATACCTAACATCAAACCATACATATACCCATGTTCCCAAAAAGTCGATTGAGAAAATGGTTGAGGAAATGTTGAAGGCATGTATCATTAGGCATAGCCAAAACACATATTCTTCACTAGTAGTCATGCTACGTAAGAAGGATGAAATATGGAGGATGTGTCCAGACATTATCGAGAACTCAACAAGTACACCATAAAGATAAGTTTCCTATTCTAGTAATTGATGATTTACTTGATGAATTGCATGGTGCTATTTATTTCACAAAATTAGATCTTTGTTCGGGGTACCATCAAATTAGAATAAAAGATGAAGATGTTCATAAAACGAATTTTAGGACTCATGAGGGCCATTAATATTTTTTGGTAATGCCTTTTGGTCTTACAAATATGCCCTCAACCTTTCAAAGCTTGATGATCACCGTTTTTAGGCCATTTTAAAGCAAATTTGGATTAGTTTTATTTGATGACATATTGATTTACATTAAGACATGGGAAGAACCCTTACACCATGTAAATAAAGTGTTGGAAGTTTTGGAGAAACATACTCTCTATGTAAATCCATCCAAATGTTATTTTGGTGTACAAGAGGTAGAGTAATTGGGTCAAATTGTATCCCATGAAGGTGTCAAAGTTGATCCTCAGAAGATCAAAGCTATGGTGGAATGGCCAAGGCCCAAAAATCTCAAAAATATTCATGGGTTCCTAGGACTAACATGGTACTACAGATAATTTATGTGGGGATATGGTAGAAGAACAACCCCACTCACTGCATTGCTAAAGAAGGATTCCTTCCATTAGATAGATGTAGCCACTAAATCCTTTGAGTAGCTAAAGGAAGCCATGTGTAGCACCCCGGTTTTGGCTACTCCTAACTTCTCAAAAACCTTCATTGTTGAATGTGACACTTAAGGATCAAGATTGGGAGCAGTTCTAATGTAGGAAGGAAGACCAATTCAAAGGAAAAGATATACTCAAACATGTCTATGAGAAAGAAATTATGGCTATTCTTCATATGATCAAGCAATGGAGGCCCTATCTTATGGGTAGACACTTTAAGGTAAAAACTGATCATGATAGTCTCAAATAATTTTTGGAGCAAAGTTATCATATGAGGAGCAACAAAACCGTGGTAACAAAATGTTGGGTTATGATTTTGAAATCATATACAAAAAGGTAAAGAAAATGTAGTAGCTGATGTGTTGTCAGAAGGGATACATCCGCAGATACCTTACTATGTGGAATGTCCATGTTGATGACCGATTGGGGGATGAAGCAAGATTGGAATGGGATCAAGAAAAGGATACACAATCTCTAATACAAAATATCAAGAAAGGATCTATTACATCTAACAAATTTGAATGGAAATGTAATGCCCTATGGTACAAGGACATGTTATACTTGAGTAAAGATTCTGAGTTGAAGCATAAGATTCTTGCAGAGCTACATGCCTCACATGTTGGAGGACACTTTGGGTTTTTGAAGACATATCATAGAATAAAAAGAGAATTATTTTGGGAAGGACTCAAGGGGGATGTACAAAAGTTTTTATCAAAGTGTTTAGTGTGCCAATAGAACAAAGGGGAAACAATTAAGACAACAGGTTTGTTGCAACCCTTACCAATTCCTAGCTAGAGATGGGAGGAGGTCTCCATGGATTTCATCACCGGATTGCCTTGTTCGTAGGATAAGAATGTTATTTTTGTGATTATGGATAGTCTCACAAAATATGCCCATTTTTTGCCCTATCACATCCATTAGTAGCCGATAATCACGGCTATTTTTTTTTGGAGACAATTCAAAGGCTACATGGAACCCCAAAGATAATTGTAAGTGATCATGATCCTATTTTCACAAGTATGTTTTGGATGGAATTATTTTCATGTTTGGGTACTCAGCTAGCTCACAGTTCATCTCATCATCCTCAAACCGATGTGCAAATAGAAGTGGTCAACAAATGCTTAGAGGGGTGTCTATGTTTTTTTGTATCGTATAAACAGAAAGGTGGATTAAATGTCTACCACTTGTAGAATGGTGGTATAACACATCTTTTCATACCTCTTCTCAAATGACCCCATTTTTAGCATTATATGGTTACCATCCACCTTCTATCACTTCCTCCTTGAGGGTGCACACTAAGGTCTTAGATGTTGAGGAACACATTCAACACCAACAATAAGTTTTGGCTATTTTGAAGGAGAATTTAGCATTAGCACAAAACATGATGAAACAATAAGTAAATCAACACCGTAGTGAAAGATGTTATGTTTGTGGAGCTTGTTTTCATGTTAGAGTGTGGTACACCTTCTATGTGTTACACTCGGGAAAACAAACTTTTCATGGGTGGTTTACTAACCCATGGATAATGGGTAACCGTTATGGGTTTGTTTTTGGGCCCATGGTTTTTCCTCCATTGTTTTGATACCCATGGTTTTTATCCATTATTTTGATACCCACGGTCTTTGTATCAAACTTCTTAAGCAATTGTCTATTTTTATGGTCTTATGCATATGATAGATAGACAAGCAAATGTATTGCAAATGTTCTTTGAATTCGACATTAAATTTTGTAGAGTTTTTTTAGCATAGCTCCAAACGGATCTGGGTATTGTATTGAGAGAGTGGAGGCTTGTAATAAAATATGAGTAAGTGATTCTTGGTGGACATAGCCCAAATTGGGTGAACCACGTTAAATCTTGTCTCTCTGTGTTGTGTTATTTATTCGCATTTTTATTTGAGATCCGTAATATTTTCTCGCATATTAGTTTCTACATGTATGCGATTATCAGTAAGGGATTATTCTACATATTTTATCTCTTATTTCCTAACAAAAGATATTTTCAAATTGGTGACTAGGTTTTTTACGTCTCCACCTTAGAAAAAGATGTCCCTAAAGCAACAGTAAAAGGAAAACAAACTTGTCTGCTAAATATTATGGCCCTTATCGTGTTCCTACGAAAAATTGGCATTGTTGCTTATAAACTAGAGTTGCCTCCATCTTCACACATACACCTAGTATTCCATGTTTCATGCCCAAAGAAGGTCATTGGATAGAAATTAGAATCCCAGAGATAGAGTTACCATAACTTTACAAGGAGGAAGAATCATTTTGGAGTAAGAGAATATTATGCAAACACGTACTAAGAGTCCGAGAACTAGAGACATTAAGGAATATCTGATCAAGTGGAAGAATCTAAGCATAGAAGATGTAACTGGGAGGATGAACATTATCTACGTAAACATCCAAGATTATTCAACGTTGAGGACAATGTTGGTTTTAAGGGGAAGGTCATGCTATGCTCTTAACCTATTGCTTGTATTAGGATATGGGTATCCGACTTGTGGCTTACCATATCATTTTATTATATCATTTATACTTTCTCATGCTTAATAGGTCGGCCTTGTGATGGCCATAGCATATGAATAGTATATATAGGGGATTGTAGGTAGTAGTTCATTATCATTTGAGCATTTGAGTCTTATTATATGGTTTAGAGGTTGCCCCCTCGAAGTGGTGAAGATATTCTAATTGCACATTGAGATCATTATTATGAAATATTGTGTTATTTGGTGTTCTATTGTTTCTCTTAATCTAAATTATACAAGTAATTTCATTACAGTTCCACATTTACATACGTGTCCCACAGGAACTTGCAAAATATGATGTCTAATGAAAAATATTTATTATGCTTTAAAGGATAAGTAAAGCTCTCATTAATTTGGTGCAGGGAGAATGGTGAAAAGGACAAAATTTCTTTACCTTTTACTAGGCTCAACATCCACCTATTCCAAATATCACATTTTGCACAGGAAGGGGGGGTTGCTGGACGTGGTTGAATATCATTTCCTTGTTCCTGCCAAAAATCATTTTCTTGGAAGTTTCTGAGCCTTTTTAGCAAATCCCATTTTGTATACAAATCCTGCCATAGTTACAAGAATCCATCAAACATATTTTCAGGACTTAGTCAAACATTTCACATGTCAAATGCTTACTTTTAATTTACATACACATCTACTGGAACATTTCCAATTGTAACGCTTTGACAACAATCATATTTCCATTATGCTTTGATGGACACCCTTTCCTTTTTCATGCTTCCACACTTGTCACACTCCACCACCATGTCTTACAATAAACACCCTTCCACTCGCCATAAGTCCCGACACTCACTTCCTCATGCCATTGAATGCATTCATTCCCCTCACATTTTTTATAATTTAATTTAATTAAATAATTTTTTTCTTTTATACGGGGCACCACAAAGTGATGTTCACAAAATTTGGAGACAAAAAGGAGAAGCCTAGATATCAAGAACTCTAACCAACTTCCAACTTGAGAACCAACTTTAATTGTCTTTCAAAGAACCAACAAAAGGAGAAAATATTGTTTTTCCACCCAACCTTTAGGTATCATTACATGCATTTCAAGCTTAGAAGACATGCTAGCCTCCCTAAGCCCATGGGAGAGAAATCTAGCTTCCAAAATTGTGCATAAGATATAGGGAGATATATCAACATTAAATTTTCACATGCAAGACAATCCAAAAACTAAGAAAAAAACAAATTTTTCAAACAAGGAAAGGAGGAAAAACAAAATTCATCCTCTGAAATGGGGAAGATATGATGAGATATCCAAGGTGCCAAAAGTGTGGTCCAACCATAGGATGAATACAAACAAGAAACTTCACAACCTCCTAATTCTTCCAAATCATCAAACCCTCCATATTACTCCACCCATTCACCAAAATCTTTCTTGGGAGGATTTTCAAAATCATTGCCCATCAAGCCATGAGAGGGAAAACCCTCTCTCTTCCCCCCATAACTCCAAAATCCATCAAACCATATGGTGGATGGAGAAAATAAACAGATAACCACACTCAAGAAACAAACACACATGAAACAAAACACAAATTTATAACATAAGCAAAGCTAATATCTAACATAAATAGAACATAAAATGAGCTCAAAGAGCCTACCTCCAAAATCTCTCCAACACTCTAAGATTTTTGACTTCCTTATCCAAGCAAGATCTAGCTCCCCAAAACGTTCTCTATCTCCCCATGAGTGAGAATTTGAAGTGAGGACAAGAAATTTCATCACCAATGAGGGGGTGACATGTGTCACCCTCTATTCGCTCCAAGTCAAAGATTCAAAAATAAAAAGATAAAAAGATAAATTCACTTTTAACACTCCATTCCCAAAAGGCCCAAAATGAAAATAAAACAAGATTGTGTAACTTTCTACAAAACACACAGACAAATCCATCTTTCATGGATGGTGACAAAAGAGAGGTAAAATGGGAGGGAAACTCCTTTATGCCTTGAAATTAAGCCCTCTACCTATTTGGGTAGGGTCCAAGGGCTTATTTTCATGCTAAGTGAACTCCCAAACTAAAAAGGGGTCACTTAAAATACCATAAATAACCCAATTTTTGGTTTGACACATTTGGGCACAAGTGTAGAGGATGAGCGAACCCACTCAAGGGTTCATATGTGACCGAAATCCTCTCTAATAAATACACAATTACCCAAACACAAAACTTAAAGCAAGTGGAAACCATTAAGTCCCCTAACCAAGTTTACATAACAAAAAAAAATATCCTAAACAAGATTAATTTTACATGACATACTACATTACAAATAACGGTCACTCATTGTGCCAAAAATAATGAAATCTAATACTAAGGCCTTATACAACTAACATGGTTAAGGCTTGGCCCCGTGGGCCACTTACGCACAATTTGTGTAGCCACCTTGAAACCCACATTCTCTTATTACTCCGTCACCTACACACTCAATGCACACATTAAACACACTGTTTGATATAATGTGAATCAATGACTCAATAAATGGTCAATGAAATCTATGCTATCATATCATCATCATGGAATCGTAAATGCGAAAACATGCATAATTACACACAATTTACCATGAGTTAGCCATAGAGATAAATATAAATGACATACATCCATATAATCCAAACATGTGACTAAACTAAGTATCTAACATATATCACTTAGGTCCAAACAACATCACAATAAGTTAGTATCCACAACATCTAATGAAAGGTGTCAACATACTAATCAAGTCAAATTGGCGCTACACGCCTATATCACCATACATGTCCAAGAAGGTCAAATATCATAACATAATGTCCAAAATATATCAAATCCCTATCAAATCATGTCTATGAATAAAGAAGTCAATAGATAACTGAGGCTATAAAAATGTGGGCAATATAATCGTATTTGGTGTTTAGAGCGATGAGTTGCAGTCGAAGGTGAATAAGTTAACTTCAACTAAGACAAAAATTCATTTTGATTTCTATTATTTAAATTATTGCAAGATTCAAAGAGTTTGAAGGAGAAAATAGATGATGAATATCGCGTTCAAATGTAAGTCAACATATTTCATGGCTAATATATTGCTTTAAATAAGAATTACCATACAAATGGAATAATCTATTTGTAATAGTTGGCATTTTAAAACCTTTTAATACTTTTTTTTTTAATAGGATTTGCATGTTTTCCAAAACAAGATTCTTGATAATCTTCCTGTGGTAGTACCCACGCAAAGGATGGATGGAACCCTAGCTTATTCCTCTGAACACATTTTCCGTGTTGGGTTCAAAGCTACCTATGTAGGAATTAATGCTTGATATGATATTTATATAGAACTAATCATCTGATTGAAGTGCAACTTTTGAGAACTGGTTCTTATCCTAATTGATGGTTTGTGCAGAGTATAAAAGAGAAATACTTTATACACTAACAAAAAAGACCTTCAAACTACTACAAAAGGGCCATAATTGTCGCCGATTGTCATGTGTACCATGTTTTCTTGCAACTACTTGAATTTTAAATTGAAAACGGAACCTGCAAATTCTTACAAATTGTTATCGATAAGACACAAAAGGATTTTTCAACAAAAATGAACTAAACAACCGATGCAACCACTATCTAAAACACGTTGCAACACTAACACAATTTCCCCAAATAATTATAAACCACATCAACTACAAAAGTAATTAACTATCTAAAGAGGTATCAAATGTATTCAAGTTTAGTGCCAAAAACATTAGCCAAAAAAAGCTACCACTCATTATATAAAATCTGCAAATGTACAGAAATCTTCATGTATTCATGTTTAGTTCAAATAAAATAGTCTCGCAAAATGCTACCACTATGATATAAGATTTACAAATGTATATATATGAATTTGTAAAAAATTGAAGTGTAGACATAGAACCTTTAAATCTAACGCTAAATCTATATTCCCACACTTACAAAATCAATCACATCCCTTATCAACATCAACTAGAAAACTACTATCTCTCTAAATCAAATAACATATACCGTTCAGTGGATCACATTACTTCTACACATGAGATTGCCAGCTTTAAAACAAAGTGTAATTGAAAATTGAGAATAATTAAGGGAGAGGAGCCAATAATGGAGCATGGACCAATAATGGTGAGGGTATTTGTGAAGTGAGTGACTAGTACATGTACATTTGTCATTCAACATTTGAAAAAAAAAGTAGCTAATAAAATGTGTCACATCAAATCACATCAAAAAATCACCCAATCACATGATGCCACATAAGTGAAAAAAAATGCATGGCATAATGTCCCACTAATGGTCCACCTTTTTTTCCTTTGTATGAAAAACTACTTGATTTAAATCCGTTTAAAAACCACTTTCCATAAAATAAAAATGTTAAAAAAAAAAATTTAGATTAAAAAAAAAAAAAAATCTTTTAAAGGGTTTTTTTTTTTTCAAAATTTGATGTAGTTAAATGTGTGTTGTACACCCCTAAAGTTGGGTGCACTACTAATGGCTCCTCTCCCTTAGTCTCGACTAATTCAAAACATCACGCCTCAACCGCAACAAGCCGTTCAAACGCACAAGTCACCGCTGCTTGAGTGGTATTCAACTCCAAAGAACACGCTGAAAAATGATTCGCTATTTCACATTTGCAATCGTATCTTTTGGAGTATACGACTTACGAGAACCGTCTAACACACCAAAACTAAGGCTCTTGACTAAGCAGCGTAAATAACGAGTTCAGATTAGAACAATTATTGAAACACGACATTTTTCGGTCATTATTTTAGACTTCCAATGTAACGATCATCTTTTTAGCCTCACAAATTTCTCGTTGGACCGAGCTCCGCAATTATAGGTCGGAAAAACACATGAAACCTTTTATCATCACAAATACAAAGCATTTCGTCATTTCTATGAAACCAATTACTTTTACTTTGACAACTTATACTCGCTTCTCCAATAAGTCTTTGTGGAAAAACAAAAGCATTTGTAGACCCACACACTCAACATTTCTATGTAATTAGCCAACTTTTGCGGATTGACTTTACGCTTTCCATAGTAAGTTTTCTTGCTCAGTCTCGTGCAAGCGTGTCTAAAAATACGACTCATAACGCTTCCCTTATTGTTCACAATCACCCTTGCAATTCCTACCCTTTTTGTTACCGATTTTTCTTTGGGCAGAGAGATTGCATAAACAAATGGCTTCGGAGATGACAGTTGCATTTACTATTCTCTTTGCGCTTTTGTGCATGCAAAGTGTTCTCGTAATCGGTATGACTCTGCTCCTTTCTTGATGGAAGACGCGAATGAAATTACCGTATGATTCGCTTCGGCTGTAATCACTATTTTAAACCTTTTTTTTAGTAATATTCAATTCGTAAAAAAGAAGCAGTGATGAGAGAGATGAATTTCAAGATTCTTTGTTGATCCGTTATTTGCTAGATCTAAAATCCATAGATGTATGCATCTGATTTAATTTATTTTTTTCTTATATGGCGATTTGTATTGGAAACTTATATAGCCACGAAAAGATTAAGCACAGCAAAATATAAAGCGAGTAAACAAAATTAAATAGCCAAAAAAGACACAAACCATAAACACAGATTTACGTGGTAAAACCCTCAAGAGGGAAACATCCACGGAGCAACGGTATCGATTATCTTATTGTTCAAATCTGAAATTACAATCAAGCACAACTCTCTTCCTCTTACAACTCTATTTTTCTTGTGTGTTTAGCCTCAATGGGCATACATGGATTTATAGCATTCTCACAAAACTGAATTCATTAATGCGTTCCTATCCATATTCTAACTAAAGCTATCTTGTTACAACAACAAGCTGAATAATAGGATCTTGATCCACCAGAAGAGGAATGGTTGTCATCTAATCTCAACAATCTCCACCTTGACAACAATTAACCTGATACCTTGCTCATTGCTCATCACCTTTTTTGCA
This sequence comes from Taxus wallichiana var. yunnanensis, assembly GCA_018340775.1. Lineage (NCBI taxonomy): Eukaryota > Viridiplantae > Streptophyta > Pinopsida > Cupressales > Taxaceae > Taxus > Taxus wallichiana. The sequence continues at coordinate 108,072,315 of CM031236.1, forward strand.
AGCCAAGAGAAGCCAAGCACCACCGCAGCTTCTCTAATATAACCGGTTTCATGAACATGTCTGCACAATTCTTTTGAGTGTGGACCTTATCAAGAATCACCTGTCCTTCATCAACAACATGTCTTACATAATGGTATTTAACTGGAATATGTTTCGACTTACTATGGTAAGCTGGATTCTTAGCCAAATAAATTGCACTTTGACTATCACAGAAAATTTTTACACTTTTCTGAAACTGTCCTAACTCACCCAATAAACCTTTTAACCATACTCCCTCTTTGCAAGCATGTGAAGCAGATACATACTCTGCCTCCGTAGTGGATAAAGCAACAATGCTTTGAAGCTTTGACATCCAACTAATAGGACCACCTGCAAGAGTAAAGACATAACCTGAAGTAGATCTTCTTTTGTCCAAATCACCTGCAAAATCAGAATCAACATAACCGCAAACCTTATCACTGCAACCATCAAAAGTGATACAATAACTGCTTGTGCCTCTAAGATACCGAAGCACCCATTTCACACTGCCCAATGTTCTTTACCTGGGTTTGCCATGTATCTACTGACAACACCAACTGCATGTGAAATATCTGGTCTAGTACTAACCATCGCATACATCAAACTTCCTACTGCATTAGCATACGGTACACGAGACATATACTCCTTTTCTTCATCATTACTAGGACACAAACCTGAAGAAAGTTTAAAATGCGAAGCTAAAGGGATATTCACTGGTTTCACTTTATCCATATCGAATCTTTGAAGTATTTTCTCCACATACTTCTCTTGTGATAACCACAGCTTGCCTTTCGTCTTGTCTCTGTGTATCTCCATGCCCAAGATCTGTCTTGCTGCTCCTAGATCCTTCATATCGAATGTCCTAGCCAACTGAGCCTTTAACCTGCTGATATCAACCATGCTCTTGCTTGCAACAAGCATATCATCAACATACAATACCAATATAATGAACATGCCATTATCTAACCTTTTAAAGTAAACACAATGATCATATTCACTCCTGGTAAAATTATGGCTCACCATGAAGGAATCAAACTTCTTGTACCATTGTCTTGAAGACTGCTTCAAGCCATACAATGATTTCTTGAGTTTGCAAACAAACCTCTTGTTGCGATTTTGAACGAACCCTTCCGGTTGTTCCATGTAAATTTCCTCATCTAAATCTCCATGTAGAAATGCAGTTTTAACATCTAGCTGCTCTAATTCAAGATTATGCAATGCAACTAGTGCTAACACCATACGAATAGAAATTTTTTTACAACTAGCGAAAAAATCTCATGAAAGTCAATACCTGCTTCCTGAGAAAACCCTTTTGCGACCAGCCTCGCCTTGTACTTTGAAATAACATCATCAGCACCTTTCTTCAACTTGTATACCCATTTACAACCAACCGTTTTCCTGTTCTTAGGAAGTTCCACTAGATCCCATGTTTTGTTTTTAATCAAAGCATCAATTTCCTCTTTCATGGCATGTTTCCATTTGTCACTATCTGAAACCTCTATTGCTTCTTCGTAACAACTTGGTTCTCCTTCATTAGAAATTAAAGCAACAGAAGTGACAAAATCATCATACCTGCTTGGAACTGATCTGATCCGTGTAGACCTTCGTAGAGCTTGTTGTGGTATTTCCTCAATTTCCTGAGGTGTTTCAATCTGCCCATCCTCCTGAGTGATTTCCTCATGAATATCCTGCTCACGGACATCTTCATGATTTTCACCCGTGGATGAATGTATATCAAATTGAATTTGTTGTGACTGTGGTACATCAACCTGTTTCATAACATTCTTTCCATCCGATTTCATGAGGGAAATTTCATCGAATATAACATCTCTGTTTATGATGATCTTATGGGCAGTAGGATTCCATAATCTATACCCCTTCACACCATCACCATATCCAACAAAGACTAATTTCTGTGACTTAGGATCTAACTTGGAATGCTGACTCTTCTGGAATAAGTGCATAGGCATCACAACCAAAAACTCTAAGACTAGAATAATTACATGGTTGACCTGTCCATACCTCTTGTGGAATCTTGCAGTCAATTGTTGTCGATGGTGATCTATTAACCAGTAACAAGTCAAGCAAAGCTTCTCCCCACAATTCCTGCTGCAACTTTGCATTACTAGCATGCTCCTTGCTCTCTCGAGAAGAGTCCTGCTCATGCGTTCAAGAATGCCATTCTCACCGCGGAGTGTACACAAGTGGTTTTATGCCTGTCGATCCCTTCATTCTTGCAATAATTCTCAAACTCCTTAGAAGTAAATTCCCCTCCATTATCTGTTCTAAGACATTTAATGGATTTACCTGTGCTCTTTTCAACCAAAGCTCTAAATTGTTTAAAAGTGTTAAATACATCAGCTTTCCTCTTTAACAAATAGATCCAAACTTTCCTCGAGTAATCATCTATAAAACTAACAAAATATGATGATCCTCCAAATGAGAGTTTCGGAGCTGGACCCCATAGGTCTGAATGAATATAGTCTAGGATACCTTTACTTGTATGTTTTCCAGGTTTAAACTTCTGTCTAGCTTGTTTCCCATAAACACAATGCTCACAGAACTTTAAATCTACAATTTTTAAACTAGGAAGAAGTTTACGATCAGCAAGTACCTTAATTCCTTTCTCGCTGATATGACCCAATCGTTGATGCCATAAGCGAGTGGATTCACCTGCATCCTCTGATGCGACTCCTGCTTGATCAATTTCTGTCCTTCCTTCAAGTTTATACAAGTTCCCGACTCTGTTAGCTTTCATGACTATCAAGATACCTTTTGATATCTTCAAAACTCCACCTTGAACTGAACCCTTATGTCCACTAGAATCCAGAACTCCCAAAGATATCAGATTCTTTCTCAAGTCAGGCACATGTCTCACATCTTTGTGTTCTAACAATCCCATCATACATTTTAATTCTGATACTCCCTATCCCAACAGTTTTACATGTAACATCATTACCCATGTAAACTACCCCATCATCAATAGATTGATATGTAGAATACCAATTCCTATGCAGACACATGTGATGGGATGCCCCAGAATCAATTAACCAGTCATAATGGTACTGTGAGACAATAGATGTAGATAATACCTCATCAACCATGCTTGAGTCCTTCTCGGCTATGTTAGCCTCCTTTGTAGAGTCCTCCTCCTTAGATGCCTCTTTACGTTTCCAGCAATCTTTCTTGAGGTGTCCTGATTTGTTACAGAACCAACACTTCAACTTGCTCTTTTTGCCCTTTGACTTGGATCTAGCTGGGCCCTTCGAATGCTGTCCTCTCTCAGTAGTTCTGCCTCTGGCCATCATAACTTCTGTTGTCGAAGTTTCCAAAGAAGATCTCTTTCGAGTTTCCTCAGATATCATAGCTCCAACAACAACATCAAAGCTAATGACCTCTTTAGAACTAAAACTAATAGAGGTTACAAAATGATCCCAAGATTCAGGCAGAGAACTTAATAATGTTACCGTCTTATCTTCATTCGAAATTTTGTCACCCGTGCTGTCCAATTTACAAATAAGAGTATTAAAAGTATTTAAATGTTCCGAAATTGTCATACCTTCCTTCATACGCAAGGTATACAGCTGACGCTTCAGGAGGATTCTATTCGTCAAGGATTTAGTCATATACAAGCTTTCTAGTTTTGTCCAGAGTCCTGCTGTTGTTGTTTCAGACACGATGTTGAATAATACATCGTCGGCCAAACATAGGCGAATAGCACTGAGAGCACGAGTTTCCATCTCGTCCCAGTCATCATCTTCCATACTCGCGGGTTTCTTTGCCTTTCCTGTGAGCGCCTTCACAACACCCTGCACACACAATATATCCCGCATCTTGACCTTCCATAACTCGAAGTTATTGCTACCGTCAAATTTCTCGATCTCGAATTTAGCACTCTGTGTCTTTGCCATCACGCTTCAACGCAGCGAATGAATTCGCCCTTCAAACTCGCCCCTCGTGGCCTCCCTCCAACCTTGCTCTGATACCACTTATTGGAAACTTATATAGCCACGAAAAGATTAAGCACAGCAAAATATAAAGCGAGTAAACAAAATTAAATAGCCAAAAAAAAAAGACACAAACCATAAACACAGATTTACGTGGTAAAACCCTCGAGAGGGAAACATCCACGGAGCAACGGTATCGATTATCTTATTGTTCAAATCTGGAAATTACAATCAGCACAGCTCTTCCTCTTACAACTCTATTTTTCTTGTGTGTTTAGCCTCAATGGGCATACATGGATTTATAGCATTCTCACAAAACTGAATTCATTAATGCGTTCCTATCCATATTCTAACTAAAGCTATCTTGTTACAACAGCAAGCTGAATAATAGGATCTTGATCCACAACAAGAGGAATGGTTGTCATCTAATCTCAACAATTTGAGCAGGTGAAGGAGGTGTGGAATGTGAGAAGCTGCCGGTGGAAATGTGCGCTTTTGCAGTGTCATCGACAGGATCTCGCTGCGTGCTCGAGAAAACATACTCCTTCGCAGCCGCAACACATGAAGCATCCGTCGAATACCAGTGTCAAGTAATACTTTCTCTAACAATACTTATACTTATTGGAATTGCTGCTGCTCGTGTTGCTATGTAATTTTATTGAATAATATCTCGGATTTCCAATATGGCATCGCAGTCGTCGGGAATAATGGCGGAGAAACTGGTGGAATGGATAGAGAGTGAGGAGTGTGTGCAGGCATGCGGTTTGCAGAGGATGTGTGTCGGCATGTCCACAGACGATCTTTCCGCATATTCTCATTTCACATCCAATTTGTGCTCAGACAAATGTCAAAACAGCTGCCCGAATGTTGTCATCTGTCTAAAATCTCAACAATTTGAGCAGGTGAAGGAGGTGGAATTGTCATCGACAGGATCTCGCTGCGTGCTCGAGAAACATACTCCTTCGCAGCCGCTCTTTCTCTAACAATACTTATACTTATTGAGTTGCTATGTGTGTGGCATGTCCACAGACGGTGGAATCTTGAGGAGTGTGTGCAGGCATGCGGTTTGCAGAGGATGTGTGTCAGCATGTCCACAGACGATCTTTCCTCATATTCTCATTTCACATCCAATTTGTGCTCAGACAAATGTCAAAACAGCTGCCCGAATGTTGTCGATCTGTACCTCAATCTCGCAGCAGCAGAAGGTAGCGTATCCTACCCTCGCCGCCATAATTCTGTAACATGAAATATTTGATTGTCTTGGAGAAACTTTCTATTAACATGAAATATTTGATTTTCTTGGAGAAACTTTATAACAAATGAAATTGCATTGATGTATAGGAATGCATTTACCACAGCTGTGTGAGGCTCACAAAACACGTTCAAGGCGAATGATGTACCAGACTGCGCCAGCTCCCACATCGGGAGGTGTGAAGGCTTACCGGTTGGGAGATCCTAAAACATATGCACCAGCTCCATACTAATCATATAAATAGTATCTTCTTCATTGTAGTTAAACAAATGACGGATTTATAACCTCCCCGTGTATGGTTCGTGAGTCAAATTGTCCATCGATGGGAAATGAATAAAGTGAGAACTGGCTACGCCTTTCGTCCATGTAATTTCCACAGATTACTTAAGCACTTCACTACCAGATGGCTTTAAAACAGATAATAAACTAATAAGAGTTTTATATTTTGGAGGAAATATTTGCAGCTTTTTTTTCAAAGACAAATCCAACTTTATGAATGATAACAGTAACTGAATTGTGAAAAGCAGAAGCATTTTTGACACCACCGCCCAAGAGACCCGTGAGGTAAAAATTTGTTTGTTCAATAACAATTTTTTTAAAACAATTAATAAATGTTTTCGCATTTCCTTTACAATTCATTATTTATGATAAGATGTTTATTAATGGGATAGAATTTTAGATGGGTGGTGGATTGGATTCCTATTTTGTAGATCTACTCTTAGCGCTCTTTGTTTACAATATAATACTGCATATTATCAAGGATTTTATTTCATTAGTTTGCTTTCCGCGTGAACAGTAAAAGGATGAAAGCTCGTTTATTTCCGCCCCTTTGGTTGCACCATAATTAATTTATGCTAGCAGTAGCACTAGCATGTGCTTCGTCAAACTAACATTCTTACATGTACGCAACATTTATGACTGCATAAAAGCAGTCGTTACAACCATTGTGACACTTTATACATATACAGACCATATATGACTGCATAAAAGTTGTCGTTACATAGCTCAAGCTATTACAGAGAGTGGTAAATATAAGTTTCTTCCTAAAAATTCTGAAAACATGTGTTTGATGCTACAATATGAATAGTGGATGAATTGTTCTAATCTATTAGTATTTACATATTACAAGAACGGTGGAAGGATTTTAATCTTGATAACCTGGTGGTTTATGCTTGGGAGGACAATCATAGGGGGATGTGTTAGACAGTGACTTTGAGATCTAGGGTGACGACTAGAAGTGTGAGAAAATGGATGTGCAGAAGGAAGTGCTGAAGGGAGGGGCTTCCCTTCCGCCCACTAAACCGGTTACTGAATCACAACAAGATGTCGGAAAAGGGGGATTTGTAAATCCCCTCTTTCTCTCGCAGATTCAAAGTTCGAATAACATGGAGCCACTTCAAATTTGTCTTTCTGTCCACCCAAATGAGGATGTATATCCTAATTGGGGAGGGGGTGGGCACGGCTCAACAATGCATACGACACTTACATAAGTCATCGACTCACATAGACACATGACAACACCATATACATGTCGATGCCACACTTTCCCAATGAACGAATGCTAGCAATAACCCAACCACAAGAAAAGGGACTCAAGGATTGGCAAACCCACAACACATCATTACCATGATTACATCTTCATTATGATTAACATTCCAATAACATTATTATGTAAGAATAATTTTCTCCTTTTTCCACCTACAGATTCATAAGTTCATTCCACATTCAACTTACAGTTCGACCATTTAAGTTTTCTCTTTATCCCTTATGACAATCTCCATAACTTACATAATTATTTTCCATATTTCAAATTGCATACAAAGTTCCTAATTCTCTCGCTCTTATGCTAAAGGTTTGTTTCTCAAAATATGTTTAGTTGACGTTTAATTTTACCCTCATTATGCAAGGGGACCAACCATAAGTTGTCAAGGGAAAATAATATGATTCAAAGGAGGTGAAGGTTCAAGTTTCCCTTTCCTATAAACTTCCTTCCATTAGAAGCACATTTTTTCTCGTACTATGGTTGTTTTAGTTCCAAATTTAGTTTGATTCAATTAAGCATTTACATGACATAATTTTTTTATTTTATTTTATTTTTAGTGGACTCTATATTGGCTCAAATGCCTAGTCCCACCAAGAACAAATTGTAACCATTCTTAACAAAAAGTCAATGCTTAAATCAACCATAAGGACTTCAAGTGAAAATTTGTTCCTAAACCATTATCACATATACTCTTGTTTCTCATTTCATTTACATTGTTTCTTAGGTCTCTTTTTTGGTGTCACTTTATAACATAAAGAGTTACGAAAGTACTTGTCTAACATCTTGAAGAAGTATATGATTGGAAGCATTATAACTACACATGAACCCCAAGTTAACCTCCTAATCAACTAAGGTTTAGTTTAATTCCAATTACACCTAAGGATCTACACCTCAACTATATATGAGTTTAAGGTGAGAGGACATATTTATGCTAAACAACCTTCATGAAAGACCAAGGTGTTATGTTGTTAGTAACCAAGGTAACACATCTAGCTTGAGAGGAACTAAAGAGTTTATTAACAAGAGTTTAAGTCATAGAACAACTATTTCACTCTCTCCATTTGTGTCGTCTAGGGGTCCCACAAGGAATTCATTCGATGACAAGAAAAATTCTAGATCTAACTTTGTAAGACTTGTTAGTCCACTAGGATACTAAGGGAGTAATAGCTCTACTTACTCCATAAATGGTAAGGTTACACCGCATAGTCATTTCTTCAAACAAGGACTCTTAAGGTGACTTCCAAGGCGGTCTTCACCACTCAACACAATGTTGGACCTAAAGAGAAGACATTCTCCTTACCCCACGCATGGTTACCAAACCTAGAAGGAAACCACATACTCTAGGATAAAGTTGGACCATGTCGTTCCTAAAATATGGGTTCACGACAATGTCACTAAACATACCGACTATGATGCTAAACTCAAACTAGGGGTCTTATTTACCTAAACTAGAGGTGCCATCGAGTACAAGGTTTAAGTTCATTCTATGGTTTCATTTCTTCTACGCTAAGAAGGATCACACATGAAGACAAGTTATGCACGAATCTTATACTAGGGTTGACTGTTGTGGTTAGATTCCTTTATTACATTTTCAAGGTAAGAAACACAACACCAATTATTTAATCATCTATTGCACACTAGAAATGTACTACAAGATATTAAATTCAAATTCATTTAACATATATATATATATATATATATATATATATATATATATATATATATATATATTTTACCATACATAACTATGAATCAAAATTACACCTATGATTAAATGCACATTTCCCAAGGTATCCCTAAAACTAGCATCTCATACATATTAGAAAATTTAAAATACAACTTTTCTATAACATGGGACTACATTATACATATATACATTTTACAATGACCTATATAAATTACAATAATAAATAATGAATTACACAATGCCTTTTCACCATCTTTCTTACATCCTACAAAACCATGTGAGCATGAAATCAACGATAAATCACTTGGCATGGCATCCACCCTAATCTAACATAATTAATGTCTTTAGTTTCCCATTTACATAATAACATTAATAATTTTCATTGAAAGGAAAAGGTTAGAATACATGTATTCATTTCATTTCATTTCACTTCATTTCTTAACCAAGGAGAGAGAAAGAGATAGGAAGAGAGAGAAACACTATTTTTCCAAAAGTTCAATTTCACACAAAAGTCACATGATAGAGTTTCAAATAGTTATTTACAAGTGTCAAAAAGTTTCCATGATGGTTTGGTAACTCGAAAGGGGTCCTACAACTTTCTTTTTACATTTTCTTGCTAGTTGCAAAAATGTTCAATTTAGGCTCAGAGGCTAAGAAACCACTTTCAAATGTTGTCTTCTTCATGAGAAAACACACCATGGGTAAATTTCTACATGTCCACCTATATACCAGAATTCATAGGAATTGACGTAAATTCAAAACTAGGTGAACATTTACGATTGGCGGTTAGTTTTCGAGGCCATTGGTCATAATTGGCCTAGTTGAAAAAATGAATCAAAAGTTAGCTCGAGGGCTCGAAAACCACATCCAAAACTAACGTTCGATGGATGAACGTGCAATGAGAAACTTCCTACAAGTTCCCTCTATATGGATAATTCATCAGAGTCGATGGGACAAAGAACTAGAAAATGGTTTTCAAATGGTGACAGGTTTTCTGAGCCACTAATCGTAATTGGTCTAGTTTTGACCTAGTCAAACTGTGACCGAGGCCTATAAAATTTCCTTTTCCAAACTATCAAGAAAGATTTTTTCCCAAAATGAAGGTTCCAGAAATTTTCTAGTAAAAATACTAGAGGTTTGAGAAGGCGATAAACATTTTGTTGTCTAGGATTCAAACGGCGTGAGCCAATACGAAACCCAACTTTTCAAATTTAGTAGCTTCCTACTTCTAAAAGTGCAAATGGTGTAAAATGGGATCCTAGAAGGGTGTCAAAAATATCATAGATGATCATTCAAGGTTGATTCAAGGATTAAAGTGACTCCTCACATAACAAGGTACACATAGGAAACTTAACATCTCCTTTCCGGAGTTATAAAGGTTATTTTGTAGGTCTCCGAAAATTGTGATTTATTTGTTTTAACAAGGGAGTGGTCAACATATTTACAGGGGCTCAACTTCAACTTGTCAATAAAAATGGGTACTAAAGAAATCTAGTTTTCATCAAGAAGTTTGTTAGATCATCTCAAAATGAGGGTTTGAGTTTATGCTTGTCTACCAAGGAATATTTTAATTACACAAGCTATGGTATGACATTTTTTGTTTTTTGAAAACAAGTTTATTTAAAACTATCAATTCTATGATAATGCTACATTTTAAAATTTTATTTTGCTTAAATGAACAACTAAAGAAAAAAATTATGAAAATTATGAAGAGAGAAGAGACCATGAACCATGACGAATGAATTTGGTGAAAATTTGGGATTTGGTTATGCATTTCTAATGGACATTTCATCAAAAATACATCAAAATGGTTGCCTTATTCAAAAATCCCCCATTTATGCATTGTTTGAAAGTTTTTATGGCCACTTCAAAAAAAAATTGACATTTCAAACCACTGGTGGTCAGACCATATTCATTTATAACTCCATGATTTATGCATCTCATAGTAAAAATGCCTTCCGTGGTGGTTCACCATAAATTTCCAAGCATCATATCATTTAGTCTTATTAGAGAGATAAATTATGCATCACTTTCATCCTCCATTCTACAAACTTAAATCATGACAAACTTTTGGCACACCATGGTCATGTTCCTTGATCTCTTACCTACGATTTCACTAGTTTAGCATTCAAATGCATTGTTTAATAAAACCATTTTCATACATAATCATCTATTAATTTTTTCATTATTATATATTCAAACATTTATTAGAGTTTCATTTTACAATCTTTAACATCGCATCCTCTCCTAAATCCCTTCAAATATTCTGCTAGAAAAAGATAACAAACAATCTTGCATTAAAATAAGGATTTCCAAAATAAGATTTCAAAACTTTATTGAATATCCATTAGACTTTCATCTTTTAATCTCATTTCTTTATTCATTCTAAATCAGGATAAACAACCTTTCCAAATATTTTGAAAGCATTACCTACCAATTCTTATTCATTCATATCAAATTTTACACTTGAAGGGAAATTCATCAATCCCAATATTTCTAATTATAAACCAATGTCTAGTTCTCTCTCTCAATAGGTCTATTTTGCAATAATGGGATGATGCCGATTGGAGAACATATCAATGGCCAAATTTTTTTCAAGTTTTCAAGTTTGTTCATTATGCTCCCAAAATTTTTACCAATGTTACCCATTTCCAACTTGTGCAACATATGAAAATACCTCCGAAATTTAGATCATGAATTTTGGAATTTTGAATGAAATAAATCATCATCACTTGGAGATTACATGCCCTTGATCCTCAAGATTTTTCTTCTTTCCCCATAGATTTCCATTATACTTTGATGGATGTCCATAATATTTTCGAGAGCTCATTTGTTTTTCTCACAACATTTTGTTTACAAAGGTGTTGAATTTCTGGCTTTCCATTTCTTGAAAGGTTTTCCACATGACCTTTTTCAAAAAGGATTTTGTACATATTATACCATCATGGAAAATCCATGAGGCCACGTTTAAGGCATTTAGTCGAACATTCTTCTCATGCTAAGTGTTATGCTTCCACATTTTACATTCCTATGTACGAGATGTTTTTAAATACAACATCATCATCAAAAACCTCTAAGGGCACAAGATGGGAGGAATATTTTAACATTCCTTTAGGGTTGAGACATGTTTTTCAGCATTTGATGAAACAATGAAACCATCCGTGGGGAAATTCATGCCCCCGCATTCTACCATTGCTGCAACTATCCAAACTACTAAATTTACAAATTTTAATGTTCCTTTGGTTAGCATGGTCTAAGCCTCAGAATCTCAAATAAAATCCAACTATTTTTATGTCAGGGAATGACATGTCTAATCTGAATATTATGGATGCCCATGTTTCCCACGCACTCACCCACTTTCCCACTTTATGCCTCTTCACGCAATTTATTTAGTTTATTTTTTTATTATTATTATTTTTTGTTAATTAGGCATTACATTTCCTCCCCTTATAAGAGCATCATCCTCGATGCGACACAATGCCAAGCTCTAAGGATAGGTAGGAAAGAAAGTCAATAATGACACATGTCATTTAATAAAAATTATGTTCGGTATAACACGACCATGCAAGGAAACAAACTAAATTTTGAAATATCTTAATTTTAATGTTTTGTGAAGATTGGAATTTCACTTTTACTTTATTACTTAATAGTATTTTCCTTTAAAGTATTTTTTTAATCTCAAACTCTTAGTATTTCATTTTTTAGGATTTTTATTGTCTTATGTTTGTAGGTGCCCAATAAAAATGACATCACAATACTACATCAAGGACAAACACAACACTAATGGTTCACAAGACATATTTCTACATACTTCACCAACTATATCACATCACAAGAACTCAACTAACCCATGGAAAGAACATACATAGCCCTCACAACACAATACTTACTTGTTACACATGCTTCTAACACAATAGTACTCATAACATAAGTAGACTACAACAACATGGAATTCCCAACATGTACACATACAAGGGTTTCACACAACTCAAAACCATAACTATAGCTATATAGGTCAAGATGGAAACAACATCATACCAACAATGAGGAGCATCAATCCTCAACATAACAAAACACAACCAAACTCACAAGAGTACAAATAAATCATAACACCAACACCATACACCTCCCAAAACATCACAAAAAACTCCATATACCTCCCAAGCATCACAAACAACTACATATACCTCCCAAAGCATCACAAACATAAAAATAAAACTCCAAGTGCACTAATCACACACACACACACACATCTTATGCCTCTTATGTCTCCCTCAAGTCTCTTATGTCTCTCTCAAGTCTCTTATGTCTCCCTCAAGTCTCTTATGCCTCCCTCAAGTCTCTTATTCCTCCCTCAAGTATTCTATATGCCTCCCTCAAGCAATAAAATAAAGATAAATTTTCCTTTTCGCTCCCCAAAAGAGGTCGGTCACCCTATGGCCCTAGGCACATAAGGTCCAAACACCTCTAACCCAAGTGACATAATAACTCGTGGTTCAACAACCCGCTAGTTATTTGTAACTCCTTGGGGCGTACCCCATACAATGAAGTGGGTCCATAGGTTCCACCACTCCATGGTGAATCCCATGACCCTATTCCAACACATTATGACATTAGAACCAACATAACAATCCATTTCAAATGCCAAGTGGCAAAAATCCCAAGCCTTGGGCTAGGCTATAAAAATTTTAAACTTAAAAAAAATATTTTAAGATAAAAACAAATGGCCAAATAGCCATAATTAGTGCAAAAATTTGCATGTTAGTGCAACAACCAAATAAATTCCCAAAATATAAGAACATGTCAATCAAGAAAATTGTTGGTTCTAACAAGAAAAGGGAAAAATTGTTCAATTTACAAATAAAATACGTGTAGAGAAATAACACATTACAATAACTATGTGGCCTTATACGGCCACCAAAGGGGTACTCAATGAGTTTTGGCACTCAGACATCGAGCCTCGCTCATAAAAATAACATATCAAATAATACAATTGTCATCATCTCTCTATCTAAATCATCCCTCCACCACTTCCACAAGGCTCAACATAGTCATAACTACACTTAGGTTGAATCCATATGATAACCATATAGGGAGAGAGAAAGGAGTACAATTCACCATCTATTGAGCCTAAGGTGTCTGCAAAACATAATATACATGACACCCATTGAGCAAAATTTCCATACATACCAAATGAACAAAAGTGGGTTTTCAGCCTATGTAAGACTCCACTTCCTATCTCGTACTTGGCTCGAGTGACTGGTCAATGGTACACATTTCCTCACTCCAAACATACACTTTTTCTAATTTCCCTTAGGTTGGTTAGTATAGGGTTCAAAACATAACACATAACTACATCACTAACACAATGGTGATTCACACAAATTAACCATAACATCTTACACATGGTATATACATGGTATAACATCATTACTTTCAAACATTACATTACATCACATTACCACATACTACACCCAAAGTGAAATCACTTTACAATAGGGATCATATGCTCACCATATGCCCCTAAATCAAAACATGAACCATCACATATTACACAAATTATATATATGAGGAACACAATGTATAACATTACAACATATAGTCAATTGCAATTACAACATGGTGACACACTATTCATCACAACACGGTGACGATATCATGATATAATAAAATTTACTTTACACCATTTTTTTCATTCAATACATCAATACACCTTCATATCACATAATGCCAAAATGCTCAAAAACTCCATAATCCACAATAACATTCCTTTTCACACACAATAAGGAAGTACATCACACATGAAATTCTTCATTGAATCCAAAAAAAAAGAGAGTGAATAATCTCATCACAAGCACATCAACATGATAACAAATATGCACTAAGTGACATGCACAACATGTGTGTTCATAATATCACAATTACAACATTTTTCACATTACAACATATATCACATTACTCTTCCAATATCCACCACCACCATGCAAAATCATCACTACTCCAATCTGTCCCAGAGGTTCGAGAGCATGAACCTTCACTCTAATACCAAATGTAATGCCCACATTTTACACACACAAATACAATAGTAAAAATACCAAGATAATTTTTTTTTTGACTTACATTGCTCACTACACAACACCACAAGGTTCCAAGTAGAGAAACTCAACAATGCATACGACACTTACATAATTCATCGACTCACATAGACACATGACAACACCATATACATGTTGATGCCACACTTTCCCCAATGAACAAATACTAACAATAACCCAACCACAAGAAAAGGGACTCAAGGATTGGAAAACCCACAACACATCATTACCATGATTACATCTTCATTACGATTAACATTCCAATAACATTATTATGTAAGAATAATTTTCTCTTTTTTCCACCTACAAATTCATAAGTTCATTCCACATTCAACTTACAGTTCAACCATTTAAGTTTTCTCTTTATCCCTTATGAAAATCTCATAACTTACATTATTATTTTCCATATTTCAAATTGCATACAAAGTTCCTAATTCTCTCACTCTTATGCTAAAGGTTTGTTTCTCAAAATATGTTTAGTTGACGTTTAATTTTACCCTCATTATGCAAGGGGACCAACCATAAGTTGTCGAGGGAGAAATAATATGATTCAAAGGAGGTGAAGGTTCAAGTTTCCCTTTCCTATAAACTTCCTTCCATTAGAAGCACATTTGTTCTCATACTATGGTTGTTTTAGTTCCAAATTTAGTTTGATTCAATTAAGAATTTACATGACATAATTTTATTTTATTTTATTTTTAGTGGACTCTATATTGGCTCAAATGCCTAGTCCCACCAAGAACAAATTTTAACCATTCTTAACAAAATTCAATGCTTAAATCAACCATAAGGACTTCAAGTGAAATTTTTTTCCTAAACCATTATCACATATAATCTTGTTTCTCATTTCATTTACATTTTTTCTTAGGTCTCTTTTTTGTGTCACTTTATAACATAAAGATTTACGAAAGTACTTTTCTAACATCTTGAATAAGTATATGATTGGAAGTATTATAACTACACATGAACCCCAAGTTAACCTCCTAATCAACTGAGGTTTAGTTTAATTCCAATTACACCTAAGGATCTATGCCTCAACTATATATGAGTTTAAGGTGAGAGGACATATTTATGCTAAACAACCTTCATGAAAGACCAAGGTGTTATGTTGTTAGTAACCAAGGTAACACATCTAGCTGAGAGGAACTAAAGAGTTTATTAACAAGAGTTTAAGTCATAGAAAACTATTTCACTCTCTCCATTTGTGTCGTTTGGGGGTCCCACAAGGAATTCATTCGATGACAAGAAAAAATTCTAGATCTAACTTTGTAAGACTTATTAGTCCACTAGGATACTAAGGGAGTAATATCTCTACTTACTCCATAAATGGTAAGGTTACAATGCATAGTCCTTGCTTCAACAAGGACTCTCTTAAGGTGACTTCAAGGATGTCTTCACCACCTCAACATGGTGTCAAACCGAAGAGAATAAATTATCTTTATCCTCATGCACGGTTACCAAACCTAGAAGGAAACCACATACTTCGGATAAAGTTGGACCATGTCGTTCCTAAAAGATGACTTCATGAATGTCGCTAAACATACCGACTATGACACTAACATCAAACTAGGGGTCTTATTTACCTAAACTAGGAGGTGCCATCAAGTACAAGGTTTAAGTTCATTCTACGGTTTCAATTTCTTCTATGCTAAGAAGGATCACACATGAAGACAAGTTATGCACAAATCTTATACTAGGGTTGATTGTTGTGGTTAGATTCCTTTATTACATTTTCAAGGTAAGAAACACAACACAATTATTTAATCATCTATTGCACACTAGAAACACACTACAAGATATTAAATTCAAATTCATTTAACATATATCTATATCAATCCTTTTTACCATACATAACTATGAATCAAAATTGCACCTATGATTAAATGCACATTTCCCAAGGTATCCCTAAAACTAGCATCTCATACATATTAGAAAATTTCAAATACAACTTTTCTGTAACATGGGACTACATTATACATATATACATTTTACAATGACCTATATAAATTACAATAATAAACAATGAATTACACAACGCCTTTTTGCCATCTTTCTTGCATCCTACAAAACCATGTGAGCATGAAATCAATGATAAATCACTGGCATGGAATCCACCCTAATCTAACATAATTAACATATTTAGTTTCCCATTTACATAATAACATTAATAATTTTCATTGGAAAGGAAAATGGTTAAATACATGTATTCATTTCATTTCATTTCACTTCATTTTGTAACCAAGGAGAGAGGAAGAGATAGGAAAGAGAGAGATACACTATTTTCCCAAAAGTCAAATTTCACACAACAAGCCACAAGATAGAGTTCCAAACAGTTATTTACAAGTGTCAACAAGTTTCCATAGTGGTTTGGTAACCCGACGAGGGTCCTAACAACTTTCTTTTTACATTTTCCTGCTAGCTACAAAAACATTCAAATTAGGCTAGGAGGCTAAGAAACCACCTACAAATGTTGTCTTCTAATGAGAAAAAACCCACCTTAAATTTTTACATGTCCACCTATATACCAAGAGTTCATAGAACTGACGGAATTCAACTAGCGAACAATTTAAGGTTGGTGGTTATTTTTCCGATGCCATTGATTGTAATTGGCCTAGTTGCAAATGAATAAAAGTTAGATCGAAGTATCGAAAACCATGTCCAAAACTGAAATTTGATGGACAAACGTAAAATGAGAAACTTTCTACAATTTCCCTCTATATGGGGAATTCAAAGCAAAGTTGAGGAACTGAGAACTAGCGAAATAGTTTTCAAATGATTATAGGTTTATTGGAGCCATCGATCGTAATTGGTATTGTTTTGACCAAGCCAAATTGTGACTTGAGACCTATAAATTTCCTTTGCGAAACTATCAAGAAGTGTTTTTCCCCAAACTGAAGGTTCTAGAAAATTGTCTACTAAAAATGCTAGAGGTTTGAGAAGGTGAACATGTATTTCATTGTCCAGGATTTAAAGGGAGAGCCAATACAAAAAATAGCTTCTCAAATTTAGTATCTCCTACCATTGTTAAATGGTGTAACAAGGCTCCTAGAAGGGTGTGAAAAGGATCGTAAATGATCATTCAAGTTCGATTCAAGGATTAAAGTTACTCCTCACTTGACAAGGTACACGTAGGAAACTTAACATCTCCTTTCTTGAGTTATGAGGTTTATTTTGCATGTCTCTGAAAATTGTGATTTATTTGACTTAACAAGGGAGCGATCAACCTATTTACAAGGGCTTAAGTTCAACTTATCAATAAAAATGGGTACTGAAGGAATCTATTTTCATCAAGTAGTTTTTTAGATCATCTCAAAATGAGGGTTTGAGTTTATGCTTTTCTACCAAGGAATATTTTAATTGCACGCAAGCTACGGTATGACATCTTTTTGTTTTGAAAACAAGTTTATTTAAAACTATCAATTATATGATAATGCTACATTTTAAAATTTTATTTCTCTGCAAATGAACAACTAAAGAACAAAAATTATGAAATATAGGGAGAGATGAACCATGCCTAGACAAATGAATCGGTCCGATATTGTGGGATTTGGTTCGCATTTATAATGGACATTTCACCAAGAAGCACGCGAGCATTCATAAACTCCCCATTTGTACATTGTTTGAAAGTTTCTAAAGCGCTTCAAAAAAAAATTGAGCTTTCAAATACTTGGGCTCAACCCACATTGCATATGGAAATGCAGGAGAACAAAGAACCCCAAATTGAAGGGCATCATATAGCAGCAACCGGTCTCATTGGAGAAATGGAAAATATGTCACTTCTACCATAGAAATTTAAACATGACAATAGTGGTCATGTTCCTTGATCTCGTACCTATGATTTCACTAGTTAAGCATTAGGATGCATTGTACAACAATAACCATTTTCATCATAATCGTCTATGTAATTTTCTTCATATTAATACATTCAAATATTTATTGCAGTTTCCTTTTACTAATATTTGACTTTATCGTCTTCCTAGCCCCTTCAAATATTCTTGAACAAGATAACAAACAATCTATGCAACTTAGGAGGAACCCTTTATTGAATTCCCATAAACCCATCTTTTGAATCTCATCTTTATTCATTGAAGATTGGATAAACACACCTTTTGAGCAATATTAGAAGGGACACCAAAAGTTATAGTTACATAGGTGAGAAGACTGATTGGATAATTAAAAATTTGAGTTGGTTTTTAATTATAAATCAATTTTGGTTCTCTCTATCCTAGGTCTAGTTTTCTCAACAGATGACAAAATTTTAAGTGAACAATGGATAGATTTACCATCAAGAATTTCACAGGCCATGTTTATGCTCCCACATTTTTCACCCAAGGCTACTCAATAATTTACAACTACACATCCAAAAATACCCCCAATTTAGCGTATGTTAGGAGGAAGTAGGAAATAAATCAGATTTCCATTATGCTTTGATGGATGTCCATACTCTTTTTGAGAGCTCATGGATTTGCACATGCATTTGAGGGTGATGGCCAAGGCTATGAAGTCGACATTCCATTGCTTGGAAGGTTCCAAAGACTTTTTAACAAACCCATTTTATACATATTCTACCATCATTACAATCCAACAGGCCACGTTTCAGGCATTTAGTCAAACAGTTCACATGCCAACGTATGCTTCCAAATTTTACATGCCTATGTACTAGAGCGCTTCCAAATACGACATCCGACACAACTTCTAATTTGGTGCACGGGATGGGAGGAAGTGGAAACTATAAACCGACCAGAGTTTGAGACCTATTTGGTGTATCGGTGATACAATGAAACCATCCATGGGGAAATGCATGCCCCCCCTACATTCTTCCATTACTATAACTATCCAAACTGCTAAATTTACAAAGTTTCCTTGAGTTCAAATGTGGTCTAATCCTTTGGATCTCAAATAAAATAAAAATATTTTTAAGTCGAGTAATGATAGGTCTAACCGATTATTATGGGTGCTCATGTGCCTTCACATGGGGGTCACCGACCCCACTCACCCAATTTCCCACCTACATACACACCTTTTTTTTAAATTTAATATTATCACTTTTTCGGGCATTACGGTTGGAAATTTGTGAATAAGAATAACAAAGGTAAAGGTGGTAATCCACCTCTCAAGATGAGCCTCAAATATGATAAAGGGAAAGTCCCATGTAGTTAGGATCCCTTGGGTAGCATGCCAAGTTGTTTTGGTTGTTCCCCTTTCTTTGGGTATTTGTTCCTTTCTCGTGCCTTCCTCTTTTTTTGTGTAAAATTGTCTTGTTGTTTCTGCTTGGGCCCGTGATGATCTCAGTAAACTCTTCAACCTTGGAATTATCCATAGAATCACAAATTAAACATTGTTGTTCTACTTTATATTAGAAAATGACAGAGATAACTAGTGAATGAATTTTTCTTGTGGTTAGAATCAATAATTGTAGGAAAGGAAAGAATATAAACTCACAAACACCAACAAGTTTTATCCTGGAAACCTTGAGAGGAGGTAAAACTAGTCGAATAGAAATTTATCTTTCTTCCCACTTTTATTGGCCAATTCAAACAATAAGTACATAAATTACAATAAGTATGAAAAAGAAGTAGATGCTTCTGCGTTTGTCTCATCGAAACATGTGGTTCCAAAAAAATGGACTCAAACGGACACTGGAGCTCAAGTTATGACCTTGTCATGAGTTCCTACTAATTTTGGCACATCACCGAGATCACGTGCATGGATGTAATTTATTGAAATTGAGAAACATTGCTTGTAGCTTGAAATACCTTCATTTTTTCTTGTCCATAACTTTGAGATAAGTGCCATGTTGTAGATAGTTAACTAAATCAGTCATCCATCTTGATTCCTGAACTTCTTCAATGACTTCTGGATGTTGATTTTCTAATTCCTGAAGCAAATCTGATTGCTAATAGAAAAATTCAACATGTTCTTCTAAACTTTTTAGTTCGGAATCTTGTTGTTTTTCCATATCATCGATCAGATGTTCACATAAACCTTTTCCTTGTATTTTCTTTGCAACACGAATGTCGACATCATATTCCATAACCTTCATTATCTAGCCTACTCTCTTCTCATTCAATTCTTTATTTACCAAGAAAGATTTTACACTTTGATGAGAAACAAGAACATGTATCTTATTTTTTTGGAATGTGAGTACTTAAAATTATTTAGTCCTATGACTACTGAAAGTAATTATTGTTATCACTGAATCACATCACCATTTGGTTTGCAAAAATGTGTGTATGCTTGAGCTTCTTGTGTGACTGGATAACATGGGTACTATATCCAAGTTGTGAGACTTGCAACTTCAAATAGACCTCCGAGAGAAAGTTGGTTCTTTCTCCTAAACTACGTGCAACAATCTACTCTAATGCACGCAAAACTAAATTTTCCTAATCTAACTTTCCAACGGACCGAGGAGAGAGATAACATGAAAAAAAAAGCCTATAGTAAAGTGGCGATACAACGAGAAAAGGATGATGTGAGGATAGCCTTCCAATGTGTGAAAAATAGGAGCAAATTGCAGACTATGAGTGATAACAGTTCTCCATAATTTAACAAATGTATTCACAACAATATTCCATACATGCACAACAATAATGAATCCATACAACAACATAAGATAGACACAATATATTTGTAATGAGTTTGAAAGGGCAAGAAGAATGCAAACAAACACAAGAAGGAGGAGACATCCACAAACTTATATCTATTGCTCCATGATATGCATAGTTCAATCTATTACAGAATAAGGGCCTAGATCACCATGCAAGGAGTCCACTACAAGGGCTTGTAGCACATTGGCTTCACAAAAAAATTTTTGACAAAGTTTTTCTACTCAAAACTATCCCCCTTTACAATGAGCCCAACACTCTAATTTATAGAATTTTGAGAGGAGAGAGAGAAGGGGAAAATGAAAATCCCGAAATTTATCTTCTCACCACTTGCAAGAGGTAGTAAATGAAGTGAAATGATGTTTTGTTGCTTGCAAAAGGTCCCCCATACTGTCCCATAACTTACAACAGTGAGAAATGTCTGCACATGCTTCATTTAATGTACCCCAACTACCAAATAAAACATTATTCTAACTGGGCACATTTTCTATGAAATCACCATCAATTCTTTATCAAATCCTAAATTTCTTGATTTTTGTGCATTGTTCTTAGAGCCATGATTCCAATGGTATCAATATTGTGTGATTCATTGAGATATGCAAAATATGGCATTCTAAATGGAGGTAGTTGTTTTGGGTTTTCTAGGGATTTTTGTCATTTGACGGGACTGGGTATTTAATTGACTGGATTTGGATATGTTTCTTTTATTTTCATATATTTATCCTCATTAAAATTAAGAAAATTCCAATTTTGTGAAAATCGAAGCTCTAGATCAAAGTTATAGCCTTTTGAAGTTTAGGAGTCAAAGCGTAAGGCACGAAAAGGAAACAGAGAGAGAAGGCGTGCATGCGAAGTGCACACACGAGAGGAAGGAATACCTACGAAGGCATGGAAACAAAGGCACACAAATATTCAATTGAAGGAGGGTGGTGATAGAATAGAAATGAGGGTGTGCGATAGAACAGGGTGGAAGCAAGCGTGCAAGAGGAAGATCATGGACTTAGCCAATTTTAGGAAAGTCTGAAGAGGGTGCATGAGGATGGCGAGAAGGGATAAGAAAGAAGGAGAGCACATGGGAAGAAGGTGCGAAGGTGCATGCACAACAGAAGGTGTAGAGGGGGGAATTGGAAGGAGAATAATTAAAAGGGATGAGCAAGAAGGCGCACAAGAGCGCATAGAAGAATGACAAAGAAGGAAACAAGTCGGAAGCAAGGTGTAAGCACGTGAAAGGAAAGTGGAGGGAAAATTTGCATGTAGGTGCACGCGTAGAAAGGAAGAAGGCATGCTCACGAAGGAAGGTGTGGAAGTAGGGCGTGGGCATCCAACTACGAAGGCCGTGTGGTGACTGAAAAAAGAGGGCGTGCGATAGGAAGAGAAGGGACTTAACCAATTGTGAAGGAAAGAATGCAAAGGGGCATACGAGAAGCATGCACAACTGAAATGTGAAACATCGATCCGCATGAAAGTAAAAGTTATCCAAGTAACTAGGAGAGTTATTTGGATAACACTTATTTTTCAAGAAAAGTTTACCTTGTTTTGTAGTCATGCAAACTTTGTCCAAAGAAAGCAATTGGCTACTCAATATTTTCATCATTACCCTAAGTTAATATGACTGAAATTGCTTTAGCTCCTGCAAGTGTATACATTGTAAAATCTTTATCAAAATTTGGATTTACAAGAGTACGAGCCTCTGAAATGGATGTTTTAATTGCTTCGAATCCTTTTCTTCCTTCACTGGTCCAAGAGAAAGTCTTATCTTTCTTTAACATAGTTGTCAATGGTTTAACCAATGCTACAAAATATCGAACAAATATTCTAACAAAGTTGATTTTTCCTAGAAAGATCGGTAATTCCTTCTTGTGATGAGGCAATGATAGTTGTGATATGGCTTCAATTTTGAAAGGGTCAATTTCTAAACCTTGTTTAGAAACAATGTGGCTAAGCAATTTCCTTGGTGTACTGAAAAGATAGAATTGTTGGGATTCAATGATATTCCAAACTATCTACATAACTAAAAAGTCTATCTTAAATGTATTATATTTTCATCGGATTTTTTGAAAATATAGTAACATCATCCAAATAAACCAATATGAATTTATTTAGTAAGGTATGTAAAGCCATGTCCATTTGCATGTTGTGCACCAACATTTGAAAGGCCAAATGGAATTCTTTTGTAGGCATAAGTACCCCACTTGGTGGTAAAATTTGTTTTGTATCTGTCTTCCTCATGCACAAGGATCTGATTGTATCCGTTGTAGCCATCTAAAAGAGAAAATATATCTCAGCCAGAAACTTTTCTCAAAATCTGATCCATATTTGGCAGCGGATAATGATCTTTTATTGAATCTTTATTTAGGTCCCTAAAGTCCACACATAGCCTAAGTTCTCCATTATTTTTCTGAACATGAACAAGATTACCTACCCAACTTGAATGCTTAACTAGAAAAATAATACCTGATTCGATTAACTTACATAATTCTTTTGTAATTAATGGCTCAATTTTGGATTTACCACCTTTGCTTCATTTAATTGGCTTGGAATTTAGTTGTAATTCCATTGTATGCTGAGATTAAATTGGATCAAACCCTCTCAAATCTTGGTACTTCCATGAAAAAACATCTCTGAATTCTTTACATAATTTAATAAATGATTATTTTTCAGCTAAAGAACATACCTTTCCAATAAGTAGTTTCTTGTCGTCATCCACCAAGATTTCTTCATAGTTATCTACATGAGTTGAAATATTGCCTTTGTCTTTTCTTAACTGATCATCAGAACTGAAAATGTCTTCTAGAGTGACCAATCCTTGAGGTAACCTATTTTTTTAATTGAACAATCTGATCACCATAGAAGTGCTGCAGTTTTCCCGATTTACTACGAAAATTAAACATCTTGCTACAAAAATCTGGAAATCTGCTTTATCATCTTTGAAAACCTTTCAATTCTCTCCACTATCGTGCACTTTCGTTATGACAGATTATTTGAATATATGGCTATACCTTTTTGTTTTTTTATCTATTCTAGTACATCAAAGCTAGCACCAAATGCTACAATCATATCTGCATGTTTATTTTCAGCTCTTAGAACATATTGAATGTTAATAGCATCAAAATTATCCATTAAGTCTGAAACTCTATGTTTGTAAGACTTCAAAATGAAATCTTACACCCATTAAAGTTTTTACTTGATTAATAACTAATTATGAATCTCCAAAACTTGTAAAGTGTTGGTACCTCTCTTTCTAGCCCATTAAGCCATGAATTAACTCTTTGTATTCACTACATTACAAGTACAATAAAACTACACACTTAAATATGAAAAGTACCTTTCATTTGAAGGGGAATTAAGCATTAAACTTTCACCTTGTCATTTCTTTTTTTTGGCTCCATCGAAGTGAAGCTTCCATATCCCTTATGTCACTTCTTCTATTTTGGATAGCAAATGAATTGGTGCATTTTCTTTATGCATGCAATAAACACTGAAAAAATATTCTTCCACTTCCTTAAAAGGGTCATAGGCATGTTCTTCTTGAGTATTTTCATCCATGAACATATTAGAAACACCATCAAGTGCGGAAACATGAGTTGTCACATCGAAATCAGACTGATCTAGAATTGAGTAATTTACTGCAACATTTGAAGCATGTGGCTCAATATGAAATCTAGCCATATGATTTAAATTTTTGGTAGCCTTAGTTCCATATCATGTAGTAAAGAACAAAAATTACCAATCTCAAGAAAGATAACCTCATATTTTTGTTATAAAATCTCATGATATACATAAGGTAAAATAAGGAGGCAAATCTATAACAATCACATCTTGTAAAATTGTAACATTAGGAAAAACATGTAAAGTTGCTTCCAAGTTTCTAATAACACCAACTGTATTAGTTGTTGTCCCTTCTAGATGCAACACGATTTTCTCAGTAGGCTCATACTGTAGGACCAAATTTTTACAATTGCTTTTGACATAACTATGCTACCTGCATCACTATCAACTATGCAGTTATGAACTAAATTATCTCCAATAATCAAAGATAAATAAAATGGTGGTGGCTTCTTGATATCATGAGTGTTTAGGACATTTTAAACCATCCATTTAACTTATTTAATGCGGTCTTATGCCATTGTTCCAAGGACCATGTCCATTTTCTCGACGTCTGTTTCTATCGATTTTAAAGAAATCTACAGCTTAGCAAGTTCATGAGAAATTAGCTCCTGTTGTCCTCGGAATACTTAGAGCATCCCACATTAAGATATTAACATTATGTTTTTCATTACATTAATAATGATTAAAGACACAACAATTTTGGAAATAGATTCTCTTTTCTTAGCATAGGCTTTGGTGAAAAATGACTGTGCTTCATCCGCTTTGATATCTCGAGGTATAAAAAACCTTCTTGGATTAGGTTGTGCTTATTTTGATGTTCTTTACCAGCTGAAACACCCGGTGTTTTATGAGGAGTAGTAGAACTGTGAGCTGATTTTTGTCTTGTAGTTGTTGTTTTATTAGTGACTATGGGAAGAACAAGCCTATTTTGCTATTTTTCTCTCTCCCGAGCCTTTTCTTGGGCACTAGTAGTAATGGAAATAAATTCATCTTCACTAAAAATGATATTTTTTTGTTCAGTGTGCTTTTTGAACATGAGTTTCATGTTGCCCACCCTCCATTTGAAGTATTTATAATGCTTCGTGATCGAGGCTATCTAACAAGGCTTATATTCAAGAATGCATTTGGGCAATTTGAAGATGAATGAGGTTGGTTACAAGGTTAACACCATTATTCTGTAACCATGTTAATCGGATCAAGAACACTAGATGAACTAGGAACTTTTGGGTCGAATTGGCTTGGCTGATATTGTTGTCTATAATTCCGATTCTCGCAAATATGGCTGCCTAGTCACGTGATTCTACCGGTTTTGCAGATAAGGAGCTTGATATGGCCCACTAGGCTGGGCTATTTTAATTTGAATTGACATTAATTTATTACCCATAGCGTGTAAAGCTTTAAATACATCATCTGAATGAGCTAAAACAGGTATGATCTATAAAGGTAATAGGCTATAGAATAGGTTACAAATCTACTATAAGAGGCATTTAAGGCCTTGGTAACAATTTACCAGCTTGAATAAGGTTGTTTTCTACTCGGATATCAATATCATAAGCTGCTGCCCAGAGTATCTCCTCCAATATATTTAATCATAGTTGAAATATCATAGTTTAGAGATTTAAGATAATAAAGAAAAGCATAGTCCTCTTGAGGCTTGACACTTGCTGGAATTATTTCCCAAGTTCTAGAAAATGGATATTAAAACTGACCATAAATTCATGAGGAGCTCTCTTAATTGTAGACAATTGTTCTATGAGGGATAAATGATCTGAATGATCTTGAAATTGTTTCAGCAATTTCTCACCTAACTCATCCCAAGTTCTTATGCTTCCAATTTCTAAGGTTCTATACCATTGCAAGGATTGCCCTTTAAATGATGCAGCTAAAAGTCTCAAAGCCACATCTTCATGTGTTATATTATGGACTGCACATAGGGATGTAACATCTTTGATGTGCTCTGTAGGTGTAACTTGATTTTCACCAGTGAATGAAGGTAAAATTTTCATGGAAGCATTAGGAATATCATGATAAACTGGAATTACTAATGGGATGCCATTAGTAAAGGTCACAAAATTCCTAGGTGGTTGAATAGCCATTGGAAAAATTGGGATCTGAACAAAGAAATTAATACGTGGTGAAGGAAGATTACGAGGAGAGTTGTTAAACCCAGGTCTATTATAAGGTAGGGTGTTACCAACTCTTCTTCTTCTTGCAAAATTCAAAGGTAAAGAAATAAACTCAGAAGGAATTCCTCTTACCGATGATCTTGTAGTCACTTTAGTCATAGAACATGTTACAAAACTGGTATGAAATCATCCTTACGAGTCTCCAAATAAATATTTTAATATTTAGAATAATTCGTTGCAGCTTGTTGCTCCAAAAGTAACTTTTCATTGTTGTAATTTGGTCACGTATATGATTGGTTCTCCCACCAAGCGTTCCAAAACTGTTATCTCTCAAAAGTGCACCCTGTAGAGAGATGATTGTAGGGGTTCTAAGATTGCTCTGGATCTCTCTCTTTCATAGATACAATGAAAACACCTCAAGTCTGTGGGTATACCTATTGTTGAGGTGAGTCTTTGGTATTAAGGTCGGTTCCTTCTTGATGTATCATAAACTAAGTTTTGGGGTTTTGAGGGTAAAAGATGACTGTAAATGAATTGAAAACTGGGGTGATACACCAAAATTGTTGAGGGCTTTGACTAAGTACATGAACAAATATTTGAGAATGGATTTTGGGTACACAAACCAATATTTTTCAGCAGAATATTAAGGCAAAACACTTGATGTATTAAGGGAATGATTCACAACAATATTGTTAAGATAAATATGCACACTAATATTATGCAGAAATAACTAAATTTGCAGCAAGGTAAGATGATCAATTAGGGAATTTTGAAATTCACAAGAAATAATAAAGTATACGATACTGCAAATAATTGGAAAGGAAGAAATCAATTCTCATTCAAAGGGAAAAAGTAGTAAAATCTGCTTTAGCAACCACCTGTGTCCAAAAGTCCTCCTTTGTGCTTTGCCAATGTGTTGGTACCCAAATTGATTCTCCTCGAAGCTTAGAAGCATAACAGGTTTGGCAAGAATCTTAGAGCCAAGCATAGTATGTAGTGTGTTGTTTTATAGCCGAGGATGAAATGCACTTGCTTCTCTCGTCACTCGAGAATGTGGAGAAATGGGTAGTATCCTCAAGAGGGTTTGACCTATCCTTAGTAATTTATGGTTGTTCCTTTCAACTAGGATGAGAGGATGATTTTGTAGCCTACTTTTTGTGGAGGAGATGGAGGTATCCTTACTTGTGAAGCTACCAAGAATACCTTAAATAAAACATCATCAATACAACAAAACCTAACTCTCACGAGTTGTCACTCTACATAATGAAGATATTTTCCAAGTAAGGTTCAGGCCACTAAAGACATTGAAAACCTAATTGCTTATGCATGTTTTGGTAATAGAAACTATGCATTTGTATACACATAGGACAAACAGGGGTAGTATGGGTAA
Organism: Taxus wallichiana var. yunnanensis; assembly: GCA_018340775.1. Taxonomy (NCBI): domain Eukaryota; kingdom Viridiplantae; phylum Streptophyta; class Pinopsida; order Cupressales; family Taxaceae; genus Taxus; species Taxus wallichiana. The sequence goes on from CM031236.1 coordinate 108,100,587, forward strand.
GATTAGTTGTTTTTAAATGGATTTTGGTGGGAGGTGAGGAAGGATGAACTTTATTCGCTAGATCCTTGAGAAATTTTACAAAAATGGAGAGATTGAACAACAAAATGCTACAGGGTAGCTAGAATGTTCCTTTAACTAGAATATGTACTCAAATGGAGGCCCAGATCAACACTTTTCACACAAACTTCAAGGATCCAAAATGAAGGCTCAAATTGGAAAACTTAACTCAACATTATCAATCTTTGTTTCATCACGCCTAAGATACCCTCAAAGGCTAAAAAATAATCTTATAGTCATGCTAGAAGTAATAGTGATTTTGAATTTATTTATTTCACTATCAAATGAAATATCTTCTCGATAAATGAACTTGTAAATGCCACCACGCTATCACAATGATAAGATATTGCGTGATTCACAAAGATTTCAATGTAAAATTGCAATGGGAAAAATAAAAACTACTTACAAACATTCAAAAATGAAGCAAACATGAATTTTTCCCAAAAATGACGCAGATTAACTCAAGTTTGATTAAATTTATTAGCATAGGAAAGTTTCTGGAACAATATTAGAGCTTGTCAACGTCTATACACTCGAAACCACCTTGATATGATAAAATCTAACACAAAGGAGATAAAAGGGTTTCTTTAGATGGTTTCTCAAAAAAACAAACTCAGTCAAGATTTTATCTTAGAAAAATTAGTCCCGACCTTTGACACTCCAACCATTTGCATGAAAAATTCATGCAATTTATATCATTTTTATAACATAGTTTTCCTCGAGAAAAGTAGAAACTTTAAATGTACCAAAGTTTTGCAATGATCTCGATCGCGATTTGTAGAATCAGATTTACAAAATTTGTTAGGTGCTCATGGAGGAAGATTTATTCAAATATATCAGCATTCAATTATTTCACCTAGTATATCACTCTTCCTCTTATGTGCCAACTACTTCCACCCCAAATTTTTCAAATCTAGTCCCATGTGTGTCAAGGAAGGGAAAACTGGAAAATCATATCGAACTCGATGTCCAAATTACGTAGTAATGGTAAAAGACATCTCTGGATCTTCCTCACCAAATTTAGATATCAAATTAACTCCCCTTCTCTATTTGGCATGTAGGAAATATCAAGAAATCATGAAGACTCGCATCTCTAGGAGCTTTTCACTAAAAATGGGGGGAAAATTAGATATCTTTGATGCATAGCTTCCATTGATCCCTATTTTTAATTTGGACCATCCACATGGAAGATCTAATTTATAATGGGCCCAGGGGTTCCTTTTTACCTTTTACACTTTTTGAAAAAATCTAAAAATTTCTCATTTTGCTCTGCCCCGCAGCCTTTGAAAAATGGGCCGGATAGGTGTCCCAATGTGGGTCCTAGTGGAAACGTGCTTCTTTTCTTCACTTTAACCCCCTTTTTCACAAAAGGAAAATTTCTAAATTTCCTCCGGAAGTCCGAACCTCCACCGTTGACCCTTCCATAAAATTTTGACTTATCCTTCATCAGGATTGCATGCCATTTTGATGATTTTAACCCTTTTGATGACAAAAGGTAAAAAATAAAAGTTACCCCCGATGGACCACTTCCCTCCCTTTTGAATTTTCAAACTGCCACACGTCTCAATGGCACATCTTGGGATGGTTCCCAAAAGTTGAGACCCCGAATGAGTGTGGGCTCACCACATGTCCTAAGTTGGAAAAATTTGTTTGAAAGTTGAAAGCTCAGTGGAAGGTGCCATGTGTTAGGGTCTGAGGTAATCTCCTCCGGCCATTGAAAAGTCCAAACAAAATGAAAAGTGAGCGGAAGCCTCCAACTTTCCTCCTAGTGCTTTTTCTAAATAAAACTCAAGGGATGGTTTCCAAACATGCGCGGTCCCTCCACATGTCCTAGGCCGCTTAAAAATAGTTTGAAAAGTCTAAGTATGAAGCAGAGGTGATGGAAATCGCCACGTGTCCCCGTCCCGCCAAAAATTATAATGGCTGCATGAAAATTTTACCTAAGTCAGGGAAAAGCAATGGAAGCCTCCACGTGTCCTCTCGGTGCAACTCAAAGTCCAAATGAAAAATTAGATCTTCAAGTGAGCGTCATTCCTCCACGTGGAAATATTTTGGGTCGAGGAAATCCATATAATTTTTAGAGTACCCCCTAGCAATTGGTCCAACAAAAAAGGGTCACATTTTCTTTTGATTTAGATGTGTAAATTTGATGAAGAAAAACACCACAAACCAGAAAATGCAGAAAATGACCATTTGATCCTGGAGATGAAATTTTATCCAAGCAAAGAGAATTTAGAAACGTTACAAGGTTCAAACACATTCCCCGAGCTACATCCATTTATTTTTCTTCAATTTTTAAAGAAAAAATGACAGGGGACAACAATTCCAGATTGTGGAAAATTGAAAGATTAGGAGAACTCGAGATTTTAAACCCAATTTAAAGACCTTTTCGATGAATAAAGAAATAAGGAATCAACCATGGATCAATAACTCGATTCTCGGCCCGGAGAAAGGATTAATTAAGGCAAAAAAATGGAAGATAGAATCCTTTTAAGCATAACACAGGGAGATAAAATGTGACAGAGGTCAAACTTAGAGATATCAAAGGAAAATGGGGTGAGACTAATCGAGCACCAACACAATGCACATAATATATAGAAAAATTATTCATCCCACTGTCATAAAAATAGACTAAAAATTATACTCTCCCATGCATCCTATTTTTATCCTTTATCATGAATAAATAAAGGAATAAAAATAAACATGCTAATATAATGAGGCATTTAATAGCCTTGGTTACAAAAATATAACTCTACCAAATTGCAGTTGATTGTTCTATTTTTAATAAAGTTGGATGAATAATTTGGCTAATAATAAGATTTTCTTAATGAGAAAGTCTTCTCCGATGCATGTAATCTATGTCTTCTAGCTGATGATGTGACATCTGCAACTTGATCCACTTGTAGTTATAATATTCGACATTCTTTAGTTCTTCCCACATGAAAAATAATCTCTCTGTGTGAGTAAAAAAAAATATTTATTTGCAATACTTTACAAAAATAATTCACCCATGCATTCATCCTTTTTGGGACCACCTGCATGTTCTGATGATGACACCTATTTGTCTTCTTGTGGTAACATGCAAAACTTCAACCTCTGCAAGAAAAATAATACCTTTGTTTTTATACCTTAGTAAAAACTACTCAACTTTAATTCACCCATAGTGGGGGCCACTTGTGAGATATTTGTGTTGACCATGCATGGTAAAATTTCCTCTCCTCCTCTCTGTGGGGACCACTTTGATGCTACACTTGCCTGATATCATTCTTGCATTGGCCACCTTTTTGGAGAAATTAAGGATGTTTTTGGAAAGTATAAGGTAATGTGGTCTTAGTTTGATTTGGTCGGCATATACTTTGATAAAAAAATCACATGTCTTAAAAAGGACCCTCTTTATTTGATCATGGTCATAATATATTACCGACCCCCTTTTGGATTATCATTACATAGTCATTGGTTGTCAGTATTTGATTATTTCTTGTCACATGTTTTAGGACCTTAAACCAAGGTCAAATGAAATGATTTATTATTCGGGCCTATCCCCTACCTCATAATGACTCACCCCTTGATATTTTTCAAAGTGATTCTTCTTTCGAGGCTAACTCACTGTGGTTAGGGTTTTGTGATGCTTATCATGTTGGTACTTTTTTGACCCTGGTTTCATTTGGCGTAACTTAGAAGTTAGTATGGAATTTGATGATTGGTTTTTGACCACTAATCTTTTTCCTTGATTAATCTTCACCATCGATGCTTTATCCTTAAATGTGGCTAGGAACTAGTAACTCGGTGGAGTTTGCATTGAATATGTTGTATTTCTATGGACCGTCGATTGACGTACCTACGAGATCTGAAATGTTGATCTATTAATCCTTGTTGATGGGGTAGTTGGTTGTAGTTAAGGTTTTGATCATTAATTGTTGCATGATTTGATCTTATATGTTGATGGTAACTTCAATGAGTTAGGTCTAATTGAAAAGTTTTTCGAGCTTTTTTTTTTTTTATTTTGCTTTCTTGCTTCAAGTGGTGAAGCTCGGCGAAGTTTTAGCTCATCGCCATTGATGATCATCTTCGAGCTCGGCCTCCTCTATAAATCAGTCTTATGAAGCTCTGTGGGAGGCTATGTGAAGTTCTTTGCATGCATGTGTTTGGATTATCTTATCCATTGTCGATGTTCGAGTTTCATTGTGATATTTATGAATTGGCCTTCATTTTTATCATCTCGACATTAGTTCCTCTATCTATTTAGAGGCACTATGCATGCATTTTGTCATTCTATGAAGCTCTATGAGTGCGAATACTTGCATATTTCTATTGTTTCTACTTGTTCCGAGTTCTCATGCAAGATCTTTAGTAGATTCCCTCCATTTATGTGATATTTTTATCACTGTTTGATGAAGGGATAGTAATTTTTTTATCTTTAAGCATCACAACCGTTTCGCATTTCCACTTTGACTTCAATATATATTGATACTTCATTATTTATTCTCATTTCTTTTGTGATTTCGTAGTATATTTATGCATGGAAAACACTTTCAGCTCAAAAATTTTTATGGGTTCTTGTGTCTAATTATTATTTCACTAGAACCTTGAGTTCTCTATTTCTAGTTTCTACGAGGCCATTTCTAGCAATAATAAGTCAAAAAAGACATCATGAATTCTATTTTCCTTGATGTAAAAATGAGTATCATTTTTTTCTTGCTATGATAGATATGAAACTCCATTCTCCCCTAGTTCTTGTTGTTCTTATTGCATTTTAATAACCGAACACTTAAAAATTAATGAAGCATTATGTAACTCCTCTGGCTATTTCTTGAACTACTCTATAAGACGACCATTGCTCTACGATGGGGTGTTCTTATGTTAGTTTTTGAGAGCTCTTGTATTTTATTTTTGTACTTATGGGTTTGTTCTCCATTTAAAGCTTCTGGTATTTTGTTTCAATGACTGCCATGCATAATTTGCATTTGAATTTATAACTTGGGGTTCGGTTACTTCCTGGAGTTTTTTGTTTCGATTTACCAATGTGTTGACCTGATTTTGAATTGGGTGTTTCCTAATCTTGCTCAAATTTTGTCTTCTGAACTCTGATTCTTAATCCCAATTCTTAGACCACCGTGAGGTTATGCTCATGCTTATTTGATATTCTTTGAATTTTATATGAATATTCATGTTTGTTTCTAATAAAATAAAGGTTGCCATTGTTGTCAAAGGTGAGATTTTGACATGGGTATTCTACATTATTTTATTTGTTCCATTGTTGTTGTTACACAAAATTTCTGGTGCATTTGGAAACCCTGTATTTATGGGGAATCTAACGTTATTACCTGGTTTGTACTTGCATTGTTATGATAAACTCTTTTATGCCATTATAATTTGCATTGGGATGTCCTTCGTATTTTTCTACAAATTCATTTACTCGATATCTATATCCGGGTATCTCCTTTTGACGAGGTTAATGGGATATTTCAATGCACTATGCTTTATTCCATTTTGGTATAACTGCCACCATGAATATTAACTTGGAACTTGTATTTCCTCATTATTCAAACCCCACTACTCATATGAGAGTTGTTTCTGCCATCTGGGTAGCCATGATTTGATAAGAAAATATGTTTTCCTTTCTTCGTTGAGGTGTCATTGTCGATTTTACAATGGCTTCACTATATTGTTTTGCATTGATTGACTAGAAGCCTAGGTTTTGAACTGCTTGTTTGTGATCATTCATCTGCAATAGTGATATGAGAGCTTGAGGGAATTCTAAAAACTTGTAACTAAAATAATGTTCTTCCATTTCCATAAAGGTATCTCGAATCGGATGATTGTTATTTGATCTTCTTACAGTTTGAGATCACTTGAAAACTGAAATTTCTATTGTTTATGAATTGTCTTTAGTATTTGGTCAACTTTACTTGAAAAAGACACCACCACCATGTTATTAATTAGAAAATTTGTACTTCCTGTAATACATGACACATATCCTTAATTTGGCATGAAATGAACAATAAGTTCCTGTAATGAATAGTGAAATATGAATGTTTTGTAACTCTTATGTAGCATTACTTAATAAGTTCTGAAAATTGAATATAGTCAGCTCTTGATACTACTCTTATAAATATGAACATGCTACATTATTCTTTGTTCAATCTGAGTTGAATTTCTGTAATACTTCTCTTTATTCAGATTACTATTTGATCAGTACAGTAGTTTATCTTTTGTCACAACTTTCAAGCATGTATTAGTTGTGAAATAACATGATGGAAAGATGTAAAATGTCCATTTTACATGGTGAAGCCTTGTCAAAATTTTCTCAGATTTCCTTTTCCATTTTGTTTTATGAATCTTTTGTCTACATTTTCTCCTCTGGAATGACGCATACCTTTATATCATGTAGACTCATTCAGTAAGTGTTTCCTTTTTGTTTCTTCATGCACTATACCTTTTGAAGCTGGAACTGATCACTCTTTTATAGTTGCTATTTTTGATCTTTGTTGATGAGTTTCTCTGTTTGATCTTCTGAATTCAATACTTTCACATGTTTGAGAAAACCTATAACAGTGACATAATTTTTCCTGTATGTGACTATTTCAAGTACTATACTATAGCTTCTTCTTTTTGTATTTAGTTCATGTAATTATTTGATTCAAACTTAGAGTAGTCACACACTTTCTTATGGAATGTAAAATCTTACTTTGTTTAATCTTGTGGATCATGAAAATTTTCAAATATGTCCCTTGTGTGAGTGACCTGATCATGATCCTGAAAGGATCAATATGTAAAGTTGAATCTACCAATTCTCGATAATATGTTTTGTTTCAACAAGAATGTAACTAAAAACATTCCATATCTCTTGTGCATTTCTTTTTTAGACTAAAGTTCTTTTCTATCCTTGATTAACATGATTAATTTCTTCCTCTATCAGTAACCTATACCCGCACATATTAGAAAATAGTTAGAAAAGATTTAGGATATTTTTCCTCCCTTGTATTTCGTATTTCTTCTTTTTGCTTCTCTTTCTTCAAAGTGATTATGAGGACCACATGTGTTTTTACTAATAGTATTATTTATTTGTATGCATTTATATTTTCTGTAATCATACCTCCCGATATCGGAGATTCATTTACATGAAGATAGATAAAGGCAAGAACATGATTTAATCCTAAGCTTGTGGACTGCGGTCTCTTCTCTATTTTTTCGTGTACATTTTAGTGCTTTGAATAACAAGGATGAAGATAGAGCAAAAGTTGTATCGAAGATGGAGCAATGGGACAAAAAAACAAGGCAATGATGGGTTCGTTCATATTGTTTTGATTTTATTTTCATGCACATTCACCTTCTATTTCAATATTTATGATGCTCACTTGAGTCACATCCCATGGTTTGTGTGGTAAACATTTCAAATTCCTTATGAATAAAACATTGAATTCTGAAACTGAGTTGTTTACTTCCTTCTACATTTCGGCTTTGTATATGGATTGTATAATGAATTAAACAACTCAATAACATAATTGAATGTATTTAATCATGTAGGAAATAACATTAAAATACCTGTAACCTTAGTAATGAACTTTGATTGCTGCAATATGTAACCTTGGTTGTTGTTCCAAAACTTAACACTTTATCTATTCTCAGTATTTTCTCGTTTCATCAAGATAACACCTCCGTCCTTTAGGGAATTTGTGTTCTTTTGGCAAAAACAAACATGAAATTGTAGACTATGTGATTTGTTATGTTTTGTAATAGCACACATAGCTGTAAATTACATGTAGTCATTAACTAATCCAATAGAAAAAATATTAAACTAAAATAATCTCCCCTAGCTTAGGTTCACTTCACCAATGCCATCCATTACAATGAAGTTTCGAGTTGCCATTTTTTGCATGAGTGCAAAATATTCAACAGTTGTACTAGGTTATTCATTTGTGTTTCTAAGTGTGCCCAAGGGTCCAAGCATTGATCCCATGGCTCTGATACTACGTGAAACACCCTAAAATTTCATACACAAAACCTAAGATAAACCCAATACTTAGTTAGGAAAATTTACTTTAATACTTTTTTTTTCTTCAAATGGTCTACAATGAAATAACCTTCAACTAGATTTAATTAAATCATGATTAGTAAATTCTTCCCAATCATAAGGTTGTCATAATTAAAATTAGAATTTAATTAGTATTATTTTATTTTGTTCATTTCAGGCTATAATCCCCTTTTATTTTATTTAACTTACCCTTATAATTCAAATGTCATTTATTTACCTAATACCCTAAGGCTAAGGTCTCACTTACCCTAACCATATAATTTAGTTCAAATATATTTTAATCCTTATTATAACATTATCTAGTTATCCATGTATAAAAATTAATTTAATTAATTCCTAAAGTCAAGTCCCTTGCAAAAGTCACTTAACTAAGGCAATAAAGGTCACCCCTTAATCCTAACATCCTAACACCCCTTTAGTGGCCCCATTCACAAGTTACACATACATTTAATTTAAATATATATTCCCACCAAAATATCCTCACCTAACATTTGTAGGATTGATTCCCAACCATTAGATGGATTCATTTAGAGCCCTTGGATCTTAGGTATTCAATCTAACCCTAATCATCCTTATGAAGTGTTCTTATTCATTTCTTTTACCCTATTTTTTCCTTTTTCATTTTGCAGGTTTGGGAGAAGAAGGAGAATGGAGGCCATGGAAAGGTTTCTCAAGCTCAAGGATGGATATACACATTTTTATTGTTTCTTATTCCATTTGCAACCCTCTCCTAGGGTTTGTTCATATTATTATTTGTTATTGTGTATTTTATTTGCATTTTCCCTATTCGGTACATTTTTAGTTATGATTTAAATGGTATATATAAAAGAAGAGGGTTTGGGTGTCTCGTGTGTGTATATATATACATACATGTCTCTCTGTGTGTATAATATTTTTTCTTATTTCAGGACATACATTTTATACAACCCGATTTTTTTTTGCATATATATTAATATATATCGATATATAAATACACACACACACACACACACACACTATGTGTGTGTGTGTGTGTGTGTGTGTGTGTGTGTGTGTGTGTGTGTGTGTGTGTGTGTGTGTGTGTGTGTGTGTGTGTGTGTAATAGATTTGATTTATTCTAGTAAAATGTTGATGACCTAATAAATAGTGTGTATTGGTTAAAGAATAGGTCAGCAGGATTTTAAAATATATAGGTCGCCTATTATATGGACATGGTTCAAGAATAGTGTGGACGGAGGTCGTCGACCCCACCCCACCCCACCCCATATATAATATATGGGTTGGAGGGTGGAGTTAGACACCTCCCCCTCCTCAAACATATTACCTTATATAAACATGCATATTCGTATGGGTACAAATCCATACGACTTAAGTATAACAATATATTTATATACATATATTAAATATAATATTATATATAAAAAAATTTAATGGTTTTAATTGATATTTTTATTATTATAACATATATGTATATAATAAATTTATTTAAGTAGATATATATATATCAATTTAATTGGTATATTTCATTCTATTTTAATTTAAAAAAATCTCAAATTTCCATTTTCTCAAGTTAGATGCAATTGTTTCACCGTTTTCTTTACGTTTCTAGAAGATCAAAAAATAGATAGAGGTAAAAGGCAAAGAAGGAATACACGTTAAATGGGTTGGTTGATGGTTGTTGCACACATTCTAACTTCTTGATCCAAAGAATGATTGTGAGAGCTTCATTTTGGCTAGGAGGAACTACCTATAATAGAAAACAAGACGACAAGATAGAAGTTAAATTATATATGACAGTGACTTCCTAGCGTATGATAGTTCCGGAAGCGTGATATATCCTAGATGGCTATCAATCAACTATTTAAAACAAATTAATGCGAGAAATAACCAAATTCCTACTGTAGTTGATATGATTTGGGTATCTCATTCAAACACAATAAGCAAACCTAATATAATAGGCTAGGCTATAGTCAGATCTGAAGGGTAGGTAGGTGTCAAGATATTATAACTAGTCAGGTCAAATCCGGGTTGTTTGGGTCACTTGGTAAAAGGTAGGTTGGCTCTGTTGTTGGAAAATATGTAAACATAGATATCGACATCACTGTATAACCGACGATGGTTTATAATAGATTGACGAAGGTCATGGATAACCGGCAACAAAGTGGGGATGAGGTGAAAGGAATTTAATAAGATCTGATTGTGGGGATTGAAATGGAGCTAAAAAGAGATGGAAGGGTGGATGGGGAGATCTATAAAGGTCTCAGGTATACTCAGAGGTGGGTGGTAGGAAAGAATGGGTGATTTGGTGGTGTGGGTAGAAGAATGGTTGAGTCTACAAGTAGGTAGAAGATGGGAAAATAACATGCAAAGTACAAACTGATAAAGATAAGTAACAAGGCTATTATACTGAAATAGACTATGCTAGAAAAGATATACTTACTGTGATGTAGGTTCAATGGCTAGATGGATGTGAGGGTTGATCAAAGAATTGGTGCTTGGTGTCATGGTAGTGTTATCCTAATGCTATCATGGGTGTAATGTTCCTATATCTTCTTGGATGATGGTTCTGAATGCTTGGATAAATGAAAAGATGTCAGTTCTACTTGCATGCAGCTCCGATCTCATTTTCCTCTAGTTAGAGAAATCTTAGGCATTGATTTTAGGGTTAGACCAAATCTTAGATCATTAAGGTAAAGAATTACTTATTGTTAGTTATGGAAATATGCCTAGAATACGCCTAGGGTGAGGTGGAAATTAGGTCAATTAAGGTAATAAAATAATGGATATTATGTGGATGGGTATTTAATTAAATTAAATTAATATTAATCTAGTGTGGAGGGGAGCGTGGTTAGGTGCCCATGTTTTAAGTTGGTTATCTGATCTGGGGCTAAGGTGAATATGACCAATTTTAGGTGTCTACAACAATACAAGAAGTATAAATTTCTACCTATTCATCCATGAGAAAAACTATGAATGATTTTTTTTATTCAACCTAATACAATTAGCAAGGAGGAGATTTTTCTTTATTCTAAAAACTGTAAACATCTAGTTTCTTTCTTATACGTAATATGAGATGTAAATATAGTTTCAACTTTATCAATATGATTACATTTGCAATTAAAAAAGAAACTATTTCCTTTCTTTCACAATAGAGCAAATGACATCCATTTTAAGCAACAAGTGTATTTTCATAGAAGGACACCAATCTTTTAAAACTTAACATATCACAGTTTTAAGGAAATTATTTAAGTTGAATATAAGCTTAGATTGAGAGAGCTTCATTTTAATTTCAAAACCATTTCAAGGTCCCGTTAGTGCGTAATCACAACAAGCCCGAATGCCCCGATTGTGAGGTGGGGCATTTGGTGTGATTGCACAACATGGGACCATCTCTCAAGCTATGGGACTTTGCAAAACCTAAGATGGACCTCCTGAGAAAGCCGATTCTTGATTCCTAATCTACCTACCACAAGCTACTCCATTGCAGTGTAATCTAATATATCATAATCTAACCTTCCAAGGGGACAAAGAGAGAGAGAGAGAGAGAGAGAGAGAGAGAGAGAGAGAGAAAGAGCCTACACTAAGTTGTGATACACCATAAAAGGAAGTGGTTGAATCACAAACCCGACTACCTGAAGTGAAGAGAGGTTAGCATAGAAGAGGGTGGATAGAACAAACCATAGACCAAAGATAAGTTTCACACAGATAACCACTTTGAAACCCATTAAGCACAACTCTCATAACCTACAACGAACATAATAATATGAACAATATACCTGCGATAATGATAGGTAAGGAGAGACAAAAAAATAAGCCATGGATGGACATATGCATCACAAAACAGATTTTATTGCTCTAAAATGTTACAGTAATCATCAAAGTGGGCAAGAGGCAAGAAAACTCCAAGATAGATCAGTTAGAGGATGCTTATACTCGCATTTGACCCTAAGGAAGGAAGAGAGAGGGAAGAAGAGAAAATAATGACCAACCATTTGAATGTGCCCTCTATTACAATATATAGGAAGAAAAGGAGGGAGAAGAGGAAAGAAAATGAATCCTCGCTCCAACCACCCTAAAATATGCATTGAATCCTGTCTTGAAATCTCAACCACTTATTATCAATGTCTTCTACAAACACACCCATAATATGTTTCTTTTGGTTCCCAATAGATCAAATCAAATCAGATCTGGTTTTAAGAAATCGATTCTACATCAATGGTTTGGAAGTCGTTTTTCCATTATTAACATACCATATCCTGCTAGAAATGATATTTTATGTTTTCAAGGCATAGAGGGTGTCGAGATGTTTAAAGAAATTATTCTCCCACCCAAATATGATTCTCTAGTCAAAATATATGGCCATTTAAATATCGTGGTTATGGCTGAAATATTTAAAGAGTCTACCCCTATAGGGTCCACATGGCGCCTCATGTACCTTGTAGATTTGGCCCCTTCCCTCGCTCTTGAAACTGCTCCGGATTAACATGTGGCGGCCTCCATGAGATCCTTGAGCTCCTTTGTATTTTGATTGTCTTTTTGCTTGGTGGGGATAGAAGTCTAACTTTGGACACGCGGAGGCTTGGCACTTGTTTGGAAACCTTCCCGAAATTTTACCTTTGAAATGGCACCGTGTTGACACTTGCAACCTCCACCGACCTATCTCAATGCCTTGACTATTCAACCCAAGCTTGTCCCTTTATGAAACCAAACACATGGAGGCTCCACACTCACTTATAAACTTGCTCGAACATTACCTTTGAGATGCGTCGAGTTGACACATGGAGGATTCTGCAGGATCTTTGAATTTTCAACGGCCTCTCTTACCTTTTTGGGCCCTAAACACGTGGCGAGCTAGTGCTCACTCTCCATACTTAGTTGATTTTAGACCTGATCTATCCCATTTGTTGAACTTGTACTACGTGGCAATCCCACGCTCATTTGAGCCTTGACTTTTAGATTTGCCTTTGGAGATGCGCTGAGATGAAATGTGGCAAAGATCTTCTAGTGAATTTTATACTTAGTATTTTTTTGGGCCCGCTCTGTCCTCTTTGAATTTTAGCTGTTGACTCTTGCCCCATCTTTGGGCATGGGACACGTGGAGGGTTAATGCAAGTTTGAGTCTGCCTGTTGGATTTACCCTTTGAAGATTTGTTGTTTGGACACTTGGTAGCTTCTGTCTCCTCTATACTTAGCCAATTTGGGGGCTTGTTCGAGTCATTTCGCATTCCGACGAATTTGAACCTTTGTTGTTTCTTTTCTTTGAGCCTCTGTCTTCTCCTTCCCTGACCATGCTATCCCATTTTATATTTCCCCTATACTCTGTTTGCTGGATTTGAAACATGGATTTGCTCAATGATTTGTTTCTTTGAATTTCTTTACCGCACGGGTCATGTTTGATCAATTTTATAGGGGTAAAAATTTAGATAACAGTCCTTACTTCATCTAAATATTACAAGACTTGATATTTTCATTTTATAATAAGTAACGTACACACACATTACAAACTACGACATGATTCTAGGTTGAAGAGCTTGCAAACTCTACATCATCCAAATTCGATAGGTTTATCCTAACAAGGCTCAAGTGATTACAGATCCTATTCATATGATATGGTGAAGAAACACAACATAGGTAAGGTGCAGAGAGCGTTTAGGTATGTTCTAGTACACCAAAGATTGGTTCAAGATAAAAAGTACGACAATAGGCAACGTAAGGTCATGTAGGTAAAACAACATGGGTAATAGTGTCGCAGGGTATAGTGAGCACATGAGTTCACAGTCACAAATAGTGTTCCGGATCCTAGTAACTAGGTCACGACATGAGTAAGGCTGAGGTACGAGTAAAGAAACAAGCCCCTAAACATAATTAAGGACTGGTAGAGGTAATGTAGGCTTGGAGGTAGGTTTCGATAAGGGTGGGTAAGGTCGAATGGTGGCCGGGAAGGGTAAATGTTTTTGGAAATGGGGAAGGGTATTGACAAGATTACAAAAGGTAACCGATTCCGGTCATGTGGAATCGGTGGCGTTCTAGGTAAACCAATCACATTTTTTTAGGGCACAAGATCGATGTCAGTTTAGGTAAAACCGACCATGATTTGCTAGGGAACATGGCCAATGTCGGTCTATTTATAACTGACGCCGGTCAGGTCGATGTGGGTATATAAAAAAGGAAAAGGAAGTATAATATGAATTCATTGGAATGTTTTGGACTTTTGGAAAATCACAGAGTGTTGAATGAGCTATGATTTTTTGTGAGAGAAGTATGTGGGACTGTACCAAGGTGAGGTGGAGAGATCCGGATGGGGAGAGGAGTTAGATGTACAGGCCCACACGATCAGGCAGAGTGAGTTAGGTATGAGCGGGAATGAGTTTTGAGTTTATCTCCTTGGAGGCCTCTGAGGAGTTAATGCTGACAATTTTAGGTGAGGTTATGGCAGATATGAGGTTCCATAGTGCCGATGAGATTTGGTGAGATGTATACAACCCATCCGAGGATTTCGTGCTAGTAGTTTTGATTATGGAGGTAGTATGTTGCTTCGCACTACCGGATGTAGAGGGTTGCAGTAATCCCATGGGCATTGATGGGGGTCCTCCACAACATGATGGAGGAGAGGACCCAATTTTATTATTCATCAAAGATACTTGGTGCAACAGATAGGAGTTGTGGGTATATAGGATATTGCGGCTATTTAGCCTATGTTGCACCTTTCTTCTCCACTGCTTTGGGCATATGAGCACATTGTATGTGTGAGGCCACTAGGTATGCCCCGGGCTGATGCATTTGAGCCGGGTTTTGTTCGAGTGGGTTATAGGTGTTGGGTGCCGGTGAGTTGAGTGCGTAGAGCAAGTTAGGATTATACACAATATAGCCTATTATAGGTGTTTGCTAGAGGGGTTGTCGACATGGACATTATTTGGAGGCCCTATGTGGGTTTTCCATCATATGGGTGGATGGATGCGGAGTTAGATGAGTTGCAGCTAGTTCGATGGATAGAGGGGCATCACATGGGAGAGCATGAGCTAATACCTGTAGACAGGTCGATGACAATTCGGGCTAGAGCAGGATTTACCACATCCCTTCCCACAATACAAGAGGGATGACCTAGAGAGGCCGATGTCGCCTCCACGATCTACCATGCTTTGAAAGTGTTGGAGGAGGCACCCGTGGACCAACACATTGATAATGTCGGGTGCACTTGATGATACTGAGACCTTTGTAGGAAGCTCACCTATGAAGAGGGCCACCTGCAGACAGACAACTAGATGTGGCCACCCTCATAGTCTAGAGGGACATGTTACAGGATGTGTCGCCCTTACAAGGCCAAAGTACTGATTTATAGGGGCAGCTAATGGGGTCACAGAAGATATGGCCATGCTATAGGCACAGTGATGGCCATTTAGGCTCAGTCACAACATTACAGGGGAAGCTATCCACACGGGTGGGGCTATAGATGGCGAACAAGTGGCCTACTTATAAGCACAAGTTACAGTGGTCAGTAGGTCACTGGTCACTACACAAGCACAAATTGTGGTGTTACATGCCCGTATTGCTGCGCAAGTACCGACATAAGGCACATGATAGGCTCAAGGATAGGCTCCCAAGGTACAGTACAAGTAAAAGGTCATATACCCTTATTGACAGGGAAAAGTACACAGGTTGTGGTGAGACCCATGGCACCTCCTCGTAGTGCCCATGGTGAGATTTAGGGACTCCTTAGGTGAGGTGAGGTATTATCAAGATCATTTGGTAACAACAGGGATATATGTCCCTTCATATGCGGAGTACCAAGCACAACAAGCCTCAAGTGAGAGGACCCAATCCCACATTTACAGTGTTGAGAGCATAGGGGACCGATGAACCCATAGGTAAGAGCAGGGTGAGGCCACCAGTGTACGAAGGCCAGATCTAGGTGAGGGGTGATCAAATCCTAGATTGAGACCCACAACAGGCAGTGAGGTGAGTGTGGGGCACTGCACAGGAGTGGCAGAGGAGTCAGGAGAGACTGACGTAGAGATCCAAGGGGAAGGTGAGGGATATCACTATTTTGGATAGTATAGGGATTATCTGTGATAAGGACCGATCTACGTGGTGATGTTTTTTTTATATATGATACTAGCCAACATGCCGAAGATGTTTTGACATTTGTACTGGAGACATTGTATATTGGGGATATATGAGAAGACAAGTAGAGATGTTGATGTATATATATATATATATATATATATATATATATATATATATATATATATATATATGCGATGATGATGTTGTACATGTTATGGGAACTAGGTAAGTTAGGAATGATAGAGTCAGGTCATAGGCATGGATGGAGTTAGGTTAGTTTAGGCATGGATGGAGTCGGTCGTGGGCATGGATTGAGTCAGTTCGTTTAGGCATGGTTGAGTTAGGTTGGTTTAGGAATGGTTGAGTCGAGGTTGGTTTAGGCATGGTTGAATGTCCAAGTTATTGGTAACATGGGGGACAAATGGTGATGTATATGCAGGGTATGGTTTAAATTTCCAAATATGTGTTATAATGTAAATGTGAAAATGATAAATGAATGATTTGATTATGTGGTAAAAATGTGTGTAAATTAATGATTCTTTGGTTTAATTTCAAGTTATTGATATAAAATGGATACTAACTAAGGTAGAATGTGAATAGGAAAGTAAAAAGGGAGAATTGGTTAGGGTAAAGAGTTGTCGAGCTAACCTCCAAGGGCCCCACTTCCTCAAATTTTTGCCTACATAGTCCTAGTGAAAAGGAACCTCAAGCCGATGTAGTTCTCCCATAAGTTAGGGAATATTATGATGAAGTAGAAGAATGGACTAATATGCGTTTAGGCATGGGTGAATGTAGGTCATAGGCATAATTGAGTGGTTATTAAATGTAGGTATCGATGAGCTAGTCCTGTATAGGATAACCAATCAGAAATGAGGAAGGAGAATGGTAAGAGGTGGTAAAAGAGCCACTTAATTGATAAGAACCCTAATGATTTGATCATACCTAAGAGGGGCTCATGAACAAAAGACCCTAAAGGTGTTGCATAATGGACTATGTTCTAGGTGAAGAAAGTCACAGTATCATGAAGTATCACGTTTATGGCAAGTCCCTTGAGTAAAGAGAAAATTAGGAAAAAGGCAAGGAGGTGAGAATGGGAAATTGAGCATAACTTAGTGTACTGACAATGTGTCTTTGGAACAAGAGACCCAGGATCAAGAATAGGCAAGTCCATGACAAAAAGTTTGGCTTATTGTTTTTATAGACTGATCAATGTGGGAAGTCTATGTGGGATGAATAGAATATCTCCTTGAGGTCTTCGTGAAGCTGATCGATGCGGGAAGCTTCAAAATATTATTTTATTTTTGCAGGAATAGTATTATTTTGTGATAGACTATGTACAATATGGCTAGCTTTGTATAGTTGTCCTTTGAGGGAGTAGTCTATTTATAGTAGCATGATAGAAAGATTAGATGTCCCCCCATTGATTTTTGAGGGAGTCATTTCTTTGCTAGAAGATTGACTCAAGGAGTTGTATCCTTTCTGCTTTTGGACATCTATGTCATGGAAAAGACTACGAGAGGAAGATTAGGCCCTTGTTTGGATGATAAAACTATAGTACATAAAAGTTAACAATGAGAGAGGTGGTTTTGAGTGATGAATGACCATGGGATTCCATCTTGAAGAAGACAAAAAGTATCCATGAGAATCATTCTACGAGTCGAGCCATGGTACTCATATCAAGATATGGCTAAAAGATGACGGGAATCACATGATTTTTTTAGTCATGGATTCTCAAAATGGGTAATATGGAAGGTGAACAACACTCAAGGGACGAGCAACCAACCTGATGTAAAGTGATATAGGACTCGATATCAATAATAAAATGGTTGAATATGCAAGGCGTTAAGGGGCTCAGTTTTGGATTTACCTTCAAGTGAAGACAAATGATAAGCACATGATCCATAGGCATGGGTAACGATATAGGGTTCAAGCCAATTAGGGAAAATTTTCTCCACTTACTTTTCTCTCCTTTGGTTACATGTTGATTTTCTTTCAGACTAGCTCACCAACTTGAAAGGTTCATTCCCGAACATGATTTTCATAGGCATGTTTGATATATTTTTAGAAGATTTGGAGATGGATGAGAGCATTGAGGTGGCATTCATCTAATAACTCAAGATGCCAAAAGATCTTGAAAATCATCATCGTTGAGCATGTCTTGGTGAGATGCATGGAGTTTGGACTTCAAGAGGTAAGACATTCTGTACCGTAACTGGCAGCAAATGAAGTGTGAATATGCCAAAAGGCGAAAGGAATGTGTGTATGCCAATATTTCCTAGGTGAATAAGATTTTTTTAAGTTTTGATTGGCAATTTGGCTTGACTCATTGGTTTATGGGTAATAAGGTGACGAAAACCGAGTCATGCCAAAAGTGTCATGTACTTTTTTTTGAGCTGTTTTCCATTATCGATGATGAGGTGGTGAGGAACACCAAAAAGACAAATGATGTGGTGGTTGATGAATTCACGTATGTTCTCAGCTTTTACGAAATGAGGGTAATGACCTCTACCCATTTAGTGTAATATTCAATAGCGCTTATGATCCATTGGTGATGTTGTGAAGAGTGGGGTTGATCTCACCGATAAGATCCAAACCCTATTGAGATAAAGGCCAAAGATCTTTTGCAACCTATAAGGAATGACTAGGTGTGCTATGGAGGTTAGCATGTTGTTGACATTTCATACAACATTTGACATAGACACAACAATGCGCTTTTTAGGGTTGGCCAATAATATCCAAGGTGAAGAATGCATTTAGCGATAGCTAAACCACTAAATTGGCCTCCACAAATTCCATTGTGGGCTTCCTTAATGGTGTATGGAATTTCATAACTCGTAAGGCATCGTAAGATAATTTTGTCGAAGCCGCATTTGTAAAGAATACCACCCATGACGACATAATGGGAGACACTTTTAAGAAAGGCTCATTTTCCATTATGAGTGAGATCAGGGAGTAGAATGGAAAGGGAAAGATAGTCTGCATATTACTTATATGAAAGGTCACGTGGGTCAGGGAAAATGGTTCCAATGGAGTAGACCTCATGAGGTAAATAAGAGGGTGATTGTAGCCTTTGTATGGTGAAAAAAATTTAGAGTTAGCAGCGAAGTAGTATTTGAGAAGGCAAGCGGACATGGTATCCACAAATTTATTGGTAGAACGTGGGGTAGTTTGAAGTGCGTAATGGTCAAAGGTGGCCAAAAATATGTCTACGTGATACTCATAATTTTGAAGTATCTCATTATGATACTCGGTATATACCATTGACTTGGTTTATGACCAACTCGTAATCACCAAAGATGTTGATTGATCCGAACATCTAAGGCATAAGAAGCCTAGAGACCCAATACGAGTGCTTCGTATTCAGCAATGTTGTTTATACAATCAAAATCAAGTTTGAAAGATAAAGGCATAGGTTCACCATCAAGCGGAATGAGGATAACACTAGCCCTACCCCACACCGACACTTGAGCCATCAAAAAGAGTTTCATTTGGTAAGTGGGTTCATCCAAGGAAAGGGTATCTATAGACTCGTCCGGGAATTCGAAGTTAGATGGTTGTTTCCCAGAAATAGGCGCGTCATCCAATTGGTCGGTAATAGCCTTTGGCCCTTGATGTAATTTTGATGAATGAATTAGAGGTCAAGATCGGCGTAAGCATAAGCCAACTTTGCGGCACGTTGACGTTAATAGGGTATGGCATACATATAGTGTATGGGTTGGTATTCATAATGAAAAAGGTTTTGTGGTTGAGTAGGTAATGGTAGAGTTTGGTGGCGATGAAAACTAAGGATAGACAGAGTTTTTCAGCCTAGTTATATCTATTTTCGTAGTCAAGAAGGGTACAACTTATGTAATAAACTGCTTGCTCTCGGTCTTGGTTGTCACAATGAGCAATCATGGCACCTAGAGAATGGTCAGTGGCAGAAATATATAGGTAAAATGGCTAGTCATCCTTAGGAGGAATGAGCACTTATGGTTGAAGGAGGTATTGTTTCAAGGATTCAAAGGATTTATGACATTCATCA
This sequence comes from Taxus wallichiana var. yunnanensis, assembly GCA_018340775.1. Lineage (NCBI taxonomy): Eukaryota > Viridiplantae > Streptophyta > Pinopsida > Cupressales > Taxaceae > Taxus > Taxus wallichiana. The sequence goes on from CM031236.1 coordinate 108,120,746, forward strand.
TCCCATTTGAAGGACATGCCTTTAACAAGAAAATGATGGAATGGTCGATAAAGTGGTCGAAAGATTCGAGATAAAATGATGAATGGATTGAAAATTTCCTTTTAGGATACTAAGTTGATGAAGATTAGTGGGTGGAGGTTTTTCCATAATAGCCTTAACTTTAGTAGGATCGACTTCTATGCCACAAAAAGAAATGATGAAACGTAGGATTTTTCCAAAAAGTACCATAAAGACGCACTTCTTTGGTTGAAGATGAACACAATACTTGATGAGGTAGTTAAAGATGACTTTAATGTTAGGCGGTGTTTGGTTCAATGTTTGAATTTTGCAAGTACATCATCTACATAATCTTCCAATATGCGATGCATGATTTCATGGAAGATGTAATTCATGGCGCGTTGGTATGTAGCACCGACATTTTTAAGGCCAAAAGGTATGAATCCGTAGCAGGCTGGTCCCCGAAGGGGTGATGAAGGAAGTCTTGTGTTGATCTTATAGAGATAATAATATTTGATTGTAAATCGAGTAGTAACCGTCCATGAGCGATACCATTTCATGGCCATTGGTGAGATCAACTAGTTAGTCAATGCCTAGTAGGGGAAAGTCATCTTTAGGAAAATCTAGGTTGAGGTCACAGACGTCTGTATAAATGTGGAGTCCCCTATCGTCTTTGTGATAAAAATGATGTTAGAAAGCCATCGGGGATAGTCTATGGGTAGAATGAAGGAAACAGAGAGAAGGAGCGATGAGGCCATAAATTGGCCTTAAATTACCATTATTTTGTCCTTCCAAGTTACCTTTGAAAGTGGATTTTAATGTAATATAGGAACTTATAGTTTTCTTAAGATAGAGTATAGGATATATATCTTGTTCATTCTTTAGAAATATTTTTTATCTATCTTGTTGACTAATCCTACTTTTGATTATTTGGGAAAAGATGCAAAGTCTTGTGTATGCGCAGCCATAAAGGAAAGATAATGCTAGTATTGGGAAAAGTGGAATTGATCATGAACATTACATTTAAAATATGGTATCATTTCATATTAATATTCCTCTCAAAAATTATGCAAGTTCAAAAATAGTCATCTCAATCTGAGGTCGCATAGTTGTGGAACTCGTAGAACTAGTTCTAGAACTCACGAGTTAGTTCTGAACTCATAGAGTTAGTTCCTAACTTGTATCAATTGAATGAAATTTAGCTATAGAAATTTCAATTTGTGGACAAATCAGATTTAGTTTCGAACTTGCAAATTTAGTTCTAAACTTGCATAAATGGAATGACACTTTAGTTCGGGAACTTGCATCAACATAATGGCAATTTTTGAGGGATTGTGAAAACTCGAGAGATTCCAATGGAAAAAATAAGAGAGGTTTTTGTTCATAGAAATTTTTTTAACAAAAACCCCATTCAAATTTATTACAGATTTTACCAATGAAAATAAATCTAACTTTTAGTGACTCTGATCCGAGGAAACGTGTATCAAACGAGCACCGAAAGTTCCATAAACTGAAACAGAAAATTCAAATGGAAAATCGAGAGATGTTTTTTTCATAGTAATGTTTTTAACCAAAAATCATTCCGATTTTCTACAGGATTTATCATTCAAGAGAAATATAACTTTTAGTGAACCGCAATGAGGAAAAAGCGTATTTGACAAGCGTCCAAAAGTTCCACAATCAAAAATAGCAAAGTCAAATGGAAAATCTGATAAATCTATTTGGTCAAAATCATATTTTGAGGGAAATACTCTTTCCAATAATGTAGAGGAATAAAATCATTATAATTCTTGTTACTGAAAAGCAAGGAGAAGATTTGGGAGCAAATCTTCTTAAAATAATTGAGATAAAATTTGACTTCAACAATATATCTCTCCATATTTTGTGGAGATGGAGATCTTAGTTGTTAGGATTGGAATAAAGATAATATCATATTATATTTCCTAAAATAAGGAGTTGGTTGGATGCATGAATTATAAATGTAACCTTCCACACTTAGATATGTAATTCTTTTCTCCAAAGAAATAAAGATCTATTCTTTCCTCTCAAATATTCTGTAGTTTTAAGATTTCAGAAGTATGATTTAAATCCTCTTCCAAGGAAGATGGATCTTTGCATTTATGTTTATGTTTATTCATTTGTCTTTAATTAATTATGGTGTATTGTTTTTATCTTCGTATTATAAAAATGCAATCGGTTGTCGATCTGTGTGTTTTCATTTAATTTTTCTTATTTCCCATTCAACAATTTCAATTTATGCAAGTGTGTTTTATTCCTGCAAGTGTGAAGTTTTATTTCCTTTATGCAAGTGTGTTTACATTTCTGCAAGTGTGCATTTAAATTTCCACATGTGTGCTTTTATTTTATGCAAGTTTGGTTTGTGTTTAAAGGAGTTGCTTTCCAATATCTTCTTCTCTTAATGCATACAACCTTCGACACCAACTCGGATTGACATTATTAATGGCGAGGATTGACGACCCTCATCATTTTGGTGTCATTTCCAGGGAAACGGTGTTATTAGGAGATTCAAAGTTCTCTAAAAGAATATTCTAGTGACAGTAGAATACCTTTTAGCAATTTTGTGACAGGAAGAATTTGGTAAGTAGTTTCTTTAGACTTTTATTTCCTACAAGTAGATTAAAATTTCATTTCTGTAATTAGGAATATTAGATTGTAAATATATCCCCACAAACTAACTCTGTGTATAAGAAAAATGACTGTGATGTTTGATCAAGAGGTATAATGGTATGAACAAATAATTCAGATCTGGAAATGGTATAATATGATATTGAATTTGGAAGTAGATCTAGTTGATGAAATATCATATGCCATTTTTGATAATCACAACCATTTCCCCTTGTATCAACTAACAAATCAGTGATGTTATTACACATAACCTTAGTCAAAACATGGCTTATCCAGTTTGTAATAATGAAGTGGTAGCATTTCTAATTAACTTCATCCATATTGAGGGATTTCATTAGAGCCAAAATAAAAAACCCACTCATATTAAATCCACCCATCCAAATATTTTTTCATCCCATAATAAAATCCTTGAACCAGATCCATTAGAAAAATTTATTTTCATGTCTTTCAATTTCTTAATTTTTGTATATGCTTATATAATGTTAAGAAGAAATTATTGTGAATATCAAGGAAAGAAAGTTTTGCATACTAACATCTAAGGACTAGATCTATAGGAATTTCTAGAGTTGTTTTTGATATCAACATGTAGATTTTGGAGCACCAACAGTATCAACCAAGGAGCATGCATATTTTGGAGGGACCCACGAGATACCTTCACTTTCTCTTTTAACAACTCTCCATCTCCTGAGATCACTAGTCCGAGCTTTGAAGATTACTATGGTGATTCTGATATTGCACAATTCAAGTTGGGCTTTGAAGACCTAAAAATTGTCTACACAATTTTTGGAATCTTCTTGGAGTTACCAAGTATGTAAAAAGTTTTTATGAGATCATAGTCATTGCTTGCTATTTTACGTGGTTGTACTTTGATGAATATAGTCTGATGATGGATCAAATTTTTCTATAATCCTTCTCATGCTATCATTTCAGTAAAAAAACAAAAAAATGCAAAAATATTTTAATAGAAAACTAAATTACGCCAATCAAAGGAAAAAAAATAACAAAAATTGAAAAGCTTTGATTAGAAAACCAGCTTGCTGGCCAATCAAAGGCAAAAAAAAAAACTTTGATTGGAAAACTAGCTTGTTGGCCAATCAAAGGAAAAAAGGAGGTGGATCTTCTTCAAAAGAAATCAACAGTTACCTAGTGGCTTTCTTCTCGGCACTATTTGACCATGTTAACAATAGGATGACAAAGACAACTAGAGGTATGATCAATTTATTTTGTTCTATTATTTTATTTTTAAGCTTTCTTGTAAGTTTTTTTATTACAGCTAGATCCACTTTTAAATATTTCCAAGGAAGGCAAGATAAAATTCATATCTCCCCTACTTATATGAAAAATATGTGCACCTCTTTACAATCAAACTTTTGGAGTCTAATTTATGGGAAGTCATAAATAAACAACATGCATGAGCTTAGGTGTGGGAGAGAAGGAGAAGCACAAGCTATGCATTTTGATTTTAAATATGAGACACAACAGAAGGAGATCCACACAAGAACCTATTGTAAAATAAAAGAGATCAAAAGTAGCAGAAGGAGATCCACACAAGAACTTGTTGTAAAAGAAAGAAATCAAAAGCAACAGAAGGAGATCCACACAAGAACCTATTGTAAAAGAAATAATATCAAAATAAACAGAAGAATATCCACACAAATCTATTGTAAAAGAAAAAAATATCAAAAGCAATAGAAGGAGATTCACACAAGAACCTATTGTAAAGAAAAAAATCAAAAGCAACAAAAGAAGATCCACACAAGAACCTATTATAAAAGAAATAAATTAAAATTAGCAGAAGGAGATCCACACAAGAACTTGTTGTAAAAGAAAGAATATCAAAATCAACATAAGAAGATCCACACAAGAACCATTGTAAAAGAAATAAAATCAAAAATAGTAGAAGGAGATCCACACAAGAACCTATTGTAAAAGAAAGAAATCAAAAGCAGTAGAAGGAGATCCACAATAACGTGTCCTCAATATGGAGAATAATATAAGAATAGGAGATAATAATGTAATGCATGAGGACATGCATAAGATTAAGTTTGGGGCAATGATGAGGCCATAAATTGGTCATAAATTACCATTAGTTTGTCCTTCCATGTTACCTTTGAAAGTGAATTTAAACGTAATATAGGAACTTATAGTTTGCTTAAGATAGAGTATAGGATATATATCTTATTTATTCTTTAGAAATCTATTTTTATCTATCTTATTGACTAATCCTACCGATTATTTGGGAAAAGATGCAAAGTCTTGTGTATACGAGGCCATGAAGGAAAGATAATACTAGTATTGGGAAAAGTGGAATTGATCATGAAAATTACATTTAAAATCAAATCTGATTTCATATTCAGATTCCTCTCAAAAAATTATGTAAGTTCAAAAAAAGAATCATCTCAATCCGAGGTCGCATGCAAAAGTTATAGTTGTTTTAAGTTAGTTGTGGAACTCATAGAGTTAGTTCTAGAACTCACAAAGTTAGTTCCGGAACTCGCAAGTTTAGTTACGGAACTCACAGATTTAGTTCCAGAACTTGTATCAATTGAATTAAAGTTAGTTCTAGAACTTTTAATTCATGGAAAAATCATATTTAGTTCCGGAACTTGTAGATTTAGTTCTAAACTTGTATAAAAGGAATGACAGTTTTAGTTCGAGAACTTACATCAACGAATGAAAGTTTTTGAGGGATTGTTAAAAATCAAAGATTCCAATGGAAAATTTGAGAGAGGTTTTTTTCATAGTAATGTGTTTAATGAAAACCATTCAGATTTTTTACAGGTTTATCAATGAAGAGAGATCTAACTTTTACTAAGTTGCGATGCGAGGAAACGTGTATTAGATGAGCACTAAAAGTTCCATAAAAAGAAATAAAAAATTCAAATGGAAAATCTGAGAGAGGTTTTGTTCATAACAATGTGTTTAACAAAAATTCATTCATATTTGCTACAATTTTTACCAATCAAGAGAAATAAAACTTTTAGTGAACTACGATGCGAGGAAAAAACGTATTTGACAAACGTCAAAAATTCCACGATAAAAACGACAAATTCAAATGGAAAATATAAGAAAGGTATTCAGTCAAAATCATATTTTGAGGGAAATCATCTTTCCAATAATGTAGAGGAATAAAATCATTATGATTCTTGTTACCGAAAAGTAAGGAGAAGATTTGGGAGCAAATCTTCCTAAAATAAGCGAGATAAGATTTGACTTCAATAATATATCTCTCTCCATATTTTGTGGAGATGGAGATCTTAGTTGTTATGATTGGAATAAAGATAAGATCAGATTGTATTTCCTAAAATAAGGAGTTGGTTGGATGCATGAATTATAAATGCAACCTTCCACACTTAGATATGTAATGCTTTTCTCCAAAGAAATAAAGATCTATTCTTTCCTCTCAAATATTCTGTAGTTTTAAGATCTCAGAAGTATGATTTAAATCCTCTTCCAAGGAATGAGCTGGCCACTCATTCCAAGGAAGATGGATCTTTGTATTTATGTTTATGTTTATTCATTTGTCTTTAATTCATTATGTTGTATTGTTTTTATCTTCGTATTGTGAAAATTCAATCTGTTGTAAACCTGCAGGTGTTTCATTTAATTTTGCTTATTTCCCATTCAGAAATTTCAATTTATGCAAGTGTGTTTTATTCCTACAAGTGTGAAGTGTGATTTCCTTTATGCAAGTGTGTTTACATTTCTGCAAGTGTGCATTTAGATTTCCACATGTGTGCTTTTTGGTACATGCAAGTTTGGTTTGTATTTAAGGAGTTTTTTCCCAAGATCTTCTTCTCTTAATGCATACAACCTTCAGAAACCAACCTGGATTGACATTATTAATGGTGAGAATTGAAACCTCATCGTGCATCAAGTTCTTTTTGACTAGAAGAGCAATGCGAGGATGTATTTTCCGCGTCTTTTGTCGATGGGTTCGTCATCAAGAATGGTTACAATATTGTGGACCACAATTTTTTGGTCTATACCGGGCATATCGACATAGGACCAGGAAAAAGCATTGCTATGGTCCCAAAGGAAAGAGGTGAAGGCTTCCTATTCAGTAGCATCTAAGAATTGGCCAATTTTTAGAATGTGCGGTTCGTTTTGAGTGTTAATTTCGATTTTGATGGTCAATTCATTCAACATGGTTTATGTCTCGAAGGTAATTATCGATGAATATAAGAGTCCTCTGCACCCGGGTAGGTGAGGATGGACTCAACATCCTAAAATTGAATGAAATTAATGGAAGGCGAATCATCATCGATCATGTCAGGATATAGGAATGGGAGAGAAGAGGGAACCTCGCCATCGCATTGATAGGTCAATGCTCCTGGGGAAATGGTGTTTAAAAAAAAATAGGAGGAATATATTTGGGATCTATGGACTCGTGGGTGAAGATGGTAATGGGGGTGAATGAGATGGGGTGATTTCTCATCTATGATAAGGTTGATGCGAAGCCTCTTGGAGGGTGGAGAGTCAAAACCAATGCCACTATGGTCATTGTGTTTATAAGAGGTACAAGAAATGACAGTATGGCGGTCATGTTCGTCAAAGCCAAAGCCAAATCCTTTCCAAGCACACAAGTGGAGGAAAATGTGAGAAAAGTGTCGATTAGTGAGGTAGTGTAGGTTAGATGAAAATGGTTTGGGTTGGGATGGAGGTTCGGGTTTATAGGTGGCAATACCAAGTCCCTTATATGTTAGATTGGTACGAAGGTAGGGAGGTCCATAAGGAAAAAAATAACCAATGCGGATGTCATAGATGTGGTTTTGGCACAGATTCCCATACTCTTACAAGGTGAGGAAGGTGTCGATATTGTATAGGTGGTATTCCCCCAGAGTGAGGCATTGAAAAAATCCCTCTAAAGGATCGTAGTCGGTATGTGGGTCTCGGGGATAGATGGCTAACTAGATGATGGGAAAAAAATGTGTCGGCGGTAGAGGCTACAAATGCAAAAGTGGGGATAACAAGGTTAGATGTAGCAGAGGTAGTGGCAGTTTTGGTGGATTGGCTTGTAGGCGAAGGTGAAGTAGGGATGGTGGCAGATGCCTTGATTGGTATAAGTACATAATTATGTTGGTATAGAATGTTACAGGTATTAAAAGGTGACAAGTTGCAGGGGATGATTTAATTATGTCCTTCATGCTCAAATTTGAGGCAATGGTGTAAATTTGAAGGGACACAACCCATGGCGCAGATCCAAGGTCGATCGAGAAACAAGTTATATTGGAACTCCCCCTCTAGGACATATAAAAGTTTCGGGACAATGTTGGGACCCACGCAAACATGGAGAACAATGATACCTGTGGTAGAGGTCATGGCGTCATTGAAGGAGCATAACATAACCAGGTTACCATGCATGCAATTGGTGGGTATTCGTATTTGGTCATATGCATGGGAGGAGATGATGTTAATTCTAGCACCACCATTGATCATAATGCGTTGTATGCATATATTATCGATAAAGGTGAAGATGAAAAGAGCAAAATTTGGGGTCATCATACCGGAAGGGAGTGATCTCTTCATTTGAAAAGCTGAGGGTGGCCACTTAACGAGTAGGTGTAGGTGTAGAGGAAGGAGATGATCTAGTGAGAGAGGCTATGTGGTGAGTGGTACTGATTGAGGCTATGGGAATGGGATCATTTGGTAAAACCTCAATAGATTGAAGGACCTCCATGAGGGCTTGACGATGTGACTCGAGGTTTGGACGAGGTCATATAAAGACATTTTGAGGGGGATTGGTGTAGTTATTTTAGCATTGTGTGATGTGTGACCCCATCATAAATAGGATATGCAGGACCTCAAATAGTGACTCTAGGTATGGGTGTCGATGGTATGTTAAGTACACGGTTGGTTGATGGGCCAGTTGCCTTTTCTTTGCCTTTGTCTTTCTAGGAATGAGTGGTAATGTGAACCATGTTAATTTGAGGGGCGGTAGATGAAGAAGTTGTGTCATGAAAGGTATAGTGGCATGAGGGGTAGAATGCTAATGGGGGATATGATCCTTGTGAAATGAGTAGACGAGTATTGGTATTTGGGTGATGGTTTGGCCAACTCACTTATACAAACCATGTTAATATTGAATGTTGGGGTGGATCAAATGAATGTGGGGTGGAGATTTTGGTTGCTGAGTAGGTAATGAAAGGAGATCCAGGGAAATTGGTGAAGGAGAAATGGGGTCCTCATCAAGAAGATCATCATCATCAAAATTTTCCTCTTGAGGACATAATTGGACAAGAGCGGTTTTCAAAGCCTTATAATTCTATACATTGAGTCCCGACACATGATGGTAGGCACAAATTTTGTTTTCCTCAAACCCTTTTTCTTTGGGTTTGAGGGAGTCGTAAGGTCTAAGAGGTGGTAATGTGATGACAAAAGTTTCGAGGAGATTGGTTAAGATTTCGGTGTAGGAACCTACTAGTGGATCACAATGGGAGGTGAATGTGTGTTTGGGTACACGTGTGGCTGATTGTGGAGGAAGGGGATTTACGAGCATGGGAATGGGTTGGTCCACTAGTTTGGTATGTGGAGTGGGTTTTGGTATTTCTTTCATATGCTTGGGTATGGGTATGGTAGAAGAGTTGGTGATGGAAGGTTTGGTTGGTTTAACTACCTTATTGGAGGGTAGCAAATTTCTAGCTTTAGGTTACATCCTCTTGGTAAATTATGATCTGGATGTATGAGATGCGAGGGAAATGTAGATGGTGGAAGAGGATGGGTTACCCACAGGGGCAACAAAGGTGGGTGGCGGTGGGTGGTATAGGTTGGGTAGAAGGTGCGAGTGAAAAAGAAGAAAGTGTCATGGGTAGTGATCAGGTTATGGATGGTAGTGGTGGTATAGATGGTAGGAAGGTTACGGGTGATGGCGGAGGTTGTGTGGGTTGCTTGTTTATATTAGAGGTCCGTGATGAGGAAATAGGTTGCTGCGTTCTTGGTTTACCAAAGGATGGAGGTGGTTTGGCGATGGTCGAGGAGTGAGTTCCTAGGATGAACGGAAGGGGTGAAGGTGACAATGGTGTGGTAGGCGAGGTTGGTGTAATGGGAAAGGTTGTTGTATGAGGTCTAAGAGGTTTGGTCTTCTTTTTAGTGGCCGGGTAAGTTTGGTGTTAGTTTTGGAGGATGTGGATAAATCTAATTTGATGGGAGGGTGAGTAAGGATTTATGTCGATATGATCCCTAAGGTAGTGATGTGTTTAGGTAAAGGAGGTGTTATAGGTATGGGTAGATGTTTGGGTGTAGATTTATGTGCTCGAAACACTTTTGGATAGATAGTTGAGGTGTTAGTGAGTGACTTCATTTGGGTTGAAACATGAAGTAGAAGACATCCCTAAAATAACGCTCTATGGACATAGTCTAGGTGATCGGCCAAGCATGAAAGTGGTACTACACGTAAGGTAATGGCGTGGATCGAGTAGAAATTCCCGTAAAATATGTTTGAGAAATAGGAAAATGGCTAGCTTCAAACTCTGTGGGTAAGAGAGCCAAAAGTAGATTGGTAGGATCTTAGAGGTCCATTGGAGAATGGTCATCTAAAGGCAATGTTATATCTAAAGAATCCTCTATGGGTTGAAGAGAGGATTGGTCAGACAAGGTGGATGTTTATTGTGATGGTGTGGGAGGTGGACATGCATCTCCTTTGAGCAGAGAGATGCCACCGACAACCGCTCGTCAATTTGAGGGGTCAAAGGCAAAGCGGTGTACTAATTATAGGCTCTTCCTCGGCTAATGGAGAAAATGAAGATGGTTCCCATGTGGGTGGAGGAGTAAATGAAATAGGTTCTCTTTTAGGAAGGGGAGCTCCGGCTAAGATTTAGCCTATGGGAGGAACATGAGGCAATTGGGAAGCTACTTGGTATGTCATCGAAAATAGCATCGACCTCTCGCGAACGTTGCTATCATTGTTTGAAGTGTCATCAGCTTGGTTGGAAGATGGGGAATGATTAGGGAATGGCTTCTTGAAAATGTGTAGGTTTTGGTTAGTGAGGGAATTCAGACTATTGAAGGCTAGATATTCATTGTCTATCATTTCTTGGATGATATTCTTGAAGGTGATGTAATTATTGTCGCTATGACCTTTGACACAATGATAGTTGCAAAAGTCATATTCCTTATACCATGAGGGTATAGGTGACTCGAAAGTGTCAAAACCAATATTTTTTTATAGTTGGAAGGGTAATGGCACCAACCTTAACAAGGTTTTCCAAATAGAAGAATAAGATTCTCCTATCGAAGTGTACTTTCATTGTTGTCATCTAAACTAGAAATCTTGGATGGGAAAGAGATTAGGAGGAGGTTTTGTTGGGTTTGATTGATGAGGGGGCCATCCTTGAGAACTACAACATTGGATCACATTTAATCTAATCTATGTCTCACAACTTAATGATTTCATCCACTATGTCAACCAAAAAATTAACCTCCACTTTCCACCTTCACAAGAAGCGCAATATAACTCTCATGTTATTTCCTTTTTTGCATAAAATAACTCCTTCAAAACCTCCCATATTTTTTAATACTAGACAAGCATTTTGAAAAAGCATAAATATTTTTTCGAGAACTACCCTAGCATGATAGCAAGAAAGGAACGAGACATCCATACTTGTCATAGATGATATATTTTAAAGGATGGGCATCATTTCTCTTCATGGAACTCACAAAGAAAGTGAAAACAAAACAACACAAGGATCATGCAGCTAATGAAAACATCAACCGAGTTATACTTTGACAACGTGACTAGGTTTTATGGGGAGTGAGGATCAATTATGAAAGATGATGTGGTCATTTGCCAATGGATGAAGAAGAACAAACCACATCAAACATTTTTCCTACCCTTAGAAAGGATATAAATGGATTATCGAAGTCTTCTCACTCTGTGAAGGAAACTGAAGGAATTAGAATAAGTAACTCTTAATTTGGTCCACTTTGAATTGTTACATAAGTCTGGAAAATGAGTGCACAAAAAAAAGGTAATGGAATGAGAATATAAATTTCAGAGCATGAAAGAGGAACATCCACCAAAAGGATGTCAAATTGAAGTGATGGAAATGCAACAAACCCCATAATAGAAAGAGGATGCACAAGAAAGGGTGGATCGGTGATGATATCCAAAACAATAAAAGTGATCGAGTCTAAGAAGGGGAAATCCAAACAAAGGATATGAAAGAATCCTCTCTGAAACACCTATAAAAGGATGAAAAATTCCATCAACCGCATCACATGTAGGAATTTTGAAGAGATGAAAACATTTTATAAGATACTCATCCCAAGAAAAGGGATCAATAAACAAGAGTGATGTCGAAAGGTATGAATTATCAACACATGAAGGACAAGGATTTGAAAGTTCCTCACACATGAGAATTAGAAAAGAAGATAATGTAATGATAGTATGAGGATAGGAATGAGACTACCTAATTTCTCATGGGAACGGAGGAGTGTCAACATACTCTAGAAACGGGGCTAAGAAAAAGGAGATGATTCCTCGGTAGTACTCTCATCATGAGAACTAGAAACACAATACTTATCAAAAAAATGAAAAAAAAGTGAGTCTATGTCAGCAGAACTATCATCACATGAAGAAGAAGAGGAGGAAATATTATCAACATAGGAATCAGTGACATTAAATAATGGATCTCCAGACAAGGACTGAAATATGTTCTAGATGTTGTGCGAAGGATTTATGTCTACCACATGAGGACAAAGAGGTATGAGGATGTGAAACATCAAGTTGCCAACAACAAGGTCACATCTATCAAGGTATTCCTAAAAAAAATAAGGATAAGTGGGTGTAATAACTAACCCATATATAAAGGGATAAAGGCCCTCGTAGGAAATTTAATGTTTCATAGAAGTAAGCCCTAATGCTTAGTTATCTCTATTAAGAAGAAATGGAAGATCCTCTCAAGTGATCCTGTGACAATCAAGACTAGAAATATAATCCTACATGATTCATCTAAATGATGTAAATATTACACAAGAAGAAGGTTACGAGAATATACACAATGTTACAAGACATTAGACTTAGCCAAGAATGCATCTTCATGTGTAGTGCCCACTTCCCTTTGACACATTTTGGATACTGATTTTGATACTATTGAATTCATTATGGACATTATTATAGTTTTGATCTAGTGTGATGTTAGATATTTGATCATGGATTATTGTTGATCTTGATTTGGTTATGATGCATGATGATTACTGGAGACACTTCATATGAGGATGATGATATACTATTTGACATGAATATATTTTGAATGTTGTTTGGACATGTGACTTTTGGATATTGTGTGTAGACCTAGAAAATGGACATTATATGATGATGATATGGTTGTGATAAAATTGTAAATGATATTGTTAGATTACGTTGATGTTGTTGTGATTTATATTTAGATGATGTTGGGGAATTTAAATTGTATTTATAATATTTTGGATGTTCGATATGGCCATGAGGCGAAAGGAGGTATTTGTGTTTTGGAGGGTAAAATATAACAACAAACATCGGGGACTGGAGACCAACCACAATGGAATTCTAGGTGAATTTGACAAGGTCACCATGGAAAATTGTTTTATGGTGTTGTGTTGTTTGTTGTTAGGTATTTCCATGGGGGAATCACCTTTATATGTGACCATGGGTTTGGTGTATTTTATTAATGTGGTTTATTTTTATTATTGTTGTATGTATTTTAATTGTAATGTGTCCCTTTCTTTTATTTAATTAATTGTGGTAGATTAATGTGAGAAAACATATGGTTAAAAGTTAATTAAATCAGATTGGGGTATGGGAAAGTAATTATAAGAGTTGTTGGCTTTTTTATTAAATATGTAAGGGATGTGTAAGTTGTGTAAGAGTTGTGTAAGTCAGATTTTGAAGTATGAAAAACTCCACCTCCTTGGAAATTCGAATTTGTCCTTGGGGATGTTTTGGAGGCTTGTGGGACAAGTAAAACTTGTCCCATACCTCTACATTTGATTTACCAACCAAACTTATGGTTGGAGAGGTGATGTTAGAATTTTATAATGCATTTTATTATCTTGTTGCATTGTTTTGATTGCACTCTCTTACATTTTATTTATTTTTGTAGTCCTTTGGGGTGTGGGATTTTAGAGTGTGCAAGTAACTTGTCATATTTTCACCCACCCTTTTATTGTGCTTGGGAGAAAGAAATTTTGACTTTTGTGCTGGAGTTGAGGATGTGTGATGTAGCATCCTACATGGATCCACATCATCCTCTTCTCTTCCCTCTTCTATATAATTCGAACTCTTGCCTTGTTTTGGGTTGTTGAATCATTTTGCATACTTCTTTAGGGGCACATTTTTTCTGTTTGGAGCTCTTGTGGATTTTGGAGGAGATTGGAAATAATTTCATACTTGGCATTGTTGTTTTGGGACTGTGTTTTTGACAATAAAAGCTTGTTGTGTTGGAACAAATTCTTCCATGGAGAGGTAGGAGCTCAACTCTTCATTTCTATTTTGTTTCTTTTGTGTTTGTTGTGAATGGTGAATGTTTTGTATGTTTGTATGGGTTGTCTAGGTAGACCTATTGGAATGGTGTAGGAGAAGGCTATGGGGAATTGATGTGGGGGCATAAGGGAATGCCAGTGGCATCAGAATTTTGTGGAGGGAGTTTGGTTTTGGGATCCACCATGGAAAAAAATAGCTCGCATTTATTACTTGTGGGGGCATAAGGGAAATTTATGTTGGGGCATAGGGAGGGGTTGGGAGACATAAGGTTTATGGGATATGATATGATATATTGGTGTTATGTTATAGGTGAATGCCCAATTCCAAATTGGGAGACATAAGTAGCTTTCCCCATAGTCCTTGCTCATTTGGCTTGCATGATGAAGCATGAGTTCTATTTTGGAATGTCTTCAAATGCAGTTGTGAATTGCTGTTTTGTGTTGAATTGTGTTTTAATTTGAAATGTGTATGTTGAAAGAATGTTGTGTGTTGTGGAAGCCAGTTGTTGCCATGGGTTGAATCACACCTCTTATTGTGTTTTGGTTGGGGCTCGAGGGCCAATGATGATGGAAGGCTTCTCCTTTCATTGGATGTCTTGATTGGGTGGAGAGCGTTGCCTTTTCCCAACTTTTTTTGTGATCAACTTGAAAAAAAAAAAAGCTCGCATGTTGCTGTTCTAGAGCAAAGGAAAATGCGTCTTTGACATTTCTTATGAAATATACTTCATTTGTAACCTTTCCCACTTGAAGTGGATGAAATTGTAATATGTATTTTGTGAAGAAAAGATGTATGTAATTGATTATGAAAATGGATATTCGAATTGTGAAAGACATTTACATTCTGCTCTGTACATTGGAAAGAAATAAATAGAATGTTGTTATTGCTTTCAAACATTGAAGTATGTAAAGTATATAATTGGAATTAATAAAGAATTGAAATATCTTCTCTCCTATGCATTGTTGGATTGAATTCAATGTTTTATTGTATGGAAAAAGAGATAGTTAGATCTCTATTTTAAAAAAAATAAGAATGTGGAATTAATGCTGCATTTTTTATCCTTGGAAATATATTAAAATTGGAAATCAGACTTTGCAAGTTAGCTTGAAATGGTTTGTTTATAAACAACTGAATGTATTGGATTAGTTTAGAAATGAAATGCCACACTTGAATGATAAAATTGATATACAGATTTTAAAAATAGATCTCTGTTGGGAATATAAAATCGGTAATAAATTTAATAAAAATACACAATGGACTGCAGAGTAATCAACTTGAAAATGATATAATTTAGCATGTTAAGACATCAATGAACTCAAATTGACAAAGAAAACTTAAGAAAACAATTTAAACATTGCAAAATTGAACCCAATCCCCTTTCATAGTCATTTTCTGTCAAATGTCGTAAAAACATGAATTGAAAATCAAACAAGAAAATTTACCTTCCTAAAACACTTTAAATCCTTCCTAGAGTAATCCTCCATGTCTATTTGGCATGTTGAGTGAAGAAGGAGACCAAATTGAGTCAAATTTATAAGTTGGAAATTACCAGTTTGCTATTTAAAATCCTGCAGATCATTTTTGTAAAATTAACCCTTTAAACTTTATCAAAATGTAAAATTTATGTTTCTGTGCAAGTAAGGCATTGAGAGATTTCCAAAAGTCTTCGTATACCCAAACCGAGGTTCCTAGCTCAAGTTATGGCCCTATGAAGTTTTCCTGCCTCATGGCGGGAAAATTTCAGAAAATTTTTCACGGCGGGCCCACGGCCCGAAAATTTCTCATTAAAAATCCTTAGAATAATTTTGTAAATTTTCTTGGGAAAAATTTTGAACCTTTCTCCGCCAATTGCCCGTAGCCAATCGTAGGTTGCCACGTGTCCTCATAGGACAATAATGAGACACGACACTTTTCTTCCTTAGCACTTTTTGAAAATTTTGGAAATTTTTCTTAACTTTCCCCACTGGCACATAGCCAATCAAAGGATACCATGTGGAATGACGGAGGGGTGGAACCTTTGTGAACTTTACCTTTAGAAATTTTTTTTTGAAAATTTTCCTAAAATTTCCCTGCGACCCCACACTCCCGCCCCGCCCTTTTTAAATACTTACGTGGACGCACGCACCCACGTGCCTAAATTTTCCCTTATCTCCTCCCTTCGAAAAATTGATAAATCTCCCCACCGATCCACTTGTCTCCCTCTCCCTTCTCGCCATGGTGAATTGTAGAGCACCATGTAACCCTTGTGGAACCACGGGCACATAGACACCTATTGGCTTTTTCCTTCTCCTTTGGTGAAATTTCCATTTAACCTTCACCGCCCGCCCTTCCCTCATTTCTCCCAAATGATGGTTTAGAGCCCAACACGTATCCTCAGTAGTGCAATGAAGCGCAGAGCACAAAGTGACATTTTCTCCCATGTAAGGAAAAATTTCAAACGCCGCCCCATGACTCACCGACCTAGGAAATGGACTTCCTTTTTCACTTGACACGTGTCCCCTTACGGGAAAATTTCACCCTTAAAGTCAGCCTATCCATATCTAGAGTTTATAAGGAGTTAGTAAAACTTCCTTATATTGTTGGAAAGGTGACAAAATTTTCTATCCAATGGGAATGATTTAGGGATATTTTGAATGCGTTAAGTATGGGAACAAACAAGTTGAAACTCCGAGCTTTGTTAGAGAATGGGTATGGTGATAATTTACCTTGTGAACCTAACAAAAAACTTCTAACCCTAAAATATGGACCTTATTACCACTGACAATTGTTAATAAATGAAAAGTATGTCTTAGAAATTTTAGACTTGTTTTGGAACATGTTATCGTCAATCGTTGTCTTATGACCTAGTTGTGGACACTTCTAATAAAAAAATTATTCCATAATTTTCCCGACTAACGCTAGGTAGTCTCTTGGGTCTCAAGTGGGTTGTTTTACGGGCATCACATCATGCAATATAAAACCAAACAATAAAGATAACCCCCTGAATTTGGCACTTTATAAATAGTCCATGATAACAATAACGTATGTTTTTGTGATGTGGATAAGTTGACCAATCTCCTTGCAATAGGTGACAAATCATGTAAGAGTGGAGGACAAAATAAGTCCCAAATAAAAGAAAAGGAATAACACACAACTAAGCACAAAAGGGAATAAGATAAATAGAGGTACAACACTTCTTACTATGAGAAAAGGTGTCTCACATAGAGAAAAAATGGCTCTCATCCCGAAAGGTGGTGGACCCACTCAATAGCCACACATGAAGAAGAAAAATACTATACATGAAGAGAAAGAAAAGTGACCCCGTAAATCCCAATAATCCTATATTAAGGCTTGGAAAAAAGACTCCCATCTTAATGATGAATTTTAATGTTTTTCTCTTAATTGAGATTACTAAATTTTGAAAAAATAAAAAATGCAAAAAAATCAAACCACAGGGTGAGAGAAGGTCCCTACATGAGGCGAGCTAGCTCACTCAAAGTGAATTAACTGTAATATGGGAGAAATCTCAAGTGAAATTTTGGATCCTAGGAGTTTAGCGAGCTATAGCCTTAGGTACTCAAAGTGAGTTGGTGGATGAGATATGAGTTATGCACGGAGTCGAGAGAGTTGCATGAGGTCACAATGAGCTAAGCACGAGTCGTGGTGTGTTGAATGAATTCACCGAGTTAGGGCTTTTGTGAGTCATAGATTTGTGGTCATCGGGTTCATTGAGTCAAACAATGGACATGCATCGACCACAAGTCACCCAAGAATTTTGAGAAGCTACAAACGGTTAGTTAATGGTCAAACTAGGGAATGTGCTATGTGAAGGGCTTGGTGTAAGGGAGAGTTGAGTGAGATTCATAAGCATGCAAAGGATGATCACATGCATCAAGCGGTGGAGGACCGCAGAGATCATAGGGTCTAAGCGTGGGGCTCAAGATAGATCTAATATAGCCCGGACAACGCCAATGCAAAGCAGAGGACAAGTTGACTCAGAGCAAGGAAATCAAAGATAAACACGCACTAGTAAAGGATGTGTTATCTAATTTTACCCCTTAGGCAAAATTAAACAAAAATGACTTTGCAATAGAGGAACAATGGAGAGCTTGGTTCATTCTTGCAAGATCACATTCGATCCCAAAAATCAAGATATAGACGGGCTCAACAATGGAGATGCAAGGTTGGAAAATGAAATGGCTAAGTGAATGTCGAAAGAGATCAAAGCTCACGCGGAAGGATGGAAAAAGGCTCGAGGTTTCAAACATCAAATTCAACATTTTTAAGAAAAGGAAGGTGAATAGTGCTAAAACCCATGAAGTCAAAATGTCTGAAAGTCTGAAAGTCCAAAATTTCAGAATTTTAGGTTTCGAGTTTTAGAGTTTTTAGTTGGAAAATGGAAAAATGGCCAAAGTTTTCTGAAACCCGAGACTCCAAAAGTCCTAAATTTCAAAATTTTACATTTTGGGTTTCAGAGTTCTCGGGGTGAAGTTGGAAAAGGAAAGGAAAATTTCAAACCGAAAACTCAAATTCTAAAATTTTAGACTTTTGGGGTTTGAGGTTTCAGGGATCTCGGTGAGAGTGAAAACCCCAAAATCTAAAATTCTTAAAGTCTGAAATTTTGGACTTTCATGTTTTGGAGTTTTGGAGGTGCGGGATTCGGGGTTTTGGAAGTCTTGGTGATGAAATCGGAAAAATGACAAGAAATGCCCGAAATCATAAAATTCTAAATCCCGAAAGGGTTCAGATTTCAAAAGTCAATGCATGTTTTGAGGTCAACGCAATGGTAGTTTTAGGTTTTGGAGTTTTGGAACTCTTGAGGTGATTTGGGTGATGAACAGCTAAATTTTTCGTAAAGGTAAAATGTCCGAATGTCCGAATTTCGACTTTCAAGTTTTGTGGTTTTGGAGGTTCGTGTTTCAGTATTTTGGAACTCTCAAGTCATTTTGAGTGATGAACAATGTTTCAAGTTCTGAAAAGAAAATTTTTGAAAGTCTGAATTTTAGGATTTCAGAGGTTGCATGCATTTTGGACTTTCGGAGTTTCGAACTCCCATCCCACCATTTTTGCAGAATAATACCTCGACCTTTAGATGGCCATAACTTTTTAATGGGAGATCAGATTTTTGTAAGAAAGGAATTTTTGGAAAGCTCTCAATGTCTTTTACTCAACTACGATTCGATATATTTAAATTAGTGGTACTAAGTTATTAAAAATGAAGAAATACAGTTCACCATTTTTGAGGTGTCCCGGTTTCCTCACGTACCACCATAATGAGTTATGGGCTTCCTTTATTTCCCAACAAGGAACAAAACATGGAGGCATGGAATTTGCAAAGTGGAACCCATCATTGTTGCAAGTGAATTCAATCCATTTATTGGGTGGTTAGATTAGGATTTCGGATTTTCTTCTCATCTCCTTCTCTCATTCTTCCTATATATTTTAAGGAGGGGCCTTTTTCTAAAGGTTGGACATTTTGGCTTTTCACCCTCCCTTCCTCTCTTGTCTAAAAGTTAATTTTTAGATTTCAAACCTCCCATTTTAAAACGTAATGCGATTGTGTACATCTCGGCCATTGTAATGGACTCGTATCAAATTTTGGAACAATAATACATGTTTATGGATGATTTTCAACCCTCTCTTGTGTTATGCACCTCTCTGATCTCTCATTGCAATCTTGGTTATCTAGGTATGATGGTTGTATTACATTTCAATGGTTTGTGTTGAATGGAAAAGCAAATGTTCAACATTCCTTTGGTGCATCACCCTTTCTAGTTTAGGTTTATTTTCTTGCATCTTCTCAACCCTATCTCCTTGTAAAGTTAAAGTAGGTTTTAGAGTAGATCCTCTGCAAATTGTATGCGTGTACCTAAACAGAGTAATAAGAACCAGACTTCATCCTAAGATCTCTCATTATTACAGAGTCCCACACTTTGGGAGAAGCTCCATGTTATGAAATCACATTAAGAGTATCAACCCATCAAGTTGCAGACATTCAGGGGTGTTGTGATTATGCATCAACACGATGATCTCGGGTGTAATATATGTCGGGCCAAACCAGAGCTTGTGAAAATTGATCAATGCACAATCTGAGGTGATGTAGAGATGAAGTGGAAAATCATGCAAGATTTATAGGAAATAAAACAAACACGAGACATCAAATTCTGAGTTGTATCTTGAGTAGGTTAGTTAGTAGGATCAATACGTGAGGTATTATTAGGCAATAAGGAGCATTCAATGGAAGGTCAAGAATATTTTTAGAGGTGAGAAGGAGGATGAGATGGGGGATCCATCTCGGTTCCCACCTCAAAGAGCAAGGAAGGAGTTAGGGCTGAAGACCAAATTACACCATTAAAATATTCAATACTAAGAAACCTCAAGACTATAACTTGAACCCACCTAAAACTCCAGAATATGCATGTAATTTTGAAAAACTATAAACCCCGTAAAAACATGCACCAAGAAATCTCTAAACATGATGAACCTAATTAAATGCATATAACACACATGATGTAATATCCATTATGAAACTTGCACATGAAACCATGAGAATCATGAATCAAGAGTAGTAAGCAATAGAAAAATGTGAGTAGCGTATGCGGGTCAACATAAGGATTATGTGGGATAACATGAACATTAATCAAGTTGCACTGGAAACGTGACAAGGTTCTATGGAGGAGTGAGCATCAACCATAAAAGTTCATGCAAATAAAAGGAAGGGTCACATCTCATTGCACTCTCTTATAGATCTGAAGAAGGAAAGGTATAAATAGGGGTTGATGTGTAACCCCGGTACATGTAATCATACCACCTCAATTTGAGAAGGGTAGTTACATTCGTAAAATGGAAATTAACTCCTATATGACAAACTGACACACACTAACACATATGTCACAACGAAATCTATCATAACCCCTACGAAACGTAAGACCTATAGTGTCACTTAAGTGAGATGACTCACCACGTGATGTGGAAAATTCACACACCAACAGGAGTAACAAGGAGCCAATATGATAGAAATTTTTTTGCAAGCCTTCACACAAGTGGAAGAAATGTTAATTTTAAGAGTGAATCCTATTTTACAAGTCACCCACACTCATGGAGGTTGGTAGAAGTACTAAGGAAACATTATCATCTTCCCATAGAATATCTCTTCCATTGTTAAATACCTTCCATATGGTTTTGGAGAATTAGACATCTTGTTTGTACAAAGGAAAGGTACACAACACATAGAGTATGAAGTTTACATTAGTAGATCTTGTGTCCTGGAATGCACTACGATTAAAAATATCACCCGATCTAGGTTACAAAGATGTGTTTTGATAACGACGTTCTTATGTTTTCCTTTTAAGTTGAAATCTATTTCCTCCTTTCTTAATAATGTTGCAATATATATTCAAGAATAGCATGGAGATGATTTGCAATGCCCGAACCTAGAAGCATTTGCCTCATCTGGTATGCCTTATATAACATCTTATTTTTCCCTTCCATTCCAAATAATTACACTAGACAAGAGGAAATTCAATGTTTTTGTAGGCATCTAACTAGGAATGATTTGAAATCACGTTTCTCTAGCAAAAATTTGGCCATTCTCCTATAAATGAGTATAAAACATAAGGACTATTCTCAATGGAAATCCAAACTTTATTCCCATGAAGAAAGGTAATGTTCAAAGAAACATAACATGAAATAAGTGAAGCTTCAAAAATATGCTCTCTATTTAATACACTTCGTTGATGGATGTTTTGAATCACATCCACAATTCGTATACTCTTTTATAAACCTTATAATACACCATAGGAGCCAGGATATATATATATATATATATATATATATATATATATATATATATATATATATATATAATCTATATATTATATATATATATAATCTTATAAACTAATAATTTTAGGAATTATTTTTTAGGGATTATTTTATTTTATTTTATTTCATTTCATACAGGTAAAAAAACAAGTAAATAAATTTTACGAGGAGAGGAAAAGTTTTATTTTTTTATTTTCTAAAATTTTAAAGATTAGTTATTAAAATTAAACATTTATTAACTAGTTTATAACAGCTAAATAGACCTTCTGGTTAGGTTAACGGTGTGCAAAGTATTTGGGGCCATTAGAGATGAGGAGTTTGACTCACGATCCTCACATTTTTTAAAAATTGACCAAATCTATTAGTTTCTCTGGACCAAATATATTAGTAGCTTTGCAGAAACTATTTTAATAGCTCCAGACCAAATATATTAGAAGCTTTGGAAAAAATATATTAGCATCTCTAGACAAAATAATTTAGTGAAATATTAAAAACTATATTTCTTAATTTGTTAGAAAGTTTCTACAAAAATGGAAAGAAAATACATTTAGATTCTTTTTTATTTAGGTGCATATTGAAAATCACAATTTATTTTAAATTTAATTTTTTTAAATCTTTGACTAAATTTAGTTATTTAGTGAAAATGTTATTTATAGATAGAATTGATTTTCGAACGTGTGCTTGATTGCATTTATCAATGAAATATGGAAAAAAATGTCATTCATTTTTGTAACAAAGAAATTGTGGAATGCTTTCAACGATGTGGAGAAATGACCCACCGAAAGGAAAAGTAAACCAAAAAACCAAATATCATTTTCCCAAATATCTCAAGAAGCCTCACACGATTCTATTGCAGAGCATAAAGATGATTTTTCACCGATATGGGACACATGGAGTCTCTTGTTAACACTTGGGATCGACTAGAAATAATGCATGATGGAATTCACTTCTCAAAGATAATTAAAATTTTCATGAAACTATTTATGACTGCCATAAAGGGGGATGAAAAAATAGTTAATTGTTTAGCAAAAATTAAAAACATTAAAGCATAGTTAGTTCGATGGAATTGTCAAGTGCTTGAAGATAAACTATTATATTTTTATTATTTAGATAAACATACATGAAAAATTCTGAAACTTCATCTCCATCTTAAACTCCAAATACCAAAATGAAACTAATTTACTTGATATGGATACCATTTCTTCTCTCCTTACTCTAGAACAACGTGTTATGGAAAATTTCAATTCAAAATAGAATGTCTCTCAAGAATTGTTCTCTAAGAATCATAAACCCTATCAAAACATGAATAAAAACAATCCTAATAAGAAAAAAATTACTTGAAATTGAAATTTAAATATAATCCTAACACTAATTCTCCCCGAATAGTCAAAATTTCAAAGATAAATTCAATGCAAAATGTATCAAACATGAAAAATTTTGTCACAAGGAGTATGATTGTCATGTGAAAACTAAAAAATTCGTTGAAAATACTAAAAATAAGAAAATTATCAAATATAAGAAGGATAAGAACCATAATCAAAACAACAAAAATAATGTTGAGCAATCCACTACCCTATATATTGTATTGTATGCTTCAAATGATAACGAATGGATGATATCAAGTGGTTCATCTAAGCACATAACCTTGATTCGTGCAATTCTCACATATGTTATAGAATGTGAGGAATATATATAAAGGATAATTCTAACATTCAATCTAATAGTTGTGGGATTGGGAAATTGAAAAATGGAACAATTAAGAATGTGTTATTCGTTCCACAATTGAAAAAGAACCTTTTATCTTTCTCACAATTAATTAAAGATAATTATAAAGTTTTGTTGTTTAAAAATAAATGGTTTGTGAAAAATGAACTCAAGAACGTTATTACATATGGCATACGAAAAATGTTTATATATTTTTAATGGGTTTATTTCTAATAATTACTTTTCTTGTACCACTACAAATGATCTCCAACGTTGGAATGAATTACTAGGACTTGTGAGTTATAGGATTATGTATGAAATGTCTCATTTGAACCTTGTAATAGGTCTCCCTAAAATGAAATCTGATTATGAAATGTGTGAAAGTTGCTTGCATGGTAAGCAACACATTTTATTAAAAACACCATGATCCGACTTCATGTCACATGTTAGACTTGATTCTCGGTAATGTGAGAGGTCCACTTTAATTTCCCTCTCTCTGTGAATCCTTGTATGTTGTGTGCTTGATTGATGATTTATCAGGGATGACCTGGTCATACGTCATTAAGAAAAAGTCATATGTCTTGTCCAAATTATAAGAGTTTAGTGCCTTAGTTGAAAATTTTTATAATATAAAAATCAAAATAATTATAATTGATAACAAAGGTGAGTATGTTAGTAATAATTTTGATGATTTTATTGTATCATGCGAGATTTAAATTGATTTGGCATTTCAATATTTCCCACAACAAAACAACATCATAGAAAGGAAAAATATGAGCATATTCAAAATATTTAGGAATATGAAACATGCATCGAGTGTGCCTAAATTTCTATAGGAATAAGTGATGAATACTACAATATATATCCTAAATAGATTTCCTACAAAATAATTACATCAAACTTCACCCCTTGGAGTATGGAAAAATTAAAAACAAATATCTCATAGTTAAGAATATTCAGTAGTCCTCCCCTCTTGATTATAAAAGTTAAATAGAAGAAACTTGATCCTAACTCATACTCCTATATCTTTGTTCGATATGGATGTCACACAAGAGGATTAAGAGTCTACAAATATTCAAAACATGATACAAAGAGAAAATATGATTGTTTATGTTCTAGAGAAAACATTTTGTGAAACCTCTTGTGATCCCTCCCTTGTTTCTCCTAACGTATAGATTGATAATCATTGTTCGAAAAATATGGAAACATAAGTTCATGATGATGAATTTTGTACTTCATATATGATATATAATGATGGGAAGTCATCTTAAAATTTGCAACATTGTAGAATTCCAAAATGGGCTCAAAATCAATTTAAAGAATCTCATTTTAATGGTCTTAGAAAGATTACTAGTAGTCATCATAATTATCATTCCTTGATGACCCTATATGAGGGCTAACCATAATATTTCAAAGAATTCAATCAAGATGATAGATGGATCAATGTTATGAAACATAAATATGATTCCCTAATTAAAAATAACACTTGGGAACTCATATCTCCTCCTTAAAAACAAAGAATTATAGGATTTATGTGGTTGTATTAAAAAAGTATAACTCTATAGGAGAAATTGATAAATTGAAGGTGCAATAAGTATCTTGTGGGTTCACTAAGAAATGTGGTATTGACTAAGTTGAAAAATTTTCTCTTGTAACCAAAATGAGGACTATTAGGACTCTTCTAGCGTTAACTACTCAATATGGTTGGGAGATTAACCAAATTGATATTATAAATTCTTTACTAAACATTGAATTGAAATAATAAATCTACATGTCTCAACGTATAGATTTTGAAGAACCTGGTAAGTAATTATTTGTGTCTAAACATAAAAAATCCTTGTATGGTCTTTTACAAGCTCTTTGAGTTTGGTATGCTAAAATAAATTACTTCTTTTGAGATATTGTTTTCAAAACTTGTTTTTATGATAATGATTTGGTTTTAAAGTACGAAAATAATCATATTATCATTATTTTCTTATATGTTGATGATCTATTATTTACTAGTAGTGATAAGAATTTAATTCTTATAATCAAATAAATATTAAGACAATGTTTTGAAATGACTAACTTAGGTCTGCTAAATCATTATTTAGGCATAGTTATCTTTCATGATCATACACCTATTCTTGCATGTCAATCTCACTATGCTAATAATTTACTTAAAATATTTAACATGATTGATCAGTAAACATATTTACATTCGTATTAAAGTTGTTGTTAAATTGGATCCCGAACATACATGTGATAAATATAATCCTATTTTGTATAGACAACCAGATTAACAGTTTAATTTATTTAACTATTACTAGTCCAAATATTTTGTATGCAGTAGGAGTTGTTTCTAGATTCATGTAGGATAATTACGAGGATCATTAGAAAATGGAAAAAGAATTATAAAATATGTTAAATGAATAGTTAATTATGGTTTGTATTATTCTTTTTATAAAGATACAAAATTATTTGGATATTGTGATTCTAATCATGCTTTGGTGATATTATAGATAAAAAATCTACTTCACGATATGTTTACAAGTTTGGTAAAGGTACCATCACTTGGAGTAGTAAGAAGCAACTCATCAATTTCTATCTCTTCTATAGTATAGAAGTGTTATGGAAGTAGCCAAAGAAGCCATGTGGCTGAAAATACTATTGAATGAACTTCATATTGACCTCAATATAAGAACTAAACTTTTATGTGATAGTGATAGTTGCATTGGTCTTGTGATTAATCCAGTTCATTATTAGAGAATAAAGCATATAGAGATACACGTGCATTTCATATGAGAGAATGTCCTAAATGGTGATATTGATCTTCAGTTTTGTTTGACTGAATATTAAGTTAAAAATATTTTCACAAAGCCACCGAGTTTTGTGATGTTTTTCAAGTTCCATTCCTTTTTGGTCCATTCTCAAATGTCATTGAGGGGAGTGGGGATGAAAATGCCACCTCTTAGTGGCTTATTGGAAAATTCCTCCATTTTGTAAACGAACATTATATGTGATTCTCAAATAAATGATCAAAACACTTGAGTTTACTTATAAATCTATATGAAGAATTAGTTATGGGAGTTTTTTATTTAAAAAAAGTCTCCATAATTTGATGTAAGTCTTCATATACCAAAAAAATTGTCTCAAGAAGTTTTGTTTAGGAAGATTTGTATGATTTTCCTTGTTTACATGCTAGCCTAAATTGTTGTTGATGATTTATGGATTGTAAATATTTTTGTAGAAAAAGGTAATTCGACATGTTTTCCCAACTTAACATTAAAAGGGACTATTGAGGTAATAATGTCAAGTTGGAAAACCATTTAGGTTAGCCACCACTTCACACCGCTTGATTATAATTTATTAATATACGTTGGTTCCCCACATTTAATTAAATAATTTGATTAAACTAAAAGAGTGAAATGGTGCACCACTATGCAACCAAATAACTCACCCTATTTAATAGGGTGATCCCTCATGAAGTTGTATATATATAGTTTTTGTGATCGGTTAATTATATATTGTGAATTGTAAATTATGGTAAATTTATATGCATGTATTATTTTGGGACTGCTTTCGATGGAATTGGAATTGATGGGTAAAATATGTTTGGTAAATTCTTAATAAAGGTCGTGATTTATTTCAAGTGGGTTATTTTATCTTTTAGTTTTACCCACTATACATGTTTTTTATGATCAGTCATTTACTTCTTTTTGTGTATATATTTTTCTCTATAAATTTAGTTTATATTATTTTATTTTATTTATTAAATTATATCACTATACATTTACATAAACCTATAATCCTTGACATTAAGGAATATTCAATTTTTTATTTATTTATCCTATGATTGTTGACAAAACCAAAAATTGATTATAGATGTTCATAAATATTTTTGGTGGCCCCTTTATTCTTCTTTTTCACAAAATTCTAGGCTTCATTGTCTCTAGGGCCTAGATTGAATAGGAGAATAGCTTACAGCATATTAATTATTTGAAATATCTTCATAGTATGAAAAACATCAATTACAACCTTCTCGAGTACCTACTTGAATGGTTGGGGTAAACACAAGCATTATTGAGGGGTCACCCATCACTAATTCCATGACCTCTTCATATGGTTTAGATTCTAGATTAAAAGCCTTCTTCTCCAAAGGATTTTGTGAGATTGATTTTGAGGAACAATTTACTTTTATTTTAATAGAAAGATGGTTGGGAATGCATACTTCCACAAATACATGGTCCCTTCAACATTTCATTAATTTACAATTCAACAATCCAAAGCCATGTGACCTTTTACAAAACATTGTCAACATTTTAAAGGTAAACAATCATAATTTATTGGTTATAACCAAGAATGGTATTCTTTTCTAGATCGATATTAGCAATAACATGTTTTTAAATATCTATATTAAGCATGAGAGCATAAGTAGTATGGGAATTATAAATTTTAGCACGATTGACTTTAAGGAACTTACGTAACATAAATTTACAACATAAATTTGATGGTTGTATGCACTCAATTTATCTTTTAATTATTATATAAACATGTTATATTGATGGTAGTTATATTTTTGTTCAAAAAAATAATTTCTATTTTTTTTTTTATCCATAATTAGAGAGATATCAAACTCAAATTCTTTCCGGAGTAATTTTCATATATCACAAATATCAATAACTTCATTAATATTTTTATGTTTCCTATTGAGTAGTTGAAAATAGTGTCAATCTTGATACACCATCATGTGAGACTCAAAAAATAATTTATAGGGAAAACAAGCGAGCATCAAAATACATAGTATTGGTCAATAAAAATGAAAAAAATACAAGTGATGGTCAAATGGACATGAAATTTATGCATGAAAATAAAATTGAACAAAATCATAGATATGAAAACCACCCACTCCCTCCCCCTCACCCTATCATTGTAGAATACCTAAAGGGTAAGAGGCACTTTGTCAATGAAATGTGGAGGAATGGTGATGGTCTCTAATATCAATGAGTGTCTTTACTATTAATTGTGATTCTAAATTCAACATTTATTTAACCATAACTAAAATGTTGTAGTGCCCACTCCTCCTTATCGACACTATTTCATTATGATGTTACTACTTTGTTGGATTGATACTTAGAAATTTTTATTATTATATCCATATTGGTAAATAACATTATGTAGATATCCGGACTATTGACATATTGTGATTTACGTTTTGATACACTAGATGATGATGATGGACGTGGATATATGTTGATTTTTGGTGATCTAATTTTATACTAAAATATCATATTATGGATGCATATCCTCCGTTGGATGTTTTGAGTAGAATTATGATTTTAAGGATGTTAAAATCGACTTAATTGTATGATGATAAATGATAGAATTGGTAATTTTTATTATGGTTAGTGAATTTTAGATGTATATTATTCTCGATGTTGTTGATACAACCATTAGGCCAAAGATATTTTTTTGTGTCAGCAGGACATTTTATGACATACCTTTAAAGGGGAAAGGGGACCAACCATGGAACAATGTCTGTGCTTTGTGCACCATGGCCAAAATTTGACAACTTGTGTATAATGTTATGTTTTGTTATTGCATGCTTTGTTAGGAAGTTACCAAAGGGGGTAACCTCATTTATGTGGCCATGGGTGTGATGTGTTTCCTTTATTTTATTTTATTGTTTAATTGTTGTGCATGTGTTTAATTATTTGAGGAAATATAGTTGTTGGATTAACACTTGCTAATGTATCTTAATTAACTATTTTAGCTTAAATTTAAATAAAGAGGAAGATATAACATGTGGGAAATAAATTTGGTAGATTTTCCTTGTTTGTTGCATGATGCAAATTTAATTAAATTTATTTAGGTGGTGTGTACTCCACCATCCTTCCCAAATTCGAATTTGGCCTTGTTAGCCACTTTTATAGACTTGAGGGACAAGTTAACTTTGTCTCTCACATCTCAAACTTTCCTACCAACCCTACTTACGAAGTATGGGACATATTTTGACCATTTTAATGCATTTTGGAGTGTAAAAAAGTTTAAATAATTGTACTTGTTAATAAACACTTTTAAATTTATCCTTGTTAAGCATGGTGTGCAAGTTGGAGTGTCATGTTGGCATGTCATAAGTTTCACATGTGCATTTAATTTCTTTGGGTTTGATGTTTGACTTGTATGTTGGAATGGAGGTATGATGAAGTTGCATCCTACATAGAGCCACCTCATAATCCTCCCATCCCTTTTCTATTTATTGCATGATTTGGATGGATTTTGGGTTACTTGCATTATTTTCCTGTCTTGCACTTTTGAAAATTGGTCTTAGTCTTGCATACTTGGAGTTTTATTTTGGAGTTGAAAATTGGATTGGACTTGGTGTGAAGTATTATAAAGCTTATTGTGCAAAGGAATTGAAGCTTGATGGAGAGTTAGGCTCTCCTCTTTTGAATTTTTGTATTATTGTATTTGATGTAGAAATGATGTTTGTTTGTACATTGTATGAGTGTTGTGGTTATGTTTGTTTGTAAATGGGTATCTTGCATTAAGTTGGGAGTTGGAGAAGGATTTATGGGACCATTGGGGAGGGAAAAGGGACATGTGAGGCATGCATTTTGGAGGGAGTGTGAATTTGAGTTCAACCAATGGGGAGTGAAAAGGATAACATGGGTATATTTTATATTTTGCAAATGTAGAAATAAGGAATTGATTATGATTTGATTTTTCCGTGATGGAGGATTTTGGGTGGAACTCATACATAACTTGGGATAAAAAAGAGGTGGTTCCCATATTCCATTATTTCTTGTTGTGTTGTTGTACTCAAACCTTTGCGCTTGTTGGGAAGTTTTTATTTTTCTTTGAATGGATTGTTTTAATTTGTTATTTGATTTTATTAATTTAGGAATTCTTTTCATGAAGCCTTTTGTAAAAGTTTTCAAATGTTGCATAAAACCCCATATTATTCTTTGGTTGGGGATCGGGGTCCAATAAAGGGATGGATTCTCCTCTTATTGGATTACAGGTTAGGCAGAGAACATCGTCTATACCCCTTTATTTGTATGGTGATTCAAGTTTTGAAGAGTTGAAGGATGCAAGTTGAAAGCTATGAAGTTGGGAGATGACTTGGAAAGAAGACTTTTGTTTTTACCTTGTTGGAAGAATTCTCCATGTTGTAAAATTTATTTTATTTGTACTTAGAGTGGAAGATAGTAATTTATGTATGTTTCAAAGAAAACCTTGAATATTTCATTTATTTCAAAGTTTGTAGTCACTTATATTAAATGAGAAAGTACTTAGTCGTATACCCTATTGGAAAGGGCTAATTTTATTGTAAGAAAACAGATTTGAAATTTTTGTATTACAAAAGAATGTTATTGCAAATTTTAACTATCATATTTCTATTGTATGGTTGGAAAGAGAAATTCCAAAGTATGTTTAATAAAAAGGACTTACATTTCATATTGTTGAAAGTTGTATGTTTGAATGGAAAACTAAATGTTAGTCCTTTTTCATTAATGGAAATATTGGTTGCAAATGGAAAGTAGTTAAATTTCATTCAAGAGTGGTTTATTTATCCTATTAAAATGATCTTATAAGAAGGAATATTGGATCAATTTTATATTCAAATTTTACATAATTTTGCAAAAGAAAGTGTGGGGAAATGAGTCTATTTAAGTTATTCTCCTTTATCTCTATCCAAACTAAATAGAGGAAGAAACTATGTAAGATGAAATTTTAGTCAAATTTTAGACCAAGTTGTAATAGGAAAAAATTGCGTATTTAGCTTTTAAAAAGGGGAATACTTGCTTTTCTTTGCTTGCTTTGGCATTTTAAATGAAAATGATATCAAAAATTATAATGATACATATTAATATAAATTTATATTATTATATATATCAGAATTTTATTTATAAAATAAATAAGATTAAATGAATATAAAATATATATATACGAAATAAACGAATTTAAAAAAGGAGAAAAGAAAATTTATAGACAAATTTTAATAAAGTCGTTTGGTTAAAAATTTATAAAGTTTATATTTATAAATTAAAAAAATTAATGGATGCGAGGGGGCGGAGGGGACCCCGGGGCCGACCTCCTGTCCAATTAATATAAACTTTCAAAAATAGGCTGCTAAATTTTCAAACATAGGCCACGGGAATTATTTGGCTGCGGATCCAAAATATGCAGGTCGTTTTATTACGCATAAAATTTACAATATAGTTATATATATATATATAGTGGATTAAATCAATTTTATTTTATAAAATAAATTATATATAAATATATATATATATATATACACATATGTATATATAAAATAAACATGTAGGACTTTTTATCCATTACCCCAATGTGTACATATACAATGTGTATACAACCAACTTGTAATAAAAATAACAAATAAAAATAAATAAAGGAGAGTAAATAATACCCACAAAGAAAATGAGTAGATCTTTGTTTTAGCTCAAAATCTCAACAAAAATGGAGCTTCCAACCCCCTCTAATGGCCTCCATGGCTTCTCCTCCTTCTCCTCCTCCAAACTTGCAAAATAAGAATGAACAAATGAATGAGAAATTAGGGTAAATGGAAATAAAAAGAAACCTATAAGGATATTTAGGGCAACCCAAATCTAAGGGCTAGGATAGATTTAATCTAATGGCCTAGATTAAACCCTACATCACTTAAGTGGGAGGTATTTTTGTGGGAATGTAAACTTAATTAAAATGCATGGGTAATGGGGTGAATGAGGCCACTTAGTGGCTAGAAAAAGTAGATGAACTTTTGTGTTAGAAAATAAAATAAAATTGGTGCATGGTAATTAAATAAATTAATAAAACTTGGCAAATGTTTTAAACCATAAATAATTTTAGGAAGTAAATTAATAATATTTAATTATTAATTTAATTCAAACTTTCTTCAGATTTTGTAGAAGATTTAACTAAGAAATTAACTTAATTTGTGGATAATGTCTACCCTTACAAACCCTTTTAAACAAATAATAATAATTTTACCGTAATTTTTCCTATTAAATTATTAGCTTTTATTTTATTTTTAGAGTAAAAGTTTGTGTTCGTTACACTTGGTATCAGAGTCATGGGTTCTATGCTTGGACCTAGGGCACACTTGGAAACACGAAGCACAACAAGTAAACCTAGCGCAACTCTAAACTTAGAACACACAACGTTACATGACATTTTAAAACGTATGAAACTTATACAACTCAAACAAATCCTAGATGATGATAAAATCACTCCCATTTTGGTGTGTGTAGGTGGTGCATACTAGATGAGGGGTTATTACACATGAACCTGGATCTACCACCCTTAAATCAAGTAGTAGCGAGATATATTTCCTCGAGATACTACAAACACTACAGGATGTTAAGACTACTTTACGCGGAGGATATGTAAGAGGGTGACCTAGCGAGACATGACAAAGAGGCATCAATGGATGTTCATGCACCTTCACGTCAAAGTGCTGATGATAGGAAAAGAAATCCCACGCAAAGTCAGTTGGACATGAGTCACCACCTAGAGAGCACAAAGATATAGCTACAGAAACAAAGATAGATCTACGATCCCTAGATCGAGGGATGATCATGCAAAGTGAGACCTAGGGGATGACATTCCACAACACTAGATCACATCATAGAGATAGTGAAGTTACACCCACCTCAATTTATTGGAGACACAAGAGGATTTCAGGTCAAGGCATGGTTAGTTCACTTGAATGGATGCTTCAAGATATACCCTTGTACTAGAAACACGAAAGCTCATTTTTCTATCCACCTTTTTGGATATGGAGCCGAGTTTGGTGAAGGACGAGGAATAGAAGCTCCATGTAGATTCTGAGATAGTTACTTGGGAGCTCTTCGAGGAGAATTTCAGGAGTAGATACAGATCCAGGAGATTCATCCAACAATGGATTGATGAGTTCAATAATCTACAAAATGCATCCACAATGGTAGAAGAATACAAGG
The DNA here is from genome assembly GCA_018340775.1 of Taxus wallichiana var. yunnanensis. Classification (NCBI taxonomy): domain Eukaryota; kingdom Viridiplantae; phylum Streptophyta; class Pinopsida; order Cupressales; family Taxaceae; genus Taxus; species Taxus wallichiana. The sequence continues at coordinate 108,154,316 of CM031236.1, forward strand.
ATCTTGATATTTTTATCTTCTTCAAGGTATGTAGACAACATGAAGGATGAGTAGATTAGGGTTCACGAGGTTCTTTAGGGTTATAAACTTATACTTGGGTAGGACAGGTTCGCATTCATTATCTCGTAGATAGTATTAGAGGTTGTGGATAAGGCCTACATCATGAGAGGAAACTAGGGGAAGACTCAAAGCGATTGAGATAGAGTCGGGAGCCATATACTGATAGATGTAGGATAGTAGGTCAAGGGGATCAACTCATCCTCATTTTGGTGTACAAAATTCACCACATTATTCTTTCAATCCTCCTCCTTCATAAAGCAGCAGACAGAATCGAAAACTCTTTCGACCTACATAGTACCGTGATGCTTAGAGAGGGTGTAGTATGGGACCTCCACCTATGGGGTCCAACAAGAAATAGGCCCCACCTCGGGAAAATTCAATAGGATTATGTCAACCACAACACCCACAGAAATCTATGGAAGGATAATCAAGTTCTATATCATAGACTATTGGGCCACATGGAGGATTATCTTCTCAGTGTAGAGGACTAGGTAGTTGATATGGGTGTGGTTTACATCGAAATCATTGGAGAGAGTCCCCTCAAAACCCTTCTAATCAGGGAAAGACACATGTTTCTAAGCCTACAGTTGGTGACATGGATAGGAGCCACAAGATTTATGTAGTGGTCAAGAACTGCCAAGCATAGCACCAAGGCATGGTGGTTGAGACCACATGTAACATTGGTGGTATTTCTATGACTTTCTTAGTTGATTTAGGATCTTCAGATTCTATCATTTCTCCATCATTAGTAGAGTGATACGAGTGCTCTTGGTAGTTAGGCGGTGCCTTATTTGGGATGTTGAGATGGCTTCTAGAGCCAAAATCTCAATGAAATCCTTAGTTAATGAGTGTGTAGTGGACCTAAAACCCTTCACCATGACTATGTCTATTTGTATCCTTCCCTTGGATTCGTATGGAGTTATCTTGGGCATGGATTGTTTTTCTACACATAGAGCTAGAGATGATTGTTATAACAAAGTTATATCTCATGCAAAGAATATAGGAGTGGATTCGGTGATAGTTCGTGTTAGGAAGCACATCTCTATTTGCACCATATCCACTATGTAGCTGAAGTGGTGTGTGTGATAGGTTTTCATTTATATGTCGGCATAGTTAGTGACCGATCGTAGGGTGAGACTCATAGATTGTCATTTGATGACGATCCCATTTTGGAGGAGTTTTTAGATGTTTTTCCTAGTGAGTTTCCAAGGTTACCTCCCCCACGTGAGATAAAATTTTATATTGACTTGGTTCCTATAGTATAGCCTATCTCACGTGCATCATATATGATCACCACCCTTAAGCTATGTGAGCTCAAGTTACAATTAGAGGGCCTTCTTGAGAAATGCATAATCCATCCTAGCGTATCTCCTTGGGGTACACCTATTATCTTTGTGATGAATAAGGAAGGATCTTTGCATTTATGTATAGACTACGAACAACTCAACAAAGTAACAATCAAGAATGGTTACCCCATTTCTCACATAGATGATTTATTTGATCGATGAAGGGGGGCCACCATACTTTCTAAGATAGATCTTAAGTCGGGATACCACGAGTTGATGATTGCGGAGACAAATATCCACAAGATAGCACTCCGCACGAGATATGGCCACCATGAGTTCATAGTTGTACAATTTTGTTTGACAAACGCCCTTGTAATATTCATGAGTTTGATGAATAGGGCGTTCAAGAAATTTTTGGATCACTTCATGCTCATGTTTCTTGATGAAATTTTGATTTAATCATGCATGCACGAGAGTATGAGGCATACCTTCGTTAGGTTCTCGCGTTGTCTTTAAGAGTAGCAATATACGGGAACCGGAGAAGTGTGCATTTATCCAATCGTTGGTTTAGTACTTAGGTCATATTATTTCGGGGAAGGTATCACAGCTTGATCCTTCCAATATTAGAGCTATTATGGATTGGCGAAGCAACCAATATGACCGAAGTGTGTAGTTTCATGTGATTGGCTAGTTACTTACAAGAGATTTATTTTTGACTTATGTCATGTTGCGCATCCCATCACTTCCTTCAACGAAAAGGGAAGAAGTTTTTTTGGTTAGTTAGAGGTGATCGGGCTTTCAAAGATACATCAAGGATTTCCTTATGATAGCATTGATACTTGTAGTGCCATATCCTTAGAGGTATTTATTCGTGTGTACATATGCTTCTTTGGTAGGATAAACGTGTTATATCATTTGAGTCTCATGAGCTTAAGGATTATGAGTTCAATTATTTGACTCATGACCTTGAGCTTGCAGAATTGGTGCATGCTTCAGTGTGTTGGTGTCATTTCCTTCTAGGCAAGAGGTTCAAGGATAGACCATTTGATCTTACATCACCTTTTCACATAGACCAATCTCAACGGTCATGAATGGTGTTGGATGGAGTTACTATGTGAGTACGACATGGAGATAGAGCATGTAAAGGGGAAGGATAATGTTGCTGCACGCAGATGCTCTAAGCTTTCAGAGGTATTTGGTCATGGCTACTTCAGTGGGTACATATTTGTAGAGTAGTATTTGGTAATAGCTTAAACATGACAACTTCTACCTTGTAGCTAGAGTAGAGGTTGAGTCTCAGAGACCCCTTGAGGGGAAGTTTGATGGATTCACAATGGATATAGATGGACATCTTAGAAAAATAGGCTAGATCTATGTACCTAGGGATGGAGGTTTGAGAAAGTATATTTTACAAGAGGCTCATTGTCTTCCTTATTCATCCCATCCAGAGGTGAAGAAGATACACGTCACTTTGAGACAGGTTGTACCATTAGAGAGGAAGTTATAGAGATGTATCTCAGTTTTTGTTTCATTTTTTGGAAATTAGAGTGTTGTAGGGTAAAGGTCGAGCATCTTCATCAGGCTAGCCTTATCTACCCGCATGCTATACCAGAGTGGAAAGGGGACACCCTTTCCATGGATTTCATAGAAGGGCTACCGATATCAAGATACCGTCACAATGCCATCATGGTCATGGTGGATAGATTGACAAAAATGGCCCATTCCTCTTCGGTGAATACCACCTATACAAATAGTGTAGTGACACAAGTGTACTTCGATGATATTTTCATACTGCACGATATTCTGAGGAAGATTATTTATGACCGTGATCCCTTATACACCTCTCATTTTTGGACTACCATATAGCATGCCCTTGAGACAAATATCAACTTCAAAGACACATCATATCATCCGAGAAACAAATGGACAGACATCTTTGGATGAATCGATTTTAGAGGACATGCTTTGGATGTATGTCATGGACCATCAGTCAAGGTGGGAGGAGTATTTTTACTTAGTGGAGTTTGACTATAGCAAAAATTTCTGAGTTCTATTGGTATGGATCTATTTCAGGCACTCTATGGTAGGGAGTGCAGGACACCACTGAGTTAGGACAAATTAGAGGACAAAGTAGCTCTTGGGTCACCTTGTTACGGGACATGGAGCAGCGAGGTTGTTTTAATCATACAAATACTTTAGGAGGCACATGATAGACGGAAGAAATATGTTGATCGGAGGAGAGTTGAACACATATATGAGGTGGAGATGAAGGTGTTTCTTCAAGTCAAACCTCATAAGAGGCCTATCCATTATGAAAAACACTCTAAGTTGGCTCTTAGATTCGTGTGTCCATTTGAGATCTTGGAAAGAATCGGTCCTTTAGCTTATCATCTAGCCTTCCAACCTAGATTGTCTCGCATCCATGATGTATTTCATGTTTCTATTATTTGGAGATACATTTCATATCTTTCTCATGTATTGATTGACCGTGCATTTCAGTGGTGGAGCGAGGGCAAGCATCTATACAAACCATACAAATCATAGATCTTTGGATTCCGGGCCTTTGAGGTCATGAGATTGACCAGTGTGTGAGTCATGTGGGATATGTACAATGAGACTACAGCCACATGGGAGGATGCTACTTTGTTACGGGCCTAGTTTCCACACCTATTTCAGTGAATTCTAGGAGGAAGTCAAGTCTAAGGGGAGGGGGATGTAGTACCCACTCCTCTTCGACACTATTTCATTATGATGTTATTACTGTTAGATTGATACTTAGACATTTTGATTATTATATCTTGATCAGTAGATGATAAACTATGTAGATATTTAGACTATTGACATGTTGTGATTTACATTTTGATACACTAGATGATGATGATGGACAATTATATATCTTAATTTGCAATGTTCTCGGTTTATACTAACATGTCATATTATGGATGTATAGTTTATGTTGGATGTTTTGAGTAGAATTATTATTTTATGGATATTAAAATCGAATTTATTGTATGATGATAAATGATAGAATTGCTAATTTAGGATTACGATTATTGATTTTTATATGTATATTATTCTTGATGTTGTTGATATGGCCATAAGACCAGAGAGGTATTTTGTTTTTCATTGCAAGGAAATTTTATCGCATACATCGAAAGGGGATGGGGCCAACCACGGAAGGATGTTGGGTGTTGTGTAAGATAGCCAAAAATTGACAACTTGTGTATAATATTATGTTGTGTTGTTGCATGCTTTGTTAGGAGGTTACCATAGGGGTTAACCTCTCTTATGTGGCCATGGGTGTGATGTTTTTCCTTTCTTTTATTTGTTGTTTAATTATTTGGGGAAATATTGTTACTTTATTAACACTTTCTAATGTATCGTAATTAACTACTTTCACTTAAATTTAAATCAACATGGAAGATATGACATGTGGGCAATAAATTGGGTAGATAGTCCTTCTTTTTGCATGACGTGAATTTAATTAAATGTATTTAGGTAGTGTGTACTCTACCATCCTTTCCAAATTCAATTTCTCCTTGTTGGTGACTTTTAGAGACTTTAGGGACAAGTTAACCTTGTTCCTCACATCTCAAACTTTCCTACCAACCCTATTTATGAAGTATGGGACATATTTTTAAAAATTTATTATATTTTGGAGTGTAAAAATGGGTAAATAAGTGCACTTATTACTTACCACATTAAACTTTTTCCTTGTTAAGCATGGTGTAAAAGTTGGAGTGTCATGTGCGCATGTCATAAGTCTTAAATGTGAATTTAATTTCTATGGGTTTTTGTTTGACTTGTGTAATGGAATAGAGGTATGATGAAGTGACATCACCTATGGAGCCACCTGAACATACTCACATCCCTTTTATATTTAGTCAATGATTTTATTGGATTTTGGGTTACTTGCCTTATTTACTTCTCTTGCACTTTTGGAAATTGTTCTTGTTCTTGCTTACTTGGAGTTGCATCTTGATTGGACTTGGCGTGAAGTATTCTAAAGCTTGTTGGAAAAAGGAATTAGAATCTTGATGGAGAGGTAAGCTCACCTCTTCTTATAGTTTTGTATTAATGTATTTGATGTAGAAATGACATTTGTTTGTACATTGTATGAGTGTTGTGGTTATGTTTGTTTGTAAATGGGTAGCTTTCCTTAAGTTGGGTATGGGAGATGGATTTATGGGACTATTGGGGAGAGAAAAGGGATAAGTGAGACATGAATTTGGGAGGGAGTGTGAGTTTGAGTTCCACCTATGGAGAAAAGATAACTTGAATATATTTTACATTTTGCAAGTGTAGAAATAAGGATATGATTATGTTTTGAGTTATGACCATAGAGGGGTTTGGGTGGACCTCTTGTATAAATTAGGAGACAAAATGAGGTGGTGTCCATATTCCATTACTCCTTGTTGGCTTATTTTAGTTAACCCTTTGTGTTTGTTGGGGAAGTTGTTATTTTGTTTGAATGTGTTATTTGATTTTTTTTTTTGTGGAATTATTGTTGTGAAGTCTCTTGTAAAATTTGTCAAATGTTGTATAATACCCCATATTGTTCTTTGGTTGGGGCTCGGGGACCAATAAGGGGATGGATTCTCCTCTTATTGAATTATAGGTTGGACGGAGAGCGTCACCTATACCCCTTTATTTTAATAGCGATTCAAGTTTTTAAGAGTTGAAGGATGAAGTTGAAAAGTATGAAGTTAGGAGATGACATGGAAATAAGACTTATGTATTGACCTTGTTCAAGAATCCTCCATGTTATAACATTTATTTTGTTCCCACTAAGAGTGGAAGATTGTAAATTTTGTATGTTTGAAATAAATCCTTGACTATTTCATTTATTTAAAACTTTCTAGTGACTTAGTTTATTGGAGAAAGCACTTAGTTGTATACCATATTGGAAATGGCTAATTTTATTGTAAGAAAAGGGATTTGAAATTTTTGTATTACAAAAGAATGTTATTGCAAATTTTAATTATCATATTTGTATTGTATGGTTGGAAAGAGAAATTCCAAAGTATGTTTAATAAAAAGGACTTACATTTCATATTGTTGAAGGTTGTATGTTTGAATGGAAAAGTGAATGTTAGTCCTTTTGCATTAATGGAAAGATTGGTTGTAAATGGAAAGTAGATAAATTTCATTCAAGAGTGGTTTATTTCTCCTATTCAAATGATCATATAAGAAGGAATATTGGGTCAATTTTATACTCAAATTTTACATTGTTTTGCAAAAGAGGGTGTGGGGAAGAGTCTATTTAAGTTATTCTCCTTTATCTCTCTCCAAACTAAATAGTGGAAGAAAGTATGTAAGATAAAATTTTATTCAAATTTTAGACAAAGTTGTAATATGAAAAAATTGCATATTTAGCTTTTTAAAATAAAGGGGTGGGAATACTTGCCCTTCTTTGTTTGCTTTGGCATTTTAAAAGAAAATGATATAAACAATTATAATGATACATAATAATATAAATGTATATCATTATATATATTATAATTTTATTTATAAAATAAATTAGATTAAATTATATATATATATATATATATATATATATATATATATATATATATAATAATACGAATTTAAAAAATAAATAAAGAAATTTTAGTTAAATTTAAGACCAAGTTGTAATAGAAAAAAATTGGATATTTAGGTTTAAAAAAAAAGAAAATACTTGCCCTTCTTTGATTGCTTTTGCATTTTAAAAGAAAATGATATAAACAATTATAATGATATATAATAATATAAATTTATTATATAAATATATATTATAACTTTATTTATAAAATAGATTAGATTAAATGAATTATATATATATGATTTTTTTTTTAAATGAAATTTTACAAACAAATATTAATAAAGTCATGCGGCTAAAACTTTATAAAGTTTATATTTATAAACTACAAAATAAATACACAACATATTAATACACAGTGGGAGGGGGTGGGGGTGGTTACCTCCCCGTCCCCACCCCAATTAATATAAATGCTAGGCATAACCAATATGCGGCCGCTATACTTTCAAATACAAGCCGTAGGGTATTATTTGGCCGCGACTTCAAACCATGCAGGCCGTTTTATTACATAGACAATTTACTATATATATATATATATATATATATATATATATATATATATATATATATATATATATATATATATATATATATATATATATATTTTGTGGTTTAAATCGATTTTATTTAAAAAAATAAATTATATATAAATATATATACATTTATGTATATATTTGTATATGTGTCTATATATATAATATAAACATTTAGGAATTTCTATATACTACCCAAATGGGTATATTTACAATGTGTATACAACAAACTATTAATAAAAGTAACAAATAAAAATTTAAAAGTAGGGTAAATAATACCCACAAAATAATGAGTATTTCTTCGGTCAAAATCTCAACAAAATGGAACTTACAACCCCCTCTAATGGCCTCGATGGCTTTTCCTCATTCTTCTCTTCCTCCTCCTCCAATCGTGCTAAATAGGAATGAACAAATGAATGAAAAATTAGGGTAATCAAGGTTAGAAAAAGAAACCTATAAAGATATTTAGGGAAACTCAAATCTAAGGGCTATGATAGATTTAATCTAATGGCCCAGATTAAACCCTACATCACTTAAGTGGGAGGTATTTTGTGGGAAAATAAACTTAATTAAAATACATGGGTGATGGCATGAATGGGGTCACTAAGTGGCTAGACAAAGTAGATGAACTTTTGTGTTAGAAAATAAAGTAAACTTGGTGCATAGTAATTAAATAAATTAATAGAACTTGGTAAATGTTTTAAACTGTAAATACTTGTTATCCGAAATTTATCCAAGGATGATTATGATAACTTACACAATTTGTTTGGACTCGGGTAGATAGAAATGGTAAGAATAAGAAATATGGATTTTGGGGCACGCCTTTGCTTTTCTCTAAGTTCCCCATTCAAGGAAAATCTCGGAGTTAAAAAAATTACATTTTATTTTGGAGAAATGGAGAAAAGGCTTATTTTAATGCATTGTGGGTCTAGGGGCTGCAGATGGAATGATTGTAAATTGAACAAGGGTTCCTCATCCTTGACTTGGGTCGAAATGCTAAGAAAACAATGCAATGCGGAAAAGGAAAAAAATTGAGTCCCGTGCAACCCATGTTTGAGTTCCCGAAATGCCGACTTGTCCTATTTATAAAGGAATGGAGTGGGCACAATGTATTGTGAAATAGTCCAGATCCGATGGCCCAAGGTCCAAGTACCATGGGGATGTGAGTTCCCTGCAAACCATAAATCGTTGCATATCAAAGGGAACAGTCTATTGTATTCCGTCAAGGAAGATTTGGACGACCCAAATGTCCCGGGAGAGTTGGGACATGAGTGCATGGGAAGTCCGAAATGGCCACAAGTCTATATGGTGTGGCGATGGTGGGGTTGGGTGTTCTAAGTGGGCCAAGTGCGTCATGGGCTCATAAAGCGAAACATCCATAGTAAGTTTGGATGTAGGTAAGGAAGGAGTTGGTGATGCGGCAGCCCTTGTACCTAGTGCCACGAGTTCCTCGAAAAACTGTAATACCCACAATATTTGTAATAGAAATGAAGGTTGTGTGATGCGGATTATGAAAACCCGTGTGGAACAAACCCCAAACCTAATCTTAAAATAGTCATAATTTTTATCCAGAGCTACGATTTTGACAAAATTGGATTTCTTATATTTAGTAAGGGTATGTGGATGAAAATAAAATAAACATAACCATTCTAATAAATTAAATTCTCGGTTCCAATAATTGAATTGTTCTTTTTAGTAAGGGTAGGTGCGGTGATTTCTTATGAGCTCCAATAATTTAATTATTAATTTAATTCCAACTTTCTTCGATTGTGTACATGCTTTAATCGAGAAATTTACTTAATATGTGGATAATGTCACCCCTTTCAAACCCTTTTAAACAAAACAAATAAAAATTTACCATAATTTTGCCTATTAAATTATTATGTTTTGTTTTGTTTTGAGAGTAGAATTTTGTGGTCTTTACTGAAGTTTTGACATTTTTTATTATCCAAAATAAAATCCTCATGTCTTATAGATATTGATTCAATCGAATTTTCACATGAACAAGAGACACAATCAACATATGAATTTTGACTTCTTAACATTAAAATTAGGTTTTTTATTATCTTCAATTTTTTGAATTGGGATTATATTCCCATAATTTTCCCTTTAAACATGGCTTACACTTTTGCCAAATGGGTTTCAATCTATCTTAGATTTAGGTTTCCATATAATAAAGAAATATCTAATCTAGACAAATCTCATCAAATTGAAACACCATATATGTGTTTTAAATGCATATGATAATTTTAAAATAAATGAAATTAATGATGATATTCCTTTACAAAGTCTATTTAGGAAAAAGGGAAAAATATGTTTTGTGTTTAATTAGGAAAATATTACACATTTCATGAAATAACCTAGCATTAGCTTCAAACACAACATCTTGGAATTGAAGAGAATTGAATCCCTTACCATTCAAATGCTCCATCTCTATGAGGAGGAGGTCATTGCAATGAAGGTTTACTATAACTTTTCGATATATTCATCTACCAAAAATACCAAAAGATTACAATTTGCAACCTTCTATTCATTAACACAATGCCTTAGATGAATACATTCATATATACATATGTATTAAATGTGTAAATTGACTGAATATAAATTGAACTCCTTCAAAATCAACCCAAAGTAGAGTGTATCTACAAGGTGAAGGTAGAAGACAAAACAGAAAATTATTAAACTCCTTGATTAAAACTAAATACAAACAAGAAATATATACAAGTAGTTGACTCTTGGCATGGCAGGAAGGTGAACCGTCAATCATTTTGGAGATGACATGAGGGCAGAATAATTGCCAACAATGTATTAATCTAATATTTGCTAACATTCCCCCCCTTAATACATTGTTTCTAAACATCATATTTCCAAATAGTGGACCCCCCTTATTCCAAACATAGTAAAAAGTTTATTACACTCTCCATGTAGCCTACTCACCTTTGAGGTGGCATGCCATCTTTCTAGATTCTTGGTCTTGGTGACACCTTGGTTTTTCCCCACAAGATTACCACAAACTTGGAAGTGACTGAGCACATCCATCCTTGAGAACACCTCGATGGTTTCCATTTTCCTTGGATTACCATGAACCCATATGGTTTTCCGACTGCAGGTTCACCACAAACCTGGAGGTGACCTGATGTCTCAACTATACACTTTGGTGGTTTCTCAGATTTCCACAAACCCTTTACACAAGAACCAAGTGCTACTTTAGTGTTTTTTCTCCTCACAATGTCCTTCATTCAAGAGGTACCAAACTGGAAAATGCTTTGCATCTTTATTGAAAAACACACACCAAAAACACACTAAGCACAACAAAAAAATATCACCAAAGCCATGTTGCGACCCCATCGTACGTGATTGACAAGAGGACACCAATTGTTCTCCAACCTCCATTACCTACCAGCCTCCAAAGAACTAGCTACTTAATTAGCAAATATAACTTTGAGGCTCACTATGATTTAAATTGATTCAAACAATATCCATCTTCTATACGCTGTGGACAGTTCCATTTTTCTCACCTATTTCGTCCTTGGTCATAAAAAAATAATAATGCGAGGTTTCGTTGACCTGTGCTTCTTTCTCTTGTTAAACATGGAAAGGCAACTATGATAGGGATGTAATACCCTTGTGAAGCCGTGGATACCCTTGTTTCCTCTATCCAAGTTAGAACGAAGACTCATAAGAACCCACGTGTCAAAAATGAAGGCATAGCCTTCAATGCAAATACGTAACTGACACTTCTTTCAAATACATGGTCGACTGAGAGAGCACATATATACTGGCATGAAATGTAACGTATTGAGCTTAAAATAGAATGCAAAGATCAATGAGATCATTTGATCCCTTTTTAATGCATTTTAAATCGTCGTCTTCGCAATGTAGAAGTAATATAATAGGTAACAATGTATGTGAACTGTATTGGTAAATAGATCCTAAATTAGAGAAAAATACACTTGTTATCATTCATGCAAGACTGAAATAATGTAGAGTTATTTCCTGCTATAAAACATGTCGCTGGATTTACCCTTCTATGTCTCGCATTCCTTTTAGCAGGTCTATTGGACATAAAACCAAAAATAAAAGAACTTACATGCTACCAAAAGAAGATTATTGTAAAATAGATCGACTCCAATTCGCTATGTTATGAGGACTCCAATCCATGCCACTACCAAACACGAAGGTTTCGAATTACACATTGGTGCAGTTATCCCACAAACAGGAAAGTGTCTTATTTCAAGAGAGCTTGCACGGGACAGTAAAGTGGCAAGAATGCAGATCTTCCAACGCACGACACCTGTGTCTAAAACTAGAAAACAACTCCACGTTTTCCAAGATGCCCAAGTCTCTTCTACTCCTCGGTGCTTTGCATCAAGTCGCTGCGAATAACTTTCAATCAACATTCAAGTCTCCAAAAGCTCCACGGTTTATCTTAGAGAAAATTTAATAACTTCAATTCCTTTCACGCATACCAAGGAGTTAAACATGAGCATGTAGTAATAAAGGCACAAGACAGAATATAAAATGATTAAACACCTTGATTAAAACGAAATACAAAAAGGAATATATATAATTAGCTGACTGTTAGCATGGCAGGAAGGTGAACCGTCAATCAGTTTGGAGATGCCACAAGGGAAGGAATAACTTCCAACAATGTAATCTAATATGTTTTAACACAAGGTAAGAGCTTTCTCCAATGAACACGTTTTTCATCTTTCCCTTTCCTAAATCTATTACAAATCTCCTCAAATAAATTTCCCCCTAGGACGTCGGGGTTCTCAACATGGAAACATCTCTATATTCCTCTTTTTCTTGTAAAAAATTGTCAAAGTTCTTCAATTTTATTCCTTTCTCTTCAATTTGATAGGAAATTAAAAGTAGTAGAACAACTTCCTATGCTAATCTTGAGGAGAGATATTATGCAAAACTTTAAACTTAATAAAACAGTTACAGAAATTCTAGCAACACATTGATAACAAGAAAATAAACATTTAACACAAACACTAGATATACGTGGGGAAAATCCTTATGGATAAAAAAACCCCACACCCCAAAAGCCCACTCAATGTATTTCCAATCTAATAACAAGATTGCATACACTTGCAGAGCAAGTTTCTTATAGGAGTATCACTAGAAGCAACTATAGGAGGATTGCAACTTCACAAGACTTTCGCAAAACTCACCGCACAAATTCTTTCTCCAAGCCTTCAATTTATAGACCTCCGGTTATACAAGAAACCATCTATGGTTTACAAAACCATGTGTAAAACCTCTCATGAGGTGGATTGCATCAAAGAGCAAGATTTCGGTCTAAAATTAGGCTCTCACGTCCACAATATTCTCCCCTATTTTTGACCCTTACAGATGTCATAATAATTGTCATACTATGAAATATCCCTTGTGGGATACCACTTCGAAAATCACAAAATACCGACAATTTGCAGCCAAAAGCGAATTCTAATTTTTGCATTAAATAAAAACTAGGGCAACGAATAGAAATGTATCTATAACTCACAAAATACTTGCCCGAATTACTTGAAAATTTATAGAGAGCTTGATAACAATTAAACTAACACTAGCAAATTATTTTTGAAATTTTTCGGATAATAGAAAACTGCCATAAAATTACAGCATGCCCTAAATAGTTGGAAAACTTCTAAAATTCATATCTCCTTGAATACAAGTGTAAAAATTATGAAACTTTGAAAATAATATTTATAAATATATAAGATGATATTTCAACCTTCAGATCTGAAAGAAGCCAACTAGAAACCCTCTAAATAAAGGCTGCAATCTCCCAAACAAGTCACTTTTTTCGGTAGGTGGTTGAAACCCTTGCAAAATCCTTTGAAAATGATGTCAAACCCTTCCTTTATCGCTGCCGTAAATCTGATCTGAAAATTCACTGATTATTTTCACCAAACCTCTCAAAAAACCTGAAAACCCTATCTCTGAAACCCCTACAAATATCTCTATGAATCAGCCCTGAAAACAGCTCCAAAATGACAAGCGAGGGTAGATCTCTCACTACCGAAGAATGCCGTGTTAGCTAGAGATGGATCTCTCACCACCAAAGCTAGGGTTCCTATGGGATCTCACTCCACAAGCTGGAATTTTGTAAACAACAAATTGCACATGAAAAGAAATAGTTTAGTATGCATAAGTTTTCCTTTCCTTTCTCCCCTCAACTCCTTATATAACTTTTTCCAAGGAAAAAGAACCTAAAAAGGTCCTGGGTGCATTTTTCCTTAGGATGGGCCAATAACATAAAGTAACTTAAGTTACTTTTCACCTTTTAAGTCGCCATGGTCCAAAAGTGACCCCCAATGCAAAATTAGAACATAAGTACCATGTGGCCCCTCCCTAACGACAAAACATAACATCTAGCCCCTCCAAAACCACTTATGCACATGTCAATGAAGAATAATAATAAAATGGACTAGATATTCATACCCAATAGCTCCCAGCATCCATAACCCCTTGGGTATGACCAAGGCCTGGACTCAAGTTGGCCCCTAGGCCTATGGCGTAGGAAAGGGGACATTATAGTCCTCCCTTCCCAAATTTTGCTTGTCCTCAAGAAAATGCAAATTTGGATGCTGCAGAATCTGCTCTCCCTCCCAAGTCACATCCTCAAGTGGCAATCCCTTCCACCTCACCAAATACTCTGTGATCACTCTGCTCCTAAGGCCTCTCTGTCTCTCCTCAATAATGGATTTTGGTTCTAACACCAGCTTCCCCTCCTCATCCAGTGGCGGCAACTCTGTAGATGGTACAATATGTTGTCCAAGTACCTTCTTAAGGCACGACACATGGAAGACATTATGTATTTTACTGTGCTTCGGTAGCTCTAGCTCATATGCAACTACCCCAACTCGTCAAACTACTTGGTACAGACCATAAAACCGTGGTTTCAGTTTCTCTCCACTCTTCTCGCTTAGTGAGGATTGCCTATATGGCTGCAAACATAGGAATACTAGATCCCCAACCTCAAAATACCTCTCTATCCTGTGTTGATCTGCATATATCTTCTTTTAATTCTGTTCTTTATGAAAATTCTCGCTAAGAGCCTTCAAAATACCCTAGTTCTCCTATAACCAATCTCAAGCTTTGGGAGATTGGCTATCCGATATTACCAAATCCAGGAATGTCATGGCATCGTATCCGTACAATGCCCAGAAAGGAGTCATACTTATGCTCATCTGATAGGTAGTATTGTAGCAATACTCACCCATGTACAACCATCTAATCCATGTCCACTGATGCCCTGACACATAACTTTGAAAGTAGCCCTCTATCCACTTATTGACTATCTCCGTCTGCCCATCTGTCTGTGGGTGATAGCTAGTGCTAAGGGTCAACTCCGTACCTACTAGTCTGAATATCTCCTGCCAAAAGGTGCTCATGAAGATCTTGTCCCTGTCACTAATAATATTTTTAGGCAACCCATGTAGCCTAAAAATACATGTATAGAAGATCTAGGCCACATCCACTACCTCATGCCCCTTGGGTAGGGAAAAGAAGTGAGCATACTTAGTTAATCGATCAACTACAACATAAATACAGCTATGCCCATGCACTAAGGGAAGTCCTATGATAAAGTCCATTGATATGCTTTCCCATTTCTATTTGGGAATGGGAAGAGGCTGAAGTAATCCTGCTGGAAAAGAATGCTCGGATTTGGTTTCTTTGGAAAACCATACACTCTCTAACATGGTTAAGGACATTGTCCTTCATCCCCTTCCATGCAAATATTTCCCTTATAAACTTGTATGTTTTGAAATACCTAGGATGCCAACCTATTGGTGTATCATGTACTACTCTCGAAGGATCTTCTCCTTCATCTTGGACCCTGGTACAAGGAAAATCCTATCCTTGTAGAAAATGAGATCATCCACTACTCGTATCAATCATAGTGTATAATACCATCCATGATCTCACATGTAAAATAATTTTAGGAATACTCAACAAGTATATGAGCCTCCCAATCCGCTAAAATATTAAACATAGAACTAATCATAGAAGTGACGTAAGGCCTCCTAGATAAAGCATTAACAACAATATTATTCCTACCTCTTCTGTACTCTATGTCGAAGTCATAGGTTTGTAACTTGTTCACCCACCTTTGATGGCGATCATTGAGCTCCTTCTACCCCAAGAAGAACCTCAAACCTGTTGTGATTGGCACGAACCACCATTTTTTTGTCCACAAGGTACTGCTCGAATTTGGCCAAAGCATGCATAATGCCCAACATTTCCTTATCATAAATTGAATACCCTCTCTCCATGGGTTTCAATTTTTGACTCTCATAGGCAATGGGATGCCTATCCCGCATGGGAACTCGCCCCAACACCCTCTCCCGATGCATTACACTCTAGAATGAACGGCGAGAGAAATTTGGTAATACAAGAATGGGACACAAACTCATCACCTCCTTGAGGTGATCAACAACCCTCTTGTGCTACCTCGACTAATAAAATGCCCCCTTCTTGGTCAAACAAGTCAATGGAGCAGTCAACCGAGAGAAATTCTTCACAAACCTCCTATAGTATGTACACAATCCTACAAATCCTCTCAAATGTGTCAATGTCCTAGGTGGTGACCAATCAAGAATTACCTATATCTTCTCTCTATCCACCTTCACTACACCCCCACCAATCACATATCCCAAATATAGAAGTTTGGTCATGCCAAAATCACACTTAGAAGCTTTCACATATAGCAAATTAGATTCTAATATCCCCAATACCTCACCAAGGTGCCTGATATGGTCCTCCCTAGTCCTGTTGTAGACCAAAATATCATCAAAGAAAACCAATACAAACTTCCGCAGTGGCGGTTGAACACGTGGTTCATACAAGAATGGAAAGTAGGCTGGAGCATTAGACAAATCAAGGGGGCATCACCAAGAACTCAAAGTGATCATAATGGCATTTGAAAGTTGTCTTATGTACATCCTACTCCCTAACCTTGATCTGATGATATCTAGACCGCAAATCTATTTTTGAAAAATAGATAGCACCATGTAGTTCATCAAGCAACTCATCAATATGTGGTACTCGATACTTGTTCTTTATTGTCTTCTTGTTCAAGGAATGGTAGTCTTTACACATCTGCATGGTCTCATTATTATTCTTCACTAACACCACCAAAGAGGCAAAAGGATCGGAACTCGGTCTAATGTGCCCCATATCAATGAGCTCATGGATAGTCTTCTCAATCTCATCCTTAAACCATTTGGGGTGACAATAAGGAGAAGTAACCACTGGTCTAGCATCCTCAAGCTCAATCACAAGCTCAAATCCCTTTTCTGGAGGTATGCCTGGTGGTATGTCACTAAAAATTGTACTATGCCTATCCAATAGGCCCTGTATGTCCACATGATACTCATGTTGCCCATCCTCTGACTTCTTGGTCGAAACCAAGCAATGTACTGCCCAATCCACCCCATTGTGCCTGTAAATCCTCTCGATTCTCTTAGTTGTAACAACCTGAGGTGCCTCTGAAGATAAGCCCCTCAAAATCACATTCCTCCCTTCAGACTTGAACTTCAGCTCCATAGTCTAAAAGTTAGTCCGAAACTCGCCAAGGGAATGGAGCCACTGTACTCCTAGCACTATGTTGGTCTCTCCAATACCAACAATATAGAAGTCATCGGTAACTGTATAGTTACCCATCGTGATGCTCAATTGGGGTACCCACCGTGTACACCTCATAGACTCTCCATTAGCTACAACCACGTTGAAGCCCTCAAAGTCCTTTGTCTGTAATCCTCGCCTCTCAACCAATGAGGCATCAATAAAGTTGTGGGTGGCCCCACTATCAATGAGTACCACTACTCACTGCCCCTGTAAAACTCCCCTAACTCGAATGCCTTGTACCTCGAGGTACTAGACAAAGTGGCGATAGTCTCCTGGGGAAAGGTCTCACTATCCTACTCAACACCTGCACTATCCAATGCCTCATCATCATCCTCCTCCAATCCTTGTGTGTCTAACTCCTCATCACCATCACTCTCCTTGAAGACCTCTATGAACTAGGCCTTCCCTCTACCCCTGCAATCATGTCCTGGAGTCCAAGGTGTGTGGCAATCGAAACATAGTTTCTTTTGCCTCAACTCATCTCTATCCTCCCTAGATATGAATGGTTTCCTGGCTGCATCTTGCCTAGGTGGAGGTACCTTTGGCTGTGAACCATCGGATCTAGAAGGAAAAACCTTAGACTGTACTCGAGGGGGAAACCTCAACTTAGGAGTAGATAACTCCAAATCATGAGCTCTCCTAATAGCCTCATGTAAAGAAGAATGCTCAAATGCCATCACAAACCCAATAAAAGCATCTGTCAACCCTATAGTGAATAGTGAAATCAGCCTCATCTCCGTAACATCGTCTCGTGACTGATAAGCTTTGAAAATATGTGATATCTTGATCTAGGGAACCATGCTTGTCTCTCATTTACATTTAACTCTCTCGAAATGCCTATCAGGTCCCTCCTATAAAATCTTCTCACTAGCCTCTACATGAACTCTACATAAGTAGTAAGGTGTATGTGTCCTTGGGTAATCAATCCATGATGCCACCAATCATGAGCGTCTCCCTCAAGATGTAAGATTGCAAACTTAATTGCATCTTTTTCACTTCGGATTCAAGTCAAAGTATTTCTTCAACTTCTAAACCCAAGCTTGTGCAGTACACTTCTTAGAACCATCCAAGTGTGGAATGGAAATCTTTCCCAATCTCCTCTGAAACTCTGGTGCCTGTGTCTGGTGATCTCTCTTGGGCCTGCTTTTAATCTTCATTTTGCAATATTCCTGGAATGGCATGTGCTCACGAAAAACCCTCACTCAAGGTCTGGTACCTTTCCCAACAGGATTCCTCATCCAAAGTGTCTATCGGCTGCCATCCCTATGAAACTTCCAGATCCTTCAAGAAAGAAGGCTCGTGAAGCCCCAAAGGCTAGGTAGAACAATGGGGAGACCGATGTTCTGAATGTCCACTTTCCCCTCTTTGACCTTGTTGTCCCGTATTGCTATTTTCTCCTCTCTCCGTATGAGCATCAATCTTTCCCTATTCTAATCTCTTAGTGAGCTATCTTGAGTAGAGATTAGTAGTCTCCTACTTGCTTCACTATATTGGTGAACAATTGCTTCACCAGATCCACCCCCAACTCATCGGTGTCTCTGTCTTTGTCTCCCATATTTCAATCCCAAAAGGCTAAAGAAAAACTACTCGATACCACTTAAATATCCCTTGTGGAATACCACTTAGAAAATCACAAAATACTAGCAATTTGCAGCCAAACAAAATTCTAATTTTTGCAGAAAATAAAAACTAGGGCAGCAAATAGAAATGTATCTATAACTCAAAAAATACTTTCCCGAATCACTTGAATATTTATAGAGAGCTTAATAACAATTAAAATAAGACTAGAAAATCATTTTTGGATTTTTTCATAAATAGAAAATTGCCAAAAATTACAGCGTGCCCTAAACAGCTGGAAAACTTCTAAAATTCATATCTCCTTGAATACAAGTGCAAAAATTATGAAACTTTGGAAATAATATCTATAAATATATAAGATGATATTCCAACCTTCAGATCTGAAAATAGCCAACTAGAAACCCTCCAAATAAAGGCTGCAATCTCCAAAACAAGTCACCTTTTTTGGTAGGTGGTTGAAACCCTTGCAAAAACCTCTGAAAATGATGCCAAACCCTTCCTTTATTGCTGCCGTAAATCTGATCTGAAAATTCACTGATTATCTTCACCAAACCTCTCAAAAACCCTCAAAACCCTATCTCTGAAACCCCTGCAAATATCTCTGTGAATCAGCCCTGAAAACAACTCCAAAATGACAAGCTAGGGTAGATCTCTCACTACCGAAGAATGCCCTGCTAGCTAGGGATGGATCTCTCACCACCGAAGCTAGGGTTCCTGTGGGATCTCACTCCACAAGCTGAAGATTTGCAAACAACAGTTGCACATGAAAAGAAATAGTTGAGTATGCATAAAGTATCCTTTCCTTTCTCCCCTCAACTCCTTATATAACTTTTTCCAAGGCAAAAGAACCCTAAAAAGGTCCTAGTCACATTTTTCCTTAGGATGGGCCAATAACATAAAGTAACTTAAGTTACTTTTCACCTTTTAAGTCGCCATGGTCCAAAAGTGACCCCCAACACAAAATTAGAACATAAGTACCATGTGGCCCCTCCCTAACGACAAAACATAACATCTAGCCCCTCCAAAACCACTTATGCACATGTCAATGAAGAATAATAATAAAATGGACTAGATATTCATACCCAATAGCTCCCAGCGTCCATATCCCCTAGGGTATGACCAAGGCTTGGACTCGAGTTGGCCCCTAAGCCTATGGCATAGGAAAGGGAACATTACATACTATCTCTAAAAATATCCCTTCCATGATATACTATCATATGGGAATCTTTTGACAACTACTATTTCTATTTTTAGAGCAGCGATAATGTGAAACGATTTGTAGGAAAATCTTAACTAAATAAACCAAAAAGGTTGAGACACCTTATTTCCAACAATCTCCCACTTTTTGAGTACCTTGTAAGGGCCATGGGAAGGATACCATCATGGATCAACTACTAGGGGCTGAGAGACCGATAGATTCAAACACCACCTAAATTTTGTTGTTCTCACGGGCTTAGTTAATGCATCTACAACATTCGCAAATCGTCTCTAGCTTTTCCACTTCACCCTTCCATCCTTGACCATATATCTCATGAAGTGATACTGAACATCAATTTGTTTGGTCCTGGCATGAAAAGTCGGGTTCTTCGCAAGACATATTGCACTCTGATAACAACACATTGTAAATGCATCCTATTTCAATCCAATATCTAACACAAATGCTTTAACCAAATGGATTCTTTACTGAGGCATGCGTAGCTTCCATGTAATCTGCCTCGGTAGGTGGACAAAGTGACCACATCCTATCACTTGTTCATCCAATTGATTGCACCACCATTAATAGTAAATATATATGTAGTGGTGGATCTTCTGCTATCGACATCACCGGCCCAATCTGAATCAACAAACCATGAATACCTAGGGAATGCTGATCTCCTCTACCATGAAAAAATATTGAGTACTCTGATGTACTCCACAAATATCTGAAGACCCTCTTAACTACATCCCAATGCACTCTTCCAGGAGTAGACATAAAACGAGAAATAACTTCCACTGCTTGGGCAATGTTTGGTCTTGTACAAACCATAATATACAATAAGCTTCCAACTGAAATCTAGTAAGGCACTCTACTCATGTCTTCCTTATCCGATGGCGATGAAGGACATTGTGAAATGGAGAGATTTTTTCCCAAAGTAACAATAACACAAAGTGGTTTACAATCTTGCATGTTGAACCTTTGAAAAATAGAACAAACATACTTACTCTGGCTAAGCCATAGATTTTTGTTCTCATGATCTCTTATAATCTCCATCCCAAGTATGTGTTTTTCTACACCAAGATATTTCATTTCAAATTTCATAGAGAGCTGAGATTTCAATTCTGCAATCAAACCTTTACCTTTCCCAATAAATAACATGTCATCAACATATAAAGTAATTACCAAGAAATAATCACCACTAGATTTAAAATATACACAGTGATTAGATTTAGACTGCACAAACCCCAAACTAAACACATATGAATCAAAATTTTGGTGCCACATTCTAGGAACTTGTTTAAGGTCATAGAGGGGTTTATTTAACATACAAACCATATTTCTTTTACCTTTCACCATGTAGTTCTTTAGCTGTGTCATATAGATTTCTTTCGCCAAATCGCCATGAAGGAAAGCAATTATCACATCCATTTGCTCAACCTCTAGGTCATATGCTTCTACAATATATAATAAAAGCCAATGGATGTCATTTTAACAACATGAGAAAATATCTCAACATAATCAATACCCTTAACTTGAGAGTAACCCTTCACAACCAATCCGTGCCTTATACTTTTCAACATTTCCATCTGAACCAATCTTTTTCTTAAATGCCCATTTACATCCAACAATTTTCTGACCTTGAGCAATGGTACAAGGTCCCATGTATTATTCTTTTTAATAGTTGCCATCTCTTCATCCATGGATATTTTCAAGGACTTTGCATCATTCTTACCCAAAGCCTCATGTATGCACCTCGGTTAATCAATGTTAGTTCTCGAGTAAATATACACTTCCAATCATCAAGAGAATACCCATACCTTTCAAGTGGTTTCCTTTTCCTTGTAGACTTTCGAACAAGTTTCGAGGTGGAGATTCTTCCACTTCTTCCTCCTCTTCTTCCTCTTTAGAAGATTCGGAGCTTGGTGAGCTTTCCTCAACTTATTGTCTATTTTGGGGTATCAATTCGACTTTCTCGGTGTAGAAGGAATTTGAACCACATTATTTTTTTGTTCATTTCCTTTATGTTGTTCGGCTGAATATTAACAGGAAAGATTTAATCACTCTAAAAATAACACTTCGGAGTGTATCACCTTTTGTCCAATAGGGTCTCAAAGCTTGTATCCTTTCACACCATAGCTGTAGCTAATGAAGATACATTTGACAACCTTAGAATGCAACTTTTTCTCTTCTCCTTAGGCACATGTGCATATGCCTCATAGCCAAAACTATTTGATGTCTAATTGAAGGATTTTTCCCACCATGCCACCATTAGCATTTTATCAACAAACACTGATGTAGGAGATCTATTTATCAAATAAAAAGAAATGGAAATAGCTTAATCCTAAAACCTCTTTTCTAGACTAGCACCAATCAACATGCTCCTAGCCTTCTCCATCAATGTTATGTTCATTATTTCGTATCTCCATTCTACTCCGAAGAATACAAATTTATCTTTTGTTTTTAATCCTACAATTTGCACAAAATCTATCAAAGTCTACGAGAACAATACTCACCGCCATTATCAAATCTCAAACACTTAATTTTCTTCCTAGTTTGAGTTTCAACCATATCCTTAAATTCCTTAAAATTACTAAAAACTTCTAATTTACTCTTTAAAAAATATACCCATGTTCTCCTACTAGAATCATCAATGAAAGTAACATAATGAACTGATTTAGCAATAGAAGTAACCTTAATAGGATAAAATACATATGAATGGATTAGATTAAAGATAGATGAAGAATTATGAGTAGACGAGTAAAAATGAATGCGCTTTTTGTTTGCCATAAATACAATGCACACGTAAATCAAAATCCAGATAGCAATCATTCAACCCCTAAATAGGGTTATTATTTTTCAGGGATTTTAAACACTTATCTCCAATGTGGCCAAGCCTTTGGTGCCATAACATGGTCTTCTCTGCAAGTAATTTTGATTTGGTAGAAAGAGCACCCTTGGGTACCCGAAGCCATGACCATCCGCAGAGGAGGAAGCCCTTTCCTTTTTAGTGAAATAGTTACTAGCTTAGTTTTATCCAAAGTGCTATTGCACTCAACCGTGTATGCATCAAGTTCGTACAATGTACTTGAATCTACTTCCTCTTACTATCACCATAACATCTCTCACCATTTTCACACCCGCTTGAGAAAACTATACATGCACAACCACATCTATTAGCTTGTTAATAGATAATAAATTTATTTCTAGTCTTGGGATATGCAAGACACCATCAAATCTTCTAATTCTACCATTAGAAAATTTCACCTAAATACTACCACGACCAACAATTTCAAGGAAATAATTATCACCCAAATACACCTTACCACCATCATAGTTTTCATACTTACTAAACAAGTTTTTATTAAGATCCTGTTGAAATATGCACTGAGTCTATAAACCATGCATTATCACCTACACGATTGGCCAACACTTCAATAAAGGCATATCCATCTTCCTTTTCGGACTCGACATTAGAATCATGCTTCTTCTTTTTCTTTTTCTTTCCTTCTTTGCATTTCCTTTGAAGTGTCAAAATTTTCCACAGCTTCAAGCATATTGCCTTGGACTTACCAGGATTTTTGATCTCCCTTATTCTTGGAATAGCCATGCTTCTTCTCATCTTTTCCTTGTTCTTTTGTTCTTCCTCGAACACTCAAATCCTCTTTGGCGTTCGTGAGAGACCTTCCTTCTCATCTCTTTGGAGTAGAGAACCAACAAAATCCTCTATCTTCGAATGATTGAAGTTCTCTCAATGGCCATGACTAGGCCATCCCATGAGTCTGCAACAAAACCAACATAATTTGGCACCTTTCTTCTTTTTCCATATTAACCCCAATCGAGCTCAATGAGTCACCAATGTATTGAATGTTTCCGGATGCTCAAATATTTGTCCACCTTTTTCCATTCTCAAGAAATACAACTTCTTCCTCAAGAAAATCTTATTTAGTAGAGACTTAGCTTGGTATATCTCACCCATATTTTTCCAAATCTTCTTTGAAGTGGATTCTTCATGGACATTTATCAAGATCAAATCAGTAAGACATAGTCTAATAAGACCTTTAGCTTTTCTATCCATTACATCATTTTTTGTAGCCAAAACTGGATCCATAGGCCTATGGACATTCTCATCCACCACATCCCATGGATACCGATCAACTAACCGATCTTCCATCTTCATCTTTCAGATTTCAAAGTTTGTGCCAGAAAAATTATCTACCTCAATCCTCCCAGATGTGCTTGCCATTTGACAAATATCTGCAACCAGATAACAAAGTATCCTTTGCACAAGCTCCCACTCAAACCCAGATTAGCACAAAAAACCCAACAACCCACAACTAAAACAAAAGGTGATTAGGCTCGATACCACTTGATAGGAAATTAAGAGTAGCGAAACAACTTCCTATGCTAATCTTGAGGAGAGATATTATGCAAAAGTTTAAAATTTATAAAACATCTACAAAAAATTTAGTAACACATTCATAACAAGAAAATAAACCATTAACAAAAACACCGGATATACATGGGGAAAATCCTTATGGATAAAAACCCCACACTCCAAAATCCCACTAAATGTATTTCTAATATAATAACAAGATTGCAAACACTTGCAGAGCAAGTTTCTTACAGGAGTATCACTGAAGCAATTATAGGAGGATTCCAACTTTACAATACTTGCAAAACTCACCACACAAATTTCTTCTCCAAGCCTTCAATTTATAGACCTCCAGCTTACAAAAAAACCATCTATGGTTTACAAAACCATGTGCAAAACCTCTCATGAGGTGGAATGCATTAAAGAGCAAGATTTCGGTCTAAAATTGGGCTCTCACGTCCACAATATTCTCCCTATTTTTGACCCTTATAGATGTCATTATATCTATCATAATATCTCTAAAAATAGCCCTTCCATGATATACTATCATATGGGAATCTTTTGACAACTCATATTTCTATTTTTAGAGCACCGACAATGCAAAACGGTTGTAGAAAAATGTTAACTTAATAAGCCAAACAAGGTTGAGACACCTTATTTCCAACACGAATAACTAGACATTGGCATACTCAATATTCATAATATTGTCACCATCCATAAGATCGAAAAGTTTCTCCTAGCACAAAATAGTTAAAGCCTGGTTGTCTTAGGTTCAATTCTCGCCAAGGTTGTTTTTCAAAATTTAGTGGAGACAGCTTCATTGTGGTGGGGTTGGCATTATAGTATTTTATCGCTTTCATGGATACATAGGTGTGGTATATGATCTATACTAAAATTTGCTTCGGGTCCACATTTATTCTTAGACTAACAATTGTTGCACATTTTATCTTAGACTAACAATTGTTTTAGGTCATCGGTAAATATCCATTTGATTTTAGGTATTGTTGGGATTTATACTTTGGTGGATGGAAGCAAGAGATATTTTCAATAAATATATATTCATTTTTAGAGGAGGAGATGTACACAATTCTTGTCTGCCATTGATCCTTTATTTACATTCCAATTCCCATATAAGATTATGCATTCGTCTAGTGGTTTTGCATCATTGAAATTATTTTTCTCTACTAGTAAGCTAAATTTTATTTAAGAGGATGTGGATTCCTAGTGTAAATTTTATAGAGAAAAGGAAGAATATTACTCATAGAAAAGGGAAAATAACAGCCCATTATATTGTAACCCAAAAGGTAGGATTTGGTGAAGTGTATTTTTACCTGTTAAATTTTTAGGGACTTTCAAATACCTCCCACATATAAAAGAATGAAAGTGTTGTAGTGCACCTAAATTCCTTAAATCCTCATTAGGAATTATGGATATCCACACAAGAAATGATGGAGGAACATAATTTCACAAACCGGGAATCCTTGGAGAAAATGCTAAAAAAAATCTTAATATTTATAAGAAAAGAACACATTCATTCATCTGATGTGAATTTTTAGATCTAGCATCTTGTATCATTAAGAGTGTTACTCAGACTCGGAATCAGAATTAGACTCCATAGTTAGACTATGATGATTGACATATATTGATTCAAAGAATGTTTTTTCTTTTCTAATTTTGTATAGAGAAGTATTCAAATAAATAAACTTTTCCTCTATATATAAGTTAATTTTACTCATATTTCAAGAAACTTTTTATCTTATTGCGTGCATAATGTTTCCTATCTCTATTCCTTTAAATAAATTTTTGTCCCATTTGATTTCATAAGTTATGGTAATTATTGACTTACCAAATTACTTATATGAGTTTGGTAAAGTGAAAGTATTTCACAAGTCCAAATATGTAAATTTAAAATATCTCGTGATTAGAAATTTTCATTGGAGATAAAGGAACATTACATCTTCTCATTCGAGTGTTGCGTTTTGTGGAGTAATAATTTTAGATATTTTGTTGAGATTTATTTATCAGTATCAATTGTTTTAAAATGTGGTCCTTTGTATGTTCTTTATTCTTTTGAATATCTCATTGGTAGTTATATTTTACTCATTTCCTCGTCATTTAATAACCAAAAAGTGGTTCCTATTTCGTGAGGATAGGGAAGAGAAAGATCATGTTTTTATGAATAACATCTGATATGATAATAACAAATAAAATGATACAAGTTTATTCATAGAAAATGTGAAGTATGGAAGCATGCCCTAAGACCTTGCATTAAACTAGGTAGAGAATCCTAGGAACATGGGAGAGTATAAAGTATTAAAAACAGAAAGACAAAACTAAATACGCTATTGGTACTATTTTTCTTTTGTAGGGGTGGGATGTCCTATATTGGGGTTTGAAGACAGACGATAGAAGTTCCTATGAGTAGGCTAGATATGAGGGGACAAATAGGAATGACTTAAAAGTAACACCGAGAGCGGCTATGATGACTGCAACCTTTTGGTACCTACTAACACTACCACATGACGTGGAGCAGAAAAAAGGGCCATAGGTTCACTAGAAACATTGCAATGGGCATCACCCTAATGGAACAAAAGTGTTTTCTAGTGCTCCACCTCAATCGGGACTTTTAGGATTGCACTTAAATCGGAAGTAAGACCTTCAAGAGAACCACATAATTGCTATAAATAGAGAATTATTGATCAAATTCAACATTAGAAAATAAACATGAATTCTTTTCTTTTTGTAACCATAATAATATTTCCCCTCCGAAATTATGCCAACTCTAGGTACATTTTTCCAACAATCACGTGATTGTTTCCTAAGAGCACATGTTGATAAGTGAAGCATTCCACACAAAAAGTAGGAAGAAAGAATGAATCCATTTCCTATCCCTCCGGGATTTTCCAAAGTACCGAACAGGTGAGAAAATTTTCAAAATGTCCACAAAGCGGCCTTTCGGGAAAACCCTCCCAAATGCACCAAACATGAACCAAACGAAAGGCCTTGGTGAAAAATACACCACACAAAGTGTGCAATATTAGGTTCCAGATAGGGTGAACAAATGATAAGAAATCTCTTTTTCTAGATCGATGTTAAGGATCATGTTCCCCATGGGGTATTAAGTTTGGCCACCATGGGTGGATATGGCTAAACCCAAGAATAACCTTGGCTAGCTAAATAATTCCGCAATGAGGTATTCACATACCATTTCTTGTAAGTCCACCACGATTTGAGTATGAAGAATAAAAATATTTTGGATCATTTGATTTGGTTCAAATAAAATTATGTCATTGATTAGGGCTTTTTCTCCCCGAGCCAATTTGAATTTTTCTTTGAGCTCTTGTCGGGATAGCCAATATTTAGTATGAGTTATGAATTGATCTTGGATAGTGCAAATTCTGCTCTTGAAAATGCGAAAAGTAATAATCTATGGATTCTTGGCTGAATTATTTTTTTGAAATTGACTGATTGGATACCACCACAAAAGTGGAGATCGAATGAAATGTCATCATGGTTTAATTCGCTCCCAATTTTTCCAAATGTTTTTTATCACAAAGGTACTAACAACTTTGACTAAAATAATGACAAAGAGAAGGTCAGTATAGCAAATTCCTTTCTAGGTAGTACAAAGATATGGGGTGCCTTATCCAATACAATTACAAAGGAGCACCTTGAAATTTTCCTTGTCATCTATGCCTCAAATTATCAATTTAGCATAGAGCGATTGCACTAAAACATAAGATGTAAATGTGGCCTAACCCACCTAAATCTCTGAGAAAACAACATGTTTCCCAAGTAACTCTATGAAATTCTTTACTTGAAGAAAAATTTGGCTATACAAACATTTGGAAAGTTGAAATTTAACCATCACAATGGTCTTCTCGATGACTTTGTGCTTGTACAAAAATTTAATGAAAAAGGTAAAAAAGTATCAAAAAGTCTTAACATATAGTAAAGAATGCTACGTTCAACTATTTAAATATAAATTACATATATAAAGTTCAGTCATCTTTCCGAATGAAAACATTTTTAATAATGTGTAATTAAGATAAGAATATGTGTAAAACTATTCTATAATGTATACTTGTACAAACCACAATTAACCTATGTAACAAAATCATATACAATTTTTAAAATGGAATATTAATGTTACAATCACATCAAAAACTTATAATTTTTTTACTATTCGTAAATGGTTTTCTCGGGAGGTACCATACCTAGTACAAAAAGGTAAAAACCAAGATACAAAATAGGAGCACGAAAAGAAATGTCTAAAACATAGATATTCAACAAAGCTCAACATACAAACAAAAAACAACAAATCTGCAACCAACAAACGACCTGGTCATAGGGAAAATAATTCAGTAACAATAGGCCATCAGCCCGGATAAAAAAACAAAAGCATAAATTAGGACAAGTTTCAAGCCTTACCGGAAGCACTGGAGTGGTTTTGTTTATTGTATCCTTTCTTCCTTCCCTCTACGAACATCCATTCGTCATTACCTTCTACCACATAGATCGGAAGAACAACTTCAAGTTTATTGATTGGATTGTGATCGTAAATCAAGCTGAAACAACCATCCCGAAGATCGAAGAAACTACTCAAGTAGAAGAAATATGAGGTATCCCTATCCCTTCATAGTCTGGCAAATTGGGATGCGACTCTTTCTGTGTGAGATCTTCTGATGAGTTTGAAGAGTCCTCAACTGGATCTAAATGGGGGCTAAATGTAAGATGTTCTGGTAAGGAATCCTTCTAGTAACCAGGGTTTTCCTTTTGTTTGGAATGCGTGTAGTCATCCAAGAGATGCCCAGTTTGATAGCATCTTCGACATCATAACGCTAAACCCTCATAATCGATTCTCTGGACCCAATGTTTATCACCAATTTGTAATTTTATTTCAGCCGAGAGAGATTGGGAAGTATCAACATCCACCGAATCCGAGCATAGGTTGTATGAGTTTGACCCATGCTTTTATCATCTGCTTTCCACGAAGATGCCCGCATGGTTTCTCCAATAACAAAAAGGCAAGATTTATTCCAAAGTTGTAAAGGGAGTCCAGGGAAACGAATGCAAACTGGGTGGGAATCAAAGGAATCTGGTAGAGGATCAAAGGATCAGAACCATGGCTTGATCATGAGACCATGTTCACCCCAAACCCAATATTTATCAAAAATTAGTTCCCTATCCTCAGGGGTTTCAAAAACAGCAATAACATAAGCTTTAGCATAGGGGTAGAGTTCAATATTACACCTAATCACTTGCCTCCGACTCTGTGAGATCCAATCATGGAGCTGTGATAGCTTGGGCTAGAACTTTTGAAATCTGCGAATAAGGCCAAGTTGCATCAAATTCTCCTCCTCCTTAAGGATTGTTTGCAGTAGATCCTTCTCTATTTTCAAGACTAGAGTCTTCTAAGCTGGTTTTAGCATTTTGTCAACATGATTCATACTATCTTTGTGGTTGGAGACAACTGCTGCAAAAGATTTGGAGGAACGAGAACTTATAAATAAATTTTCATATCACTAGGTAAATAATATTAAAGTAAAACTAATAATATATATTTAATTTTAAAATATTATTTGTAAAATAGAATTATAAGTTTTGTAATTTACAATTCAGTCCTGGAATTTACAACATAGATTTTGTGCAAGAGAAGAATTTAGAATTCCGGTGTGGGCTTATTCACTCTTAGTGAAAACTAATAGTATTAAGAGACTAAGAAATCACCGGAGAATGGGCAGGATTAATGCTGATATGCTTTTGGCGGTTAATTTTCGTGTCCTTCTCCTTCTGGAGTGGCGGAGAGTTTGTTGGAGTGGTGAACGAGAGGGAGATGCAGAGGAGTGAAATATGTGAAAATGGTAATTAAGGACTAATTCATCTGCTGATCCGCCTGAATTTGGGCACGAGTACGTGCAGTACTATACTGGACTGCTCCAAGTGGCGCCCACATTCACCTCCTCGGGGATTTTGAAAGGCCTTCTCCTCCTCGACCCATTTTCGGCCATGACCACCCGCCAACTCCATTTAACAGTTCCCACGTCTGTGGAATACCTTCTTCGACGTATTATCAGTCTCCTCTCCTTGTCCATTTCCAGCTCTATATCATCCGCCTTCAAACCTATACAAAATATTTAATCATATATATGAATAGTTAATGTAAAGTAGATAGACAATTCAGGATTAAACGAAGCAAATGCAGTCCTGAATGAAACACAGAATGCAGTAGGTACCTCGGATGTTGAGGTTGAGGAAGTAGGAGCACCGAGTTTTTCTGAATTGAGATTGTGTTCGTATAATATCATCATTTCTCTTATAACATGCACCACTCTACTCCATCAAAATCGAAAATGATATACAATATTTATCAGTTAGTAAATAGTAGATATGTAGGCACTGTAACAACATAAATGAATGAATATCATATATTAAGTAGGGAATGTAACAACACAGCTGAATGAATATAATTTTCTGTCCTCTTCACACTCAGCTAGATTCTTCCCATGACCTCTTACTTAGGTGATTTATGTCTTATTTTACTGATTATCTTCTATTGTTTCTTTTCAAAATTTCTTCTTTAGGGTTCCATGAACATTTTACACCTGCCACAGGAAATTTGAATGACACCAGTAACTAAGTATGATGTAGGAACGTTTCATTTGATGGAATTCATTATTTATATAAATAACTTTCATTTTAACTTTACTTTCATCATTGGATTTTAATTTTCGTGTTCCAAAGATCGTTTTGAATACCATCTTATATGCAGGGTAAACTTTAAGGACTTCTTAAATAAAATTGATATTACTTAGAGAATTTTTAAAATTACTTTGGAAATATTGGTGAATGCCACAAGTTGAAAGGAAATGTTGTTGACCAGTAGTAATTGTCAGTCATTATCATAATTCTACTAGTTGATAACATTATGCTACTTGCTGGTAGCATTATGCTAGTATCCAACAACATTATGTTGTCGATCACCGAATAATGTTATCGGTCGGAAGAACATTTCTCTTTTTTCATGTGGTAAACGATATTTGAATATAAAAATATGGATATTACTAGAAGCACTAGGAAATTTAAAAAAAAACAAACTTATACCCTAAACATTTAGGTGAAATAGTAAGCGACCTAACAACTAAGAATTAGCCCAATCAAAATTTCAAAAACCCAAATGTTTATGAATTAAAAAATATTGTCCTTTAAAATTTGCACTTCTTGTGTTTTACTATTGTGACACACAATTACCTTTGGTTGGGATATATGTATACACCATACTTTTATGCTTGATAAACATTTATTTTGTGCGGGGATTGTTTATGCAATCTCATCCCGAATCACCCCCCTTAAGGAGCATATAAGTATTCGGGTGTGTTTGGACTTGGTCATGTGAGCTAGACCACATTATTTGAGAGATGTTGCTTTTTGACCTTAATTAACCTATTATTTTCTCACCTTTTTATTTTGTTTACACATTACACCCATTATGTGCACTTGCCTCATTATTTCTACCTATCGCACGTTACTATCCTTACTGTTTTTCACTCTACACATTCTTCATTCACCTCCAATTACCTTATGGACTATATACCCCTTGTTTTATACCTTTTGATCTTATAGTTCCCCCAATGGAACAAACATCATCCCCCATGGGTTTTTATTCTAGTATAAAGAGGGAAGTATGTGGAATCATTCTTGTTTTTTTCCTTGGTCATGAGTAATGGACTTAATGACTAAAAGCACACACATATACAGGGTATCAATACAAAAAAATATAATGACTCAATATAGATTGACCTATTTAAAATTACATTATGATTAGTGTAATGGAATGCCCCTAATATTTTAGTGACAAAAGCAATTCAATGAGACCAAAACCTCTTTCATTAACATCTCCTTTTTGTGATAAAGTCATTTAAATAACCAAAAGGTCGACCAGTCCTCCATATTTTAGAGGACCATTTAAAATGTGGGTTAGGTTTAGAGAATTAATATTGGTATTTATCTTTTTTCAAAAGGTGAAGGCTACTTAGTGGTGAAAGAGAATTTATAGCTTCTTCATATTTTTTTTGTTAACATAGAAAAAATCACTGCCTTTATCACACCCTCTATATACACGTAATCTAAGTTTTCCTCTCAAAAAATCATAAAGAGTGCTTATTTAATTTAAGAGCATTATATAGTTAAATATTGGTTCGAATTAAATAAATTATTACACAGATGACAGATGATGACAGGGGAGGAAACAGAGATCATCCCTCCAACAGTGCAGGATGACGGACCCGAGCTAGGGAGAAACCGATGCTCACTACCATTAATAGAGTTCTTGTGGTCAAGTCTATTGTGTCGGAGGCTGCGGATCTGGCACCCCACCTTGTGATGCTTTTCCTACTATAAATTCTTTGGCATTTGGAGGCTCGGGTGTAGGGATGGGTCTTCACGGGAAGCAGAACCAGTGTAGGGAAAGCCCTCTTTCCTGGAGGTGGCTAGATCTAGTGTAAAGGCACTTGTCAAACCCATGGTTTATGCCAAATCACCTCCAGTGGTTTCCTTTGGTGAGGATGTCTTAGAAACTGTGGATTTTTACCAAAAACGGGGCCTGATCTATAGATTCAATAGTTGTTGCCCTGGCCTTCTGGCCCTTCACAAATGGATTTCTGATCAATGGAGGCCCTTTATGGAAGGTAAAGTTAATATCTACCCCTATACATGTGGAATATTCATTGTTGTCTTTGAAGTTTCCTCTGATAAGGACATGATTTTTGGAAAAATATCAAATTTTCAGTCGCATCATCTTCTTATAAAGCCGTGGTTTCCAAACTTTAACCCGGTTTCTGAAACCTTTAATGTCAGACTTGTGTGGATTAGGATGCCTTATTTACCCTTGCACTTCTGGAGTGAGGAGTGCTTCAGATATATGGGGGATGCTTTGGGCAGTTTCCTTGATGTTGATCCTAGGACATAATCTTTTAATCATACAACTTATGCTCATATATTGGTGGAAATGGACATGACGGTTGATCTCCCAGCCACTATGGAGCTCAAAGTCAGGGATTTTATATGGACTCAAAATCTTGATTATGAAGGTCTCCCCTTCAGATGTAGAACATGTTTCGCCCTTGGCCATCTTGCTGTTGACTGTCACATTGTGAAGAAGCAGATTAAAGGGTGGGTATCGTGGTGGAAATATTTTAATCCAGAGAATTTGACAGTTGAGGCTGAGGAGGACAATGATGTTTCAAATGTTTTAGATAGTCACATTGGCAAACTGGGAAAGGAGAAGGATAGGGTTTTGGAAGGTGTGAAGAATCTAAATGAGGCAGTCACTTCTCCCACTTTTCTTGTTAATGAACCAATTGTAGCAGATAAGGGGGTCATACCTTTGTCACCCCCTATTTCTTTGTGTTCTCCAGATCTCAACATTGTGTCTCTCAAAATTAGCCTTCCTATTAACCCAGATGAGAATGCTGATCCAAATTGGGGGGAGGGATGGCAGATGGTGAACAAAAAAGAAAGGAAAAGATGGATATGTGCCTCTCAAGATGAGCCTTAGATCTCATAAAGGGAAAATTATTGGATGTTGAGTTCCCTTGGGCTTGTTGGCCAAGTTTCTTTGACCAACTTTCCTTTGGGCTCCCCCTTTTTGGTGTTTCCTGTTCCTGGGCTCGGCTTCTCATATTGTTTCTTTTTTAGCCTATGGGCTCTTGTTTTTGTTTGTTTCTCTCTTGGGCTTTGAATGCTTTATCTTTTGGTTGTATAGGGTTCATGATCCCTTCAAAATCTATTTTTAACCTAATCTAATAATAAAAATTATTATACAACATTTATCGTTTATTTTAAATATGAATTAAAATCATCATCCTTACCATGTTATTCTTCACTTTTAAATCTTTTCATTTAGAAAATTTGATGCGAGAGTGAAGAAAATTCTCTAAAACTCTTGCACAAAACCTGAATCAGCTCTTATAGGATTTCCCCCCTCTAACCGTCATTCCATGACCTTTTCGAGACCTACGGGAATTTATTGTTATAGTCTCTGTTAGGATTTTTGCCCTTTGGGAATCCCCTATATAATGTCCTTGCTATCTTCAAACCCGGTTGTTTTAACCACATCGGAGATAGTGGAGCGAGAAATGGTACAAATGACAAAGCACCCCAAGAAATTCATCCCGAATGTTTTTCACGAGGTAATGTCTCTCCTCCAGATGTAGTTTTTCCCATTCCTATATTTAATGTTGTTTATCAATGGTTAGAATAGTTTTACCTCATTAAGTATTTTCTCGGTCGAATCCCCTTTGAAATCATGCTTGAGTCCTAGGCTAACACGATCTGGACCCCATATGGGGTCTATCTCGGATAGTGTTCAAAACACGACCAAGGTTTTATTTCTATTTCATTTCTCTGAACCTTGCTAACACACCCAATATTTTGGCTAAGCAAGCCACTTGGTATGTCTATAACTCACTGCTTGTGTTAACACCTTGGCACAAGGAATTTTTGGTATTTGAGTATACCGCCCTTAAAGTGCATATTTGGATTGAATTTCCCGATCTTCCTTTTCCATGCATTCATTTTCTCGTAAATTTCAACTTTACTTGGGTAGGTAGTAGGCTTGGAAGCTGATAAGTTTTACCATGCTCATCCCCAAAAGTGAGTATGTGTTGAGATTGATCTCTCGCATGACCTCAAATTATTTGTGGATATTCAAATGGGCGATATACGCTACACCCATTATTCATGTATATCAATCTACCCAACACTTGATTTCGTTATCAAGTTTCTACTCACAAGATTAGGGATTGTTTGCTTTATATCACCCGTAAGCACTTTGTGGCAAAAAAAACATTGGAGTCAGTCAAACCCCAACATCAGGAAGGTTGGCAAGTTGTCAGGTGTCATTGAAAAAGAACATATCCTAGCAAGCAAAATCCTCTAGCTCCTATGGCCATAGGGAACCAGTTGTTAAGGAACATTCTCACAATACTATGACTAAAGAGACTACAACTGCTGCTAAGGAACCAACTACTGCTACTAAGAAACTAGTTGTTGCTACCATTTCAGCTATCCCATAACCAAAGTACTCTAGCACGCCCCTTGCGGTGTTAGTTCTCATGGACCAGACAAATTTTGTTTCTCATGTCCCCATCTCACATTCAATTCCTCTACCTCTATCAAGCAACTCACAAGGTCCTTCCAAACAACCCAGAATTCCACTTCATATCTCTCGGGACTATAGCCCAACATGCAATGCAAATTCCACCAAAACAGAATAAAACATTGAGTACATCACACGGAAAAAATTGATCTATAGGATTTTTTGTAGCATAACACTACTTGATTCTTGCAGAATCAATATGACGCCCTTGAGGGCTTGGAGGATTGGGATATGGATCTTGATCATCATTTCCCATGAATTTTTTATCTTGGAATTTTAGGGGTCTCAAACACTCCTTTCGTAAGTATGTGATGCGTGAAACTCGATACCGATGTGCAAATCTAGATATTTTTATTCTACAAGAAGTTAAAATTACAGATTCTCAGTTGTAGATGGTATGCAAATTAATCTGGCCTGACAACTTGTCTTTTTTTTAGCAATCATGAAGTAGGGTGTGGGGGATTAATTTCAAAATTTTCCCCTAAATGGTGACGCTTATTAATTGACCATGGAATTGACCCCACCAACCCTGTTATCTAGGTCCTCTTTAATATTGAGGTCCACCCTTTTGGGCTTATTAATATCTACACCTTGAATGATGGGACCGAAAGGGTCAATCTGTGGTGATGGATAACCAACTCCATTCCCAATTCCTATTGGGTAATAAGTGGATATTTTAATATGGTTGAATCGCCAAATGATAAATGTCGCCACCTGCCTATGAGGTGGACACTTGGTGAAAGGGAAGCATGGCACTTCATGTGAAATAAATAAGGATTCTTCTATCATAACACATCTAAATTTTCCACCTCTGCAACTTGGTAAACATGGTCCAATCTTCGTGGAGGGATAGACTGTGTCCTTAAACGGATGGAAAGGGCCATGTTGTCAGCTTAATTTTTTTTTTGAGTTTGATAGAATTTATTCCATGCTAGTGGAGGTTATGCCTGACTTTGTCCTTTCGGACCACTCCCCTATACGATTTCGTATCTGTTGGCACGATGCACACCCATTTTGTCATAAAGGCCAATTCTTTCTTAATACGACCTTGATGCAACATGGCCCCATTGTCAATCATATCAAGTGGATTTGGAATTTAATTCTTCGACACAATCACTATCAGCCATTTCATCCACCTATGCAAACCAGTTGGTTACAATGGTGGGAAGATGTGTTGAATCGATCGCGATTTCTTAAAATCCATAGCCACCGGTTAGGCAAAAATTTGGCGCTGCTCATACACCACTAAAACCGTGGATCTTATGTAGGCAATGATTACGATTCAAGACGATCCATTCTCTGACGCTCTGTAACTGGAAGTTGTAATACTCTAGAATAAAATCCAAATTACGGAAAACTATAATGTCATAGGTGCTCAAATCGGGGTTTGAATGCATTGGCTCATGATTGGGTATTGGTTCTTGAAAAAATTCTTTCTTTCTCTTTGATCCAGAAAACATTCTCAACATATATGAGCTGTTATGGAAAAAAGAGCTTGATTTATTGAACCACAACTTATGTTGCAAGCCAGCTAGAAAACATTTGCACTGCTCATACACCACTAAAACCTTGGCTCTTAGTTAGGTGATAGTTGCGATTCAAGATGATCCATTCTATGATGCACTATAACTTGAAATTGCAATACTCCGGCATTAAATCCAAATCACGAAAAACTATAAAGTCAAAGGTACTCAAATCGGGCTTGATTTATTAACCCACAACTTATGTTGCAAGCCACCGCAAAAATTTGGCATCGCTAAGACACCACTAAAACCTTGGCTCTTAGTTAGGCGACGTTACAATTCAAGAAGATCCATTCTCTCGACACTCGTAAATGGAAATTACAATACTCGACATCAAATCAAAAATATTGACAACTAGTAAACCTCGACTCTTA
This sequence comes from Taxus wallichiana var. yunnanensis, assembly GCA_018340775.1. Taxonomy (NCBI): domain Eukaryota; kingdom Viridiplantae; phylum Streptophyta; class Pinopsida; order Cupressales; family Taxaceae; genus Taxus; species Taxus wallichiana. Next base: position 108,191,618 of record CM031236.1, read on the forward strand.
GTTTAGTTAGGCGATGGTTGTGATTCAAGACGATCCACTCTCTCGATGCTCTATAACTACAAGTTGCAATACTCTGGCATCAAATCCAAATTACGCACAACTATAATGTCGAGAGTGCTCAAATCTAGGCTCAAATGCATTGTCTCAAGATTGGGGATCGGGTCTCAAAAGAATTCTTTCTTTCTCTTTGAGCCACAAAATATTCTCAAAAATATGAGCTATTATAGACAACGGAGCTCGAATTACTGACCCACAACTTATGTTGCAAGCCTTTGTGTAACATTACAAGCTCGTCCTTTAGTCTCAGCCACCCTCCATAACTCGTCGAGATTCTCTTGACTAATGTTTGGGGTTTTGCCACACAAGCTTTTAGAGATGTAGAAGCTTATCTCGCAAAAGAATGCTCACCATAAAAGACATCCATGAAGCCATTATACAAATGGATAATGATAAAGCATCAAACTGTGATGGATTCCCTTATGAATTCTAGAAAACTCTATGGGATTCTATCGAGCAAGACCTTTTTCAGGTCTAACTTGAAGGATTTCAAAACCACTCCCTAGGGCCATGTATTAACAAGGGCAACATTAAATTTATCCCTAAGCAAGGAGATCCCGAGAAAATCACTTGTTGACGGCTAATTACGCTACGAAAGTCTCCTACAAAAGTTTTTCCAAAGTGTTAGCTCTGCGATTACGTAATCTTCTATCTATTATTATTTAGCTAGAGCAAACAAGATTCACATAGGGGTGTTTCATCCTAGATAACATCATCGTTGTTTGGGTAGGAATGGGATGGGCTCGTAGATCTCATCAAGCTGCCATGTTTATCAAGATTGAATTTGAGAAGGCTTATAATTGGATTGAATGGAATTTCATTGTCACTATGCTTCGTGCCCTTGGCTTTGGACCCATTTTTATTCAAATAGTTAATATGCTCTTTGCATATATGCATCTACTCAAATTTCTATCAATGTCCTTAACTCGAGCCCTTTGGACTATTTAGTTCTATCGGCATGGTACTCCTCTTTCCCCTGTACTTTATGTGTTGGTGTCTAAAGGATTTGGTTATCTCTTATCCCATGCCGAGCACAAGGTCCGGTGTGGAATCTAGCTACCTTATGAGCCCAATTCCCAAATCCTCATTGGGAATTTGACAGACGATTCCTTCCTTATGCTTATTGAGGATGAGAAAAACATTTGCAATGCTATGCAATGCTTTGATAATTTCTACCTAGCTTCAAGTTCATCCATTCAATGGAAAAAAAATCAATGTTACACGCAATGTTTCCTTCATGCGCTAGACTCGCTTGCCAATTTGGATGGGAAGATTCTGCAACATGGTGAGATATTCAAATTTCTAGGTATTCCTTTTACTTTTCAAACCTCATGGGCTGATATATGGCATTATGTAATTCAACAGTGACGAAAAAAATTGAATACTCGTTGCTAGACCTCTGTCTCTCGGGTGGTAAATTTTAAATTTTCTCTAAAGTTTTGGCTACTACCCATGTCTACTACTTATCTTGTGAGGTCCTTCTAAGGCCTCCTCCAAAATATAAAAATTTACTCAAAGCTTTCCTCTGGGCTAATGCCTCTACTAGCAAAGGTTTTCATCGAGTAGCTTGGGATACATGTTGTCCGCCTCATAACTATGGAGGCCTCAGGCTTATTCAAATTCAGCACTAAGTGAAATCTCCTTATACTAAGTAGATTATCGAAGCATCAAGGAAAGATCTCCTTATGGTTGTCATGCATGGAAAGGATTAGGATTTGTCAATTTTCTCATTATCCTTGTTCCTGTCAAAATCATTGGCACTTTTGTGCTTAAAAGTATCTCAAAAGCATGGGAATGTGTCAAACCCCCGACTTTTATGGAAAGGAGATGGTTTTTGCAATGGGTTATCTCTTATCCAACAAGCCCTTTGGTGGTCACCAATTTTAAATCCCAGATCTATGCTTAGCAGAGGTCCCGAATCTCTCGAAAAAATTCTTCTAGACCGAAATTCACACCATTGAGGACTTCTTCTATAAGAACACACAATCCTAGTTATCTTGGCCAGATTCTAAAGTTTTGTTCCAGATTTCTAACCAATATTAAGATAATTTCAATATTGTGTTCAAATTGGTTCCCTATTACATGCTACATAATATTTTTGTGCACTTTTCTTGCCCTTGGTGAATAGACTTGAAGTACTATGTTGATACTCCTTTTTAGCTATAAAGCTAACAAAGGCTATTGTTGGATCTCACCCCATTTGGCCATGGTGGAAAAACTTAATACTCATGGGGAATTCACGCCACTCTTTCTACTTGGGGTAGATGGTTTGAGACTGCTTGGACTATATGTCCGGAGCCAAAAATTACTCACTTTCTTTGGTGTATCCTACACCCAAGGCTTCCTATCGGGGCCCGTCTTGTTCAAATTGGGATTCCAGCTCCCGGATGCTCCTTCTATGGGTATATATAAATTTGTTTGCATGTTTTCTAGTTCTGTCCTAAAGCTCAAATTGCCTTGAACTTTATCCATAATTTTTTCTTTCCCTAACGGCCCCATTGTTTCACTTAGCAACATATCCTCTTGGGAGACAATCCTAAAATTCTTCCTATATTCACCCGTGATTTGGCATGTTTTCAGAGGGGAGATTTTATTTTGGATATGGAAAGAAAGAAATTCTTTTTTCTTTGGTAATTCTAAAGTTAATCAATCTTTCTTGATTTATAATAAATCGATGGTGATCTCCAATGTGCTTCTACAGATTCAAGTCCAAGAAAACAAGGTGTTACTAGAGGTGGACCACCTTAGAAATCTGTTGCAACAATTAGGGAAGCCCCGTGTAATTTTTCATGAGTGCCTCCATCTCCCACCACATGCTCCTCATGTTCAACCCGTGGAGACCGATGCAACAGATCCCATCATCATGCCTTGAGTCACACTCGTTGCTCTCCAAGACTAATTGATCGACATAGACATTCACCCGTGTGCCATCATGGTCAAGGCTCACCACCGTACTCCTCTGCTCGATAGAAGGAATAGGGCTTGCTATCTTAGAAAAATGGGTAGGGGTCTCTCGCCACATTCATCACCTAACAAGCAAAGCTGGTGTTCTCCTCCCCGCCATAACTTCACACTAGGTTGTGTGGCAACCACCATCACCCCTTCCATGCTCTAGAAAATTCTTACATCTTAACCTCGACATTCCTATGCACAAGGAAACGGGCCCCGATAAAGAGCTTGCTACTCGATGGGGGATTCCAAACATAGGAAAAGATCTTTTTGGTTTGGGGTAGTCGAACTATAAGGATCCTCTCGCCTTGGGCATGTTTGCAAATCGCTACTTGATTTTTCCTTTTTTTTGTCGTGAACGATGGTTTTATTTTTTTGTACTTTCCTACGATTGACTAGTTCAACTTTTGTTGTTCTAGGCTTGGTCTAGTTTGTTTGTGGTTTTGGGTGTGCTCTCACACCACCCACTTTTTTGTTGAAAGTTATCTTGTATCTTATTGCATTAATATAATATATGATCTTTTTCATCAAAAATAGTTTGTCACTTAATTTCCACAACTATATTAGAAATCACTTTTACAATGCTTCCTTCAAAATTGAATATTGCTTTCCGTGTTACGAAACCTTCATATATTAAAAATGATAATTACAACTTTCACAACATAAAGAAATCACTAGTAATATGTTGTTGAAGATAATCAATCCTTTTAGAATCACTTAATTGTAAAAATAATTAGTTTTATTTCGAATGTTGAACTTTTCATAACATGTTATTCATCAAACTTGTGAAAAGTATTTGACCTTAAAGGTCTAAGAAAAATAAAATGGTGGTTAACGAGGTGCGAGGTATTTTTTTAGCAGGGAGACCGTAAAGGTTGGTATTTAAATTCACTTAGCTCTATTTTAAAGAAAATATAGGAAAAGTACCGTGTTGTTGCAGATGTGAGTCTAACTACAAGATGAAGTGGTAGTTTGTTTTCGTCTTGATTTTGGGAGGAAAGCATGGTCATGCATAAAAATAGGATTGTCTTATTAATAAACAAGAGTTGTTATTTTTAAGTTTATAAAAATAATGTCTTATTAATAGACGGGAGTTGTTTTTATGTTTATCCTATTTATATACATGTCTTATTTATAAGCATGATATATTTAGGTTGTTTGTGGTTGAAGTATAATTTTTCAAAGAGGTGCACAAGTTATATATATGTCAATGGATTTACTCTTTAGAATATGAACAAGAGAGAATTTTACCGTCTTCCTCTGTCCTGAATAAAGCAGAAGGTTGATTTGTTTATGGTGGATGTAGCCCACATTAGGTGAACCACGTAAAATCTTTGGTTTATCTTGTGATTGCATGCTTATATTATTTTTGTTTTAATTCCATTTTATTGCTCATCTGTGTTTTGATCCTAACAACTGGTATCAGAGAAGGATTTTGTTTTGGTAGAAAAACTCATAGGAGGGTTTCTTGTTTGAGTGGGAGCAATGATAGAAGATAGCAAGTTCAGGGTTGAGAAGTTTAATGGCTAAAAATTTCAGCTATGGAAGATGTAGGTGGAGGAATACCTATATCATAAGGATATTTATCTACCATTGAAAGGGAAATATTTAATGCCGTCAGCTATGAAAGATGAAGAATGGGATGTTCTTGATTGGAAGGCACTAGGAACGATACGGTTGTTCCTGACAGCTATGGTAGCTTTCAATATTTCTACGGAAAATACAATGGTAGATCTAATGGAAAAATTGGGTAAATTGTATGAAAAACCCTCAGCCTCCAATAAGATATATCTCATGAAAAAAATATTTAATATAAAGATGTCGATGGTGATTCTGTAAATGATTATTTAAATGAATTCAACACAATTACTAATCAATTAAGATCTGTAGGAGTAAGTTTTGATGATGAAGTTAGGGCTCTTTTGATTTTTTGCTCATTTCCTGATAGTTGGAATACTTTGGTTATGGTTGTGAGTAATTTTGTTTTTGGTTCAAAAACTTTAAAGTTTTATGATGTTATTGGTGTGATTCTTAGTGAAGAGATGAGAAGAAAAACACAGGTGAGTCATCTAGTAATTCTTTGAGTGTAGAGAACAAGGGAAGATAGAACGAAAAATCAAAAGGTCCTCGACACTTTGGAAAGTCTACGAAGGGAAGATCTAAATCTAGAAGTAGGATGGTATGCTGGAATTGTGGAAAAGCAGGACATGCAAAGAAAGATTGTTGGTATTTAAAATTAGTGAAAGATCAACAAGAATTGAGCAAAGAGGAAAACATAATAGGTGATGTGTTACAAAATTCTCTTATTCTTTCTTTAGATATTAAATCATAATCTTGGGTTTTAGATTCTTATGCTTCATTTCATACAACTTCTCATAAATAGTTTTTTCAAAATTATGTTCAAGGGAATTTTAAGGTATATCTTGGTGATGATGAGCCATGTAACATTGCTGGAAAAGGCAATGTTCATGTAAAATTGCAGAGTGGTAAAAATTGGGTGTTGAAAAATGTCGTGCATGTTCCTATCTTGATGAGTAATATAATTTCTACAGGGTAATTAGGAGATGAGATTGTATGGTTATACTTACAACAAATTCTTGGAAAGTTACCAAGGGTTCTTGTGTGGTAAAGCAAGAGGTAAGAAAGTAGGTACTTTGTATTTATCCACTGTTAGTACGGATCCATCTTCTATTTTAGCTACTACATGTATAAACACAACTCTGTGGCATCACAAAATTGGCCATATGAGTGAGAAGGGGATGAATATTTTACATTCACAGGGAAAATTGTTTGATGTGAAAAACATAGACCTAGGATTTTGTGAGCATTGTGCGCATTGGAAACAAAAGCGTGTGATATTTCTCAAGGTTGGATCAACCAAGAAGGAGCACAAGTTAGATCTTGTTCATACGGATGTGTGGGGACTGACTCAAATATCTTATCTTGGTGGTTCACGATATTATGTTACTTTTATTGATGATGCTACTAAGAAGGTGTGTGTCTACTGTATAAAGAAGAAATCTGATGTATTTAATACTTTCAAGAAGTGGAAAGCTTTGGTTGAGAATGAAACAGGTTTGAATTTGAAGTGTCTTAGATCAGATAATGGTGGAGATTACTGCAGTAATGAATTTAATAACTATTGTTCACAGAATGGAATCCATAGGGTGAAGACAGTTACTAGAACACCACAACATAATGGTGTGTCAGAAAGAATGAATAAGACTATCATGGAGCATGCAAGGATCATGATATTACATGCTGGATTTCCCTTATAGTTTTGGGTGGATGTTGTAGATACTGTTGTTTACTTGATAAACAAAGGACCTTCAAGTGCTTTGGAAGGTGGAGTACCCAAGGAGGCTTGGATCAGTAAGGAGGTAAACTATTCTTTTCTGAAAGTTTTTGGTTATGAGGCATTTGTGCACATTGATAAAGAGAATAGGACCAAGCTAGAAGCTAAGTCAAAGAAATTTACTTTCATTGGATATGGCACTGATGATTTTGGATTCCGGTTGTGGAGTTTGGATGAGAAGAAAATCATTAGGAGTAGGGATATTATTTTCAATGAAAGGGTTATGTATAGGGAACAACTACAGGATAAGAAGCTAGAAAAGTATGAGTATGTAGCACTTGATGAGATAAAATATAGAGAAGTGATCAAAGGACCAAAAATCAACAAGTTGGCATCAATCCTAGCATAGTTAGTGTTGATTCTGTAGATCAAAATCAACAAGAACAACAAGATCCTCAAAATCTAGAAAATCTTGTAAGACGTTCTACTAGGGTAAGTAAACCTCCTACACGATTATCTTCGTATGAGATTTACTATTTTTTATTGACGGATGGTGGAGAACTAGAAAGTTTTGAAGAATCAATGCAAGTAGAAACATGGAAAAAGTGGGATCAAGGTATGGATGAGGAGATGGACTCCTTGGATCACAACCAAACTTGGGATTTGGTTTAGTTGCCTACATGAAAGAGACCATTGTAGGAAAAGAGGTACAATTCAAGGCTTGTTGTGAAGGGATTTGCATAGGAAAATGGTATAGACTTTTCTGAAATTTTCTCTCGTATTGTTAAAATGAATTCCATTAGAATTGTTTTAAGTTTGGTAGTTGTGGAAGATTTGCATCTTGAACAATTAGATGTAAAGACTAATTTTCTTCATGGTGATTTGGAGGAAGAAATATATATGGAGCAGCCACATGGATATGAATGTAGGGGGAGGAGAATTTGGTGTGCAGATTGAAGAAGAGGTTGTATGGTCTTAAACAAGCTCCAAGGCAGTGATATTTGAAATTTGACAGGTTCATGATAGAACATGGTTACTCTAGTTGTCATTCGGATCCCTATGTTTATTTTAAGAGACTAGATAATGGCACCTATACTATATTGTTGTTTTATGTGGATGACATGCTTGTGGCAGGGAAAAACTTACAACATATAAATGAGCTAAAGAGACAATTATCCAATACATTTTCCATGAAGGATTTAGGTGCAACAAATAAAATTCTTAGCATGAGAATCAATAGAGACAGAAAGAGTAAAATACTAACTTTTTCTCAAGAAGAGTATGTGAACAAGGTGTTGGACAAGTTTAGGATGTAGGATGCAAAACTAGTAAGTACACCATTAGCAAGGCACTTCAAGTTGAGTAAAGAACAATGTCCTAAAACATATGAAGAGATTGAATATATGTCTAGAGTTCCATATGCTTCAGCAATTGGAAGTTTGATGTATGCTATGGTATGCAAAAGACTAGAAATTTCCCATGCAGTGGGAGTTGTCAGCAGATACATGAGTAATCTAGGAAAGGAGCACTGGAATGTAGTCCAATGGATTCTCATATACTTGAGAGGGACCAGTAGTAGGCAATTGTGTTATGGAGGGTCAGAGGTTTCTTTACATGGATATGTTGATGTAGACATGGCTGGAGATTTGGATGGTAGGAGGAGCACCACAAGTTATGTATTCACTATTGGTGGCACAACAGTTAGTTAGATTTCTAAACTGTAAAAGATTTTTGCCTTGTCTACTATAGAGGCAGAGTATGTTGCGACTACAAAAAGAAAGCAAGGAGATGATATGGATGCAGCAGTTCATGGAAGAGTTGGGAAAGAAGCAAGAGGATTACAAGCTATTCAGTGATAGCTAGAGTGCAATTCATCTTGTCAAGAACTCAATATTCCATTTGAGAACCAAACATATACAACTTAGGTATCACTTCATTAGATAATTTTTGGAGGATGGACAATGGATGATGGAGAAGATCCATACAAATCAGAATCTTGCTGATATGTTGACAAAGGCGTTGTCAAAAGATAAGTTGAAATGTTGTTCGAAGCTTTCGTGAGATCTTCAAGATTGATCTTGAAGAAGAGAAATGAGTCAGAATGGTGGGGTTTCAATAGTTAGTCTCCATGTGGGAGATTTTTGAAGATGTGGAGTCTAACCTGCAAGATGAAGTGGCGCTTTGTCTTTTCCATGATTGTGGGAGGAAAGCATGGTCATGGATAAAAATAGCATTGTCTTATTAATAGACGGGAGTTTTTATTTTTATGTTTATAAAAATAACAAGTGTTATTAATAGATGGGAGTTGTTATTTTTATGTTTATCCTATTTATATGCATGTATTATTTATAAACATCCTATATTAAGGTTCCTTGTGGTTGAAAACTTTTTGAAAAAGGTTTATATAAAGAGGTGCACAAGTTATATATATATATATATATATGTGTGCATGGATTTAATATTTAGAATATGAAAAAGAGAGAATAGTATTGTATTCCTTTGGCCTGAATAAAGGAGAAGGATGGTTTATTTCTAGTGGATGTGTTGGTGCTCAATTTAATCTCGCCCTATTTGTTAAAAATTTCTCAGTCCGCATGGTTTGAAGTTTTCTTTGTTTCCCTGTATGGATGTGTGAAAGATTTCTCCTTCATTTGGTTGTCATTATCAGTCCTTTCCTTGGGTCATGGATCACATTGAGTCTTGGTTTTACTTATAGTCTTCATCTCCATGGGAAAAAACTTTGTTGTTGGGCATCTTCCATGACTATGTATCCTTTGTAAATCCTATCCCAACATCCGAGGATACGTGGTCCTTTCTGATTGGACGCGGCCTGGTGTGTCTTGTTAGTGAAACTTGTCACTTTTTTTTATATTTATAAAATACCAAATTAGTCCCACGGACTCGATAGTATATAATTGGCTATCCAACAATATGAAGTGGCAGGAAAGTTTCTTACTTTCACTCCGAAGAAGGACACGTGGTCAATTTTCAAGTCAAAGGCGGGAGGTGGATCGTTGGAGGATTTTGAAGGATTCTTGTCTTTTTGTGAAAAGGAACAAAGTTGTAAAATGATCCGCAACTCCACACTAGAAAAATTAATGTCACATGTTTTAATCAGCATTGAAAATTCAAAGTGGGGAGGTGGGTCACCGTGAGCACTTTGGAGTTCTTAAGCTCTAGTTTCAAATGAAGAAAAAGTATAAAAGTGATCTATGACTCCACTGGGGCCCACCTCAAAAGTTAGAAGTGGAGAGGTGGATTTCTAGAGTATTTTGAAGATTTTTGGCTCACTTCAACTCAAGTCTTGTCCACGTGGAGGGCTCATGCCAGTTTAGGGACCTTCCCTTGAATTTTACTTTTGAAAGAGTGCCAAGGAGGCACGCGGAGGTTTCCATTGGATCTTCACATACTTAGACTTTTTTCAAGTGTCCAGTGCAACTTTGTCGGACCCTAGACATGTGGAAGGCCCACGCTTGTTTGGGAGTCCTTCTTTTGAGATTCATACCAAAAAGTGCCGAAGAGACACATGGAATATTTTGTTAGCCCTGCCTATACTTAGACTTTTCAATGGCCGAGGAAACTTTCTCGGACGAAGGCACGTGGCACCTTCTGCTGGTCCTTAAACTCTTTCAACAACTTTTTTGAGATGAGACATGTGGTGAGTCTCGCACTTGTTTGGGGTCTCCACTTTTGGGAACCATATAAAAAGTGCACTAAGGAAACACGTGCAGATTCCGCTAGCTCCTCTTTACATGGAATTTTTCAATTGCTGAAGGAGCTTTCTTGGGCCCAAGGCACATGGAGAGATTGTGCTCATTTGAGGCCCCGCCTCTAGAATTCATCTTTTAAGTTGTGCCGAATAGACACGTGGAAGATTTTGTTTGACCTTCCCATACTCTGACTTTTCAGCAACCAAAAAAATATCTAGGGTTCTAAACATGTGGAGCACCTGATTTCATTTGGGAACCTACCTCTAGACTTCACCTTTGCAGTAGTGCCAAGGAAACACATGGAGGTTTCCGCTGGCTCCTCTTTGCACTTGGCCGACTTGGAATTGCAGCACACGAATGCAGATATCCATGTGAGGGAACTCATTTCTCAAGGTGTATTCTCGGAGGTTAAAAGTATTGCTTGTCGATAAAGCCATATGGAGCCACCTGATAATTATTAAGGGGGATTTCTTGCATGACACAATAAAAGAATGATTAAAAAGATTGAAAAAAATTATTGCATGGTGCCCCAACCATATCCGATGAAAGTAAGAAATGTGAATGGCTCAAAAATTTCCACTGCAAAACAAAGAGGAATATTCTCTTTAAGATTTAGTCTTTTGGGGGAAATTTGGGATAAGTGACCAAGTGAAATTGTATAAATGCAATGAGAATACTCTTGCATAAGGGGGGTTAACTTTTCTGAGAAAGTTAGAGAGAAACCATTTTCCTGAGAGACTGCTTTGAGAGTCCGGTTTATTTTCTTGAGTTTTAGATTTAATTGCGTGAACGTGATCGCAAGTGTAAAACCATTGAAAAAATCAGATATTGTTGAGGAAACTTTCCCTCTTGATGAGTCTAATGAACCTTGGATGACTCTGTTTTGATCATGAGCATAATTGTGTTTGTTGTTATTTTAGAATGTTTTCAAATAGTTTTTCTTGTTCATGTTGCAATCTTATGTTAAAATCTCTCTGAGTCACATAAGATCTCATTCGTGTTTTAGTATTGTGCCATTTACAATTTCATTTTGAGAAGAGCTTTCATTTGGTAATGAAATAAACAATTTAAAATCACTTTTCTCTCATTATGTTGATAAATATTGTTTGTAAGCCTATGAGTGTATCTTAGGCATGACATGTAACATGGATTTCTAACATTTAATCGAGTCTTTAACACAAGCCATGGTGTTGAATTCTTTAAGAGTGTGTGAAACCGTGCATCTCTAGGCCTCCACTGATGTCCACCTTCTGGTTGAAGGAATATTTTGGTTGTTCTAAAGCATTCTTTTTGTGAGTTTTCCAATTCTTTGTAAAGGCACTCAAAGATTTGGTACCATCAAATTTATCTTTCTTAAATTCCCACCAAAAATTTCTCTAACTATAAATCCTAAATGAACCACCCTTATTTTTACTGTGTATCCACAAATGAACAAATTCCATTACTAAAGTATGCAGGGAAAATAAAGATTCATTTATTTTCTTTATTAACCCAAACCTTTGTCCAGAAACATCTCCACTCTCTAGTGTGGCAACTCATGAGAGTTAGATTGTGTTGTATTGATCACATTTTCTCAAGGTTCTCATTAAAATTGTGCACAAAAGGATCTCTTGATGTCCTTCACAAACACAAGTTAGAGAATGGGTCCTCTCACCCTGGTTGAAGGCACAACCTAAAGTAGTGATGGTAGATCAAACCCTCAGTGAGGTGATATCCACTTCTGCAATGCCCGAGTGACAAAGAGTTATCCGAATCCCCTCCTCGGCTACAAAATTACTCATATCATGGTTCGTCTGTCTCTAACCATCATGATAGTTTTGTGATGTTTCTCAGCCGTCATAGGAGTATCAATTTGGATACCAACACCGAAGTGGCACCATTTCCAGGGATTATTTGAACATTGGGACTTATTTGCGAGGCAACAACACCAAAGTAGGAAAACCAAATTCAAAAGGAAGATAATTCTAGAAAGTGTTTGGAAATTAAGAATCAAAAAAGGAGATATTAGTTCTTAAAGGTGATCAATCGTGGTTGAAGATTACCGTATGCATTCAAGTGATTTTGAACTAGGTAATCTTTATATAGATTTGAGTTCTCCAACTGGAGAGGGGCCATCATTTTTGACTAAAAATATTGCCTCTCAATTTTCCCCTATTTCTTCCAAGGTTGATAGAGTTTTTCAAGAAGGTGATTCAATAGAGAATATATATTTTGAAGCCTATATTCCTAGACTCCAAATACCCCTCATTCCCTATCATTATGTTTCTCCTGTAAGATCACCTCCTCAAGGAAATATGGCCCAACCTCCACCTAGACCTCCTTTTGTTGTCAACACTTTTAGACCTATAGATTTCAGAGGTATGGATGGATATCCTAATATAGTGCCACAAGATGTTAGAAATAGGTTGCCAAAATTTTAAGGAAATAATGCCATCACTAGTGACCACCATTTAAAACTCTTTGTCAATATGATGGAAGATTTTGAGATTGAGTTTGAAGACGTGTATGTAAAGTTATTTATTCATACTCTTGAGGAGGATGCACGTGACTGGTACAAGTCTTTACCAGATAATTCAATAGATTCATGGACCGAGATGAAAAATTCCTTTAGATTGCAATATGGGGATAAGACAGATCCTAGGTTCATTTTATATGAATTTGAAAATATTAAGAAAAATCCAAAGGAATTTTTCCATGACTTCAATACTCGGTTCAATAAGACCCTGAATAGGCTACCTATAATCCTAAGGCCAAGTGATGTGTCCTGTTTGATAAAATATTCTGATGCTTTTGATAAAAAGGTTGCTTATTACTTGAGAGATAAGAACCCGAGAACATTAAGGAAGGCTTTCACCATGGCCTTACAAATAGAAAATAATATTAAGGTAGTTGGAAAGCCTCCTAAGAGGGAAGGTGTTAAGTTGATCAATCCTAAAAGGCCTTAGTCAAGCAAGGTTGTGGATCTGGAAGAGGTTGTAAAAACTTTGGTTGGAGCAGTTAAAGAGATATCCTATAAGTTGGCCAGAGCGTAAAAGGAATAGGAAAAAGGTCCTGTGGTCAACATAAGCCACACATCGGGAGATATTTGGAAATCATCCCAGAGGTGATCACAAACCAGATGATGAAGGAAAGGGCTCATGGGATCGTGTAATAAAATCCTCAACCCATGGAGAATAGATTGGTTCCCATCCTTTGACTCACATTAGGGTTGCTACTTGTGGAGGAGGCCAATGTTATCGAGTGGTGTCATAGGTATTTCTTACCACACTCCCCATGAGATGTAGATCAATAAGTTGAGGAATCGATGATGATGAGACAGACAATGATGATGTGTTCATGATGGAGAGCCCTACAAACTCACGATAGGGGAAACCCCAACTAAACCGATAACGCCAAAACTATTGAAAATTATGGGATTGTGTTCACTGTGTATTAACTCTTCCTCCTATTAATACCGTTGAAATTTTTATGGTACAAGCATTTGATCTCCCAAAGAATGATTTTGAATACTTAAGGGCTTGGATGATTAAAATGTATGATGGAGAGATTCCTTCCGAAGAGGACAAGAAACTATTGATGAATATAGTAGTTGCTTAGGAGAAGGAATATAACAATAAAAGTAAGGTTGTTAAAGGGGGAGGGCCAAAACCAAGCCAAAAGTTCCAGTTCTTACCAATATCCCTAGAAACCTAGAAAAGATACATCTAGCAAAGGCCTAGTTTCCTCTAATAGAACTAGAGCTCTAGCCCATGCCCAGACTTTGAAGACTCACATATTATCAGATGAAGTTGTGAATCTCCCTTCTAACACTCCCTACCCAAATATATTCCTTGTGACATAGCCCAAATCTTGAGTCAAATCAAGGTTACTATTCCTATTGTTGAGTTACTTAGGATCCCTGAGCATAGGAAAAGGGCATTTGAATATTTGGGATTTAAGGAAGAAAATATTACTTAGGGAAAAAGTGTTAATAATGTAGAGATTCCTCCTATTATTGTAGAATCAGAAATACCACAAGCATTGAGGAAATGGGTGAATCATCTGAGGTATATTTGGGAACTTCTCTAGTTGAATCTTAGTTGGATGTTGATCCATTTTTACCACTTTGATTATTAAAGATAGGTTGGTACATAACTGCATGTTTGATTCAGGAGCCTCATGTAATGTAATGCCTCTTGAGGTAATGAATGAGTTAAATATCAAGGTGATAGCAGATTTTGAGAAATTTACTGCTATGGATTCAAAAGAAGTGCTAGTAGTTGGGCATGTGAAGGGATTAGTAGTGCAGTTGGCAGCTTTTCCAGGAAAATACTTAACCATGAATGTGGCTAATGTGGACTATCCTACCAAATGGGGAATGTTATTATCCGTAAAATGGGCAGCTAGTGTGGGTAGAAGTGTGCAAATGTACATTTCTTATGCAACTATACCGATTGAGGGCAGCCTTGTGAAGTTATATGGAGAGAATAAAATGTTATATCTCATTAAGGACCCTAACAATGCTTCTTATGAAGTATTGTGTGCAGACGTCAATGTCGATAACTTTTTGGGTTATGCTGATTTTAAGGAGCATAAAATTGATAAGTGTAAGTATCAAGAGAAGATTGGTTCTCCATGGACTCTGATGTTTGATGGGTTGTTTTGTAAATATGGTAAAGGCACAAAAGATAAACTTCTAAAATATGGCTAGGCAAAGAATTGAATAGAGAAGAAAAGTAGTCATATGTCTAGTTATTAAAAAGTATCAGGACTTCTTGGCATGGTCATTTCTAGAATGGCAGGCACTTGAAACATTTCCTTGACTGATTTCTTATAATCAAGGCACACATCATTATACAGTATATAGTATTTTGTTTTTGTTCTCTTTTCACATTTTTCTATTTTGGTTTGTCCTGGTCCCTGGCGGCCAAGTCTTGTTGGTTTCTCAGTTCAATCTTGGGAGGATTGGTTATTGTATTTCTGCTTGCAAGCTTGTTCTTGACTCCATTTCCCAATGGATTTTTTGGCACATGGTCTGTTGTTCTTAGGACACTCGCAGGGATTGCCCATCCCGGAGTTGGAGCCAATGTTGGTGCTCTATTTAATCTCACCTGTTTGTTAAAAATTTATTATTCCGCATGGTTTGAAGTTTTATCTATTTCCCTATATGGATGTGTAAAATATTTCTCCTTTATTTATTTTTCACTGTCAGTCCTTTCCTTGGGTCATGGATCACATTGAGTCTTGGTTTTACTTATAGTCTTCATCTACATGGGGAAAAACTTTGTTGTTGGGCATCTTCCACAACCGTGTCTCCTTTGTAAATCCTATCCCAACATCCGAGGATACATGGTCCTTTCTCGATTGACGTGGCCCGAAGGGGTATTTTTGGTGAAACTTGTCACTTTCGTTACATTTGTAAAAATAACAAATTAGTCTCGCGGCCCCGATAGTATATAATTGGCTATCCAACAATATAAAGTCAGCAGGAAAATTTCTTACTTTGACTTTGAAAAAGACACGTGGTCATTTTTCAAGTCAAAGGCGGAGGCAGATCATCGGAGCATTTTGAAAGATTCTTTCCTTTTTGTGAAAAGGAGAAAAGTTATACAATTACCCGCAACTCCGCAGGGGGAAAAATTAATGTCACATGTTTGAATCAACATTAAAAAGTCACAAAGTGGGGAGGTTGGTCACCTGGAGTAGTTTGGATTTTTTAAGATGTATTTTCAAATGAAGAAAAAGTATAAAAATGAGCTCGAATTTGGTGGGGCCCACATCAAAAGTTAGAAGCAGAGAGGCAAGTCGCTAGAGTATTTTGAAGATTTTTGGCCCGCTTCAACTCAATTCTTATCCACGTGGAGGGCCCGCACTTGTTTGGGGACCTGCCCTTAAATTTTACTTTTGAAAGAGTGCTAAGGAGACACGTGGAGGTTTCCGCTAGATCTTCCCATACTTAGACTTTTTCAAGTGTCCGGTGTAACTTTGTCGGACCCTAGACACGTGGAAGGCCTGCGCTTGTTTGGGAGTCCTTCTTTGAGCTTCATACCAAAAAGCACCGAAGAGACACATGGAAGATTCTCGCTAGCCCTGCCCATACTTAGACTTTTCAATAGCCAAGGAAATTTTCTTGGGCCCTAGGCACATGGCACCTTATGCTGGTCCTTAAACTCTTTCAACAACTTTGTTGAGCTGAGACATGTGGTGAGCCCCCACTTATTTGGGGTCTCCGCTTTTGGGCACCAGATCAAAAGTGCACCAAGGAAACACATGGAGCCTTCCCCTGGCTCCTCTTTACACAATTTTTCAATGGCTGGATTTCTTAGGCCCGGCACACGTGGAGAGCTTGCTCATTTGAGGCCCCGCCTCTAGACTTCATCTTTTAAGTTACGCTGAACATACATTTGGAAGCTTCTGCTAGACCTTCCCATACTCTAACTTTTCAGGTAGCTTGTGCAAATATCGAGGGTTCTGAACATGTGGAGCTCCCATGCTCATTTGGGAACTTGTTGTGGACTTCACCTTTGCGCTACGCTAAGGAGACATGTGGAGGTTTCCGCTAGCTCCTCTTTGCATTTGGCGACTCAAACTCGGAGCGAGAGGTAAAGAGGATTGCTTATCATATCAAGCCATATGGAGCCACCCGAGAATTATTAAAGGGGATTTTTGCACGAAAAAAATAAAAGAATGATTAAAAATATTGACAAAAATTATGGCATGGTGCCCCAACCATATCTGATGAAAGTAAGAAATGTGAATGGCTCACAACTTTTCCACCGGAAAAAATAGAGAGGAATATTCTCTTGAAGATTTAGTCTTTTGGGGAAAATTTGGGATGAGTGAGTGAGTGAAACTATATAAATGCAATGAGAATACTCTTGCATAAGGGGGTTAAATTTTCTGAGAAGGTTGGAGAGAAACCATTTTCCCGAGAGAGCGTATGAGAGACCAGTTTATTTTCATGTGTTTTAGATTTAATCGCGTCAAGGTGGTTGCAAGTGTACAACCATTGACAAGCTCTAAGATTGTTGAAGAAACTTTCCCTGCTGATGAATCTAATGAACCTTGAATGACTCTATGTTGATGATGAGCATAATTATGTCTGTTGTTATTTCAAAATGTTTTCAAATAGTTTTTTTGTTCCTGTTGCAAACTTATGTTAAAATCTCTCTTAGTCACACAAGATCTCATCCGTGTGTTAGTATTGTGGCATTTGCAATTTCATTATGAGAAGAGCTTTCATCTGGTAATGACATAAACAATTTAAAATCACTTTTCTCTCACTATGTTGATAAAGATTATTTGTAATCCTATGAGTGTATCTTAGGCGTGAAAACCAAGGATTTCTAATGTTTAATTGAGTCTTTAACACGATCCTTTGTGTTGAATTCTTGAAGAGTGTGTGAAACCGTGCATCTTTGGGCCTCCACTAATGCAAACCTTTTGGTTGAAGGAATATTTTGGCTGTTCTGAAGCATTTTATCTGTGAGTTTTCCAATTCTTTGTAAAGGCTCTCAAAGATCGGGTACCATCAACTTTATCTTTCTTAACTTCCCACCAAAAAAATTCTCAAACTATGAATCCTACACGAACCACCCCTGTTTTTACTGTGTATCCAAAATGAATAAATTCCATTGCTAAAGTATGGAGGGACAATCAAGATTTATTTATTGTCTTTAGTAACCCGAACCTTTGTCTAGGAAACATCTCCACTCTCTAGTGTGACAACTCATGAGAGTTAGATTGTGTTGTATTGATCATATTTCCTCAAGGTTCTCATTAAATTTGTGCACAGAAGGTTATCTTGATGTCCTTCAACAACATGGGTTATAGAACGGGTCCTCTCACACTGGTTGAAGGCACAACCTAAAGTAATGAGGGTAGATCAAACCCTCAGTGAGATGCTATCCACTTCTCCAATGCCCAAGTAACAAAGAGTCAACTGAATCCCCTCCCCGGCTACAAAACGAATCATATCATGGTTCGTCTGTCTCTAAGCATCCTCCCACTTTCATGATACTTCTCGGACCTCAAGGGAGAATCAATTTGGATACCAACAAGATGTAGCCCAGATTGGGTGAACCATGTTAAATCTTGGGTTTATCTTGTAATTGCATGCTTATATTATTTCTGTTGTAATTCCATTTTATTGTTCATATGTGTTTCAATCCTAACACGTGCTTGTTAAAAATGGGACACCAAAAAAATTTGAGTTTAAAAACTCTAATAGGATTTTCAAAAAGTAGTTAAAACGATAGTCTAAAAGAAAAAGCTAGCTAACAAGGAGTGAAAGGTGGAGATAGAATTGCGTGGACCATACGACAGGCATTTCTAATTTTCACCGTCTTCTGCCTAAAACACTTGTAACGCTTTCTTTGACGTGTAATTTCAATATTGTAAAAAAATTGAGTCTTTGTTGATCGGAGAAAGTGAACACTTCACCTCACGCACGAAATCGTTAGTTCCCATTGTAACCGAAAAGTGAAAGCTATGTATAAATATATGTGTCTCTCTTAATATGTGATATTCGTTCAGATGTGTTGTTACAGTGCCTACATATCTACTATTTACTAACTGATCAAGATTGTATATCATTTTCAGTTACAATGGAGTCGAGTGGTGCCTGTTATAAGATAGAAGATGATATTATACACACACAATCTCAATTGAGAGAAACTCGGTGCTCCTACTTTCTCAACCTCAACGTCCAAGATACCTACTGCTTTCTGTGTTTTATTCAGGACTGTATTTGCTACAGTTAATCACTAAATCTCTATCCACTTTACATTAACTATTGATATTCATATATGTATATGATTAAATGTTGTGTATAGGTTTAAAGGCAAATTATATAAATCTGGAAATGGACAAGCAGAGGAAACTGATAATACGTTGACAAAGATATTCCAAAGACGTGGAACTGTTAAGTGGAGCTGGCGGGTAGTCATGGTCGAAAATGGGTGGAGGAGGAGGAGAAGGCCTTTCAAAATCCCCGAGGAGGTGAATGTGGGCGCCATTAGAGGAAGCTTGGAGCAGGCCAGTGTACTACTGCACCTAGTCATGCCCAAATTCAGGCGGATCAGCAGATCAATTAGTCCTTACCATCTTCGCACATTTCATTCCTCTGCATCTCTCTCTCATTCACCACTGCAACCAAGTCTCCGTCGCTCCAGAAGGAGAAGGACACGGAAATTAACCGCGAAAAGCCTATCAGCATTAATCCCAATCGTTCTTTTGTGATTTCTTAGTCATTTTATACTATTAGTTTTCACTAAAAGTGAATAAGCCCACACCTGAATTGTAAATTCTTCGCTTGCACAAAATCTAACTGTTAAATTCCACGACTGAATTGTAAATTGCTCTTACATATTTTATGAAAACTTATCGTTTTTGTTGAGATTGTAACATAAATTTTAATTCTAAAAATTTGTAGTATTCTTGACAACTTAGATTCTACAAAGCAATATTATGTAATAAAAGTGGATATAAATATAGTTAATAACAAACAATAATTTGATTGACCATGGAGTTGACCCCACCAACCTTGTCATTTGGGTCCTCTTTAATATTGAGGGCCGCCCTTTTGGGCTTATTAATATTTATACCTTGAATGATGCGACCGAAAGGGCCAATCTGTGGTGATGGATAGCCAACTCCATTCCCGATGCCTACTGGGTAATAAGTGGAGATTTTAATATGGTTGAGACCCTAAACATTAAATGTGGCCACTTGCCTTTGAGGTGGACACTTGGTGAAAGGGAAGCATGGTACTTCATGCGAAATAAATTTGGATTCTTTGATCCTAACGCATCTCGCTTTCCCACCTCTACAACTTGGTACACATGGTCCAATCTTCGTGGAGGGACAGATCGTGTCCTTAAACGGCTTGATAAGGCCATGTTGTCAGCTCAAAACTTTTTTGAGTTTGATAGCATTTATTCCATGCCAGTGGAGGTTATGCCTGACTTTGTCCTTTTGGACAACTCCCCTATACGATTTCATATATGTTGGCATGATGCACACCCATTTTGTCATAAAGGCCAATTATTTCTTAATATGACCTTGATGCAACATGGCCCCACTGTCAATCATATCAAGCGGATTTGGAATTTAATTCCACGACCTAGTCACTATCAGCGATTTCATCCACCTATGCAAACTAGCTGGTTACAATGGTGGGAAGATGCGTTGACTCGAACTACTAGATTTCTTAGAATCTACACCAAGATTTGGCAAAAATTTAGCGCTGCTCATACACCACTAAAACCTCGGCTCTTAGTTGGGCATTGGTTGTGATTCAAGATGATCCTTTCTCGATGCTCAGAATCGCAAGTTGCGATACTTCAAAGACATCAAATCCAAATTACAGATAACTATAATGCCGATGTGCTCAGATCCGAGCTCGAATGCATTAGCTCAAGATTAGAGATTGGGTCTCGAAAGAATTATTTCTTTCTCTTCAAGCCAAAAATCCTTCTCAACAAATATGAGCTATCATGGACAACAGAGCTCAAATTACTGACCCAAAACTTATGTTGCAAGCCTTTGTGTGACATTACAAACTCATCTTTCAAGCTCACCACCCTCTGTAGCTCATTAAGCCACTCTTGACCAATGTTTGGGGGTTGTGTCACGCAAGATTTTAGAGATGCAGAAGGTGATCTGCGAAAGAATGATCACCATTGAAGACCTCCATGAAGCCAATATGCAAATGGCTAATGATAAAGAGTCGGGATGCAATGGATTGCCTTGTGAATTCTATAAAACTCTATGGGATTCTGTCGGGAAAGACTTTTTCAGGTCTATCTTGAAGGGTTTCAAAACCACTCCCTAGGGCCATGCATTAACAAGGGAAACATTAAGTTTAACCCTAAGCAAGGAGATCTAGAGAAAATCACTTATCGATGTACCAATTACCCCGTGGAATGTCTCTTACAATTCTTTTTCCAAAGCGTTAGCTCTGCGATTACGCAATCATTTGTTTGTTATTATTTATCTAGAGCAAACATAATTCATACAAGGGTGTTTCATCCGAGATAACATCATCATGGTTTGGGAAGGCCTGGAATAGGCTTGCAAATCTCATCAGGCCGCCATGTTTATGAAGATTAACATTGAGAAGGCTTATGATTGGATTCAATGGCTTTTCATCCTCGTCATGCTTAGTCTCTTGGCTTTGGACCCATTTTTATTCAAACTGTTAATATGCTATATGCAGATGCATCTGCTCAAATTTCTATCAATGGCCTTAACTCGGAGCCCTTTCGACTATTTCGGTCTATCAAAGCATGGTTGTCCTCTTGCCCTTGCAATTTATGTGTTGGTGGCTAAAGGCTCTAGTTATCTCTTAGCCCATGCCAAAGCACAAGGTCTAGTGCGTGGAATCTAGATAACTGATGAGCCCAATTTCCAAATCCTCAATGGGCATTTTACGGATGATTCCTTCCTTACGCTTATCGAGGATGAGAACAACATTTGTAATGCTATGCAATGCTTGGATACTTTCTACCTAGCTTCTAGTTTATCCATTCAATTGAAAATAAATCATTGTTACTGAAATCTTTCCTTCCTGCGCTGGACTGGCTTACCAATTTTGATTGGAAAATTCTCTAGCATGGTGAGATTTTAAAATTTCTAGGTATTCCTTTTTCTTTTCGGGCCTCCTCGGCTGATATATGGCATTATGTCATTCAACGGGTGACAAAAATACTGGAATATTGGCTTACTAGGCCTCTGTCTCTGGTTGGTAAATTATTAATTTTCTCTTAAGTTTTGGCTGCTACCCATGTCTACTACTTTTCTTGCTAGGTTCCTTCCAAGGCCTCCATCCAAAAGATGGAAAATCTTCTCAAATTGTTTGTCCTGGCTAATGCGTCTACTGGAAAAGGTTTCCATTGAGTATGTAATGCTCAAAATTACTAGAACTAGAAAATGAGGATACATATATTTTTAACATACATAAAAATAGATTACACAACTGCAATCATACAGATTTATTTAATCAAATTCTTTAAATCAAATTTTTCTTTTGATCTATCTGATAACATCCGTGTAAGCCATGTGCCATTGAGAAGGGTGAATCCAAATCTCCATGATCTCCCTTCACCACTACTTCAAGTGACAATGTTTACTAACATTTTGGCTCAACCTTTTTCAGGTCATGGGAACCATGTGAAAGTCCTTGGGTCTACCACGAAGCTAGTTTTCTAACTTCATATTCTGGTATCCGACCATTGCCTACCTCATGTTCAATGTTCAACTTCCCATGATCAGGTTATTGGCAATTTTAATTTAATTGGAGGACTAGGTGATCAAACAATGCACAAACATCAATTCATTACTTTGGCCAAAGTTTTACGCTGTGCAAGGTGTTACGGCTAAAATCAAGACAACACACTAGTCTTATGAGTTTAAGTCTTCCACCACCTCCCAACTATCCCTTTCATAGTTATCTAGATCTTATAGTTTGTGTTTACTTTATTTCAAATTTAACATGTCTTGCAAGAGTTTATATTGAGATAGATGCCAAAGGCCAACTAGGATCTTCATGAGATAATTCTTATGGATATTTTCATCTATTTACCATTCAATTTAGTCTCTTTTTCCGATGTTTGATTCTTTAACTTTAAATTACCATTTTACAATGATACTCTTCCATTCTCTATACAAGAGGACTTACAATCTTATCATATTAATACCAAGTTTATCGAAAGGTTGAATTAAATATATATTAAAACATGTATATTTAATTACTCCTTCGATTAGCTATGCCGCTAAATAGCTTATTTAATTTAGAAATTAAAGAAATTGATTATTACAATAATTGTTCAATTATTGGCTTCATATATTGACAAATATCAAATAAATAAATATAACAATTTATGATAAGTGAGATTTCACACTTCTAATATTTATCATTTACTCATATTAAGATATCCTTTCATACAAGGTAATCATCTCTTTATTAAAATCATAAATTACATATGCCGTTAAGGTAAAAATATATAACTATTACGGTAAATCTCACATAGTGAGGCTTGAATTTTAACAATGGGTCCAAGATCCCAATAAATTTAGTCAAAATTATTAGATATCATCCTTCTACAAATTGAAATCCAAGTATCTCATTTAGATCCATGCTATGATAAAACTTCACAAGACATGAGTTTCCACATATCCGAACGTGACGGCTAATTGTCCTGCAAGACTGGAGTAGTGGTATGATGTCAGTTCAAAATGAACTGGCATGAATATTAACTCAATTTTTGATGAAATTATTTTAAAAAATATGAAACAATATACAAGTTATTTTATCAACAAACGCATGGTAATATAGCGAGAGAATGTATTATTACATGTTCGACATCAAGATACAACTATGAATGTATAGCAATAGAATAACCAATTTCTATTTCAGCAATCATGTTTCACTCTAATCACAAGGATCAAGACATAATCCAACCATAATCATTCAACATACGAATTTTGATTAGACCATAAGCAAATCATGCTTCACATGGTGCGATTCAACTATTATTTTTCTCACCTTCCAATCAACAAACAACTTAACAAAACTGTCTAAGATCATCATTTCCAAATACCAATTAGACATATTCCCTCTAGGTAATTAGTAGCTCTATAAACGCATAATAACATTATTTCAGACAATCAAAATAGACACACACACACACACACAGAGGAACAGTCCAACTAAACAATGTAAAAACACCTATATTAAATCATTTTAACATGTTCTTTCAGGTAACCGATAGATCAACAAAACAAATTGACCCACATACCACAGGATGATAATTTTGAAGTCTATTTGCATAGAATAACATCAATAAGTTTCTAACACTTCTAGTAATGAAATCCTTTAAGAAAAACTAAGTCATCTTACATAGACTGTTAACACTAATTTTTTCAATCTGCAATAAAATTATACCTACAAGAAAATTGACTTGTAAATATCCAATTCAGATTCATTCCAAAGTATTAATTTCTTTTCTGTTTAGAAATTATTAGAATTTGGAAGCAAATATATCAGGCAAAATGATGAAATACCTGGTAAAAACATTTTTCACACTACCCAGAAATCACTTTGCTCATACAAATAAATTATTGTTTGACTGTAATAAAACCTAGAGACAGAAATCGATTTGGGTTTCAAATCAAATTTAAATAGAAAATAAAATAAAATAAAAATTGATTAGGAATACCCATCTGCATTTTTTCTAGGTTTAGCTAAAACCACATAAAGGAAACTTAAGAGAACATAGAATCCATCAATTTCCCTTTTAAATTTCATTTCCAAGCAATTAAATCGGAAGTTGTCCACAAATTCATTTAATTGCCATTTAAAACAAAATGTGTATTTCCTCATTATTTACAAATAATGCTGCAGAGAAGGGAGAAGATATTCATGCCTGAAGTAAACCCAGAATCAGCAACCTCTTACTCTTCTAGCTCCAACAAGTTGAATCCTTCCTTCCTCCCAAAACTCACGCAGGTATCCTAGAAGAGAAGAATGAAAACAGACAAAGGAGAAATAAAAGAAAATATAATGAAGAAACTATACTATAATGGAGAATTTTTGGGCTTCCCAATGTTGCTTCATGCGTCAATGCATGCCACATACTTGGTGTCAGATGAAGGCGTGTCCCTTTCAAAACTCTCGATTTTAAATATTAAAATATTATTATTATTATTATTTTTAACTTTTGATTTACATACCAAATCCTTCTAGGATTTAAATATATAATTGCACAAATTAATAATTTATTTATTTTTATTTATTTTTAATTGATACCTAACTTTAATGGTAAAATTAATCATCATAATATAAGTCCACATATTGCCAACAATATGTTATCGTAATAATTATTCGAATATTCTCATAAAGTTGGTTTGATATAGCATTGTCAAATAAAACAGAGGCAGTATTTATCATGGTTATTGCAAAAGTTGAACAAAACAAAAGACAACCAAACCGATTAAAATAAAATAACCGGAATAAATAACCAAAAGATTCACTATCATTAATGAATCATTTTACCTATGATTAAGGCCTAATCATGTTTTAGGAAGGATCATCAAGGTGGGTGCGGGGTTATTCGTTCCGCAATGTCATGCCCCACAGCCAGGTCAGGGGTCATGATACGACGAACCAAATGAATTTTATACCCAACGATGATCTCGTCTAATCCTGTTTAGACTTAACTGTAGCTAATTTAACTTACAAGAAATTTTTGGATGTTACAGAGTAGATTGGGATATATGTTATCTTCCTCGCAACTTTAGAGGCCTCAGGTGATTCAAATTCAGCGCCAAGCGCAAGCTCCTATACTAACTTGGATTATAAGAAGCATCACTGCCAAGAAGCTTGGAAAGTTTACATAGGGTATGTCATCAAGGAAGGCTCTCCATGTGGCTTTCATACATGGAAAGGCTTAGGGTTTGTTAATTTTCTCATCACCCTTGTTCCTGTCAAAATCGTTGGCACTTTTGTGCTTAAAAGTATCTGGAAAGCATGGGAATGTGTCAAACCCTAGCTTTTATGGAAAGGGGATGGCTTTTGCAATGGGTTATCTCTTAACCAACAATCTCTCTGGTGGTCACCAATTTTTCAATCCCAAGATCAATGCTTAGCAGAGGTCCCGGGAATCTCTATGCTCAAATTCTTCAAGCACGGAATTCACACCATCGAGGACTTCTTCTGCAAGAACACACAATCCTAGTTATCTTGGCCATATTTTAAAGCTTTGTTTTAGATTTCTAACCAAGATCATGATACTTTCAATATTGTGATCAATTTGGTTCCTAATCACATGCTACATAAGATTGTTGTGCACTCTTCTTGCCCTTGGTGGATAGACTGGAAGTGGTATGTTGATACTCCTTTTTGTAACTATAAAGCCAACAAAGGCTATCGATGGCTCTCACCCCATTTGCCCATGGTGGACAAACTTAATACTTGTTGGGGAATTCACACCACTCTGTCTACCTGGGGTAGATGGTTTGAGAATATTTGGACTATATGCCTAGAGCCCAAAGTTGCTCACTTTATTTGGTGTATACTACACCAAGGCTTTCCTATCAGTGGCTGTCTTCTTCAAATTAGGATTCCAGCTCCCAAATGCCCCTTCTATGGGCATCTGGAAACGTTTTTGCATGTCTTTTAGTTCTGTCCCAAAGCTCAAATTGCCTGGAACTGGATCCATACTTTTTTCTTTCCCTCATGGCCCCATTGTTTCACTTGGCAGCATATCCTCTTGGGAGACAATCCCAAACTTCTGCCTATGTTCACCCAGATTTGGCATGTTTTCAGAGGGGAGATTTTATTTTGGATATGGAAAGAAAGAAATGTTTTTCTTTTGCTAATTTTGCAATTGATCAATCTTTCTCGATTTATAATAAATCTATGGTGATCTCCAATGTGCTTCTCAGCATTCAAGTCCAAGCAAACAAGGTGGCATTAGAGGTGGACCACCTCCAAACTTTGCTTTGCAACACTAGGGGAAGCCCCGTGCAATGTTTCCCAAGTGCCTCCATCTCCCACCAGTGCTCGCCACGTTTAACCCTTGGAGGCCGACGCAACAGATCCAAACATCGTACCATCGGTCCGCACTCGCCGCTCTCCAAGACCGAGTCATCGACATAGTCATTCGCCTATGTGCCATCATGGTCAGGGCTCACCGCCACACTCCTCTGCTTGCCATCGGGACTAGGACTCGCCACCTCGGAAATATGGGTAGGGGTCTCCGCCACATTCGTTAGCTAACGAAAGGGGTTGGGGTTCTCCTCCTGCCATCACTTCACACTAGGCTCTGTGGCAACCACCGTCACCCCCGCCATGCTCTAGTAAATTCCCGTGTCTCAAAGATCGCCATTCCTATGTGTGAGGAAGCATGCCCGATAAAGAGCTTGCTTTTGGTTGGGGATTCAAGACATAGGCAAATATATGCTCTGGTTTGGGGTGGTCGACTATAAGGATTCACTCGCTTGAGCATGCTTGCAAATGCTACTTGATTTTGCCTTTGTTTTTGTCGAAATGATGTTTTTGTTTTTGTACTTTCCTATGCTCGCCCTAGTTCGAATTTTGTTGTTCTCGGCTCGGCCTAGTTTGTTCGTGGTTTTGGACGCGCTCTAACACCACCGCTTTTTGTTGCTTTTTTATTGCATTAATATAAGATACGATCTTTTCATCAAAAAAAGTTTGTCATTTAATTTCCACAACTATATTAGACATCACTTTTACAATGCTTCCTTCAAAATTGCATATCACTTTCCAGGTTCTGAAACCTTCATTTATTAAAAATGATAATTACAACTTTCACAACATAAAGCAAGCACTAGTAATATGTTGTTGAAGACAATCAATCATTTGAGAATCACTTAATAGTAAAAATAATTAGTTTTATTTCGAATGTTGAACTTTTCAAAACATGTTATTCATCAAACTTGTGAAAAGTATTTGACCTTTAAAGTCTACGAAAATGAAAATGGTGGTTAACGAGGTGGGAGGTGTTTGTTTCAGCCGGGAGACCGTAAAGGTTGGTATTTGAGAAAGATATATTTAAATTCACTTAGCTCTGTTTTAAAGAAAAGAGAAGAAAAGTACCGTGCTTGTTAAAAATGGGACACGTGAAAGATTTGAGAATAAAAACTCTAATAGAATTTTCAAAAAGTAGTTAAAACGATAGTCTAAACGAAAAGCTAGCTAACAAGGAGTTAGAGGTGCGAGATAGAATTGCGTGGGCCATACGCCACGCATTTCTAACTTTCACCGTCTTCTGCCTAATACACTGTAACGCTTTCTTCGACGTGTAATTTCATATTCTGCAATTTGTTCTATTCTTTGTTCATGGGGAGAAAGTGAACACTTCACCTCACGCACGGAATCGTTAGTTCCCGGTGTAACCAACAAGTGAAGGCTATGTATATGTGTGTGTGGTTCTTAATATATGATATTCATTCAGATGTGTTGTTACAGTGCCTACATATCTACTATTTACTAACTGATCAAGATTGTATATCATTTTCAATTACAATGGAGTCGAGTGGTGCATGTTATAAGATAGAAGATGATATTATACACACACAATCTCAATTGAGAGAAACTCGGTGCTCCTACTTTCTCGATCTCAACGTCCAAGGTACCTAATGCTTCCTATGTTTTATTCCGGACTGCATTTGCTACAGTTAATCACGAAATATCTATCTACTTTACATTAACTATTGATATATGTGGGGATACTTTACTTCTAGGGAGGCATAAGAGAATTTTGGGGTTGATTGAGATTTGGAGGTTTTGAGGTTGGTACCCAAACCCTTGGGAGGCAAAAGAGCATTCCCATATTTCTTTCTCTACTTGACTTGTTTTAGAGAAAATGTTTTGGGAAGTATGTGTATAAAAATGAATGTGTTATGGTAATTTCATTGTGTGAATTTTGTTTGAAAGTAAATGTGGAAGCCTTGTCTTTTGTTCCCATGGTTGTCAAATATTCCATTTTGTCTCATTGTTGGGGCTTGGGGGCAAATGAGGAAGTAGGCTTCGCTTTCTCATTGGAGTATTGGTTGGGTGGAGAGTGTTGCCTACTCCCCCATTCCAAAAAAAAAAATCGGTGAAGGAAGATGGGTGGCCAAGCTCCACATGCAGCTCGTTCGATACCAATGATAATGATGAAGAATATTTTATTGATTGACCAAAAATAGTAAAAACAATTGTATTTATACAATGAGGGGGAGAATCTGAAAACATAAGATGGAAGGAGAAAACTCTAGAAGAATGATCGAGAGAAGATTATCTTGGAGAAAGAAATATCCAGAAAGAAGAAGTAAGAAGGAAAGTTTGTAAGACAATGTTTTATTTAATTATTTTGCTAACAACATTCTTCTTTGATTTAAATTCCAAAATAGCACGATGATGATTTTTATTCTTCATAGGTAGCAATTCATTATTTGTATTAGATCACTTTTACCTCTCTGCAACATCACCATATAAAAAAATCACCCTTACATTTTAGTCTAGCCTACAAGGGAATTATATCAATGTGATTTTGTCTTCTCTTCATTTTATAGTATTGGTTATCTTAGGAGAAAACAATAGTAACTAAATGACTTTTGTTTCCCATTTTTATGAATGTGTTTTCCAACCGAGTAGTTCTTATGAATTTTTATTTTGAATAGAGCAGTGGTTGTGTTGGAGGTTGTGCTAAACCCCCACCATCCAACACTGTAGAAATATCTTCAAGGAGGCATTCATCAAAACGAAGAATGAGTGAACTCTTTATACTAGAAAAGGACTTGTGGTCATCTAACCCAGAGGATATGGAGAATAGTGTAAATACTCTACAGCTTGTTGAAGAACCCATCAATTGGCAAACGTAGCACAAGTCAAACTAAAGAAGCACATCCAACAAAAAAAGATGCTGATGATGCTACTTTTGTAAATCATGGTATATCTATCATTTTGTTTTCATGAAAAGATTATTAAACTGATTACTTTTCTATTCATTATGTTGTTTTCACAAAAGAAGGTTGATACCCGATAGTTCTAAAATCAGCTTAACAAAAACTCAAAACAAAAAGTGAAAAATATTAAATTGAAGTTGTAAGTTGAGGGATAAGTTCTACAATCCAACAAGCCAGGGAGAAAAGTGATGGTCTCATATCCTTTTGTGATGAGAATTGTGGAAATTAAACATTAATTTATCTATTTTTAAAATAATTTTATTTATTTATGCTAACAATAAAGTATAATATGGGGGTTGCTGATATGTAATTATAAGAAGTCTATGTACATCTGTATATCATGTTACAGTGAGATGACGTTGTTATCTCTACATAAATCTCCATTTCATATCCAACTTAGAATTTGCATATTATGCTCACATTTTTATATTCTCTTTACATGATCAGGTCTTTATACATATATCGTGTAATTCCTTGTTCAATATTGGGGTGTATATACATGTGTTTTTTCTTTAAATTGTCACAAAGCTACAATTTTTTGTTGTCTAATTTAAGTTTGTGATACTTCAATATTGGGGCACAAATTGGGAAATTGATCTAGGATTATCATTGTACAATTGAATTCTATGTCATAGGGCAAGGCTAGAATTGGAAGGAAGAGGAGGTCAACTTAGGATTGACCATAGGATTGGGATTGTTGTTTCCAATGAAAGGAATGGCCAACTAGGCACTTGTAAGATTTCACTTCAGCGATTAAGTTGTCAATGCTAATGGTCATTGTCACTTGTTCATAGTGCAGTGTGTTCGAATTCGGGTACACAAGAGGCAACGATGCATTAATATTATTCAATGAATGATGAATGGGAGGTTAGAACTTCCAAATTCAAATTTCTAAACATCTGACTTCCACCATCCATGGCTCAGCTGCAAGAAACATATTAATGTTTATTGGACAATAACTCAAATTTGCTTCAGTTGGTAAGATTTTTGTTTGTTAATTTTCTTTCGGAGCTTACACTATACACATAAAAATGCATCCCCACGAAGTCCTCTTTATCCCAACAACATACTCGTCAGGACCTTGGTTGTCCTCAAGATCATAAGGCCTTCTAGAAAGAGGTCTTTTAGCTTCTAGACCTTTTCAAAATTTGCATTTTGCCTTATACAGGAATCAATCAAACCTATGTTAATGGTAGTTATGTGACTTAAAGAGCCTATTGTTGTAGATCTGAGGAGCTTACTATTGTAGATCTTAGATAGCAGAAGAAAAATGACAGATTTTTGGTGACAAAAAACAATGCGCCAAGGAAATAAAGAAATTTAGTTTTTGGAGTCATCAAATGTAAAAAAAAAAATTCCTGATATTGCTTCAGATTATAAAACTTTTCCCAGTCTTGGATTCCTGGTAGTAATTTCATCTTTCCTTTCTCCAATGCCTCTTGCACAAATTTCAATCTCATATACCTTTCTGATTTCTTTGTTTTTGGATGTTCCTTCATTTTAGAATTTTCCTTACCTTGAGGATATTTGATCTCATCTAGAGTGCCATCACAGCCGGCATCAGCGTGCACCTTATCAACCACATTAGCCTGCATCTCATAGTCTCTGAGTTGGAACTTTCTGAAATATCCTCTCTGCCTGTTTTATCATATCTTGTTTATGTAATATAATTGTTATTATGAATAACCACCATGCCAAAGTTATTGCTTCAATCCCGTCTAATCTGTATCTTTCTACGTGGAGAAGAGGACATTATGTGTGGGGATTTAGATCTTCCATGCAGATGTCTATGTGATTCATTTCTCTCATCT
The DNA here is from genome assembly GCA_018340775.1 of Taxus wallichiana var. yunnanensis. Taxonomy (NCBI): domain Eukaryota; kingdom Viridiplantae; phylum Streptophyta; class Pinopsida; order Cupressales; family Taxaceae; genus Taxus; species Taxus wallichiana. The sequence goes on from CM031236.1 coordinate 108,222,892, forward strand.
GAGCGAGGATATGGTATTTTATATTATTTGTTGGATGGCATTTGTTTTATATGCTAGAATTGATGCTCATGCATACTAGATATCGTGGAGTAATTTTTAATTTTTGTTCAATAATGAAGTTTGTTTCCCTTATGCATCATTTTTTATCTGATTGTTTTGGCATGTGAATATTGGGAGGAATGTTATAGATGGTTACAAGTGGGAGGAAAATTACCTCTAAAATTCTCCATAACACTACCAGAAACAAGAAAGGTAAAAAAGTAGAATGTGAGACCAAAGAGGACAAATTACATCTTCCTTACTTAATATTCTTTGTATTTGCAACACCAGAATCCAGAGAAAATTTAACCTGGCTATAAATTAAAAATTAAAAAAAAACATAGAAGATTCAGATCTGTTTTGCCTCTTTTATTGATAAATAAGAAATCCTAATAGTAATACTTATACAATTTTTTCTGAAATATTCTACAAAAATTGAGGTAATTTAGGGGCAGTCCAAATCTTTCAGCAAGGGTTTCTTTTTAGTATTTTCAGTAATGAATCACAAGAAATGGTCTTTCATACGCTCTAGCCACGATTGCACAGAAAAATCAAGGATCTTTTAACAAAGTTAATTTCAAAAATAATTCTTTTAAAATTGAAGTCATTCTTAAATTGCACTTTGAGAAAATAGTGTTAAGCAAATACTGAAACATCCAACTCCCTAATTTCTGCATAAGGGAGTTGAAGTAGGGGATTCCAGACCGGTTGTTGACAAAAGCATGCCACCATTTGAGAGTGAGCCTTACCTAAACTCATAAGGGTACTTTCTTACATTTACATTATATATTGTTCATCTTCGATGTACACACCCAACCCGTTTTGAATTTTAACATTTGCCTCACCCGTGGAGTATAAATGCCTTTGGCATTAGGCCCAATCAAGTTGTATTATCGTACTGCTAACTTTAAATAGTGTTAATGCCTCTTTGAGAGGTATGTGCCTTTGGTAAGCTGCACATCTGGCTCCATCACACTGTTGAAAACTCTACAAGCATCAAATAGACTTGGATAGTTGTCATACGTGTTGAAAAATCTAGCAAAGCTTGAACTGTCAGGCTTTATACCTTCTAATTACATTTTCTTAAAAACGTTTATAGTATTTTTATACATGTTCATATTGTGTACATTCAGTCATGATTCATTTTATGTTGCATTATTAGTTGTTTATTTTGAATTCATTTATTTTATATGTTTTAATGCACTCCAAGACATCAAATTGTTTTTGTTATTGGATTCTCTACATTTTCAAGTTTGGATTATTGCTTCTTACCATGATGTCATTTATGTTTTGACTGGATAATCTTGGTCTTTTTACATTAGTGTTGATGCCATGGTTACTTAGTTTTTCTATAAGCTTTCTGGCTTGGTTGCTATTAGCTATTTGGCCATCCAACACTTTCTTGTCTTGTTAAAATAGCATGAAAATTTAGAGCAACCAAACTTAGGCTACAAGCTGCCTCTTAGAAATAGATCATGGGAGCTATCAATTCCCACTTCTCATGTGGATGATTGGGGTCTTATAGAGAAGGATCCAATGCCTACAATAGTAGATGATTGGGGTCTTATAAAGAAGATTCCAAATTTTGTAGCTTATCTTGTGGAGTGGTATCCTTTCCATATGACCTCAAACTTATAAATTTATTAATTAATTGGAGTAATCGTCATGTTCTTATGATCATAACTTCATAGATTTAATAAATAGTAGTAGGGAACTGGATCGAATTTCCTGTTCCACAATCCAATTCAAGATTATTAGATTTAGCTCGTAGATACCTAATTCATGAATTTTTTGAATGAGTTGGCCTTGTTTCTTTTTATACCTCTATTTGTAATATTATTGAGGCTCTGCTGACTCTGCGTCATATTTGGTGTTTAGAGCGATGAGCTGCAGGTGAAGGTGAATAAGTTAACCTCAACTAGACACAAATTCATTATGATTTCTATTATTTGAATTATTGCAAGTTTCAAAGACTTTTAAGGAGAAAATAGATGATGAATATCGCGTTCAAATGTAAATCGACATATTTCATGGCTAATATCTCGCTTTAAATAAGAATTACCATACAACTAGAACAATCTATTTTTAACAGTTGGCATTTTAAAATCTTTTAATACTTAAAAAAAAAAGGATTTACATGTTTTCCAAAACAAGATTCTTGATAATCTTCCTGTGGTAGTACCCACGTAAAGGATGGATGGAACCCCAACTTATTTCTATGAACATGGTTCCGTGTTGGGATCGAAGCTAGCTATGCATGAGTTAGTGCTTGATATGATATTTATACTGAACTAATAATATGATTGAAGTGCAACTTTTTAGAACTAGTTATTATCCTAATTAATGGTTTGTGTAAAGTATAGAAGAGAAATAATTTATACACTAACAAAACAAGACCTTCAAACTGCTACAAAATGACCACAATTGTTGTTGATTGTTCACGCGTTCCATGTTTTCTTGCAACTACTTGAGTTTTAAATTGAAAATGGGACTGCAAATTCTTACAAATTGTTATCGATAGTACAAAAATGAATTATCAACAAAAAATCAACCAAACACCGATACCAACATGTTATCGTCTCAAACACATTCAAAAACACTAACACTATTTCCCCAAATAATTATAAACCACATCAACTACAAAAGTAATTAACTATCCAAAGCGGTATCAAATGTATTTATGTTTAGTGCCAAAAACATTAGCCACAAAAGGCTACCACTCATGATATAAAATCTACAAATGTACGGAAATCTTCATGTGTTCATGTTTAGTTCAAATAAAATAGTTTGTAAAATGCTACCACTCATAATATAAGATTTGCAAATGTATATGTACGAACTTGTAAAAAATTTAAGTGTAGACATAGAACCTTTAAATCTAATGGTAAATCTATATTCCTACACTTACAAAATCAATCACATCCCTTATCAACATCAACTAGAAAAATATTAACTATCTCTCTAAATCAAATAACATATACCGATCCATGATCACATCACTTGTACACATGTGATTGCTAGTTAAAAACAAAATGTAATTTATTTATTTATTTTATTTATTTAGATATTAATGTCCACAGAAGGCCAAGAATGGCCTATGGGACAGAAAAAATACAAACCAAGAACCAAAACATAAAGGGAGTGTCGAAACATCTCCAGAAACAAAAATAAGGAAACAACAAATCAACCGCTAGAAGGTTGCAGATCGTGAAACCAATAGAAAGTGCGTTGTCTAACACATCTGGACCAGGTTGTCTGCATATGAGATCTCTTAAGATTCCTGAAATCAGTAATGTGGAAGTAAGAACTGATATTTCTGTACTCATTTGTATTTGAGGACTGCAATTTGAGTGTTCTTTCCCGAATTTGAAGTATTTCACGAATAAATAAAGCTAAGCATTTTTGATCTTCATATCGAATGAGACTCCTTAAAGACCCATTGGAATCTCTGAAAAGACAATGATATCTCCCACGGATTTCATAATAGATGGGACACTTGAATATAAAATGCTCTTCACTTTCAGGTTCTAGAAAACACAACTGACAAATCCGCTCATGCTGTGGAAGGCTATGATCAGATTCTATCCGAAGAGGGTGAGAGAAAATGTGAAATTGAGCTAAAGGGATCCTTAGGCATGAAGGCAAAAACATCCTCATGTATTCTGGAATTTTGTTTTGATCTTCATGGAAGCAGGAATACAATTGAAAATAGTGAAGAAGCTTTGGTTTCAAAGGCTCTTTTGGAGAAAACCATGTAACTTTCAAATAAGACTTAGTGAGCTCCTCTCGTATACCCTTGTTAACCTCCTGTTTAGTAAGTTGAGGAGCATTAATAGAAAACCCAAGAGGAGGGAGTCTATCAATATCAATATTCAACTTCTAAAGGAGAGTAGTAATCCTTGCATACCAACAAGATTTGCAACCCTTTTTGGCAAGTTGTACAGAAGATTGAAGTGCCAAATATGGATACTTATTTTGACCAAAAAATGAATCTGCCATGCATCGAAGCCTATGCAACATAGTGATAACATTGAAAATCAAAGAGATAAAGAGAGGACATACCCCAAACTCAACAAGAATAATTGAGTGAGGAACTATTCTTTTGGCTCGAATATTCTTTGATAACATGGAAATGAAAACTCTTTCCATACGATTGAAATCATTTTGTCTCAAATATGGACCCCAAACATCACATCCGTATAAAAGTGCTGGTGTAACCAATGTATGAAAAATCCGAATCTTCATCTGAATATCTTGAAATTGGAGCTGAAAACATTGTCTTTCCAAGACCGTCAATGCTGCATACCCTTTGCTCAGTCTTGCTTCTATTGCCGAACAAAGCTAAAAGGTGGACTAGAGAAAACCACACCCAAGTAGGTGTAAGAGTACACCACCTCAACTTGTTTTCCTTTGTACAACAAATTCATTGTAGATGCTACTTTCTTGGTTGTATTAAATGCCATGAGTTTTGTCTTGGCCAGATTTACTTCCAGGCCTTTCTTATCACAAAAATCGCTCAATGCATCAAGCTGATTTTGAAGCCTTGTAATTGTGTGTGAAAGCAAAATAATGTCATCTGCAAATAATAAAATAGCAATGTAGATCCCAAGGAGGCTACAACCATTCATGGTACCCAATTATGTGGAGATAAGATCCTCTAATTCATCAATATAGAGCCCAAAAAGTGTAGGCGATAGTGGAAAACCTTGTTTCACACCTATGTTACTATGAATGTCATTAGTAGTGCCCAATTTGGTACGAATATGCCCAAAAATTTTCTCATATAAAGTCATGACAAGAGAAATTACCATGTCAGGAAGACCCAAATCTTTTAGCCTCTGAATCAAAAGATGTCTAGGTACTGTGTCAAAAGCCTTACGGAAGTCCACAAAACAACAATATACCTTCTGTTTTTTAGCCTTTGCTTCCTCTATAATGGCAACCAAAGTGAATATGTGATCAATAGTTCGGTGATTCCTCCTAAAACCTGCTTGACCTTTTGCCCTGATCCATTTCTTTTTTGCCCATTGTGAGATATAATCATCAAGTACTGTAGCAAAAAGCTTAGCCAAAGTATGCCCAATCATGATGGTACGGTAGTTCTCTGGTTTAAGAGAGTCTCTAGATTTGAAGATGGGATGAATAATATGGGAAGTCCAAGAGGGAGGAAGACCATGAGGAACAATAAAATTAAAAAGATTGGAAATGTGGATAGCAAGAACAACTGGACTATGATGGAAAAATTTAGCTTTTAAATTTTCCACATCTTGGGCTTTATTGGGATTGAGTTTATAGATGGATTTACATGGATAATTGAAAATTGAGAATAATTAGTCGCGACTGAAAATTTCCATGGATAATAAACCCTCGGTGGCTTAATATGAAAGACACAAAAATATGTTTTCCAGAAACTCGCTTAAAATTGAAATCCAACCTCTTTCTTAATGTCATACAATCACTAATTAAAAACATCACGTCATAATCGCAAACAAGCCGTTCAAACGCACAAGTCACCATCGTTTGAGTGGGAACCCTCTTACACGCCAAATCTAACGCTCTTGACTAAGCGGCGTAAATAACGAGTTGAAACATGACATTTTTCGGTCATTATTTTAGACTTCCAATGTAACGATCATCATTTTTAGCCTCACAAATTTCTCGTTGGACCGAGCTCCACAGTTATAGGTGTGCAAAAACACATGAAACCTTTTATCATTACAAATACAAAGCATTTCGTCATTTCTACGAAACCCATTACTTTTATGGAAAAACAAAAGTCTTTGTAGACCTACACACTCAACATTTCTATGTAATTAACCAACTTTTGCGGATTAACTTTACAGCTTTTCCTTAATAAGTTTTCTTGCTCGAGTCTCGTGCCAGCGTGTCTATAAATACGACTCATAATGCTTCCCTTATTCTTCACAATCACCCTTGCAATTCCCGCCCCTTTACCTTTCTTTTTTGTTACTGATTTTTCTTTGGCAGGAGATTGCATAAACAAATGGCTTCGGAGATGACAGTTGCATTTGCTATTCTCTTTGAGCTTTTGTGCATGCAAAGTGTTCTCGTAATTGGTATGACTCTGCTCCTTTCTTGATGGAAGACGTGAATGAAATTACCGTATGATATGTTTCGACAAAATCAGGATTTTACACCTTTATTAGAAATATTCAATTCGTAAAAAGCAACAGTGATAAGAGAGATGAATTTCGAGATTTTTTGTCAATCCGATTTTTCTAGATCTAAAATCTATAGATTGTTGGTCGTCAAATAGGACTTTTAAGAAGAGCAACAGGCAGGGGACAAGAAGTCCCTCCTCTTTAATGGGAGAGGTTCCCTTATTCAGAAACGAATTTATTTACAAATGTACAAAACATTATTTTCTGGTTAAAATTGGATATTACGAAAGTGTTTTCAATGAGGATGTTCAAGTACAAAAGGACAGAGGAATGAGAAGACGAGAACGAGCGTAGAAGGCAACATGCGAATTATAGATAAATCGAGAATAATTCCTTATGTATGCGAAGTTACAGTGAATTGAAACAAGATCATTTGCATCGTATGAATAAGATGAAACTTAAAGACACAAAGTTCTGTAAATAACATCCTTCGATTCATTAATCAAGGACACAAAGTTCCTTCTTGGTTATACAAGATCACCATGCTTGCAAAAATTTGGAAAAGTATGCAATCGAGAGACTAACAAACTAGAGACAAAATGATCTTCACAACATTTAAAAGAAAGCTTAGGGATACAGAGATCGGATAGATGAAGAATAGAAAGCCCTTTTGTATTGATTTCTTTTCGATCTATTTACACTTTCAGAAAATATGCCAAGTTCTTCCTCCTTTCGAATGGCGTAAGGAAGGCCATTATATAGCTTACAAATCAGTTACTCTTCGTAACCATTTCTTTTAACTAAAGAATAGTTAAGGACCGCCAATCGCAGTACCTCAACTCATTACAAAGAAAACGGCAAAAGAAATGGAAGAAGAGAAAAGAATGAGGAGAAGAAGACAGTGGCCAGTCACTGGGAGGGACCCACTGACTTCAGAATCCACTGCCTGAATTTCTTTAACGCTTCAGCTATGTCTCTGCCACGAGGAATTGACGTGTTGGCCGTAGACTGAGTCCAAAATCCAAGACACTTCTCCATCTCTTTATCAAACTCGACATGAGTATGATAATCTTTATTTGCTTCTTCAATGGCAGATTGAAGAGAGCAGATCTCCTTCATTTTTTCTTTGGAGATGGAGCTTTCCTTGAATAAATTATCTTTGACAAAAGCTCTGAATTGAGCTACACCGCAAGTTTCATCATCTGAAGATGGCAAAGTGTATATCTTTGAAAGCAGAGACAACCAAAGTGTCTTGAAAGCTTCGCCCTTCCGCCAACCAAGCTTTTCTTCGCCTCCCAAAGCCTCCTCCAAGACTCTATCTTCCACTCTACGCCGTAAACCCGGATTTTGATAGATTATCCTCGACGTCATCGAAAACCTTATTCGCCAAAGAAGATGTTCGAGCAAAAGATAGCAGGAAGCAGCAGTGTGAGAAATGCAAAAAGGGGGTCTTCCCGTTATATAAACTCCGTTGAGAGAGAGAGAGAAAGGTGATCAATGCACATTAAATTCATATCCATCAGTTTGAAAAACAACATATTCGGTAGAGCGGGAAAAACTAAGTATGAATGGCATTTGGTTCACTTGGGACATGTGAGACGCGAATGCGCGAAACACGCAACTCGGCCGATTCGGGCGAAGCGGGAGAAAGAGCCTGCACAAATGCCTTTTTCGGACAATGGGACAAAAACGCACGAAGTACGCGACTTCGGTGTTTCGGCCAAAATGGAACAACTTGCACTTTTTAACTTTGGGACATTTGGGACAAAAAGTTCAAATACGTGACTCGGCCGGTTTGGGGCGAAAATGTTACAATAGGTCCTGAGAAGTTTGGGACATTCGGGACGAAAATGCGTGAAGTACGCGGTTCGGGAGAATCGGCCGAAAATGAAACAACTTGCACAATTTGACTTGGGACATTGGGGACATGAAAGTGCGAAGTACGCGGTTCGGGTGTTTCGCCAAAATTGAACAACTCGCACGAAAAATTTGGGACACTTGGGACGAAAAGTTCCGATGGGCCCGAAATGGGACAACTTCGGGAAATCGGCCGATCGGGGAATAGAACGCACTTCGGAACTTGGGACATGCGGGACAAAAATGTCCGACAGCCCGAAAAACATACAAAATGACCCAAAACATGGATTTTTTCAATTTCACGGCTTTTTCATACTACCAGCTTGACAGAAAAGACACTTAAACTCAAAATTTTGAAAGTTCACCTTCTTCAGAGTAGGGGGAATTTTGAGTGGACAACAGCTGGCTCCTTCTGGGGATGACTTGGCATGAATTCAAGGAATGAGACAAGGCAAGAACTTAGAAAAACTCAGGGGAAGCAGACCAGTACCTTATCCATTGGGCAACGGAGTCAAAAAGCAGATCAATACAGAGGACAACACACCAAGACAAAAGGAAAGAAAAACCAAAACGCTGTACAGAATATACAAGGGACTCCCTAATCACCTAGGACTTGAACAACTTCAAATACTGCCCACTATAAGGAAGTGGGAGAGGAGAACCATCCATGTAATTAAGATAGAAATAATTCTTACCAGCAAAGTGTCTGACCTTGAAAGGCCCGAGCCAAAGGGAATCAAACTTTCCATGGCTGCCACGAGGTTCATGCCTTTTATCCCATAACAACACAGTGTCTCCAACTTGGAAATCTCTGAACCTAGCTTTCTTATCAAACAGGACCTTTACCTTCTGCTGGTGAATAGATATCCGATCAGCAACCTCCAATCTGTCCTCATTTAGTTTGTGTAGGTACATAATTCTCTTGTCCAAAGCATCTCTGAAACTAGTATCTTCAATGGCCTTCATTAGGTGCAAGGCTGGCAGTTCCACTGTTACTGGCAATTGAGCTTCTACTCCATATACCACTTGAAAAGGAGACATTCCAATAGCTCTCTTTGGTGTAATCCTGTCTGCCCAAAGAGCATCGTAGAGCTTCTTGTGCCAGTTTCGTTGAGACTCATTTACTAACTTCCTTATAATAGTCACCAGATTTTTGTTAGTGGATTCTGCTTGCCCATTTCCCTAGGGGTAATAATTTGAAGAATGAGCCAGGGAGATGCCATACCCGTAGCAGAAATCCATTATCTCAGTTGAAGAGAAATTCGAAGCATTATCTGTTACAATCTTATTAGGTACACCATACCTTACCAAGATGTTCTCTTTAATGAAGCTGCACACCACTTCAGAAGTAGTACTCTTGACTGGAATAGCTTCCACCCATTTGGTGAAATAGTCAGTGGCAGTTAGCACATGAGTGTGACCAGCACTAGAAGCAGGATTAAGTGTTCCAATGAAGTCCAAACCCCACTGCTGAAAAGGTTCTTCAATTACAACTGGCTTAAGAGGCAAAGAGGCCAATTTGGGTCTTCCCACGAAAGTCTGACAAGCCTCACATTTATCAACCCACTTGGATGCATCTTTAAACAAGGAAGGCCAGTAATATCCTCCACGGAGTATCTTATGAGTATAGAATCATGTGATGAATAGTGCCCTCCACATGCCCGATCATGAAAATCTGAGAGCAACTTTCTCTGTTGTTCCTTGTCCACACACTTCAAAAATCTCCCATCTAACCCACGCTTGAACAAGGTGTTTTCCCACAATACATATTGTGACCTCAATTTCAATTTAATAGTCCTCTTTTATTTGGCGCTTAAATGAGAGGGGCATTCCCCATAGGTGAGAAAATGGGCGATGTCAGCATACCATTCATCAACTGAACTAAGGAATAGAACGGTAGGAAGGTCAACTTTCTCCTCCAGCAACTCATGTTTGGCTCCTTCAGCAATGAGCTCACAAAGGCCTTTTCCACGAACCAGTTTGGTCGGTTTGATGTCAATGTCATACTCTTGACCTTAGTAACCCGCCTCCTCTCTTGGATCCAAATTCTTGCTGTGAGAATCGACTTGACATTGTATCTAGAACCAATACCATGGAATGAGAGTTGAGGATATAAAAGCAAACTCGCTGATAGCTTTGACCACTGCAAAAGCATGTTTCTCCATCATGGTGTATTTCAACTCATGATCTTTCAGAATATAGCTCATGAACGCAATTGGGAGTTCATGCTCATTAGAGTCTTCTTGAGTTAAGACAACAACCAAGGTATTATCTCAGTGGCATATAGCAATAGATGATGAAATCTTTGCTGAAATCAGGACAAGCTAAAACAGAGTTTTAGCAATAGCTCTCTTGATACCTTCAAAGGATTCCTTTCCTTCAGAAGACCAACCAAATGTTTGCTTCCCTTTCATCATCTGAGAAATATTCAAAGTTAACTCTGCAAAATCAGGGATGAATCTTCTCAAGAAATTTATCTTACCAAAGAAGGAGTGCACGCCCTTTTTTCTGGTTGGGAGAGGAATTTGTCGGATAGCTTGAACTCGTTCAGGATCAATCTTAATACCATCCTTGGAAACGATGTGCCCTAATAACTTTCCCTCTGTGACACAAAAGACAGATTTTTTAGGGTTCAGAGAGATCCCATGCTCTCTGCATCTTAGCAGAACTGTCTCTAGGTGATCAAAATGATCCGCTCTTGTCTTGGAAAACACTGTCAAGTCATCAAGGTATATAACAATACACTTTCCTTTCAAACTCCCAAAAGCAAGGTCCATGGCTCTTTGAAAAGTGGCACCAATTAATGAGCCCAAAAGGCATTCTCTTGTAAGCAAGGTACCCCATGGAGTAGTGAAAGCTATCTTGTGTTGATCTCACAGATCAACCTCTACCTCGATTGTATCCCAAGAATCCATCGAGCATGGATAACATTTCAGACCCTGTAATCGCTTTGCAAGACCTGATCCATCATGGGCAAAGGATAATTATCTTTCAAGAAGCCTGATTCATTCCTGAAATCAACACAGATGCGGATCTCACCATTTTTCTTCCTAACAGGCACAATATTTGCAATCCATGTTGAATGGTGAATGGGAAAAATGATTTTAGCCTTCAACAACTTCTGAATTTCCTGAAAGATGGTGTCAGCTATTTTGGGATTATACGGCCTCTGTTTCTGCTTAAAAGGTTTGATTCCTGGTTTGAGAGGAATAGAATGCTGCATATCTTTTGGCTTGAAGGCTTTTAGATCCTCATAAGAATAAGCAAGAACATCCTTATACCTCCTTAGAAGATCAATTGCTTTTCTCCTTTCATCTGTCGTGCAACATTTCCCAATATTCACTAGTCTAGGATCAGTAGAACTCCCAATATTGATTTTGTCATGCCAGCTGATTGTTGAGGTCCAGTAGAAGCCCTAGACTTCATATACCTGTCATGTTTATCAAATAGTTCCTCTAAACTTACCAATCCTTTAGGAATCTTATTCCCCTTGAGTTTAATGCACCCTTCCTGATCTGTTTCTTCCCCTTGGGTGACTGCTTTGTCAAAGGGCACACTCTCACGAGGTAGGTTGTCACTTCCCTCAAAATACAGCTGTTCGAAATTACCCTTGAGTTCCAGGAAGGAAAGCAAATGTTGATCATCATTGAAAACCTGCCAGTTATTGGTGTTATCAGGTACACTGGGTCGATGGATCATCTCAATGGTGAACTTGTCTTGAGAGAAATCAGGATGAGGAATCAGTAGTGACCCTGAGACAGCTAGTGAATCAGCCCTGCTGTTCTTTTCCCTAGGTATTGCTTCGATAGAGAAAGCATCAAGGAATTCAATGGAATCCCAAACCTGATTCCGGTAATGTTTCAGCCTTCCATTTTTTACTTGAAAAAGGTTTCTGACCTGCTTTACAATCAACTCTGCATCACCACGAGCCAGAAGATTCTTTACACCTTGTTCTTTGGCCACTTGCAATCCGAGAATGAGAGCCTCGTACTCTGCTGTGTTATTAGTATTCTTGAACTGTAACTTAAATGAAAAGGGGTGTAGGCCTCCTTCAGGGGACACTAGCAGGACACCGGCTCCAGAACCAGCTGAGGAACAACTTCCATCAAACTCTAAAATCCAAACCCCATTAGGATCTTTAGGAGACACTTTGGGGGTCGGATTTCATCAGGGGACATAATCATGTAGTTACCATGCCCCATATCCTCATAAAGTATTTGTGCTCTAGGGTCATCTATTTTCGCACAATATACTCGGAGATCGCTTCTCGTGCAAAGAACTTCTTCATGTGTCCATTGACAGGTATGAGTGCATGTGACCAGTCCATTTGGATTTCCCCACCCACGTCCTTACAGAAGTTCCTACTTAGCAACATCCCGTATGAAGGGGGAATATCTGCCACTAAGATGGTAGCCAACACTTTCTTCTCGGGTAAAGCAGCAAAAGCTACTTGTGCATCTTTAATTCTCCCGACCAGGGGCACCTCCTTACTCTCCATAGAGTAACAAGATCCATAAGTGTGTGTGAGAGTCAGGCCTAAAGCATGAGCTACTTTAGCAGGCATCACATTATCTGAGGCTCCGGAATCTATGACACAATTACTGAGCCTATGACCAGCTATAAGAAGTGTTACATAAAAAGGCTTGATTTTGTCATTAGGCGAGGTGACAGCGGCTACCAGACTAGGCTGTGGTGCAGAAGGAGGAGTGGGCAAAAGGCCTTTAGAGGTGGTCTTAGAGTGGGAATTGACAAAGTGGATCATTTTAGCAAAAGCTTTGGGATGGGTTTGATAATACTCGGCTTCTGAGATTTGGACCTTGGTCTTTTTCAGGTGATCAACAATATCAAAGGATCCAGAAGTGGACGGGCCATCATCATTCGGTACTCTAGGCTTATCAACTTTAGGAGAGAAAGAAGAAGAAATTTTAGTAGTAGGATTAATAGGACTCACCTTTGGTGTAGACGAAGTAGGGATAGGAGATCCTCTTTTTGCAATCACGGGAATAGTTGTCGACTGCTCCTTAGATTTCTTGATGGGCTGTGTCACTTTCTCCCTCTGATTTGTCTGTTCTCGAGTCATGACAGCGAATGATTCGCTATTCATGTCTGCTACCACTTCATCATAATCATCTCCATCATCAATGCCCTCAGTGGTGAAGAAATTTACTCTAGATCCCTCAAGTTCGTCTGCTTCGTCATCAACTTCTCTCGCAAACTCTTCGCAAGCTTCGTTATCTTCATCATCATCTGGTTCTTCCACCTCGCAGGTCGCATTGACAGGGACTTTAACAGGAGGTCCTTCAAGTGCTAATCTTGTTTGAGAAGCAGGCAAATGATTTCTGGGCTGAAAATTTCTCCTTGGAACGTCTGCATAAGGAGCGTGCTGAGCCAATTGTTTCTTTATAGCAATAAGATCATTTGCAAGTTTCTGAACTAATGGATCAGTATTAGGTCCAGGGGTGGAAGAGGAAGAAGCAACAAACTTAGATTTGGAAGGGTCTCTTCTCAACTTCCCCGACATGATCAAGTCATCCTCGATACTAACAGCGAGGGTTTGATCCTCGACCAATGTTGCGAGATTAGCCCTTCTTAGTGCATAACTAACTTTGGGCGATTGAGCATTTAGGAAGAAACATTTTTGAATTTGATCAATAGGTCGGGTAAGCTGCGGAATTTTATTGATCAATTTGTTGAATCGGGCCACAAATTCTCTCATGGGCTCTTGTGAATCTTTCTTTATCTGAGAGATTTGGGCTAGCAAGGCATGTACATCTTCTGCCGGCTTGAAACGGTTTTCAAACTGAGTTCTCATTGTGTCCCAGTCGGTGATAGTGCCAGCCGGAAGGTGGTAGAACCAATCAGCAGCATTATCTTGTAACGTCTCAATGAACAGCCTTACGGAGACGTCTTCATGTTCGACTCCCAGAACTCCACATGCAACAATGAAGGCTGCGATGTGTTCATCAGGATGCACTTTGCCATCGCCTTTGAATTTAGGGAAGTTCTTCCGGTTACCTCTGGGTAACTCATGCAAAGGCTGAGTGAGGGCTAGGGGCCCGACACGATGACCCCATGGTAATGGTGCCGCCATTCTTGGAAAAACGGCTTGGAGAGGGACTGCAACACCAGCAAGAATCAAAGCTTGAAGATTAGGGCTAGCTGGCTCTGAAGAAAAACCACCCGTGGGAATTCTGTCTTGAACAGGTGGAGTGCTTGTCGAACGAGTCCTTCTATTTGTTGAAGGGAAAGGAAAACCTTGCTGCTCCAAAAGCTGAAACTGAGAATCTTCAATACCAAGGGCCCTTCTCCCTCGAGTAAAATGCGGAGTCGCCAGATCAAAGGATGATCAAAAATTGTAGAACTAGAATATGATTTTCCCCAGTGAGTCGCCAAAAACTATTGGTCGTCAAATAGGACTTTTAAGAAGAGCAACAGTCAGGGGACAAGAAGTCCCTCCTCTTTAATGGGAGAGGTTCCCTTATTCAGAAACAAACTTATTTACAAATGTACAAAACATTATTTTCTGGTTAAACTTGGATATTACGAAAGTGTTTTCAATGAGGATGTTCAAGTACAAAAGGACAGAGGAATGAGAAGACGAGAACGAGTAGAAAGGCAACATGCAGAATTATAGATAACAGAATAATTCTTTATGTATGCGAAGTTACAGTGAATTGAAACAAGATCATTTGCATCGTATGAATAAGATGAAACTTAAAGACACAAAGTTCTATAAATAACATCCTTCAGATTCATTAATCAAGGACACAAAGTTCCTTCTTGGTTATACAAGATCACTGTGCTTGCAAAATTTGGAAAATATGCAATCAGAGAGACTAACAAACTAGAGACAAAATGATCTTCACAACATTTAAAAGAAAGCTTAGGGATAACAGAGATCGGATAGACAAAGAATAGAAAGCCCTTTTGTATTGATTTCTTTTCGATCTATTTACACTTTCAGAAAATATGCCAAGTTCTTCCTCCTTTAGAATGGCGTAAGGAAGGCCATTATATAGCTTACAAATCAGTTACTCTTCGTAACCGTTTCTTTTAACTAAAGAATAGTTAAGGACTGCCAATCGCACAGTACCTCAACTCATTACAAAGAAAACGGAAAAAGAAAGGGAAGAAGAGAAAAGAATGAGGAGAAGAAGACAGGCCACCACCGAGAGGGACCCACCGATTTCGAATCCGCGCTGAATTTCTTTAACGCCTCAGCTATGTCTTTGCCACGAGGAATTGACGTGTTGGCCGTAGACTGAGTCCAAAATCCAAGACACTTCTCCATCTCTTTATCAAACTCGACATGAGTATGATAATCTTTATTTGCTTCTTCAATGGCAGATTGAAGAGAGCAGATCTCCTTCATTTTTTCTTTGGAGATAGAGCTTTCCTTGAATAAATTATCTTTGACAAAAGCTCAGAATTGAGTTTTGATTTCTTAAAGGAAATGAGTACACCAGAAGTTTCATCTTGAAGATGGCAGTGTATATCTTTGAAAGCAGAGACAACCAATGTCTTGAAAGCTTCGCCCTTCTGCCAAATGTTCTTCAGTTCTCCCAAGCCTCCTCCAAGACTCTGATCTTCCACTCTACGCTGTAAACCCAGGATTTTGATAGATTATCCTTGACGTCATCGAAAACCTTATTCGCCAGCAAGATGTTCGAGCAAAAGATAGCAAGGAAGCAGTGTGAGAAATGCAAAAAGGGGGTCTGCCCGTTATATAGCCGTTGAGGAGAGAGAAAGGTGATCAATGCGCATTAAATTCATATCCATCAGTTTGAAAAATAACATATTCGGGTAGAGTAGGAAAAACTAAGTATGAATGGCATTTGGTTCGCTTGGGACATGTGAGACGCGAATGCGCGAAACACGCGGCTCGGCCGATTCGGGTGAAGCAGGGAGAAGACGCACAAATGCCTTTTGGGACAATTGGGACGAAAACGCGTGAAGTACGCGACTCGGGTGTTTCGGCCGAAATTGGAACAACTTGCACTTTTTAACTTTGGGACATTTGGGACAAAAAGTTCCGAAGTACGCGACTCGGCCGGTTCGGGCGAAAATGTTACAATAGGTCCGGAGAAGTTTGGGACATTCGGGACGAAAACGCGCGAAGTACGCGGTTCGGGAGAATCGGCCGAAAATGAAACAACTTGCACAATTTGACTTGGGACATTGGGGACATGAAAGTGCGAAGTACGCGGTTCGGGTGTTTCGGCCGAAAATTGAACAACTTGCACGAAAAGTTTGGGACACTTGGGACGAAAAGTTCCGACGGGCCCGGAATTGGGACAACTTCGGGAAATCGGCCGATCGGGGAACAGAACGCACTTGAACTTGGGACATGCGGGACAAAAATGTCCGACAGGCCCGAAAAACATACAAAATGACCCAAAACATAGATTTTTTCAATTTCATGACTTTTCTCCTACTACCAGCTTGACAGAAAAGACACTTAAACTCAAAATTTCGAAAGTTCACCTTCTTCAAGAGCAGGGGGAATTTTGAGTGGACAAAATAGATGTATGCATCTGATTTGTGCAGGTGAAGGAGGTGTGGAATGTGAGAAGCTGCCGGTGGAAATGTGCGCTTTTGCAGTGTCATCGACAGGATCTCGCTGCGTGCTCGAGAAAACATACTCCTTCGCAGCCGCAACACATGAAGCATCCGTCGAATACCAGTGTCAAGTAATACTTTCTCTAACAATACTTATACTTATTGGAATTGCTGCTGCTCGTGTTGCTATGTAATTTTATTGAATAATATCTCGGATTTCCAATATGGCATCGCAGTCGTCGCGAATAATGGCGGAGAAACTGGTGGAATGGATAGAGAGTGAGGAGTGTGTGCAGGCATGCGGTTTGCAGAGGATGTGTGTGGGCATGTCCACAGACGATCTTTCCTCATATTCTCATTTCACATCCAAATTGTGCTCAGACAAATGTCAAAACAGCTGCCCGAATGTTGTCGATCTGTACCTCAATCTCGCAGCAGCAGAAGGTAGCGTATCCTACCCTCGCCGCCATAATTCTGTAACATGAAATATTTGATTGTCTTGGAGAAACTTTCTATTAACATGAAATATTTGATTTTCTTGGAGAAACTTTATAACAAATGAAATTGCATTGATGTATAGGAATGCATTTACCACAGCTTTGCGAGGCTCACAAAACACGTTCAAGTCGAATGATGTACGAGACTGCGCCAGCTCCCACATCGGGAGGTGTGAAGGCTTACCGGTTGGGAGATCCTAAAACATATGCACCAGCTCCATACTAATCATATAAATAGTATCTTCTTCATTGTAGTTAAACAAAAGACGGATTTATAACCTCCCCGTGTATGGTTCGTGAGTCAAATTGTCCATCGATGGGAAATGAATAAAGTGAGAACTGGCTTATTGAATATATAAGCATTTCACTACCAGATGGCTTTAAAACAGATAATAATGTAGTAAGAGTTTTATATTTTGGAGGAAATATTTGTTCAAAGACAAATCCAACTTTATGAATGATAACAGTAACCGAATTGTGAAAAGCAGAAGCATTTTTGACACCACCGCCCAAGAGACCAGTGAGGTAAAAATTTGTTTGTTCAATAACAATTTTTTAAAAAAATTAATAAATGTTTTCGCATTTCATTTACAATTCATTATTTATGATAAGATGTTTATTAATGGGATAGAATTTTAGATGGGTGGTGGATTGGATTCCTATTTTGTAGATCTACTCTTAGCGCTCTTTGTTTACAATATAATACTGCATATTATCAAGGATTTTATTTCATTAGTTTGCTTTCCGCGTGAACAGTAAAAGGATGAAAGCTCGTTTATTTCCGCCCCTTTGGTTGCACCATAATTAATTTATGCTAGCAGTAGCACTAGCATGTGCTTCGTCAAACGAATATTCTTACATGTACGCAACATTTATGACTGCATAAAAGCAGTTGTTACAACCATTGTGACACTTTATAGATATACGGACCATATATGACTGCATAAAAGTTGTCGTTACATAGCTCAAGCTATTACACGGAGTTGTAAATATAAGTTTCTTCCTAAAAATTCTCAAAACATGAGTGCTTGATGCTACAATATGAATAGTGGATGAATTGTCTAATCTATTAGTATTTACATATTATGAGAATGGTGGAAGGATTTTAATCCTGATAACCTAGTGGTTTATGCTCAGGAGGACAATCATAGGGGATGTATTAGAGAGTCACTTTGAGATCCGGGCGAGGACTAGAAGTGTGAGAAAATGGATGTGCGGAAGGAAGTGTTGAAGGGAGGGACTTCCCTTCCGCCCACTTAACCGATTCTTGAATCACAACAAGATGTCGGAAAAGGGGATTTCTAAATCCCCTTTTTCTTTGCAAATTCAAAGTTCGAATAACATGGAGCCACTTCAAAGTTGTCTTTTTGTCCACCCAAACATTGCTCAAACGCAACACCACAAGCTTCCAAGTAGAGGAACTCAACAATGCATACATCACTTACATAAGTCATCGACTCACATAGACACATGACACCACCACATGCATGTCAATAAAACACTTTCCCCAATGAGCGAATGCTAGCAATAACCTTTGACCACAAGAAAAGGGACTTAAGGATTGGCAAACCCACAACACATCATTACCATGATTAGGTCTTCGTTACAATTAACATTCCATTAACATTATTATGTCAGAATAAATTTCTCCTTTTTCCACCTAGAGATTCATAAGTTCATTCCACATTCAACTTATAGTTTGACCATTTAAGTTTGCTCTTTATCCCTTATGACAATCTCCATAACTTACATAATTATTTTCCATATTTCAAATTGCATACAAAGTTCCTAATGCTCTCGCTCTTATGCTAAAGGTTTGTTTCTCAAAATATGTTTAGTTGACGTTTAATTTTACCCTCATTATGCAGGGGAACAACCATAAGTTGTCGAGAGAAAATAATATGATTCAAAGGAGGTGAAGGTTCAAGTCTCCCTTTCCTATAAACTTCCTTCCATTAGAAGCACACTTTTCTCGTCTGCTATGGTTGTTTTAGTTCCAAATTTAGTTTGATTCAATTAAGCATTTACATGACATAATTTTATTTTATTTAATTTTTAGTCAACTCTATATTGGCTCAAATGCCTAGTCCCACCAAGAACAAATTGTAACCATTCTAAACAAAATGTCAATGCTTAAATCAACCATGAGGACTTCAAGTGAAAATTTGGTCCTAAATCATTATCACATATACTCTTGTTTCTCATTTCATTTATATTGTTTCTTAGGTCTCTTTTTGGCATCACTTTATAACATAAAGAGTTACGAAAGTACTTGTCTAACATCTTGAAGAAGTATATTATTGGAAGCATTATAACTACACATGAACCTCAAGTTAACCTCCTAATCAACTGAGGTTTATTTTATTTCCAATTGCACCTAAAGATCTACGCCTCAACTATATATGAGTTTAAGGTAAGATGATATATTTTGCTAAACAAACTTAATGAAAGACCAAGATGTTATCTTTGTTAGCAGACAAGTAACACATCTAGGTTGAGAGGAACTAAAGAGTTTAGTAACAAAAGTTGAATTCATAGAACAACTATTTCACTCTCTCCATTTGTGTCATCTAGGGTCCCACAAGGAGTTCATTCGATGACAAGAAAAAAATCTAAATGTAACTTTGTAAGACTTGTTAGTCCACTAGGATACTAAGGGAGTAAAAGCTCTACTTACTCCATAAATGGTAAGGTTACACTTTGCATAGTCTTTTCTTCAAACAAGGACTCTTAAGGTGACTTCTAAAGTAGTCTTCACCACTCAACACAAAGTGTTAGATTTGAGCAGAAGACATTTTCCTTACCCCACGCATGGTTACCAAACCTAGAAGCAAACCACATACTACTTGATAAAGTTGGACCATGTCGTTCCTAAAATATCGGTTCACTACTGAATGTCGCTAAACATACCGAATATGACGCTAAACTCAAACTAGGGGTCTTATTTACCTAAACTAGGAGGTGCCATCAAGTACAAGGTTTAAGTTCATTCTACGATTTAAATTTCTTCTGTATTAAAAAGGATCACATATGAAGACTAGTTATGCACTGAATCTTATACTAGGGTTGGTTGTTACGGTTAGATTCCTTTATTACGTTTTCAATTTAAGAAACACAACATAAATTATTTAATCATCTATTGACCACTAGAAATGCTAAAAAATTAAATTCAAATTCATTTAACACACACACACACACAGATATATATATATATATGAATGAAAATTGCACCTATGATTAAATGCACATTTCCCAAGGTATTCCTAAAACTAGCATCTCATACATATTAAAAAATTTAAAATACAACTTTTCTATAACATGGTACTACATTATACATACATAGATTTTACAATATAGACCTATATAAATTGCAATAATAAACAATGAATTGCACAACACCATTTCGCCATCTTTCTTGTAGCCTCTGAAAAACAATGTGAGCATGAAATTAGTGATATATCGCTAGCTTGGAATCCACCCTAAGGTAACATAATTAAAATATTTAGTTTTCCATTTACATAATAACATTAATAATTTTCATTGGAAAGGAAAAGGGCTAAATACATTTATTCTGTTCATTTCATTTCACTTCATTTCGTAACCAAGGAGATAGGTAGAGATAGGAAAGAGAGAGATCCACTATTTTCCCTAAAGTCAAATTTCACACAACAAGCCACAAGATAGAGTTCAAAATAGTTATTTATAAGTGTCAAAAGTTTCCACAGTGGTTTGGTAACCCGACGAGGGTCCTACAACTTTCTTTTTGCATTTTCCTGCTAGCTACAAAAATGTTTAAATCAAGCTTTGAGGCTTAGAAACCACTTTCAAACGTTGTCTTCCGATGAGAAAACACACCATCATTGAATTTCTACGTGTTCACCTATATAACAAGATTTCATAGGCTGATGTAATTCGGAAGTGGCGAACATTTTACAATTGGTGGTTAGTTTTTTTAGGCCATTGGTCGTAATTGGCCTAGTTGGAAACAAATAAAAGTTAGCTCGAGGGCTCAGAAAACCACATCCAAAAATTACGTTCGATGGACGAATGTGCAACGAGAAACTTCTGCAAGTTCTCCTCTATATGGATAATTCATCGATTCTATGGGACAAAGATATAGCAAATGGTTTTCAAATGGTGATAGGTTTGCTTTGGAACCACTAGTCATAATTAGTATAGTTATGACCTAGCCAAATGCACCGGAGGCCTATAAAATTCCTTTTCCAAACTATCAAGAACCATTTTTTCCCTGAATTGAAGGTTCAAGGAAATTTAATAGTAAAAATAATAGGGGTTTGAGAAGGAAAATATACATTTTGTTGTCCAGGATTTAAAGGGCAAGCCGATACGAAAAATCTAACTTTTCAAATTTAGTAGCTTCCTACCGCTGTAAAAACAATGTAACAGGCTCTAGAAGGGTGTCAAAAATATCATAGACAATCATTCGATGTCGATTCAAGGATTAAAGTGACTCCTCACTTGACAAGGTACACGTAGGAAACTTAACATCTCTTTTCTGGAGTTATAAGGGTTATTTTGCAAGTCTCCAAAAATTGTGATTTATTTGATTTAACAAGGGAGTAGTCAACATATTTACAGGGGCTCAACTTCAACTTTTCAATAAAAATGGGTACTGAAGCAATCTATTTTTATCAAGAAGTTTGTTAGATCATCAGAAAAAGAGGGCTTGAGTTTATGCTTGTCTACCAAGGAATATTTTAATTGCGTGAGCTACGGTATGATGTCTTTTTGTTTTGAACACAAGTTCATTTAAAACTATCAATTCTATGATAATTCTACATTTTAAAATTTTATTTCGCTTCAAATGAACAACTAAAGAACAAAAGTTATGAAATATAGGGAGAGATGAATCATGCCTAGACGAATGAATTTGGTCGATAGTGCGGGATTTGGTTATGCATTTCTAATGGACATTTCATCAAGAAGCACGCGAGCATTTAGAAACTCCCCTATTTGAGCATTTTTTGAAAGTTTCTATAGCCGCTTCAACAAAAAAAATTGAGCTTTCAAATAATTGGGCTCAACCCATATTGCATATGGAAATACAAGAGAACATAGAACCCCAAATTGAAGGGCATCATATAGCGGAAATTGGTCTCATTGGAGAAATGGAAGATATGTCACTTGTTCCATACAAATTTAAACATGACAATAGTGGCCATGTTCCTTGATCTCGTACATCTAATTTCACTAGTTAATCATTGGGATGCATTGTATGCGAAACCATTTTCATCATAATTGTTTATGCAATTTTATTCATATTAATACTGATCGAAATATTTGTTGTAGTGTCTTTTTACTAATCTTTGACCGCATCCTTTTCCTAGCCCCTTCAAATCTTCTCGCAGGCAAAGCTAACAAACAATCTATGCAACTCCGGATGAACCCTTTATTGAATTCCCATAAAACCATCTTTTGAATCTCATCTTTATTCATTGAAGATTGGATAAACACACCTTCTGAGAAATATTCAAAGGGACACCAAAAGCTACAGTTACATAGCTGAGAAGACTAATTGGAAAATTACAAATCTGAGTTGGTTTCTAATTATAAACCAATGTTGGTTCTCTCTATCCTAGGTCTACTTTTATCAATGGATGAGCCAATATTAAGCAAACAATGTCTAGATTTCTTATCAATCATTTAACATGCCATGTTTATACTCCCAAATTTTCACCCAAGGCTACCCAATAATTTACAACTACACGTCTAATAATACCCCCAATTTGTATGTTTTAACAAGGAGCGGTCAACATATCTATAGGGGCTCAAGTTAAAATTTTCAATAAAAACGGTCTGAAGCAATCTAGTTTCATCAAGAAGTTTTCTATATCATCTCAAAATTAGGGTTTCATTTTATTCTTGTCTACCATGGAATATTTTAATTATGCAAGCTACGGTATGAAGTATTTTTTTTTTGAAAACAAGTTTATTTAAAACTATCAATTATATGATAACACCACATTTTAAAATTTTATTTAGCTGCAAATGAACAACTAAAGAACAAAAATTATGAAAGATAGGGAGAGATGAACCATGCCTGGAGGAATGAATCCGATCGATATTACGAGATTTGGTTATGCATTTCTAATGACATTTTAGTCAAGCGTAGTGAGCCTTGAAAAACCCCCATCTATATATTGTTTAAAATTTTCTAAAACCACTTCAAAAAAATAATTTGAGCATTCAAATACTTGGGCTCAACCCACATTGCATATGGAAATGTAGGAGAACAAAGAACCCCAAATTGAAGGGCATCATATAATAGAAACTGGTCTCATTGGAGAAATGGAATATATGTCACTACGCCCATACAAATTTAAACATGACAATAACGGCCATGTTCCTTGATTGCGTACATCTAATTTCACTAGTTAATCATTGGGACGCATTGTAAAATAATAACCATTTTCATCATAATCATCTATGTAATTTTATTTATATTAATACATTAAAAAATTTATTGGAGTGTCATTTTACCAATATTTAACTACATCCTCTCCCTAGTCCCTTCAAATATTCTGCAACAAGATAACAAACAATCTATGAAAATCAGGAGGAAAACCTTTTATTGAATTCCCATAAACCAATCTTTTTAATCTCATCTTTATTCATTGAGGATCGATAAACACACCTTAAGAAATATTTAAAGGCACACCACAAGCTACAGTTGCATTTATGAGAAGACTGATTGGGAAATTACAAATCCCAGTCGGTTTCTAATTATAAACCAATGTTGGTTCTCTCTATCCTAGGTCTACTTTGCTCAACGGATGAGCTGATTGCAAGTGAACAATGGCCAGATTTCTTGTCAAGCATTTCACAGGCCATGTGTATGCTCCCGTTTTTCACCCAATGCTACCCAAGCATTTCCAACTACACATCTGACAAGACCCCCAATTTGGCGTATCTTTGGGAGGAAGAAGCTGAAATAAATCATATTTCCATTATGCTTTGATGGATGTCCATACTTTTTTGAGAGCTCATGTTTTGGCACAGGCATGGAGGGTGTTCTGCAAAGGCTGTGAAGCCTGGATTTCCATTTCTTGAAAGGTTCCACAACCTTTTTAACAAACCCATTTTGTACATATTATTCCATCATTACAGTCCATGAGGCCACGTTTAAGGCATTTAGTGGAAAAATTCACATGCCAAGCGTATGCTTCCACATTTTACACTCCTATCTACTAGAGCACTTCCAACTACAACATCTGACAAAACCTCTAATTTGGGGCATAGGTGGGTGGAATATTTTGACTATAAAGCTGATTAGGGTTGAGAAACATGTTTCTTTGCATTGGTGAAAAAAATAAACCATCTGGGGAAACTCATGCCCCCTGCATTCTTCCATTGATGCAACTATCCAAACTACTAAATTTACAATGTTTCCTTTGGTTCGAGTGTGGTCTAAACCTCCGGATCTCAAATAAAATTAAACTATTTTTATGTCGGGAATGACATGTCTAATTGGTTATTATGGGTGCCCATGTGCCTTCACGTGGGGGCTACCAACCCCACTCACCCATTTTCCCAACTACCTATGCACCATTTTTTTAAATTTTTTTATATTATATGTCTTTGTCAGGAATTACATTTCCTCCCCTTATAAGAGCATCATCCTCGATGCAACACATTTTGAATCTCTAAGGATAGGTAGGAAAGCACTTTTCAATAATGACACATGTCATTTAACAAAAATTATGTTCGATATAACACGATCATGTAAGGAAACAAACTAAATTTGGTGATATCATAAATTTTAATGTTTTGTGAAGATTGGAATTTCACTTTTACTTTATTACTTAGTTAGTTTTTTCCTTTAAAGTATTTTTTTAATCTTAAACTCTTAGTATTTCAATTCTTAGGATTTTAGTTGTCTTATGTTCGTAGGTGCCCAATAAAATTGACATCACAATACTACATCAGGGACAACACAACACTAATGGTTCACAAGACATATTTCTACATACTTCCACGGTTATATCACATTACAAGAACTCAACTAACCCATGGGAGGAACATACATAGCCCTCACAACACAATACTTATCACACATGCTTTTGACACAAAGGTACTCATAACATAAGTAGACTATAACAACATAGAATTCCCAACATGTACACATATAAGGGTTTCACGCAACTCAAAACCATAATTGTAGCTATATAGGGTCAAGATGGAAACAACATCATACCAACAATGAGGAGCATCAATCCTCAACATCACAAAACACAACTGGACTCACAAGAGTACACATAAATCATAACACCAACACCATACACCTCCCAAAACATCACAAAACAACTCCATATACCTCCCAAAGCATCACCAACAACTACATATGCCTCCCAAAGCATCAAAAACATAAAAATAAAACTCCAAGTGCACTAATCACACACACACAAGTCTCTTATGTCTCCCTCAAGTCTCTTATGTCTCCCTCAAGTCTCTTATGCCTCCCTCAAGTCTCTTATTCCTCCCTTAAGTCTTCTATGCCTCCCTCAAGCAATAAAACAAAGATAAATTTTCTTTCTCACTCCCTAAAAGAGGTTAGTCACCCTATGGCCATGTCCACATAAGGTCTAAACACCTCTAACCCAAGTGACATAATAACTCGTAGTTCAACAACCCGATAGTTATTTGTAACTCCTTGGGGTGTAACCCCATACAATGAAATGGGCCCATATGTTCCACCACTCCATGATGAATCCCATGACCCTATTCCCACACATTACGACATTAGAACCAACATAGCAGTCCATTTCAAATGCCAAGTCGCAAAAATCCCAAGCCTTGGGCTAGGCTATAAAAATTTAAACTTAAAAAAATATTTATATATAAGTAAAGAAAATGGCCAAATAGCCATAATTAGTGCAAAATTTTCATGTTAGTGCAACAAGTAAATAAAATTCCCAAAATATAAGAACATATCAATCAAGAAAAATTTTGGTTATAACAAGAAAACAAAAATTGTTCAATTTACAAATAAAATACGTGTAGCGAAATAGCACATCACAATAACTATGTGGCCTTATACGGCCACCAAAGGGGTACTCAATGAGTTGCTGGAACTCAGACATCGAGCCACTGCTAGACTCCGCTCATAAAATAACATATCAAATAATAAAATTGTCATCATCTCTATCTGAATTAACCCTCCACCACTTCCAAAAGGCTCAACATAGTCATAACTACACTTAAGTTGAATCCATATGATAACCATATAGGGAGAGGGAAAGGAGTACAATTTTCCATCTACTGAGCCTAAGGTGTCTGCGAAACATAATATGCATGTCACCCATTGAGAAAATTCCATACATACGAAACGAACAAAAGTGGGTTTTCAACCTATGTAAGACTCCACTTCCTACCTCATACTCGACTCGAGTGACTAATCAACAGTACCCATTTCCTCACTCCAAACATACATATTTTGTTGATTTCCCTTAGGGTTGGTTAGTACGGGGTTAACAAAATAACACACAACTACATCACTAACACAAAGGTTATTCACACAAATTAACCATAGCGTCTTACACGTGGTATATATATATAGGATATAACAAAATCATTACTTTCACAGGTTATGATACATCACATTACCACATACTGCACTCAAAGTACAATTATTATTTAATAGGGATCATATGCTCACCATACAACATGAACCATCACATATTACACAAATTATACGTATGAGGAACACAATGTCTAACATTACAACATATAGTCAATTGCAACTACAACATGGTGACACACAATTCATCACAACACGGTGACAACATCAAAATATAATAAAATTTAATTTACACCAATTTTTTTCATTTAATACGTCAATACACCTTCATATCACATAATGCCAAAATGCTCTGAAACTCCATAATCCATAATAAAATTCCTTTCACACACAACAAGGCAGTACATCACACACAAATTCTTCATTGAATCAAAAAATAAAAAGAAAGAATACTCTCATCACAAGAAAATCAACATGATAACAAATACGCACTAAGTGACATGCATAACATGTGCGTTCATAATATCACAATTACAACATTTTTCACATTACTCTTATAATATCCACCACCACCAATATTCAAAATCATCACTACTCGAATATATCCCGGAGGTTCGAGAGTATGAACCTTAACTCTGAAACCAAATTGTAATGCCCACATTTTACACACAGAAATACAACAATAATATTACCAGGATAATTTTTTTTTTTACTTACATTGCTCACTACGCAACACTACAAGGTTTCAAGTAGAAGAAATTAACAATTAATACGAAACTTACATAATTCATTGACTCACATAGACACATGAAAACACCATATACATCTCTATGCCACACTTTCTCCAATGATAAAATACTAGTAATTAAACAACCAAAAGAAAAGGGACTCAAGGATTGGAAAACCCACAACACATAATTACAATGATTACATCTTCATTACGATTAGAATTCCAATAACATTATTATGTAAGAATAATTTTCTGTTTTTTCCACCTACAAATTCATAAGTTCATTCCACATTCAACTTACAGTTCAACCATTTAAGTTTTCTCTTTATCCCTTATGACAATCGCCATAACATACACAATTATTTTCCATATTTCAAACTTTGTATACAAAGTTCGAAATTCTCTCGCTTTAATGCTAAAGGTTTGTTTCTCGAAATATATTTAGTTGACATTTAATTTTACCCTCATTATGCAAGGGGATGAGCCATAAGTTGTCGATGCTGAAATAATACGATTCAATTGAGGTGAAGGTTCAAGTTTCCCTTTCCTATAAAGTTCCTTCCATTAGAAGCACATTTCTTTTCATACTATGGTTGTTTTAGTTCCAAATTTAGTTTGATTCAATTAATAATTTACATGCTATAATTTTATTTTATTTTATTTTGAATGGACCATATATTGGAATAAATGCCTAGTCCCACCAAGAACAAATTTTAACATTTCTTAAAAAACGTCAATGCTTAAATCAACCATAAGGAATTCAAGTGAATTTTTTTCCTAAACCATTATCTCATATACTCTTGTTTCTCATTTCATTTACATTGTTTCTTAGGCCTATTTTTTTGTGTCACTTTAAAAAATAAATATTTACGAAAGTATTTGTCTAACATCTTGAAGAATTATATGATTGGAAGAATTATAACTACACATCAACACTAATTCAACCTCCTAATCAACGAGGTTTAATTTAATTGCAAGTACACCTAAGGATATAGGCATCAAATATATATGAATTTAAGGTGAGAGGAAATATTTATGCTAAACAACCTTCATGAAAGACCAAGGTGTTATGTTGTTAGTAACCAAGTTAACGCATCTAGCTAAAAGGAACTACAAAGTTTATTGACAAGAGTTTAAGTCATAGAAAAAAAATTTCACTCTCTCCATTTGTGTTGTTTGGGGGTCCTTGAAGGAATTCATTTGATGACAAGAAAAAATTCTAGATCTAAGTTTTGTAACACTTGTTAGTCAACTAGGATACTAAGGGAGTAAAATCTCTACTTACTCCATAAACGGTAAGGTTACACCGCATAGTCCTTCCTTCGAAAAAGGACTCTTAAGGTGACTTTGAAGGAGGTCTTCACACCTCAACATGGTTTCAGACCTGAAGAGAAGAAATTATATTTACCCCACGCACGTATCCAAAACTAGAAGGAAACCACATACTTCGATAATGTTGGACCATGTCGTTCTTTAAAAGATGACTTCACGACAATGTCACTAAACATACCGACTATGACGCTAATATTAAAATAGGGGTCTTATTTACCTAAACTAGGAGGTTCCATCGAGTACAAGGTTTAAATTCATTTTACGGTTTCAATTTATTATACGCTAAGAAGGATCACACATGAAGACAAGTTATGCATGAATCTTATACTAGGGTTGACTATTGTGGTTAGATTCCTTTATTACATTTTTAAGGTAAGAAACACAACACTAATTATTTAATCATTTATTGCACACTAGAAATACACTACAAGATATTAAATTCAATTTCATTTAACATATTTATATATCAATTATTTTTACCATGAGTAACTATGAATCAAAATTGCACATATTATTAAATGAAAATTTCCCAAGGTATCCTCAAACTAGCATCTCATACATATTAGAAAATTTGAAATACTAATTTTCTATAACATGGGACTACATTATACATATATAAATTTTACAAAGACCAATATAAATTACAATAATAAACAATGAATTGCACAACGCCTTTTCGCCATCTTTCTTACATCCTACAAAACCATGTGAGCATGAAATCAGCGATAAATCACTACCATGGCATCCACCCTAATCTAACATAATTAACATATTTAATTTCCCATTTACGTAATAACATTAGTAATTTTCAGGTGGAAAGGAAAATGGTTAAATACATGTATTCTTTTCATTTCATTTCACTTCATTTTAGTAATTTTTAGTGGAAAGAGAGAGATACACTATTTTCCCAAAAGTCAAATTTCACAAAACAAGCCACTAGATAGAGTTCCAAATAGTTATTTACAAGTGTCAAAAGTTTCCACAATGGTTTGGTAACCTAACGAGGGTCCTACAACTTTCTTTTTACATTTTCCTACTAGCTACAAAAACATTCAAATAAGGCTCGGAGGCTAAGAAACCACTTATAAATGTTGTCTTCCGATGAGAAAGAAACCCATGGTTAAATAGCTACATGTCCACCTAAATACCAAGAGTTCATAGGAGCGACGGATTCGGAATTGGCGAACAATTTAATATTGGTGGTTATTTTTCCGAGGCCATTGGTTGTAATTGGCCTAGTTGCAATGAATAAAAGTTATCTTGAGGTGTAAGAAAACCATGTCCAAAAATGACGTTTGATGGAAAAACATACAATGAGAAAATTTCTACAATTTCCCCTCTATATGTGGAATTCACTAGAGTTGAGGTAACTTAGAACTAGCGAACGGTTTTCAAATGACGATAGGTTTGTTGGAGCCATCGATTGTAATTGGTTTTGTTCGACCTAGTCAAACCGTGAGCGGAGACCTATAAATTTCCTTTGCCAAACTATCAAGAAGTGTTTTTTTCCCCAAACTGAAGGTTCCAGAAAATTGTCTACTAAAAATGATAGAGGTTTGAGAAGGCGGATATTTATTTCGTTGTCTAAGATTTAAAGGGAGAGCCGATATAAAATCCATCTTTTCAAATTTAATAGCTTCCTACCATTGTTAAACGGTGTAATAAGGCTCCTAGAAGGGTGTGAAAAGGATCACAAATGATCATTTGAGGTCGATTCAAGGATTAAAGTTACTCCTCACATGACAAGGTACACGTAGGAAACTTAACATCTCCTTTCGGAGTTACAAAGGTTATTTTGCAAGTATCTAAAAATTATGATTTATTTGATTTAACAAGGAAGCGGTCAACCTATTTAAAGGGGCTTAACTTCAACTTGTCAATAAAAATAGGTATTGAGGCAATCTATTTTTATTAATAAGTTTGTTAGATCATCTGAAAAGGAGGGCTTGAGTTTATGCTTCTCTACTAAGGAATATTTTAGTTACTGCAAGCTATGATATGACATCTTTTTCTTTTGAACACAAGTTCATTTAAAACTATCAATTGTATGATAATGCTACATTTTAAAATTTTATTTCGCTTAAAATGAACAACTAAAGAACAAAAGTTATGAAATATAGGGAGAGATGAACCATGCCTAGACGAATGAATCTGGTCAATAGTGTGGGATTTGGCTCTACATTTCTAATGGACATTTCATTAAGAAGCGCGCGAGCATTCTGAAACTCCGCAATTTGAGCATTGTTTGAAAGTTTCTATAGCCGCTTCAACAAAAAAAATTGAGCTTTCAAATACTTAGGCTCAACCCACATTGCATATGGAAATGCAAGAGAACATAGAACCCCAAATTGAAGGGCATCATATAGCATAAACTGGTCTCATTGGAGAAATGGAAGATGTGTCACTTGTTCCATACAAATTTAAACATGCCAATAGCGGCCATGTTCCTTGATCTCGTACGTCTGATTTCACTAGTTAATCATTGGGATGCATTGTACAACAGAAACCATTTTCATCATAATCATTTATGTAATTTTATTCATATTAATACATTCAAATATTTTTGCAATGTCTTTTTACTAATCTTTATTGCATCCTTTTCCTAGCCTCTTCAAATCTTCTTCAACAAGATAACAAACAATCTATGCAACTCCGGAGGAACTATTATCTGTCGAAAGTGCACCCTGTAGAGAGATGGCTGCAGGTTTTCTAAGCTTGCAAAAATTTGATCTCTCTCTTTCATAGATCATGCATTGGAAGCACCTCGGGTATGTGGGTATACCTATTTTGAGGTGAGTCTCCGGTATCAAGGCCGGTTCCTTGTTGATGTATCCTAAATTGATTTTGGGGTTTAGGGGTAAAATATGACTATAAAATAATTATAACTAAGGTGATACACCAAATTTGTATGAGGGCTTTGACTGAGTATATGCACAACTGATATGGGAAGAATTTTTGATGCACGAGCCAATAGTTTTCTACAGAATATCTAAGGGCAAAACACTTGGTTATACTGAGGGAGAAAATCACAACAATACTAATAAGTTAACATGCACATTAAAATTATGCAAAAGAACTGAATTTGCAGTAGGGTAAGATAATTGGTCAGGGAATTTTAATTCACAAGACTAATATGATGAAACACAAGAATGTAAATAACTTGGAAAGACAAAAAGTCTTCACACACGAGAAGCAAAAGCTGTCAAAAATTGCTTCATGACTCGTATATCCAAAAGTCCTCCAAAAAAATTTTTTGGGCTTTGCAAAGGAACACAATATATAGCAAAAATAAAATTCCCCCTCTTCCTAAAAATAGCCATAGGCTTGTACTCGCCCATGCATTCTATTTTTATCCTTTATTTAATAATAGATAAAGGAATAAAAATAGAGCATGCAATTACAAATAGACATTATTAGCCTTAATTACAATACAGTTAAACTGAAGTTGACTGTTCTATTTTTAAGAAAGAAGGGTGAATAATTTGCTAAAAATAAGATTGCTTGCTAAAAAGTCTCTCTCCATGCAACTCTGTCTTCTTCTTTATTTTGTCCTTTTGTGAAGGCATGCAAAAATACTCTTGTGTATTGAGCAAAAATAAATTACATTAATTGCAATACTTTGTAAAATAATTCATCCAAATATCTATCCTGATTAGGACCACCTTTGTTTCGATGTTGACAGTTGTTCTGTCTTCTAGTGATCACATGGATAACACAGTGTAAATTATCTCTAACCTTCCCACTAGTGGGGACCACCTTTGAACTTGACCATTAGTCTTCATTGGTTTGGCCACTCTTAATTATCCGACCTTAGACTATAGTCTACCACCTTTGTGATAAATATATGCATGTATACACTTGTCGGCCTTTGCACATTGGATAATGTATGGTTTGAAAGACTCACCTTTTCGGTGATCATTGTTGGCATGATTTGGTCGACACTCGTATTATTTGGAGCATATACTATAGTTCGGACTTTAGTCAATATTGCAATGATTATTTGATGGACACGTGGGCTGGCCCCTTCTGCACGATGAGTCAACCCTTGGCTATTTTTTCGGTGGCATTTTAACTCAACCCAAACTAGGGTTTCCTGTCCACTCGCCACGTATATGCATTTTTAAAATCTAGTCGGGTTTGGTCTTTTATCGACACTGTCGATCTCTGTCCTTGATGGACCTACGGACCTTATGTGACTTTTGAGCCCTTTATGGACTTTTGGGCCTTCAGGGTAATTTGAAGCTTTAACATTTTTGTGAATAAATCTCAAATTTTAATGAAGCCTCGCCACTCCACCAATTTTCTATAGAAATAATTTTTTGACTTCTCCCCGTGGCTTTGAATTTCTCATCGCGAGGCTTAGGATTTTGGGAAATGTTTGGAACTTTTAACTTTTACACTTTTAAATTTTTAAAACTAAAGAGACTCCCGCTCTCCATTGTTCCGCCATTGCATTGTTATGCCACGTGTATTCTCGGACTTTTGAACCTACGGAGGTAATTTTGACACTTTAAAAATTTGAAAATTGAATAAGTTGGTCAACAACCACCATTTCACTTGGACTACTTTGCATTGATTCTGATGATCCATTTGTGAGCGTTGATCTCTGTACCTGTTGATTTTCGATCATTGATCTATGAAGCATGGTTTTAGGGTTTCTGACATGTGATACGTGCATACTTTCGTAACTTGGGTTGAGTTAAACTAACCCACTGAGTTAGACGGTAAAAGCTCCAAACCCTAGTCATTTTTGCATTCTCACTTGAGCTCCATTCAAGCTAAGGAAACTCTGTGGAAATTTTGTGGCCGCCATTTTCAAAAACTCGAAGCTTCATTACTTGGTGCCTGTGATAGCACTTCGTGAAACTTGGGTCTGCCATCATAAGGGGACTCTGGATGTTCTGTTCTGATGGTCCATCTTGTATTTGATGCCATGGATGCGATATTTCAAACCTCGTACTCTGTGTTTCCTCATATTTGAGAGCCCATTAATGGGCTTTGCACTGAAGCTTTGACACAACTGGTGATAAGGGTTTGGGCTTAAACTCCCAGGTAGTGTATTTTCCTGTGAATCTTCTATTGGTTTTATGACCGTGAATTGGTATTTTGTGTTATTTTCTAAATCTGGAAACTTCATGTACTCTGTATCAATGAAATTTGATCATTTTACTTGGTCTATGATTTGCTTGAGAAACTCACGGAGATTTCATTCCTTCGAGAGGAAAAACCTTCAACACCTATTGGAAGGTGGCCATACATTCTCGACTAGTTCTGTGATCTTGGCTCATGTATGTGGAGTCGTTTTCCTTTTGATTTCGGGTAAGTGATCGAATACCTAGATCTACTAATACCCATTAATGGACTTGTCATTTTAGACTTGGGCATGTGTTTGTCTCCGATTCACAGTTTGAACCTCTGTATTGTTTGCTCTGTTAAATGGTGATAAACTGGAAACATGAAAGTATTAACCTTGCTCGCCTCTATTCTCTTGTTTGATATTCTTTTGCATCAAAATCACCATTCGATTGCAAATATGGCTATTGTTGTTCTGAGTATCTGTATTCGAGCTTGATACTTATCCTTTCATGTTGGTGAGTTTGTCATTGACCTCTGAGCAATAAGTTTGTAACTCATGCCTGATAACCCAAAATTTGAAAATATACTCTACCCTGGATCATTGCCTGATTACACAACTTGTTTGCTTTATTGTGAATGGGGTCTTTCACTGTAGCAGTTTGTATAATACATTCTTGCTGAGATAATCAGAAAATCCTTCTTTCTGAAAGTTGTATTAAATTCCTCTCTGCAGACTATTCTTGCTGAGATGTTGTAATTTCACTTCCTTTTCTGATTGAATACTGTATTTAAGCTTCATTACAGCTTTACATGCATGCTGGAAAAGTCGTAAATGTCCATTTTTCATGGTGAAGCCCTATCAAAATTTTCCTAGAATTCTCTTTTCATTTTGTTTCAGCTGTAATTTTATCTCATTTCAGTTGACTTCAGCCTCTAAAATTTTGATTCTTCTGCTTCACCTTTGTTACACTTTTAAATGCATGAATTTATGAAGTTGGAAGTATAAAGAGTTAAATTAAACCCTGAGCTCAGTATTGATGATCGTTTTCTTCTCCCTTCTCAGGTACCATGATGCAGTTGCAGTGGACAGCTGAAACAACAGTTTCAGAAAGAGAAGAACACTCCCTCGAGGAAATGACGGGTTTCTTTTACCTCTTTACATTTTCAGCTTCATAAATATATGCATTGTCTTTCCTTTCAGTTATTTCTCACGGCTTGTGTGAGAAAAATATGTACTATTATTCCTAATGAATAAATGAAAATATTTTCATGTTATGAGATGTATGTCCTTCCTTTCTGTAATTTCTTTCATCTGTGTGGATAATGAATGAACTTATACAACTCAAAACACTTAAATAATTCACTTAATCATAGAAATAAGTAAATAATCAAGTGTACCTTATTGTCGCTCACTGAAAATGCAAACTGCTTGTAAAAAGTGCAAATTATCCCTCAAAACTGCCACCTGTCTACAGCTTCAGAACATCATGTCTGATACATGTTGCCCTTCCTGCCTTCCTCAGGGATTTGCAATGGTTACTCACAACTTTGTTGCATAGTTCTGACGAAGGTTTTAAATGGAATGGCTGCATCTATAAGGCATGGTGTCCTTAAACTGTACCCAAGTTGTAGTTTTGATTCCAAATGACTTCCAAGTCTGTCCAGAACCAAACAATTAAAAATTGTATCTAAATCAAAGGTGGCTGTCCCAAACATAACTAGACTCGTAACTGACCAATCTGAGAAACTTTTAAAAGTTTTGAGTTGCCCATTTTTGCACAAGTGCAAAAATTGTCAATAGGAGCCCTTTATTGAATTCCCATAAAACAATCTTTTGAATCTCATCTTTATTCATTGAAGATTGGATAAACACACCTCCTGAGCAATATTTGAAGGGACACCAAGAGCTATAGTTACATAGCTGAGAAGACTGATTGGAAAATTAAAAATCTAAGTCGGTTTCTAATTATAAACCAATGTTGGTTCTCTCTATCCTAGGTCTACTTTTCTCAATGGATGAGAAAATTTTCAGTGAACAATGGCTAGATTTACCGTAAAGCATTTCATAGGCCATGTGTATGCTCCCACATTTTTCACCCAAGGCTACCCAAGAATTTGCAACTACACATCTGACAATACCCCCAATTTGGCATATGCTAGGAGGAAGTTGGAAATAAATCAGATTTCCATTATGCTTTGATGGATTTCCATACTCTTTTGAGAGCTCATGGTTTGGCACATGCATGGAGGGAGTCTTTGTGAAGGCTATAAAGCCTTGAATTCCATTGCTTGAAAGGGTCCACAAACTTTATAACAAACCCATTTTGTACATATTCTACCATCATTACAATCCAGCAGGCCACGTTTTAGGCATTTAGTCAAACATTTCACATGCCAACATATGCTTCCACATTTTACATGCCTATGTACCAGAGTGCTTCCAACTACGGCATCTGACACAACCTCTAATTTGGTGCACATCCTAGGAGGAGGCTGGAAACTATAAATTGATCGGGTTTGAGACCTATTTCTTGTATCGGTGAAATAATGAAAGCATATTTTGGAAAACCAATGCCCCCCCTACATTCTGCCATTATTGTAACTATCCAAACTCATGCTAAATTTACAAAGTTTCCTTGAGTTAAAATGTGGTCTAAGCCTTTGGATCTCAAATAAATTTTTTTAATGTCGTAATGTGTGAGTCCGATCGATTATTATGGGTTCCCATGTGCCTTCACATGGAGGGGTCACCAACCCCACTCACCCACTTTCCCACTTGCATATGCACTTTTTTTTAAATTTTATATTATATCACTCTTTTAGGCATTATAGTTGGAAATTTGTGAATAAGAAGAAGAAACGTAAATTTGGTAATTTTCCTCTTAAGATGAGCCTAAAATATGATAAATGGAAAGTCCCATGTAGTTAGGATCCCTTGGGTAGTGTGCCAAGTTGTTTTGGTTGTTCCCCTTTGTTGGGTCTTTGTTCCTTTCTAGTGCCTTTCGCTTTTTGTGTGTAAACTTGTATTGTTGTTTCGCTTGGGCCTATGGTGATCTCAGTAAACTCTTCAACTTTGGAATTATCCATAGAATATCATAAATTAAACGTTGTTGTTCTACTTTCTAATTGAAAATGAAAGAGATAGCTAGTGAATGAATTTTGCTTGTGCTTAGAATCACTAATTATAGGAAAGGAAAGAATATAAACTCACTAACACCAACATGTTTTATCCTGAAACCTTTCAAGAGGAGGTAAAACTAGTTGGGAAGAGAAATTTATCTTTCTTCCCATTTTTATCGGCCAATTCAAATAATAAGTACATAAATTACAATAAGTATGAAAAAAGAAGTAGATAATATTTCACACTTTCTCCCAATTAATTTCTTGTTCTTTCTCAACACTCCTTTCTTCTACAAAACACAATTCCAACACTTATAAACTTCTTATTCATTTTCTTTCATGCTTTGATGATCTTTTCCTCTTCTACAAACATGTATTTATAACCTTTCTCATTTCCTATTATGCACTAGATAATGGGAAAGGTAATAGAGGAGAAGAGACACAAACAACCTTTCAAAATTCGAGGCTATTCATTTCAAATTTTTATTTTATATCAAAAAGAGGACAGGACCCCAATGAAAACTCGGCACTCGAGACCGCTAACTTGATTGAGCAAAGGTTCTATAACCACCACTCTGCATAGAGCAATGATCCTGTTACCATCAAGATAGAAAATTCATGTCTTTTTTTTTTCCTTCTTCATGTTGATTGATCAAATGAAGTAGAGTAATTTTAGATCCCTATGGATCACACCTCCCTTGCTTAGAAATATTTAGGTCCCACAAAATCTTAGCAAGGGAGTAGATGAGGAAATAATTCCCTCACTTGCTCCTTCAGAACCACCGGTCCTTCCTTGATGTCTTTACTTTTGTCCAATCTTCCAAGACTCCTCTTGGACTCTCCTAGTCTCTCGATCTACTACTATAGCACTACATCCTCCTCCATTCGCCTCATGAGTCCAAG
Organism: Taxus wallichiana var. yunnanensis; assembly: GCA_018340775.1. NCBI lineage: Eukaryota > Viridiplantae > Streptophyta > Pinopsida > Cupressales > Taxaceae > Taxus > Taxus wallichiana. The sequence continues at coordinate 108,260,665 of CM031236.1, forward strand.
ATGCAATCCCTAATGGAAGGTAGAAATTGTAGTCCTTCATCTTCATCTAGCATGGATGACTCATATAAGTGCAATTTCTCACGCTTTACTATAGAGTACATGCTCATAAATGATAGTAAATCAAGTCAAAAGGCATTGTCTCCAATATGGTGAAGGGCCCATATCATAGTGGGTTAAGCTTCGTGCTTAAGCTTGTAGTCTCTCCTTGCTCAAGTAAAGTAAAACTCTATCTTCAACAAGAAGCTTATGTTCCCTCCTATGTTGATCGTGCCTAGCTTTGTACTTGGCTTGAGAGTTGTTCTTTGAATTTGAGATGGATTTTCCATATCCTCTCAATGAATTTGTTTTCTCTAGTCACCTCTATGTCCCATGTCTCTTCATCATCCCGATGCCAAACTTCTATGTCTAGCAGATTTGTAGGTAGATATCGCAAGCATACTTTAAACGATGACTTCATAGTTGATGTGTGTACTACCCGGTTATAGGAATATTGAATGGAGGATAATGACTCATCCTAAGTCCTTTGGTATTTTATTTTATACCCTCTAATCAAATTTACCAAAGTCCTATTCACCACCTCTCTTTTTTTCATCTCTTTGTGGATGGAAAGTTGTGCTCCTCTATAACTTGGTATCCATCTTGTCCCACAAAGTAGTCAAAAACTTCCCCAAGAACCCGGAATCCTTATCGAAACAATAGACTTTGGCACACCAAAATGCACCCATACATTAAAAAATAAAATATTTTTTACCTCATATGATTTTATTATATTTTTACATGGCATAAGAATACACATCTTACTAAATCTATCAAAAACAACATAGAGAGATAGTCATGGCCATGTTTATAAATAGGTAATCCTCCTACAAAATTCATAGAAATGTCCTCCCACATATGAGTTGGTACTAGAAAAGGCATATACAAACCCTCCTTCCTAGTCTTAGGCTCACCGATACAAATTTTACATCCACAAATAAATTTCGATACTTCTTCTTCCATATTGAGCCAATACACATATCTTTACAAGTAACATAGGTTCTTACCAACATCAAAATGTCCTACTAGTTTTGAGGTATGTGCTTCCCTCATCAATAAAAGTATATATTCTTTAGGCATGCAAAGATTCCCCCATCAGTAGATCATCCTACCCTTGAGATAACAATCTTCAATCCCATTCCTGTAAGTCCCTTGGGACTCGTAACTTCTGAAATGTCACCGCAAAGTCTCAGATCTTGAATAAGCCTCTCCATAAGATTCCTTCATGAGGGGCTTGATATGAGAGATAATGTCCAAACAGAGAACTTATCCTATGTGGGTGGCCTAGAAATCATGTGTGCCACCAATGTTGTGCTACCCTTATTTTATTTGATCACTAGATGGAACAACCGAAGGAACCCCATCTAGTTGTAGTGTCTTTCCTACCGCAATTTAGACTATGCTTACAAATACTTGGAGAGGTTTGTGGTCATTTTGCACAATAGATTATTTACCCAATAAATAATTCTTCTATTTTTTATTTCTTGAACTAGTGCATACATTTCCTTATCATATACTGAATATCATTTAACTTCTAAAGTGAAAGTTTCGAATGATACCATATGAGTTTACCTCCTTGAATCAACACTACATCCATAACGTAATCACTGACATCTACCTCTACTTCAAAAGGCTACTGCAAATTAGGAAGAGCAAGTACTTGGAGCATGAATAATCTTGAATTTTAATAACTCAAAGGATTTTTCTTGTTCCTTACCCCACTCAAAACCATTACTCTTTGCGGCCACTATGTGTAGAGGTGTTGTAATCACGGAAAATCTTGGAATGAACGTCCGCATGTATCGATCGCTCCCACCAAAATCGTAGTCTCTGTGGATCCTATTGGTGTTGTCCAATTAGTGATGGATTCAACCTTATTTCAATCTACTCATAGCTCTCCTCCTCCAACCACATGCCCAAGATAGACAAGTGACTATTTGGAAAATTCACATTTCTTCATATTACAAAAGCAATTGTGTCTCCTTGAGAACTTGCAAGACTTGTTGTAAATGAGATAAAAGTTCTTACCATGTGGAACTAAAACTAAATATATCATCTAGATATACAATGACACATGAATCTATGAAATCCCATAGTACATCATTCATCAATATCATAAATGTAGTGGGTGTATTGCATAACCCATAAGGAAGTATTAATCATTCATACAAACCCTATTTTTTCTTGAACGCGAGTCTTCCATATATCCTTCCCCTTCATTTTGACTTGGTGATAACCTGACTTGATATCAAACTTCGTGAAATATTTGGCATGTTGAAGCTGGTCCAAGAGATCATTATGCATGGAAGTGGATATATGTTTTTTATGGTGATCTTGTTCAAAGCACGTGAGTCAATGCACATTGTCTAAGAACCATCCTTCTTTAGCACCATCACAATAGGCAAAACTACATGGTGAGGTGCTCGATGTATCACCCCTTGGTCTAGTAGTTCTTGGAGTTTTTTATTTACTTTATTCCTCTTAAGCAAAGATTACTTATATAACTTGATGTTTGGTAGAGGGGACTCGACAATAGAATAGATGAATCTCATGCACTACTTCTCATTTTGGTGATAATCCACCGGGATCCTAAAATAATTCCTGAAAAGACTAAATAATACTATCCAAATCATAGTTTCCTTGGTTAGAAATGTCTCAAACTTTTACGCCATCTTGTTTATCCTTTAACAAAAGTAAACAAAAAGCTGATTATGATTTTCCCGAATAAGTCATTTTTCTTCATTAGCACTCATCATAGTAACTCATTTCTTACGTTGGTGTGCCCAAATGGTGTAGCTGATCCCATCCTTGACCCATCTATACTAGTTTTCCTTCTCATAAATATATCATCCCTAATATAGAAGTAAGGACTCCTGAATATGACATCAAAATAATCAAGTGGAATAACGTCACTTCCAAAACATCAATATATTGGTAATTTATCCCAAACTTGACCTTACATCTTCTTGTTACCTAAATTTCAACAACCTTCTTCACCCACCCAAAGGATAAGAGTGTGGATGCTCGTAAGTCTCAAGACCAAGCTTCTTTACAACTACTTTAGATATCAAGTTAGGCTGAGAACCAATATCAACCAAAGAATTTACTTTAGTTCTCTTGATCTGATTTTGTTCTAGAATAGTTTACTCATCTCCTTTTCCTAGCTGTCCATGTTGGTGGCTATGCATCCAAGCTTTTCGTCTACATCGGATTCATCTTTGATTTCCACATTCCCTTCTTTTTTATAGCTTTCATGGACTTCTTTGAATCCTTTGTTAAATTCTTTGGGTGTAAATCCGAATGAAACTTCTAATATGTAGCGTCGGTATGACCATTAATATCATAGTTCTTACAAAAATTCTTGGGATCTTTACTAGTATTTAAAATAGTGGCATCTTGTTTACCTTTCTCTTTCCTCTTACCCTTGTTACTTGGTTTTCCCACACTATTTTTTCTACTGATTTATTGATTGTTTTCCCCTTGGATCTACTTCCTTGCTTCTTTTCATCATCTATGTAGTATGCTTACACACACGCCTTGTTGAGATATTTGGGCTTTATGGAGATGAATTTTCTTTGAAGGTGAGTGTGAAGTCCTCCTAAGCACTTAATTAGAATAAACTCATTCTCCAAGTCCATGTTTAACAACATGGACTACATCTGAAATTGTGTTGTATAGTCATGCACAATTTGACCACTACCTTGTCTAAAATATTGCCATTTAATCATTTGGTCAATCTTGTGGGAAATAGGATAGAAGTTAGCTCTAAGTAATTCTTTAAATTCTTGCCAAGATTTCACAATATGACACTTATTCTTTTCACAAGAGGTTAGATGGGTTTCCCACCAAACCAGAGCATGTCCCTTCATTTTGAGATGTGAAAAGGTGATCCTCTATGCCTTAGTGACATTATGAACGCTAAATTAGACATCTAACTATTTTAACCATTTATCAAGCAACTCTGCATCTAGTTGTCCTTAAAATATTTTAATCTCAACTTTCATCTCAAATTTAAAAGGAGTATAATCAGATTTTACCTTTTCTCTTGCGTTTGAAGTCTCTTATTCATACTCTTCCCCATAATCTTCCTCATGGTGGCTAATCCCTATGCAAAATGTTTCAGCTAAGCCTCGAACCACTAAGTCCATGGAGTCTTACTTGAAAAAAGTTGTCTTCTACAAATCTGCAAGTTCTTTTTGCCTTATAAATGTCCTATTCATCATAGTCTCCAACATCTCAATTCTACGGACCAAGTTTTCTTCCTCCATTTGTCCCCAAATTCTCTTTTCCACTACCTTGTAGAAATATCTAGATCGCAAGGTAAAGCCTATTCTCCTTTAGATCCCATCACTGTCACACAAATCCAAGAACAAATACCAGAGTCCTGGATACTTGTTCACTTTGATACCAAAATGATTTGTAAACTCTTCAACTTTGGAATTATCGACAGAATCACAAATTAAACGATGTTGTTCTACTTTCTATTAGAAAATGATAGAGATAACTAGTGAATGAGTTTTTCTTGTGCTTTGAATCAATAATTACAGGAAAGGAATGAATATAAACTCACAAACACCAACAATTTTTATCCTGGAAAACTCTAGAGGGGGAAAAACTAGTCGAGAAGAGAAATTTCTCTTTCTTCCCACTTTCATTGCCCAATTCAAACAATAATTACATAAATTACAATAATTATGAATGATAAGTAGATAATATCTCACATTTCCTCCCACTTACTTGCTTTCTCTGTCTCAACACTCCTTTCTTCTATAAAACACAATTCGAGCACTAAGAACTTCTTGCTCTCTTGCTTTCATGCTTCGATGATCTTTTTATCTTCTAAAACATGTATTTATATCATTTCTCATGTCCTCCTGTGCATTGGAGAATGGGAAAATTCTTGTAGGAGAAGAGACACAAACAACATTTAAAATTCTAAGGCTCCTCGTTTCATCTTTTTATTTTCTATCCGAAAGAGCCAAGACCGTCGCTAATGCGTAACAATGGTCCCAAGACCGCCACCACCCGTTGTGTGGCAATTCTATAACTACCAATTTGCATAGAGCAGCGGTCCTATTACTATAAAGGTAGAACCTCTATCTATTTGTTTTCCTTCTTTGTGTTGACTGATATGATGAATTAGAGTCCTTTTGGATCCCTATGGATCATGTGGGGTCCTATTTCTCTCTTGGGCTATATTTCTTGACTTTTGGTTGTACAGGGTTCCCGATCCCTTCAAAATATACTTTTTACCTAATATAATAAAAACATATTACAAGAATAAAGGATTATAATGTCTTTTTTTATAGTCATTACAAGAGTAAAAGTGGAGGAACTAAACAATTTAAGTATAGGTAAAATAACTCCCATAACTTTAAACTAATTTATTAAATTCTCCATATTTACTATACATTCTTTAAAATATTTTTTTCTACATAATTAAAGCTTTAACATAATAAAATAATTCATAGTATAAACACATATAAGCACACAACCGCAATACAACATTATAACAATTATTAGCATATAAGGGTACAACATAGAGTGTCACTAGATAAACGTTACAATTTACCTTTTCTACAATATTAGGCACCCATAAAATTTACCTCCTAAAAACATGTTTAAAATAACACTTTAAGTTTCTACCACCATTGCAGATCAAAAATCACTCCCTTATGGAAACAATGTTTCATGAAACGAATAATTTAAGGGGAGCAATGTTTTTGATAGATATAAATATTGATTTTCATGGATGTCATGTATATTTATATTTCATTCTTATATTAGGCAAGTTTTTGATTGATGATCTAGAATAGGATTCTTGAAAAACTATTTTTGAAATTCTTGGAAATCTATTTCAAATGTTTTTGAATTTTTTTGTATTTTTCATTTTTGGTGTCCTTTATAGGATTTATGGGTGTCAAATATTACATAAATAGATTAAGAGATATGTTCTGAGAATTGTCTTTTCATTTTCATTACATCTTCCTTGTAACAAATTCTGCATGGGTACACTACTACAAGGTGGGGGTTAATTTGAGTCAATATTAGAAACAATACTTAACCAAATAATCTCAAATAGAGACAAAAAAATTGTATATTGTCTTAAATATTGTCTCTACAGAGACAATATAGATTGATACATATTTTGTCTCTTGAGAGAAAATATAATTTTCTTCTCTCTGAGACAATATCATGTTGGTCTCCCAGAGGCAATACAAAATACTAATTTTTGTCTTGTTAGAGACAATACTAATTTCATTTTTTTGTCTTTCTAGAGACGATACAAATTTAAAGAATGAAAAACTTAATTTCAAGAATGAAGAATTACCAAATATCATCTAGCGAATCAATGACTACATATTGTCTATGATGTTATAATAGGAAATAATGTAATTAATATTATAAATTAAAAAAAAAAAAATTAATTGAATTTTGTGCCCACAAATGAGTCTACAAACATTTTATTAATATCAAATAAGATAAAATACAAATGGATGCCTAAATTTAGTTAACCCTTGACTTTCAATGGTACACATAGTTATTCAGCTTAAAAATAACAATTGCTCATGAAAGTGTAATGGAAACTATAATAGGGGTGGAAAAAAGAGAAGCAAACATAAATGGATGAAAATTAAAAGTTAATGAGTATCATTGTGAACTAGAAATATGTATTGACTAGTAACAATGCTGATATATTTAAATGACATTTTTTTTTTCCAATGTATCTTCAGAGAGTGATATACACTGCTGCATCAATTTTTGATGGAGATACATAGTGAGAGAAACATGGAAGTGAATGGCATTCATGTAGAGGGAGAATAATTGAAAGTCCCAAATTTTTGTTTTCCAAATTATACTTGAATATCTAAGAAATAATTGACACATATTCCCACTCACAACATTGATTTACAAAGGTGACTAAAAAATCCCGTGCCTTCAACTTTACAATTGTTGATCAAGGAGGTATATTACTTGAACGTCGCATAATTAACATAACATTTCATATATGAGAACCAATTAATCATTTCATATATGAGGTATATTACTGAATATCAGTTGTAAGAGGAGAAAAGCTATGAAAATTATCATCAAATGTTGATGCGGATGGAAAATATTGAAAACTCGGATGAAATGGAAATGACAATGTACAGGAGACTTCTAACCGAAACAATTATTGAAAGAAACATTGGCGCACAAGAAACATGTCACATGTTGTTGGAGCTCCCTCTGGTAGAGAGAAGTAGAGTATTTTTCAATTTGAATGTTGCGTGCAAGGTGTTCAAAAAAGTAACGACACTGATGGATATGACCATGAAGAACATGCACAAAGTTTCATTGATGGGTACAAGAATAGGCCTTTTTACATGGAAAGTGTGTCTCTTATTGATGCTGCTAGATCTTGGACATATAATCCAAGGAGAAAATGGCATAACAAGTGGGAGGCTAGGAGTTTGGAAGCTATTGTGAGAGTGTTCCCAAGGTTTTCCTCTGTCCCTTCGCGAGAATCTCATAAGTGGGTTGATTTTTGTTGGTTAGATTTATTACTTTACAAGTCGTTTTGAGATATAGACAGAGATATCGACATGATTGTGATTCAATAAGTTCAAACTAGGATTCGTTCCGTTATAATCCATGGCATGTCAAAAGGAGGACTACGGTAGAAGTCGTTGAAAATAACAAAAATTCTGAAGATTAAATTAATCAACATGTTCAACAGAATACAATAGAACATGAATGGGAAATCATGTGTAGGCTTCATCATGGTAAAATTTTGCAAGAGATGGAAATAGATATGTTGGGAAGGAGAGATATTGACAAAAACACCATGGAATGATGAATATCGAGGTGAAGAATACACAAGTAAAGTGATATAATTCATAAGTAGCATGAAAGATAATGGGTTGGTTATAGATGATGAATTAGCCCCAAATTTCAATTACGACACCTTGGGTGCTAAACAAAAACAAGCACTTGATATAATAATGACACATTATAATCAACGTCGAAATAACATTCCATTGCTCATGATAGTTCAAGGAATAGCAAGAATAGGAAAATCCTATTTGATTGGTACGATTCATCAGGCACTTTTTGATGCATCATTCCTTGAACGTTATCCTCTTCTATTGCTTGCACCAATAGGAGTTGTGACTTTTAATATTGGTGCCTTGACAATCCATTCACAAATTTGAATCCCTATTACAAATTTTACATAATTGGAGGGATCGAGACTTACAACATTCCAACAAGAGATTTGCCACATAAAATATGTATTGATTGATGAAATGAGCTTCATCAAACAAAGTTTGCTAGAAAATGTGGACTCCCGACTTCACAAGCATTCCCTGAAAGAGCAGACATGATTTTTGGTGGTTTTTCTATGATTTTGGTAGGATATTTGGGGAAACATCCTCTTGTTACTAATAAACCGCCATATGATAGTAATACACATACAAAGCTGTTATGGGAAGCATTCAGAATAGTTGTTACATTGGATAAGGTATTTAGGCAACGAAGAGAAGATTAAGACCAAAAACATTTGCAAAAACTTCTGGCCAATCTTAGAGATGTGAATCGACACTGGATGATTGAATGCTATTAATGAGTAGAACAAGTTACGCATTAGACAAAGATAGCAACGAAAAATTCTATAATAATATTCACACGATGGCGACAAAGATTAACATGAACAACCACAACAAAAATTGCATTCATTGAAAACACTTGTCGCACATAGCATAACAACTAGAACAAGTACCTCCAACACACTAGAAGGAGGTCTGAATGAGAACTTGATTTAGAATTATTAGTTTTATAATGATGCAAGGGTTATGCTAACATCCAATCTTTGGATGGAAGCAGTCTCTGTAAATGGAGCTCTAAGATATATTCGAAGCATTGTATATGCACTGGTAGTGGTCCACCAACCCACCAACATATGTAATGGTTAAATTTGATAGTTACTTTGGAATACACTTCAAGATAGAACTCCGCGTACCATCCCAATTATACCAATACGAGAGGGACGCACACACCAATTACCCTTACGGTTGGCATTGCTTTATGATGATACATAAATCGCAAGGTTTGACTCTTTCCAAGGCTATAATTGATATCAAGAAAGAGAAACGATGGGATTAACATTTGTGGCTATCTCTTGAGTGAAGTCATTACATATTCTAAGAATATCTCTGCCATTTTCATACGAGTCCTGTAAAAATGAAGAACGGAAAACTACTTTCGAAACAAAAGGCTTAGGAAAAAAGACTTATTTCCTTGAATATAAATAATGTACCATGTGTAACACACATTTCATTCTATGAATTTGTTATTACATTTGATGTACATTACACATTTCAATTTGTATGAAAAAAGATTGTATTTTTAACTTGATAATACAATTATTAATAAAATCCATAAGAACTTCATGCATTATAGACCTTGATTTTTTTTGCTCATACTCATTCTCCAAAGACAAATATGGTTCCTTATTTAAATACATTTATGATGTTCCTTGTAAGATATTTAATTTTATTCATGCACGAACAAAATGTCCCCTTATTTTCCGTACTTTGTTTTTGGTATTATTTTCTGCATAATGCAACTCCAGCGGTTGCTACTAGCATACCTATATTATATAAATATATGTAATATATGCCGAGAGGTATATATTACATATATTATATATTATATAGGTGCCTCGTTCACCTCTCGACATATTTTACATACGTATAGAAACATAAATCAAAACATTTTATGTAAAATATGACGAGAGGTGAAGTTCAAGAGGCACCTATATAATATATAAATATATATAGTATATACCTCTCAGCATATATTACATATATTTATATAATATCGATAATATAGATATGCTAGTAATAAATGAAATTTATATCGACAATATATAATTACTCGTAGTATTATATAAATCATAAGACTATTTGATGACTAATCAGAAATGAATCATGAACTTTCACTCATAAAAGTGTTCATTTTCAGATCTGATAAAGGAAAACAATCGAATCAAACCCATCTCAATATGTGTATAAATGCGTCCATTTTTAATTTCATTTTTGAAGCGGAGAAATCAAATCCTCCCAAATCTATAATTAATGTATAACCTTTACAACTATATATATATATATATATATGACTAGGAGTCTGAATAAAATCCCAAAAATCAAATCACATATTATCTATTCATGTACGCAATAAAAGAATTTATCATTAACATGATATGTATAATAATTGTAACATGTGTACGTCAAAGTAATTAATAAGAATTTCATTTCATTTAAAGAACTCATGGCTGGTGTTCGGTGAAGCCTAACTTCTAAACCCGGCATAGAACATCACCTGCAACTGGAAGTTAAATTAAGAATTGGTTGGAGCAAGCTATCGAGTTTTCATTTGCCAGTTTAAAAGAGCCTCTTTGCAGTTTAGAACAAATATATATATATTTATTTATGTTATTTTTAATGATTTGTAGGATTGGAACCTAGTGTCAAAGGAAGAGAACAAAGATAGGAAGATGGAAAGAAAACATATTTACTAATTTGAAAACTCATAATTTTGCATGTGCTTAAATAATAGATGATATTTTCCATGTATATAATATCTAATGTAAATCATGAAATGAAATACAAACCCATATTTTATTTTTAAGACTCAAATGCAATAAACTATTTCATGTCAGAGCACTAACCTTCAAAACTATGTCAATTTGGTCATATAATTGTTGATTTAAAGGTAACAATAATTGATAGCTCTTCTAAAATGTGATTTTTAATCCAACTCTAAAAACTACACCAAAACATAAAATATATGTTAATATACTCAATATCATTATTTTACATACCATGAACTAAACAAAAATGTAACATTCAATAATTGACGTATTAGTCTCTAGTGTAAGCAACAACTTTATCAAATATACAAAACATTAACCTAGACTTCCCAATTTATAACATTCAATACATATGGTTTTTTTTAACATGCACCATTACATATTACATAATAATTACAACATTGTTGCATACACTCTAAATTTATAAGTCAATAATGCCAAGTTACAATTTCCAAATAGGTGATGATATACAAAATATTGATATTGGCAATAGAAAATTCCTCTCTTTTCTATGCTTTCACTATATGCAACAAACAGGTCTCTAACCCCAATTTACATTTTCCAGCGTACTCCCACCTTATGCAAAAATGTGAGATTTGGAACAAGGTATGGACATCCATAAAATCATAAAGGATAGAGGAATTTTTCCAAATGTTGTAGTTACAACTTCCCTAGTAGACATGTATGCAAAATGTGGAAGCATAGACAAAGCACATGAACTATTTGACAGAATGCCTCAAAGAGATGTGTTCTCATGGATATAATTGATTACAAGCTATGCACAACATGGATTCATTGAAAACGATTTAGAAACTTTCAAGAAAATGTAATTGTCAAATTTAAAGCTAAATTCATAAACCTTTGCGAGCATTCTACCTTTGTGTGCCAAAATTGGGGATTTGGAACAAGGTATGGATATCCATCAAACAATAAAAGATAGAGGAAACATTTTAGATGAAAGTTGCAGCCACCCCGGTAGATATGTCTTAAATTTTTGAAGGATAGACAAGGCAATTTAAGTATTTGATAGAGCCTTGAAGAGATGTGTTCGCGTGGAATGCAACTAGGACACTTGTAAATACATCTAGGACACTTGCAACTACATTAGATAGTAATTTAGTTCTAATATGTTTCAAAGGGTGCCTACGCTTTGGTCTAGATCTACCATTTTGAAAGAGGCCGGAAGGATGCTAGAAAATATAGTAGAGTCTATTCTCACACCAAAACTTTGCCACTTTTTAATAGAGGATATCCATTTATCTTTGTAGAATAGTTAGCCCAATTATGTTGATAAGAATTGGATTCGATGTCAACATTCAATTTATTTGCTAATCTAATTGGTGATGCAAAAAGAAAAGAAATAATAATTTAAGGAAAGTAGCTTTAGCCTAGTTCTTGAATACAATGAACACCCTCTCCAAGACATTTTTCAGATTTAATACATTTATTTAAAAGGGCAATAGGGTATCTGTACAAGATGTGAAATGTTTTAATTCCTCTCTCAAACGAAATGAGGGTAGAGTAACCTCTTATTAACGAAAATATCTTATCATTATATTTTAGATTCGATGAAATTGATTTGTATGCTTGACATATAGTGTCAAATGAAGAAAACATAGGTTTCTAAAAATTATAAACATACTTGGATGGACAATTATCAAGGTAGAAGTAATAAACTCTACTTACATCCATTAGGCTTGAAAACGTTAGGAGGAATTCCTCCAAAACACCAAAAACTACAAAATATAGGAAGGTATAAGGAAAGAGAAGTTTTCAAAATGTTGCAATACGTGAAAAAGTAGAGGTAATTGCAAAAATCTTATTCCGGAAAGATTAGAGATTAATATCACAAACTTTTATGGCTTAGAGGCAATGCTCTGCGCCAACATTATAGAGGAAAAAATATATATCCAAAAATTTTAAACGTAAATTCAAAGAAGCATGCAATCAGGAGACAAGTTGTGAAAAAAGTATTACCAGACATGAAGATAAGAAATTGAATAATAATGCCCCTAAACGAGAATAAAAGAGGCTCCTCATCAATAGAAAATAACATGTTGGATGTCAGGAATTATGAAATATGCATAAAAATAACAATTGGATTGAAATTTCAATGGAAGGAGGAAACTCTCCTAACAAGAAGCTGGAGAACAAATCTTTTTTGAAAGTTTGTGCTAACTCTTGGCTCTCGAAAAACTTATAGGAAAAGGAACGAGGATTATTCATAAGACCTAATAGTAAGTATTTGAAAATTTAATAGATATAGTAACATACTTCGAGAAAAATATTTAAAAAGATACCAAATATGCATATTTGATTGCGTATACCCTCCAATACCATCCCCCAAAAGAGAAGTTTCAAAGTTCTCACAATAAACTTATTTACTGCTGCTCCAACATTTGCTACTTTTGTCAATATTAACCAGTAGGGAAGGTTTCCTCCATGATCAATAACAATGTGACAAGTCTCTCTAGGGGATTTTGGACCCACAATTATGTTAATAGTACACAAATCAACCTTACAGAGCAATTTCGCTGATAAATAATTCAACATGACAAAATGTTGAATGAAAGAAAATATGTGTTTCTATAAAACTGAATGAGGAAAGTATGTGTTTGACATAGGCTGCTCTTACCTCCTTTAATTTGAGAAAGGAATTAAAATATTTCATGACTTGTATAGATTTTGGAAGTGGATAGAATGAGAAGACATTAAAGCTTTCTTTAAGCTTCCTCAATCTCAATTCAGAATGTATAAAATGCTTAGAAATGCTTTCATAACTCCTTATATAAAATGATCAGAAATTCTCAAAAGGTGCACAATTAACGAGGAAAAGTTTTCTATTAAATAATACCCTGAGTAGCTATGAGTGAAATTGTTTATGGATGCGGTGGGATATGCCAAATCCTCTTATGGAGCACTTTCACACATTTTTGTATGCCAAAGATTTTATTAAATCAAAATTCTGTGTATATGATCCAAAATTTCATAAGAAATAACATGATTATGTTCCCCAATATGCTACACTCATTTCGGAACAAAAATAGAGGCACTTCTCTCTAGAAAATAGTTAATTAAACAATCCCACTAGCAACTTCAGACCTTGTTGCATAGTCAGTTTTTGTGCTCTCATTCTTTTATAACTTATTTTCAACCTATTCTTGTGTTCAATCTACTCAACCTCACATTCATCCCTAGCTTATAGACTATTTCTACCTTTCTCTTAATATCTCACCTTCATCTAAAAGACAAGAAAAAACACATTGATTTTCTAGATTATTTTTCCTAATATAAATCAAAAATTTTGAATCATCCATCATTAAATCCTGAAGATATTACACCTTATAGTAGCATTTTCATCCTCCTTATATTTTTAACTATTTATTTATAGTAGCTACTTCTTAACCTTCTTATAATGTTGTTGCAACTTTTCATAAAATACATCTGAATGATCAATGCATTTTTCATCAATTGCAAAAGAGACAAGGTATGTAAACCAATAAGATGTTTTCATACATATCATTACAAAGAACATTATAATCTATAATGTTTTTTCAAATATTTATTATTGGAAAATTTCCTATGCAGTAAGATGATTTGGATGACCATAACTTACTAGACACCTTAATAAATTCTCCAATGACATGTTGAAAATAGAAAATATTCCTCGTGGTATATCTATAGGTCTTGATTTTGTAGTTGTTATCTCTATGAGAGCCACTACGAAATAAGGCATAGAAAGCTTACCCAACAATAAAGTAATTACATCTATTTTAACCACTAGAAATTATGGACTCCACGTTGTTATCTATATTGGTATTAATCTTTGAGGTCTTTTTCAAACTTTTCACTTACCTTGTCTATGCTTCCAAATTTTGCATTTATGTCTACCAAGGTGGTTACAACTTCATCTGACATGTTTCATTAAACTCTTTTCATTATAATATCTAATGACAAGATATGTGCCCTAACAAGAGGTTTCTCTTCCCTCCTTTGATTTGAGAAAGGAATTAAAATATTTCATGAATTTTACAGATTTGGGAAGTGTATGGAATGGAAATAACTTAAAGCTTTCTATAATCTTCCCCAATCTCAATTCAAAATGTATACAATGCCCATAAATGCTTTCACACCTCCCTCTACTAGACTAATTATGGATGATGAGAATGAATTTTGAGATACTATGAGGTGGCTTAAAGGGCCCCCTCTCTAAGAGGCTACCTCCATGGAACTCTATGTAAATATTTCCTTCTCCCAAACCTTTCCCGTGCCTTAACAATTAGTGAAATGTTAAGCCCATGAGAGATCAAATCCCTTAGGTAGTGTTAAATATTTTTTTAGCTCTTCCTCTAAGAAAACAAATCAACAATCACAAATCTTATATTACATTTTAAAATATCCCACCTTAAATGAAAAGGGACATACCGAGAATCATTGAGTTTCCACAATGTCAAATTGTAATGAAAAAATTGGGTTTCCTCTACACATCAAACATAAAAACATGATTATGCAGCGAGTGATGGAGGAAGCGAGCAATGGAGGGATAGTCAGTGGTGTTTCTACTATACTGATTGCAGAATGTTTGCATTCCAAACATGTCATGGCTATGAAAGGGCTACTATCTGACTTAAATTGGATGGTTGATAAGCCACAAGTAGAGAAATATTTCACGTTGGGATCCACACCTTTAGCCTGGAATAAGATTCTTCAAAACCCCACTAGAAATGTGGGTCCGCATTCTCCATAAAAGGTGCAGTTCACATGGGAGAAGGACAAGGAAGGGGTTACTTGTCTCAAGGTGTCAGATGGTTGCTTGCATAGGGCTTTGGACAAAGTGAATCTTTCCCTAGTTGGTAAGTTTCTAGGCTCCAGACCTAACATTGATGTTATTAGAAAATGGGCTTTTAGAAAGTGGAAACCAAAAGGGGATTTGAGCATTACCATTATGTTAAGGGGTTCTTTTCTAGAAAAATTTAATCAACAGACTGATTTGGAATCGGTGCTTCTGGGAGGCCCGTGGTGTCTGGGTAATATGGGCCTTTTTTTTAAAAACATGGTATCCTGGGTTTGATCCGAACATTGAGAATATAAACACCATTCCAGTCTGGTGTAGACTCCCATGACTACCTCTCCAATTTTAGGACAATGAGATCTTGCTAAATATTGCTAAATCCCTCAGTGCTCCTATTGGGCTTGATGGACCTATGAGAAATAGATCTAGAATAGCTTTTGCTAGATTCTTTATTTCTTCTGAAATGGAGTAGGAGTTACTGCAGAACATATTATTTTGCAATCTATGTATGGAATTTGGCATCAAAAGATCGAATATGAAACCTTTCATTTGTGATGTAATAAATGCCATCGTATAGGGAATTTCACTAGAAAATGCCCTAATAAGGAGATCTCTCAAGAGGATAAAAAAATCAAGAATGAAAAACTTGAAGGAGATTCAGCTCAGGCACAAGAAGCTAGGATGATAAAAACGAAACCTGATCATATCCAGAGGGAAGAAAAATCCCTTAACCAACTTGAGTGGAACTATAAGAAGAAAGGAAAAAAGGGGTTCAGAACTCCAATCAGAAAACCTCTAGTTTGTAGGAAGCTCTAGTGCCCGAAAACACCAGTGGTAGCTCCACTAGGAGTACCCACAACCACCAAAGAAGATTTATATATGCAAAACCTAGTAAAGGTAGTTTTGGAGGTTGACAAGCAAAAGGGAACAATGAACGTAAATATTCTTCCTAATGAGCTAGCTCAGTTTGGGGAAACTCAGAATGAAACTAAAGAAGCTGAGATAGATCAACTAATCCTCTATTCATCATTAAGGAAATTTTGGATGAGGAAAAATAAAACATGGAACCATAAGATTCATTACAGAAAATTTCTCTGTGGGAAAACAATAAATTTTCACCTAAAAGTGAGAACCCCATATCTAGCATCAAATCAGCAAATTTACAACTTGTCAATAAATAGGGAGAGAAAGAGGAGGGGAAGTAATGCCACTCAGAGAAAACATCCTCTATGAGGAAGACTCGGAGAGCTAAATACTAGATTTACAGAGGTCATTTCTAAGAAAAAGAAGAGAATGAAAGGATTTGAAAAGATCCCAGATTCACTCTATCATGAAAAAAAAGAAAATTGACAACTAGGAAACTTCAACATCCAGAACCACTAGATCGTCTACTAGAAGAATAGTAGATTTTGGAAGCATCTCTAAAAGAGGAATACCCTCAAAAAAGGCTCTCAGATCCAAGAGAATAGAGGAAGACATTGCAGATGGCACTCAATGACAATTGAACCATCAGGCAATCCCAACACCTATATCTTATAAATGAAAATCATCTCATGGAACATCAGAGGGCTGAATGGAAACTCCAAACAAATAATAATAAAGGAGTTACGGGATTCTAGTAGACCTAGTATTTTTCTTCTGTAGGAAACTAAGATGAACGCTAAGGTTCTTGAAATTAGTAAAAAGAATTTCTAGGAAAACTCTGACGTGGATGCGATGGATTCTCAGGTTGCTTCAGGAGGCCTAGCTACATTTTGGGATAAAAGACAGTATACTGGTATGATTCTTATTGAAACCAATAACCATCTTGCTATTAGTTTTCACGCTATTGAGAATAATTTTGATTGGATCCTTTCTAATATCTATGCCTCTAATACAGTTATAGGGAGGTGAAAACTTTGGACTTATCTTAATGCTTTCATAAGTTAACATATACTGCCAACTGGCTTATTATGGGAGACTTCAATTCTCCCCTAAACCTAGGAGAAAAATAAGGAGGAAACTTAAGTTTTTCCATAGGTATGGATGAATTTGCTGATTTTGTTAATGACCTTAATCTCATGGATGTGGATCTTCATGGCAATCAACTCACCTGGACTAACCGAAAGTTAGGGAAAGACTTAATTCAAGTAAGATTGGATAGATCTCTTTTCTCTGCTAGCTGGATTCTTAGTCAGGACTTCCATCTTACTTCTCTACCCATAATTGGGTCGGACCACAATCTGATTGCTTTAAAACTCATCAATTGGACTAAGCCCACCAGGAGTTCTTTCACATTTGAAAATATGTGGATGGAACATGATGATATCCATGACAGGATTAAGGAATGGTGGATTTGGGATGGTGAGGGCACTGCTCAATTTAGGCTTATTCAAAAACTTTAAAATGCCAAAAATAGGTTAAAATCTGAAACAAAGAGGTTTTTGGGAATATGTTTAAACAAAAAAGGAATTAAAGCAAAAGCTCCAAGATTTGGAGATGAAGATGAATTCAAAGGGGATATCTCTTGAAGATCAATCAGTGGAAAAGAATATTCTTTCAGAGCTACATACGGTATGTAGCAGAGAAGAATCCCTATGGAGACTCAAATCCAAGGCTATTTGGCTGAAAGAAAGAGATAGAAATACAAAATTCTTCCATATGACCACCCCGAAGCATAGAGCCTGCAATATGATAATGGAATTTGCTAAAGGAAATGGCACTTTTATAAAAGACCCAAGGAGCATCAAAGAGGAAGCTCTCAAATTTTGTGAAATATTGCTTAGTGAGAAAAATATCATTAGTGATGAGGCGCCTCTTTCATGTTGGAGGATATCCCCTAAGATAAAATTGAAGAGCAGAGATTTAAAGACATCACTAAAGTTGTCACATTAGAAGAACTTCAAAAATTTGTGTTTACTCTTGAAGGGGATAAGGCACCGTGCCCGATGGTTTTTTTTTGTCAACTTTTTCTTGAAGTTTTGGGAAATATGTTTGGATGATCTTCTCGGGCGGTGAATGAATTCTATAGAACTAGGGATATTTTCAAAGAGATGAACAACACCCACATTGTACTTGCTCCAAAAAAATTGACGCTAAGGATTTCAAAGACTTGCAGACCCATTAGTCCGTGAATGTTATTTATAGAATTTTTACCAAGATCATTGCTACTGCAGACTCCGAGTTCATTATGAATGATTTAATATCAAAACATCATAGTGGTTTCATTAAAGGAAGGATTATTCAGGATGGATTGATTATGGTCCATGAGACTATTCACTCTATGGATAATAACAAAAAAGAAAACATGGTCCTTAAACTTGATATGAATAAAGCCTTCGATAAATTCTCATGTGCCTTTCTAGACAAGGTTCTGACAAAATTTGGTTTTCTAACTAAATTCAAAAAAATTATCAAGGCATGCATCACTACGGCCAAATTCTTAGTGGTGGTAAATGGAGAGCTAGTGGGATTTTTTACTAGCAGTAGAGGGCTAAGGCAAGGGGATCCCATATCCCCTCTGCTATTCATTCTTATGACGAGATAGTCTTAGCAGAACAATTGATAAAGCAGTCATAGATGGTCTTCTGAAAGGATCTAAGCCCACTTCCACTAACCAAGTAGCTTCTCATCAGCAATTTGTGGATGATACAATCCTTCGTTAATGGATTCAATCCTTGAAGCTAAGGCAACAAAGTCTATTATGAAATTATATGAATCTACTTCTGGGCAAGAGATTAATTTTGATAAAAGCTCAATTTTCTTTTTTAACACCCCTAGGGAAAGACAACTTAAAATTGCTAAAATTTTGGGTTGTAAAATCAATTCACTCCGCACTTCTTATTTGGGGCTCCCCCTTAGTACAATAAAATTATCAACCAAATTCTAGAATGACATGTTGGAAAGATTTCAAAAGAAAATGTCTGGTTGGAAAGGAGCCATTCTATCAAGTGTTGGTAAGTGTCTGCTCATAAAAAGCACTCTTCAAAATCTCCCTATATATATCATGTCACTATATAATATCCCTTCTTCTTTGAGAAAAATTTGAGATGATTCAAAAGCACTTTCTAGGGCAGAGAATGGAGGATAAATTCAAATATCACTCGGTAGCTTGGGACCAAGCATGCACTCCCAAAAAGAATTGGGGCCTGCACAGGTATAAAAGACATCAAAAAGATGGATGAGGCTCTAATTGTAAAATTGGGATGGAGAATGCTCTCGAAGAAACAACCTGGATTGAAATAATTAAGGCCAAATACCTTAATCAACAAGCAAACATTTCTTTTCTTCAGGAAGAGAACCTTGCTTATGGATCCATTTTTTGGAATAATTTAGTTCGAGATCAGAATTTCATCAAACATGGAAGCAAATGGAAAGTGGGGAATGGCAGAGATATAAAATTTTGGGGGATAACTAGTCTAACTGAAATCTTATTGATAGATTTGGAGCAATCGAGATAGCTTTGAACGTAAGTATGGTAGTAGAATCATGGATTACATTGGCGAGGGATGGCAACAAGAAGAAATGGAAAACATTGTCTCTGGATAGGGATGATCTGAACCACACAATGTCGTCTTTGCAAGAGCATTTGGACCTTATCCCCTTAATTCAATCGGATGTTCAGGATGAATTGGTTTAGAACAACTCTATTGATGGAGATTACTCTGTTAAGTCTGGATATAATTCTTTCTTTAAAACTTCAATTGGAGCAGGATTTGGATCCCTTAGCTCACACAGAAAAACAATTTTTTTTATGGCTTGCTCTCAGGGGAAGAATTCTCACCAATGACAACCTGATAAGAAAAGGTTTCATAATTCCAAATAGATGCCATGTCTATAAAAATGAATATGAGGATATCGTACACTGTTAGTTCATTATGAGTATGCCACTAAAATGGAGTGTTTCCTTTTCAAATTTCAAATTTTCTGGGTGTATGTGCGAAGGACTTCATCAAGTTTTGGACCCAATGGAATCCTCCTTTTAAACATTGTGTTGTGAGAAGACTCTAGAAACTGGTAATGCCCCATATTATTTGGAGGATATGGAAAGATAGAAATGACATCATTTTTAGAAACATTAAACAACAGTGCAAGTTCAGCTTTGTTAAGATTACTAATGCTTTGTCAAAGAGAGCATCAAAATATTCTAACCTCCCAAGATCAAGAATTATCCTAAAAATGAAGAAAATATTTTTTCTAACTGGAAGATTAGAGTTGATAATATTCAGAATAGCATCCATTCCAACATTGATAGGTCTTT
The DNA here is from genome assembly GCA_018340775.1 of Taxus wallichiana var. yunnanensis. Classification (NCBI taxonomy): domain Eukaryota; kingdom Viridiplantae; phylum Streptophyta; class Pinopsida; order Cupressales; family Taxaceae; genus Taxus; species Taxus wallichiana. The sequence continues at coordinate 108,281,365 of CM031236.1, forward strand.
GATACATTGGAACCCTCCTGATCTCAATTGGCACAAGTTGAACTTTGATGGGGCTTCTAAGGGTAATCTTGGGATTACTACAGGGGGAGGAGTGATTCAAGATCACAAAGGAAGTCTGATTTCTTCCTATGCTAGTAAAATGCGGATACAAACTAACCATTATGCTAAAGCCTTGGTTGTTCTATGGGGGCTTAGAATTGCTCAGACACATAACATTCAAAATATTATTCTGGAAGGAGACTCACTAAATATCATTAATCATCTAAATCAGTCTTCGCCTCCAAGATGAATATCAAGGATTTCATCATGGAGTCTATAAGCATTTTTCAAACCTTCAAAAATATCGGAATCAAGCACACATACCGAGAAGGAAATAAGGTTGCTGATGAATTGGCCAATTATGGCATAAATAATAATCTAATTATTTGGGATAATGTTAATCACATCCCTGAGAAGGTACAAAGTAGCATTCAAGCATAAATTTATGGGCACTCAAGTATGGAGTAAGGATAATGATTATTTGGAGTGGGCTTTAGAGGAGATAAAATATTGCCCATGTGGGAAATATCAAATAAGCTACGGCCACATTAACTTTCATCACTCCCAACATGTGTGCAGGATTCTTAATATCCGGGATAAGCAGAAAGACAACTACATTTCATACAACAGTTTAAACAAGGGTTTCAAGGACAAGAGTTGTAAGCATTTTAGAGAGGAAAAAATGGGAGGATCCCCATGCCAGGTTGAACCCAACAGTGATCCGGAATGGAAGAGCAACAAGGAGTTGTGGAACCTCCTCAAGCAAGGTGGAATTACAAACTTCATTGATCGAATTCGGGGCATGATTAGAGAATTTCGATCCAATTCGCTATGGATTGGAAGGATCGAAAAGTGGAGTATGGAGGACATAAAATACCCATTAATGAAGAACTAATTTCCAAAGCTACAGGCCTGGAGATGGAAGGCTTCCGTTTCTTCAACAAGAGGATTGACAAAAATGCTTTGAGGAAAGAAGTTTTACTGGCGATAACAAGGAGCTGATTTTTTTATCAAGGGGTTTGAGGGTAAGTTCTATCCCATCGCCCTTTGATGAAATCACCCGTATGATGGTCCGGTACATATATTTGGAAGGGAGATATGTTACAATTCCTATTAAACACCTGGTGTTCCTTAACCATTTCCACAAGAAAATCACTGTGCTTTCTTCCCGTATTATCTTTTGAACTCCCTCGAACGCTCCATCTTGGAGTTTCAAAAGCATACCCGTGCTACCCCCCTGCATTAAGGTCTTATATTCTTGTTGCACAAGCTCTATGTTACTAAATACCCTAGTCTCCCTTCCTCCCCCAGCACTATTCCACTCTTTCCCACCACCACTACCCCCACCCCCATCCCTTCCACCATGTCTAAGCCTAAAACAAGGAACCATAAGAAGCCCAAATTGGACACCCCTGTTTCAAGTAGAGTCCTTCGCAGCAATAAGGATTTGGAAGTTGTCCAAAACCTATTACACATCAGTAGTGCAGGCCATGAAGAGGCCTTACAAAAAGATGGAAACAATACTTCCCAAAGGATGGAATCCTTGGAGAATGAAATGATGAAACTGAATGAAGAAGTGCAGCATTTGGCCAAGTAAAAAGGAAAAGTAAGATGGTAGATGATACTGATCTTAACAATAAGCAAGTTGAGGAAAACATGTTCATAGCATTTACGTGCTTAAAAGGAAGATGGAAGATGATACTGATCTTGACAATAAGCAAGTTGAGGACATCTACAAAAATATTAACTCCTTGGACAATCATCTGGGGAGAGAAAAGGATCGCCATGACCACAACATGGCAATTTTTAATGCAATCAGTGATTTCCTTGAACAACATGTTCATAGCATTTCTGTGCTTAGTGGGATCCCGGACACTCGTGGGGAACGGACAAGGAGAGCAGTCAAACCATAGCAAAGCTGGATGCTAAGGACCCACACACATGAAAATGGTGGCTCTCTTTACCTCGCTACAAACTATTAAATCCAAAATTACTAGAGCTGCCAAGAAGTAAAGGAGGTCTTTGTTGCAGATGCTGATCTTCATCATTCCTTTGCTATTTTTTTGCTATTTTTTGGCTGCATTGTTGCAGCACACGCATTGTTTTGCTCTTATGTAGTAAATTTTTGGTTACAGTTGGCTTTAACACTTATTCTGATGTTGATCCATTTTTTGTGGAACCTATTAATGTTTTATCTGGCTTTTAGGCCCTCTATGTAAATAGGGTATAGTCCCTTCAAAACTATTTACCATTAATAAAAACATATAAAAACTATCCACTTGGACAAGTAGGTGGCAATCACAAAGATTTGGAAACCTATTTTATAGGTGATGCCTAGATACTCGATCATTTTCCTTCCACTTCCACAACATATCAATAAATCCATCATTTAGATTCAATGAATATTTATATGGTATCGGGTAGAGCGTCGGTTTAAATAATCTTGATACCGTGATCCCAATATGATAGTAATATGATTGATATCCTCTATGTTTGCAAAGGAATCTTTCTCCTTCCATGTCCTCTATGTTGGCATCGTGCGAATGTTGGGGTCAAAAGCATGTGTATTTCTCAATAATGATCGTCTCTCAAGTAAGGATAATGATGAAATCGATGCAATGCATTAACTATCCCACCTGCGCTTTCTCTTTAGTGGTTTCAAGGTAAGATGGATTGAATCATGTTTATTATAACTATATGTTGATAGCCTAATGAATCAATCTATTTTTGTTTTCTCTTTTACATTAAATTGATGAAAAGTTGAGCATGCCTCAAATGGTGTAGTTAGATGGAAGAGATCCGAGAGAATATTTCATATTTTAAGAGAAAACTAAGTTGCACATCAGATTTAATAGATAATAATATGAGCCATGTCCTCTATGTTGGTAGGGGAAACTTTCTCCATGATACCAATAGCATGGAGGAATAAAAAAATTACATGAAAATAACATAAACGACAATTTCAATGTCTTAATCAATATAACTACTCGCAATAAAAGATAAAGAGCAGGAAAAATGAAGTGATAGCCATCATCTATTGCATGAATGGTGTTGCAGAGGTTACAATGCACATAACAAAGGTACTTAGATGAAGAATAAGAAAAATCAATAGAACTAGACATTACGTTCCATAAAGAACCTTATTCTTCTTCGTCTTCTTCTTATTCTTCTTCTACATACAACATATACAACAATGACATACAATAGTTTCTTATGAGAGACAATTGAACCTCGCTTCTGATACATATATAGACCCGATAAATCAATTCATATATAATAAAATGAGGAGATATTAGGTTACATATTTATATCGAAGAAATGGGGTTGATTTAATCCATAATGGTACTTATTTTAGGATGACTATTACCAAGACATGCGTTTAACACAATTCCTCGTAACATTTTTTTATTTAATTATGGGAGAATATAATCTTCCTTTACCATTGTTAGTAATGAAGAGCTTCAACTTCTGCACTCACTATAACTATCCAATTATTGGTAAATTTATAATGTTAACTTGGGTTTCAGTGTGGTTAACGCTCGTAGATCTTAAATACTATTGTTGTTGATTCATATACCCCTTTTAGTTTTCCTCAACATGGATTTCAGATACTCAAAAATGACCTACTCATAAGGAATGATGAGTCCCATATGGTGACAAAACCCAAGCTCTTCTTTGGCCTTATTGAGCCATCCATAGAACAAAGAATGATTTAAATACCCAAAGTGTGGATGAAAACCTTGTGCATCCACTACCAACATACATTGAATTTGGATAAATGTTTATTCTCTTGGCAAGATCTTAGCTGAATACCTTGGTTAAATCTCTTGAAAAATACATCACTACAACCAAGTTCTCAACAAATATCCAAGGCTCGAAAGTAATCTTTGATGGTCCATATGTTTGCACTCATCAAAGGTGGATTCAACCTTCCTCCTAAGACATACCTAGCATAAAATCCATACAATGAAAAAAATATTATATCAATCTACATGGAGGATTTCATCTAATTAGGAAACACACAAGTGAGAATTCATTGAGTTAGGTCTCCCATCGGAGGAATTTATCCAATAATTAGTGAGGGGCATTCCAATTAGGATGAGGTGTCCAGTCTAATGGCATAGGATAAATCAAGGCCTAATATTGATGAGAGAATGCCTAGAAGCAATGATATTTGGTAGTAAAATTAAACCTATTGAGATCCCATCCCACTCTGTTAATAAAACATTATGGGATTTTGGGACTCCTAAATATGGAATGCAAAATATTAAATCTTGTAGCAGCTCTAATGAGAATGGAGACGAGCATGTGGGAAAACTAACGTGCCCCCAAAATTCAACATTTTAAAATATTTTCTCCCCATCATTTCCAATACAATTTGTCTCCTCTTTGTTTGTCTTTGATTCTACAACTCTTTGAATTCAAGACTTAGAAAATTCTCTTTGTTTTTTTCCTATTAATGGATAGGTGAAAAATTTGTGAAGGTCAACATGGTAGAGGCAACGAGAAAGGTCCTTTTAGAGAGAGGTTGAACCAACACAATGTTTAAATGAGAGGACGAAAGACATTTCTTATTTTCCTAATGATGGTCTATAAATAATCCATGGGCATGTTGTTTAAAGGTGTTTTAACTCCGAATCTCTAGATACAGTGGAATTTATTATAAACATCCTAGCACAAGACAAGATAAGGTGAATGTGATGAAGACTTCGAAAAGCTAAAATAAATCCACTATTGAAAGCCCCGAAGGGTAGAGGTGGCAGCCATGGTGGAAATAAATCTTCTCATGCAGGAGGAATTTCTTCTGGTGACACCACGCAAGAACATGTTATATTGTCGATTGATCTATATTTTTGTAGTGTTAAGGCTACCTCCCTGAATCCTAATCATAAATCTTCTTGTGGTGACATATCCCCTTCTAAAAACATCCTCTATTAAGCCATCCACTTTGTTAATAGTGGTAGTAGATTTCGAATGATGTTTCTTCACGACAATAGAATTACTTTGCCTTATGGAAAAGCAAGGGATGACTTGATAATTTTTTTGGGTTGCCTTGGGGATCCAATTGTGGTGAATCAAAGGAAAAAAATCCCCTATTTATTTGTTGTAACTAGAGAATATTTTTTCCTCCATAGACTTGCACCCAGAGATCACTCGGGTAGGTTGTTCTGGGTCTAAAGTTCTAACCAATTCGACTAGGGTGGGTTAGGTTTTGAAAAATAGCTCAAATGAATTGTCTAAATTTAAACACATTTTATAAGGAAGGACACGTTATTCACAAGGGAGGAGTCCCACACCTATGAACCCTGCAATGACCAACACCAGTGTTTGATTTGGATAAGAAGCCCTTTATTCAAAACGATTTTACCAAGAGCACGCCCTGATTGGGAGATTCATTGGGCTTTTGCCTAGCCTAACTACCCTTCATGATTAGATTTCGGAGTAATGGATCCCGATTCTTTTTGGAATGTTAGATATTTACCCTTGTGCTAAACGTACATCCATTGTTGTTTTTTCCTCAATCAAGGATAAGGAAATCATAGCTAAAAAACTCTATGACTGTGAATCCCACTACTTGGTTTTAAAACCATGGTTTCCATCTTTTAACCCACTCACTAAATCTTTTCACTGCAAACTAGTTTGGATTAGACTGCCACATTTACCACTCCAATTCTGGGACCACACTTGTCTGATATCTATTAGAAATACTCTAGGTCATATATTATTCATTTATCCCCAAACCATTGATTTCACACACACAACCTTCACTTGAATCCTTGTTGAGCTTGACACTTCCAAAAATATCCCCACTAATATAGATCTTAAAGTCCAAAATAGAACTTGGACACAACCATTAGATTATGAAGACTTGTCGCTCAAGTGTAGAAAGTACTTTTCTATATGACACATTATTGATTTTTACAGATGGAAAAGCTTTAAAAATGCAAAAACACCTGGTGGAAAAATTCCCTTCCTGAGCATTTAGTTTTTAATACCAAGGATGATTTGGTTTCAAATGCAGATTTGGATGGGGTCTAATCAATCCCGAAACTCCTAATTAATAATTTTTTTGGTAGGAGTATGGAGAATACAAAAACAACATTATCTAAGCATAAAGAGGAAAAGGAAAATATTCCTCCTCTTCCTCTAGAAAATAGCACATATATGTTGATTGAGGCTCTTGAGGTTATTTTTCCTTTCAAGGAGGTTTCTAATGGGTGGAAGATGGTGAAAAATAAATAAAAATCCAATGGAAAGCCCATTTCTCGCACCTAGTTCGATTGTGTATCCGGTTGGAGAAATTTTGTTGTTTTTTATAAATTTGCAGCTTGGTAATCTGCAGCTTTGTTTGCTATGGATCAGCTATTTTTAAGTTGATATGTTGTTGATTGGGATTTTTTATGAAGGCTTTTTCTTGCTTTCTGGGCGTTCATGTTCTATCTTGATTTTGATCATTTTATTATTCTTTCATTGTTAAATTCTGGTTTTTTGAGCCTTCTTTTACAAGGGTATAGTCCCTTTCAAAAAACTATTTACCCATGGTAAAAATATATATATTTAATAATTCCTCACTCAATTATTTAAATCCTATAGAGGTCAAATATATTTGTTTATAATTAATTGAGTTTGAAATTTAATGTTTATGTAAGTGGATGTTGGTTAGAAGCTCATATAGTTTTACAAACACTAGAATGATAATAAGGCCACATGATGTCCTATAAAATATTTCCTATGTTTAGAATTTATTAATATATGGGTAAAAAAAATATTTTCATCATATAAATCAATGTATAGATGATTTAGATTCCATTAAATATGTTATATCTTCAAATAAACATAACAATGTCACTGTATGAATTAATCCTTACTAAAAATGTTATGGATATCGAAGGTTGGAGGGAAAATGAGGATATGGAGGTGTTTTGAAATATTGTTAGAAGGAGGATTTGCAATGGAAAAGGGAGGGAAAAGAGGGTTTTGATGTAGGGGTTTGAAACATTCCACATGATTTCATTTGTTAATATTTTCCCTACCATCAATCCTTTCATATCTATTAGTTTATTGTATCAAACATAACACAATTATGCAATAAAAATAAGGCTCAAAACATTTTTTTCAGTACACTAATTGCACAAATCTATAGCCATCACAACCGCCAAAGAGATTTGATGCAAATTTCAACCAAAAGAAAATACAACTATACCTAACCCCAAAAATTGTCCTATAAACTTAAAATCCATGTGACAGTAAAGTTAAATGTTTACCTTTAATCAATCTCATGATTCTTAATAATGCATACGTAGATGAAAATTTAGATAACCAATGAATTGAGTGAACCTCCAAAAACAAAATAAAAGAAACAATAAAAACAAGTTTGACTTGGATTATGAATTTTTCTATAGCTGCAAGGGTTATACATATAATAAATTTCTTCATGTAGCATCCCAAAAGTAAATGATCTATTTAAGTTCTATTATAGGATGAAATTCTATTCCTCACTCGTCATATGATTTTGAAAAGGAATTTTCAAAAACTCTAAAATATTTTTGTCCTATTCAACATGAGTTTATGTTTAGATGTTCCTCATATGATAGTATAATAAAAATACATTATTGTACCATCAATGTCAATTTTAGTGATATGAGGAAACTCGTTGAAGAAAAAAATAGGACATTCTTATCACAACATGAATATTTAATGTGCAAGAAAACATCTTAAGGGAAAATCTCCAAAATATCTAATATTTTCAAATATAAGAGAAATTTATGTAATGACATTACTATAAAATTTTGACATGGGTCTAATATTCTTCTTGTCCTTAAGGATATAAAATGGAGCAAAGGATTTAATGTAGGTTTATGAAAATAATTTGATAACCATTTTCTCATTCATGTGGATGTAGTTTCATTACATCCTTTCTTCTAGGTTATTAGATTTAGAAAAACTTAATGATGGCTTGGGTTATTGTAAATTAAAAACTCATCATTTTATTGTCTCATTTTGATCTTTACATCCCGACTTGGATTTATTCTTCTCGGGTTTGTATTACACGATTATTTATTGGTATTAATGTTATAGCTTTGATAACCATTTTTTGTGACTAGGGTTTTTATGCTATGCCAAATAAGTTTAGATTCACTTCAATATTTTAATGAGTATTTTTTTGTGTTATGTGCAATATTCTTAGTGCTTCGATATCTGGAATGACTTACAATCATTTTGTATTCTCGGTTTAACATGATTAATGTTTATATATATTGTCTTATAGGATTTTTAAAAAATTAGATGGTCCTAATGCTTCACGTGATCGGACCAACGACACTAGATCAATGGGAAAAAGGATAAATGACCTCTTTAATAATAGTCCATACAAAATTCTTATTGAAATTTTTACAAACAGCTCGGGTGGGATCTAAAACATTATAGAAAATAATATTTCACATTTTTCTTTATATTTTGTTAAAGAGTTTACATGAAATCGAAAAAAAACTATTTTTCATTGTTGATTGTTTCAATCATATTACTCTAAATTACTTCAAATTACTCATTGCTCTTTTTTTTCTTAATTATTATAGTGGATTCATAGCTTGAAACATGTAACTAATACATCAAAAGAGAATTGAACAATTCCTTTAATGTTAGAAATATTATTCACAAACAACAATAGAATTTACAACATAAGTTAATACCAAAGTGTTTAGCAAAATATTTCACATTACGGTAAATCAAGCTAATAAGTAATGAAATTTCTTACCATTTCAAGATCTCTTAAAAAAAAATGTATACTCATGGATCTCAAATAAAATTTAATGCTTCTACGTAACTTAGGATACAAAAAAAGGTTATATTTTTATGGGCTCCTTAAATATCCTTTCTCATATAATACAAGACATTTCAACTTTGATAAAATCTTGGGAAGAACTCAAAAAGAGGCAACATTAACACTTTAGGAAACTAAAACAATTCATGGGTTGGTTTTGGATGGCTTGATATAAATAAGGTTATTTGATAGTAAAGTCTATATTAAGAATCTTGAAAACTCCAAATAATTTTAGGATATTTATTTATAATCCTCTCTCTTTGACAATATAAAAACAAAGATTATAATTACATAATATACCTATAGTAAATTTATGATAAATTAACACTCTCATATTTATTTTGTAACATGTAGGGATATTTGTTTCTTTGAATGGATTAACCTAATAGACACTATAATTTAGGGGTTCTATTAATACTATTAGTGATTGTTTTTTTGTTTCAAGTACCTACATATTGACTAATACATTAAATGAAAATCCCATATTTCTAATTATAAATGTGCACGAATGACACAAGCTTGATGTTATTAAAATTGGATGGTCATGCATGATGATCATCCAATGAAAATGGTCTAGATCGCTGAAAATGCCAAGCACCCCGTACTAGGTTTAATACTTACCGGTATGGTTATGGGTATGGGATAAGTTCATGTATGTTGCGTGTAAATACCCACAGCCTCGGGTATGTCCCGGGTACATGAGTCCGTACTTGGGATGAACACAAGGCTTATGTGTATATATCAACACAATTTTTTAAGTGTAAAAAAATAGACTTGAGGGATTTGAATAGAATTAATACTTGGAAAGTTTGTGTTAGATTCAATATTTCCAATAGGATCTTAAGGGTCAAGAGAGATTGAAATGAATTCATTTGGTTCACTTACTATTCGTGGGATGTGTTGGTGCTCCTCATGGGTCCTTCATTCTTCAATCAATTTGGAAGGCATGGGAACAAGTGAAGCACTTTTTGGTTGTGCATCCTATCTTCTCTTCCTTTGATGCTAGGTACCAATTGATGTGCAATCACAACACCCCGGCTATTTGTAATTCTAAGGATTGGGACTGTCATTGTGTTTGCATAACATGGTGATTTTCCCAACGTGTAGGAATTTGTAATTGGGAAAGTTCTCCGGATGAAGCCTAGTTCTTATTCCTCTATTCCGATACACACTTTCAAATTGTATAAGATTTATCTTAAAATCTAATCTAACTTTCCAAGGAGACAAGGATAATAATACTGTAAGAAATTAAACCTGAAATAATGGAGGTGATGCACCAAAGGAATGTTGAAAACCTTCTTTGCATGGCGATGGAAACCACAACCAGCTAAGGAGCATGAATACCATCATAGATCAATCCATTTCTGAGAATCCACTAACCATTAAACATAATCCATTAAAAATGTAATACAACCACTATGCACAAATAAAAAAAGATTACACTTTGAGATATCAAGAAGATGTAATGAACATAAGAGAGGGTTGAAATCATCAACATGACCTATACTATTAGTCCACATATTTTATATAGTACATTATAATGGCCAAGAAGAAATATTTCATTTACATTTTAGATGGGATGTTTGAACTCAAAAAATTCACTTATAGATAAGAGAAGAAGGTAGGGTGCAAAGAAAAATTATCAAACATTATAACAATGAACCTCCTTACAATATATAGAAAGAGTGAGTGAGTGGGAAGATAAGAGTTTGAAATATTGCTTCAACCACCCTAAAATACATTAAAATCTCCTGCAACAATGATGGGTGACACCGCAAAACCCATACTTCATTGTACTTCTACTTGCTAGAAAAGAAAGGAAGCCCATACTTCATCATTGTTGTAGGTAAGAAACTTATAACATCATCTAAAATGGTAGAATATATTTCTTTATTGTGGTAGTTTTGTAGAGAACTCTTAGAGATTTCCAAAAAGTCCTTTCTTCATAAAATCTGAGCTCAAAATCAAAAGTTATGGCCATCTGAAGATTGAGGTGCCATACTGCATTAATGAGAGTGGTTGGTCTTCTCTTTATTCGCACTCGTAAATCCTTGCAACCTATGAAATCTGAAAATTGGGACTTTCGGGCATCTTGAATTTGGAGGTTGATGTTATTGTTCATCCACTAATTTGGCTTGTGAGTTCTGAACCCCGACGTCCAAAATTTGGACTTTAGATTTTAGACCTTGATTTGTGATTTTTACATTTTGGGGCTCAAAAGTTCCAAAATTTTGAACCCCAAACCTTTGAAACCCCGAAGTCTAAAATTCAGACTTTGGGTTTCAAACCTTTTCCTTTTAGACTGTGACACATCAATTGTAACTCTTTTAAACAATTCTAATCTACTAGAATATATTTTTCTTTTATTAATAATTATTAGAGGTCATAAGGTCCAAAATTTAGGGTTAGAAGTTTCAATTAGGTTCAGAGGGAAAATTCCTCACCATACCCACTCTCTAACAGGATTAAAGTTTCAACTTGATTTTTCTCACACTTAACACATTCAAAATTTTCCTAAATCACTCCCATTGGATAGGAAATTTCCTCACCTTTCCAATGATATAAATAAGTCCTCCTAACTCCTCATATTTTCAAGTTATGGGCCGACGGACCTTGGGAGGAAAATTTTCCCAAGGGTGAGCCTGCGGGCCTAGGGAAGAAAATTTTCCCATGCGTGGGTCGGCATGGAGTAGGGAAGATTTTTGGCATTTTTTTCCTTTTCGGGGAAAAATGATTTTCCTCCACGTGCCCGTGGGCCCGAAGAGGACACATGTCGGCTTGAGAAAATTCTCTGGCGGGAATTCAGGCCGTTGGAGAGATTTTCAACTTTAAGATTTTAAGGGTAAAAATTTCAAAGGTACAAAATGTTCCATGCCTCCACCGACACCTAAGGCTGCCATGTGTCATGACCTTCCTTTGGTTGTGGGCCACGGGGCGGCGGGGAAACTTTGGGATTTTTACCAAAGCAAAAAGTTAAAGTTTCAAAGTTACAAAATGTTTCGCCTCCACCGATGCCTAGGGCTGCCACATGTCAGCCTACCATTGGTTGCGGTGGTGGGGCGGCGGAGGAAAAACTAGAAAATTTCCAAAATTTTTCTAAAATGCTAAGGTCAAAATGGATTCCATGCCTCCGTGTTGCCCTCCCAAGCCACATGTGGCAGCTTTGATTGATTGGTTGGGACAGCAAGGGAAAGAAAGTTGGAAAATTTTCCTAAAATTTTCCCAAAAAAAAAAAAAGGTTAAGTTTGAATTTTCAGCCCACAAAAGGTGACAAAGGGAAAAAAGCGGGGGCGGGTCCGTGGGGAAATTTTTCAAAATTTCTTTTTGACAGTTAGATTAATTTTTGAAGCCAAAATGAAGTAAAACTTCAAAAGGCCATAACTTTGATAGAAAGCTCAGTTTTGGAAAACAAGGACTTTCTGAAATCTCTCGATGTCCTCTTTGCACAAAGATCATTAATTTTAGATTTTGATAAAGTTTAAGGGGTAATTTTAAGGAAACTGGCCTGCAGACTTATATAGTGCAAGTTGGTAAATTTTGACTTAAAGGATTTGTTCAAAATTTGATCTTTCCTTCACTCATCATGTCTAATAGACATGGAGGATTGTTCTAGGATGGTTTTAGGATGGAAAAAATTTGAATTTGTTTGATTGAGTTTAAATTTGAATTTTACAACTTTTAACATCAAGAGGGACTGCAAATGGATTGAGCCCGATTTTGCAATGTTTGAAATATTTCCTTAAGTGTTTTAGCCCAAATTGAATTCATTTACATCATAGCATGTTCAATTTTAATGTTTCATTTTTATTTCTTGAATTGCAAGTTCAAACTGTTCATTTTAGATAAATTATTTGCCAGGATGAAATACAAAACAGAGATCAATTTCTAAAGGATTTATTTATCATTTTTCACCTTCCAAGTATGGAGATTCATTTCCATTCTAGTCTAATACATTTAAGTGATTTAATCAAACCATTTAAGAGCCAAAATACAAAGTCTATTTCTAATTTTTAACATATTTCAAAATACAAAATATTACCATTCCTTCATATGTTTTTCTCTTTCTTTTCAAATAGAGATTTCAAATCAAATTAAATGATCAATTTCAATATAACAATGCAAATTTGAGAAAGATAGGATTAGAATCCTTTATTGATTTCAAAAGGACAACTTTACAACTTCCTTCTTTCAACACTTCAAAATTCATCATACAGATTACATTTCCTTCACATTCTTTCAAAGCAAAAAAAGTCTATCTCTTTTTCATTTCACTTTACAAATTTCATAATCCATACAACATCTTTCCATTTCAAAAATTTACAAATTCATCCACTTCAAAGTGGGAAAGGTTACAATGAGATTTTATTTCACAAGGTACTGTCAAACTATCTTTCTCCTCTGCTCTAGAACAACAACATGAATTCTTCTCTTCTTCAATTTGATCACAACAAAGGCAGGGGAAAGGCAACGCTCTCCACCCAACCAAGACATCCAATGAAAGGAGAAGCCATCCTTCTTCATTGGCCCCCAGCCCCAACCACAATGCAATAAATATGTGATTTCAACTCATGGCAACAACAGGCTTCCACAAAACATACAAGCATTTTTTCACATTTCAAATAAAAATAATAGTCAAAACAAAATGTAGTTTTACAACTACATTAACACATGAAAAAATACTAAGGCTTCATCAAGCAAGCCAAAGGAGCAAGAAACTATGGGGGATGCTACTTATGCCTCCCAAAGGGAAATGGGTATCACCACCTGAGAACAACCCACCAATATATATATATATATATATATATATATATATATCATTTCAAACCCTTCATGCCCTTATGCCTCCCCCATACCCCCAAGTACCCCTTCCTACATTTTCCTTATGCCTCCCCAACCTCTTATGGCACCCCATAACGAGTAAAGAAATGCAAGCTATTTCTTTTTACAAGGTGGAACCCAATCCCAACTCCCTCCACACTTATACCTCCCCAAAACACTTATGCCTCCCTCAAGAGTACCCCATAGTCTTCTCCTACACCATTCCTAGGCAAGTCTACCCAAACAACCCACAAACATGCTAAAACATTCACACAATAACATGTACATTCATAAAGAAAAGGAGTATTTCAAGAGCCAAGCTCTTACCTCTCCATGATGGAGTTGTCTAAGTTCCAAAACAACAAGCTTTCCAATGCCAAAATACAGTCCAAAATCAACAACCAACAAGCATGCAAGGGTCTCCAATCTCCTTCCAAAAGCAAGAGCTCCACACAAGCAAAAAAATTCACCCAAAAGGAAGTATGCAAAATGTTCAACAACCCAAAACAAAGCAAGGAGTTCTAATTTTATAGAAGAGGGAAGAGAAGAGGATGAGGTGGATCCATGTAGGATGCCACATCACACATCCTCAACTCCAACACAAAATTCAAATTCATTCTCCAATGCACAATAAAGAGGTGGGTGAATAATATGACAATAAACTTACACACTCCAAAAAGCCCACACCCCATAAGGACTGAATTTAATAAAATGTAAGAAGAGTGCAATTAAAACTTACAATTAGTCATATCAAAATGCATAAAGAAGGTCTAAATTCAACCCTCCAACCATAGGTATGGTTGGTAAATAAAATTAAGAGGTATGGGACAAGTTTTACTTGTCCCACAAGCCTCCAAAATCAGCCTCCAAGGACAAATTCGAATTTCCAAGAAGGTGGAGTGTTTCATACTCCAAAATTTGACTTACACATCACTTTACACACATCACTTACACATTACTTACACATTTAATACAAATACAAGAGCCAACAACTTCTATAATTACTTTCTTATATCCCAAATTTGATTAATTTATTTATTTTAACAATATGATTACTCACATTAATTCTCCACAATTAAAAAATAATGAAAGGGTAAATGCATCACAAAATAAACACATGCAAAAAATAATAAAAAAGGAACCACATTAATAAAATACACATAACCCCTTGGTCACATTCAAAGGTAATCCCCCATGGGAATCCCTAACAAAAACAACACACACACACACACACACACACACACAAAACATGCCATGGTGACCTTGTTGAATTCATCTAGAATTCCAATGTGGTTGGTCTCCAATCCCCGATGTTTGTTGTGATAGTTTTAACCTGCAAAACACAAATACCTCCTTCGGCCTCATGGCCATATCAAAACATCCAACATGATATAAATATAATCACAAAATCATCTATACATATGAATCACAACAACATCAAGGCAATCAACAATATCACTTACAATTTATATCAACAACTATATCATCATCATATAATGTCCATTTTCTAGGTCTACTCACAATATCCAAAAATCACATGTCCAAACAACATTCATAATATATCCATGTCAAATAGTATATCATCATCCACATATGAAGTGTCTCTAATAATCATCATGCATCATAACTAAATCAAGATCAACAATAATCCATGGTCCAACATCTAACATCATACTAAATCAAAACCATAATAATGTCCATAATGTAATCAACAATATCAAGATCAGTATCAAAGGTGTCAAAGGGAAGTGGGCACTACATCCCCTCCCCTTAGACTCGACTTCCTCCTGAAGTCACTGAAAAATGTGGAAACTGAACTCATAATAAAGTAGCATCCTCCCATGTAGCTGCAGTCTCATCATATCTGTCCCACTGCACCCAAACCTAATCAACCTCTCTCCTCGAAGGCCTAGGGTCCTGTGATCTAGGATGTGAATGGGCTCCACCATCACCTTCCCCTGATCCTACACCTGTAATGATGTCCAATCTAACACATGAGAAGGATCTACAACATATCTCCTAAGAACTAAAACATGAAACACATCATGTATGTGAGACAAGCTAGGTGGCAATGCTAGATGGTAGGCCAAAGGGCCAATACGCTCCAAGATCTCAAAAGGACCCACGAATCTAGGAGCTAACTTAGAACCTTTTCCATAATGGATAGGGCTCTTATGTGGCCTGACACGAAGGAACACCTTCATGCCCACATCAAAACTATGGTCGGTCCTATGCTGATCTGCATACTTCTTCTTCTATCTATGTGCCTCCTGTAGTCTCTTCTTGATCAATCAATACCACCTGCTGCTCCATGTCCTACAACAAAGCTGGTCCAAGAGAAACCCTATCCTCTAGCCTATCCCAGCTAAGAGGTGTCCTGCACTCTCTACCATACAAAGCACTAAAAAGGAGCCATGCCTATAGAACTCTAAAACTATTATTGTAGGAAAACTCCACTAAGTATAGGTACTCCTCCCATCTAGACTACTGATCCATCACATACATCCTGAGCATGTCCTCTAAAATCTGATTCACCCACTCAGTCTATCCATCTATCTCAGGGTGATATGTTGTGCTGAAATTGATCTTCATCCCGAGGGCATGCTGCATGGTAGTCCAAAAATGGGAAGTGTACAAAGGATCATGGTCACTAATGATCTTCCATGGAATCCCGTGCAACCTGACAATCTCATCCAAATATACCCATGCCACTGCTCTAGCTATATAAGTGGTCTTCACTAGAGAAAAGTGAGCCACTTTTGTCAATTTATCAACCGTGACCATGATGGCATCATGGTGATATCTCGACATCGGTAGCCCAACAATGAAGTCCATGGAAATGGTGTCCCATTTCCATTCCGGTATAACATGAGGAAAAAGAAGGCCAGCTGGATGTTGATGCTCAGCCTTAACTCTCTAGCACTCTAAACATCATGACATGAACTAGGCCACGTCTCTCTCGAAGTCCTCTCCAATGATACAACTGTCTCAAGGTGGCATGTGCATCTTCTTCACCCCAATGGGGATGAATAGGGTGCACGATGTGCCTCTACCAAGATGTCCTACCTCAAGCCTCCATCTCTGGGAACATAAATCCAGCCTCTGTGCCTGAGAAGACCATCTACCTCTAAGGAAAAACCATCAAACTTCCCCTCGAGGGGTCTCTGAGACTCGATCTCTACTCAACTGCAATGTAGAAGTTGTCAAGAGGAAGCTGCTAAAGAATCCTGCTCCACAAATCTGTGCTCACTGAGGTGGCCATAGCCACATGTCTCCATCTACTAAGAGAGCATCTACCACCACATTCTCCTTCCCTTTCACATGCTCTATCTCCATATCATACTCACAAAGAAACTCCATCCAACCACCGACGATGAGCATTGAGATTGGGCTGCATGAAGAGGTGGTGAAGACTCAAGTGATCTGTCCTAAGTGTGAATCTCCAACCAAGAAGAAAGTGTCTCCATCAAACCAAAGCATGCACAAAACTCACTCACAAGCTCAAGATCATGAGTCGATAATTAAGCTCATAATCCTTGAGTTTGCGAGACTCAAAAGCCACTACTCTACCCTCCTACATCAACACACCTCCAAGCCCTACTAAAGAAGCATCCATGCAAATGAAAAACTCACCATGTGGATCCGGCACTACAAGAATAGGTGTTGTAGTGAGACATTCCTTCAGTGTACTGAAGGCCTACTCACATCTATCCAACCAAACAAACTTCTTCCCTTTCCTCTGAAGGGAAGTGATGGGGTGTGTAATCCGAGAGAAGTCCTGAACAAATCTCTGTAGTAGTACCTTGCTAATCCCATGAAGCTGCGCACCTCAGTCACATAGTAGTGGGTGTTGGCCAATCCATAATAGCTCTAATCTTGGAAGGATCGATGGTGATACCTTCCCTAGAAATGATGTGACCCAAATACTGCACCTCTCATCTGAAAGAATGCACACTTCTCCAAGTTCCCAAAAAGCTGTTTGTTCCCAAGACACTGAAGAACCTGGAAAAGGTGCCCTCATGCTCCTCACGCGTATATGAGTAAATCAAAATGTCATCAAGGAAGATGAGCACGAAGTGATCTAAGAAGGTCCTAAATACCCCATTCATCAAACTCATAAACACTTGGGGGCATTAGTCAAACCAAAAGGCACCACTGTGAACTCATAGTGCCCATATCTCATACGAAAAGGTGGTCTTATGAATGTCCACCTCCGAAATCCTCAACTGATGGTAACCTAACTTAAGATCAATCTTAGAGAAAATTGTGGCTCCCTTCATCTGATCAAACAAATCATCAATGCGTGGAAGGGGATAATGATTCTTGATCGTTACTTTGTTCAGCTAGCGGTAATCAATACACAACCACAAGGATCCATCCTTCTTCTTCACAAAGATCACCGGTGCACCCCAAGGGGATACACTAGGATGGATAAGGCCTTTCTCCAAAAGGCCCTCAAGCTACAACTTGAGCTCACAGAGCTTGGGTGGTCATCCGATAAGGTGCTCATGAGATAGGCTCTACTCTCGGAACTAGATATATGAAATCAATCTCACGTGGGGGTGGTAACCCCGGTAGCTCCCCCAAAAAGACATCTACAAAATCTCTCAAAATGGGGTGATCATCTAGCGATGGTCCACTAGACCCATCCTCTGATCTATCACTGACTATAACAACATACATCTAGAAACCCCATCACACACACCGCTTAAGCTACATAACGAGAGATGGTGCAATAGAAATGGGTCTCTGACCCCTAAATCACCGACTCAACTCCCAAATCATCTACACAAGATATAATCTTGTGGTAACAATCCACTCTAGGCCTTGTGTGTGTAGACAACCAATCCATACCCAAGATGACTCCATAAGAGCCCAAAGGAAGGATACAGAGATCCGAGGTAGTGGTGAAAGGTCCCAAATCCACCACACACTCCTTAACTAAGGAGTCTATAGAGATCTTGGCTCCAGAAGCCATCTCAACATCCCAACTATGACCCTACCTAACTACCACCAGCCCATCATCATCTCTACTAAAGATGGTGCAATGAAAGAATCAGAAGAACCAGAATCAAACAAGATGGAGGTAGGAATACCACCAATGCTACCTGTAGTCTCAATAACTATACTCTGATGCTCTACCTGATGGTTCTCAACCACTACATACATCCTATGACTACACCCCATATCACCAATAGTAGGCTCTGAGATCTGTGTCTTACCCTTGTTAGGGTTATGTGGGTAGTCTCTCCAAAAATGTCCAGTAACACCACAACCAAAACAACCCCTGATCCTCTCCCCTGTGTAGTAGGTCCAGTCGGTACTCTAGAGGTCTGTGGTGTGGATCCTGATGATCCAACATGGTGTTTGTCTAGGTCTCTACTTGGTGAGCTCCTGCTGAGTGAGCTCTCTGGGCACCTTGTGTCCTGATGGGACCCCTAGGAGGAGGCCCCATACTCCACCTCTCTCTATGCATCAAATCTCTATGGAGGTCTATAAGGTGGGCGGGACTACTACTGCTTTGACTTTGCTTGGGGTCTAAAAGATGACTGTGTTGAACCCTATCCACCACGAGGAAGGTACTACCCCTCGATCTACTGTCCTACATCTATCATGTGTATGGCTGGCTCCAGACTCGGTCTCTAGCCTGGGTCTTTCCCCAGTCTCCTCTACTATATAGGCCTTCTCGATGGCCTCAACTAATGTCTGTGGACAATGGATCCACACTGACACCTCCAATGTCTAGATTCAGGCCCCAGATGAACCTGTGAATCTGCACTTGCTCATCCTACATATAACCAACATACTAGAGTAGATCCAAAATCTACTCTCATACTCAACCACTATGAAGAGATGCCTGTCGAGGTCATGAAACTCATCTATCCATTGTTGTATGAACCTCCATGACAAAATATCTACTCTAAAATGCTCCTCAAAGAGCTCCTAGGTAACTATCTCAAAATCAACATGGAGCTTCTACTCCTCTCTCCTCCACTAGACACCAACTCCATCCCTCAGTAGATGGATCACAACATGAGCTTTTGTGTTGCTAGAACAAGGACAAAGCTTGAAGCATCCGCTCAAGCTCACCAACCAGGCCTCTACCTAAAATCCACCTATGTCACTAGAATAATGTGATGGTCAAAGCTTCAAGGATCTCCCTGATGTGATCTATAGCTGTGGTCTGATGGCCTCTAGGTCTCTCGCATGCTCATCCCTAAGCCTAGGGCTCTAAGACCTCTCTCTATGTCTCTAAAACTCGGTCACCCTATCCCCTCTGGTGACTCTTCCCTAGCTGACTCTGCATGGGAGTTCTCTCCTCCATGCTCCTCACTGGGTCGAGGAGATACCTGACCCTCAATGGAAGGGACTCTATCATGTCTGGCTGCATGTCCTCCTACTGATCCTCCGTAGAGAGCGTGGCATTAACATCCTGAAGAGTCTACAAAATCTAGGGTAGGATGGCTGCTACAACATGATCTAGTGGTGGTAAGTCTAGGTCTATGTGAAAATACCCCTCATCTTGTGCGCCTCCTGCATAGACCAAGGTGAGAGTTAGTTCATTTTTCTAAGTTTTATTCAATTTCCATGTTTACTAAAATATGTAATTTCTAAACTAAATTGTTTTCTAGATTTAAAAGTGTGCTAGGTTTAAGTTTCATGTCTCAAGTTTTCTAGTGTGCCCAATGGTCCAAGATTTTGAACCACTACTCTGATACCAAGTGTAACACCCATTAAAACAACCCACTTGAGACCCAAGAACAACCTAGGATTAGTTAGGAAAATTATGGAATAATTTTTTTTTTTTAAAAGAATCTACAACCATGTTACAAGACAACAATTATCACTAACAAGGTTTCCAAACAATTCTAATCTACTAGAATATACTTTTCTTTTATTAATAATTATTAGAGGTCATAAGGTCCAAAATTTAGGGTTAGAAGTTTCAATTAGGTTCAGAGGGAAAATTCCTCACCATACCCACTCTCTAACAGGATTAAAGTTTCAACTTGATTTTTCTCACACTTAACATTCAAAATTTTCCTAAATCACTCCCATTGATAGGAAATTTCCTCACCTTTCCATGATATAAAGAAGTCCTCCTAACTCCTCATATTTTTCAAGTTATGGGCCGGCGGGCACTTGGGGGAAAATTTTCCCAAGGGCGGGCCTGCGGGCCTAGGGGAGAAAATTTTCCCTTGCGTGGGTCGGCGGAGCAGGGAAGAGTTTTGCATTTTTTTCCCTTTTTTTGGGAAAAATCATTTTTCCTCCACACGCCCCCTATGGGCCCAAGAGGACACACGTGTCTGAAAGAAAACTCGGAAAATGGAAGTCGGGCCGTCAGAGATTTTCGACTTTAAGATTTTAAGGGTAAAAATTTCAAAGGTAAAAATTCCACACCTCCACCGATGCCTAAGGCTGCCACATGTCAGCCTTCCATTGGTTGGGGTCATGGGGTGGGGGGAAACTTTGGGATTTTTGCCAAAGAAAAAAGTTAAAGTTTCAAAGTTAAAACATTTCGCACCTCCGCCGATGCCTAAGGCTGCCACGTGTCAACCTACCATTGGTTGCGGGGCAGGCGGGGGGTGGGGGGAAAATTAGAAAAATTTTCCCAAAAAAATTTTTCTAAAATGCTAAGGTCAAAACGGATTCCATTCCTGCCTCCTCCGTTGTTGCCTCGCAAGGCCACGTGGCAGCTTCTTTCGATTGGGTCCATGGGGAGAGAGAGCGGTGGGGAAAAGTTGGAAAATTTTCCCAAAAAATTTAAAAAAAGTTAAGTTCAAATTTTCAGCCCATGCGAAAGGTGACAAAGGGAAAAAGCGGGCGGGTCCATGGGGAAATTTTTCCAAAATTTCTTTTTGACAGTTAGATTAATTTTTGAAGCCAAAATGAAGTAAAACTTCAAAAGGCCATAACTTTTGATAGAAAGCTCAGTTTTGGGAAAACAAGGACTTTCTGGAAATCTCTCGATGTCCTCTTTGCACAAGATCATTAATTTTAGATTTTGATAAAGTTAAAGGGGTCAATTTTAAGAAAACGGCCTGTAGGCTTATATAGTGCGAGCTGGTAAATTTTGACTTAAAGGATTTGTTCAAAATTTGATTCTTTCCTTCACTCATCATGTCCAATAGACATGGAGGATTGTTCTAGGATGGTTTTAGGATGGAAAACTAGATTTGATTGGTTTGATTGAGTTGCAAATCAATTTTACAACTTTTAACAACAAAAGGGACTGCAAATGGATTGAGCCCGATTTTGCAATGTTTGAAATATTTCCTTAAGTGTTTTAGCCCAAATTGAATTCATTTACATCATAGCATGTTCAATTTTAATGTTTCATTTTTATTTCTTGAATTGTAGGTTCAAACTGTTCATTTTAGATAAATTATTTTCCAGGATGAAATACAAAACAAAGATCAATTTCTAAAGGATTTATTTATCATTTTTCACCTTCCAAGTATGGAGATTCATTTCCATTCTAGTCTAATACATTTAAGTGATTTAATCAAACCATTTAAGAGCCAAAATACAAAGTCTGATTTCTAATTTTTTTAACATATTTTCAAAATACAGTTATTATATTCCTTCATACATATTTTCTTCTTTTCAAATAGAGATTTCAAAACAATTTAAATGATCAATTTCAATATAACAATGCAATTTGAGAAAATAGGACACCATTTATTGATTCCAAAAGGACAACTTACAACTTCCTTTCATTTCTTCAAAAAAAAATTCATATATACATTTCATTTCTTTCACATTCTTTCAAAGCAAAAAAAAGTATATCTCTTTTTCATTTCACTTTACAAATTTCATAATCCATACAACATCTTTCCATTTCAAAACATTTACAAATTCATCCACTTCAAAGTGGGAAAGGTTACAATGAGATTTTATTTCACAAGGTACTATCAAACTATCTTTCTCCTCTGCTCTAGAACAACAACATGAATTTTCATTCTTCCAATTTTGATCACAACAAAGGGGGGAAAGGCAACGCTCTCCACCCAACCAAGACATCCAATGAAAGGAGAAGCCATCCTTCTTCATTGGCCCCGAGCCCCAACCACAATGCAATAAAAGGTGTGATTCAACTCATGGCAACAACAGGCTTCCACAAAACACAACAATCTTTCAACATGCACATTTCACAATTTAAACATAAAAAATAAAATGTAGTTTTACAACTACATTAAAACATACAAACAATACTAAGGCTTCATCAAGCAAGCCAAAGGAGCAAGAAACTATGGGGGAAGCTACTTATGCCTCCCAAAGGGAATGGGTATCCACCTGAGAAACAACCCACCAATATAAACCACCATATATATATATCATATATCTCATCATATATCATGCCTTATGCCTCCCACAATCCCTCTTTATTCCTCACATTTCCTTTATGCCTCCCCAACCTCTTATGGCACCCCATAACCCCAGTAAAGAAATGCAAGCTATTTCTTTTAAGGTGGAACCCAATCCCAACTCCCTCCACACTTATACCTCCCCAAAACACTTTATGCCCCCCCACATGGATTCCCCATAGCCTTCTCCTACACCATTCCTAGGTAGTCTACCCAAACAACCCACAAACATGCTAAAACATTCACACAATAACATGTACATTCATAAAGAAAAGAGTATTTCAAGAGCCAAGCTCTTACCTCTCCATGATGGAGTTGTCTAAGTTCCAAAACAACAAGCTTTCCAATGCCAAAATACAGTCCAAAATCAACAACCAACAAGCATGCAAGGGTCTCCAATCTCCTTCCAAAAGCAAGAGCTCCACACAACAAAAATTCACCCAAAAGGTATAAAAATGTTCAACAACCCAAAACAAAGCAAGGAGTTCTAATTTTATAGAAGAGGGAAGAGAAGAGGATGAGGTGGATCCATGTAGGATGCCACATCACACATCCTCAACTCCAACACAAAAGTCAAATTCATTCTCCAATGCACAATAAAGAGGTGGGTGAATAATATGACAATAAACTTACACACTCCAAAAAGCCCACACCCCATAAGGACTGAATTTAATAAAATGTAAGAAGAGTGCAATTAAAACTTACAATTAGTCATATCAAAATGCATAAAGAAGGTCTAAATTCAACCCTCCAACCATAGGTATGGTTGGTAAATAAAATTAAGAGGTATGGGACAAGTTTTACTTGTCCCACAAGCCTCCAAAATCAGCCTCCAAGGACAAATTCAAATTTCCAAGAAGGTGGAGTGTTTCATACTCAAAAATCTGACTTACACAACTCTTACACATACTTACACATCACTTACACATTTAATACAAAATCCAACAACTTCTATAATTACTTTCTTATATCCCAAATTTGATTAATTTATTTATTTTAACAATATGATTACTCACATTAATTCTCCACAATTAAAAGAATAATGAAAGGGGTAAATGCATCACAAAATAAACACATGCAAACAATAATAAAAAGGAACCACATTAATAAAATACATATAACCCCTTGGTCACATTCAAAGGTAATCCCCCATGGGAATCCCTAACAAAAAACAACACACACACAACAAATAACATGTTGCCATGGTGACCTTGTTGAATTCATCTAGAATTCCAATGTGGTTGGTCTCCAATCCCCGATGTTTGTTGTGATAGTTTAACCTACAAAACACAAATACCTCCTTCAGGCCTCATGGCCATATCAAAACATCCAACATGATATAAATATAATCACAAAATCATCTATACATATGAATCACAACAACATCAAGGCAATCAACAATATCACTTACAATTTATATCAACAACTATATCATCATCATATAATGTCCATTTTCTAGGTCTACTCACAATATCCAAAAATCACATGTCCGAACAACATTCATAATATATCCATGTCAAATAGTATATCATCATCCACATATGAAGTGTCTCTAATAATCATCATGCATCATAACTAAATCAAGATCAACAATAATCCATGGTCCAACATCTAACATCATATGGTATCGAGTGGATCTTGTGGATCCGTGCACTCATCGACATTTCTGTGCATGTTTTCCAGCTTTCGGCATGATATTCAGATTTCATTGTGTGTTTCATAATGGATATTCCATTCGTGTGTTCAGTGCATTGATTTGGGGCTTCATACCTTGGTTTGGTTTTTGGGTGTTCATGGCTTTGTTTTTGGGGTTAACTTTTGCATCTTTGCATGCATTTTTTTGAGTGTTTTTAGTTTCCTATATATTTTGAGCTCTAGAAGTGTTGGTTTTACTGGGTTTATAGTGGTGTTGGACTTGGACTCCATAGCTCATGCATAGTTACATCCTACATCCTTGGAACTCCAGTGCGTGCTTATCTTCACCATTTGGCTCGGCCTTCTATTTTGATGCTCGGCCTGTGTGCGGTTAGGTTCTGCATTGCATTTGCTTCGTTGCTGCACTCAAACCTCTCTGCCATCGCATTAGCTCTTTGGCTCGCTTGTTGTTGACTCATGCATGGTTCGTGGTCTCACCATTTCAGCATTAGACAACTCATTGGTTGTTGCATTGCTGCTTGGTCTAGTTTGCGTGGATAGACTTGTGCTTCACTCCATCAACTCTCTCACGGGCTCCGTTTGCATTGGATTCCTGTTAGTCTGCTGTGGCATCCGCTGGTGTGTTTGGATCATTCCACAACCCTGTCACAAGCTCCTACAGCGAACTATGTTTTTTTAATTGGAAAAACATTTTTTGACTCACCTAGGATCTTCAAATGATGTGGATCACTACCAAAGAACACCTCCAACGACCTCCCACATGTCGTTTCTCCTCTCCTATAACGTGGCCATTTTGTTTTGCATTGGAAAAAATGTTTTTTACCTGCTCAGCATTGGAAAACATTTTTTTACTCTGCCCTACGTTTTTTGGAGTCTTCCTGCTGCTCCTCGGTGTAACCATCTCCTCCAGCACCTACAACACACAACCCTGGCATTTCCAGCCTCCAACCTGCATTGAAAAATGTTTTTGAATTCTGCAAAATAAAAAAAAACATTTTTGAAGCCTGCAGCCCTGTGCACATGGCTCTCTCCCTTCTCTACATGGAATCTGGTCGCTGCAGCCCACTTTTGGTCTACTTCCAGCCTTGGGTGGTTACAATCTGTCCACTCCAGCACGTGGATTTGGAGAATACTTGGTAGATTTCACACACAGCCCTCCAACAACACGTGGACCCTTCTTTCAGCTCGGTCAATAGCCTTGGCCTTCCAACGTGGGCCCCTCCTCTTCATCACCTTCCTTTTTAATGTTTTAGGGTGATTAAAAAAAAAACATTCATTATGGCATGTAATAAGTTTTAGACTGCTTTTTTTTGGCTTGTATTTAATACCCTCCTATGCTTGTCGAAGACGGAGGGCGAGGTCTAGGGTTGGCAGGAGGCTAATCCCCCCTCGCAGTCAAAACAAACCCCTACTAAAATTCCATGTTGTTTCCAATGAGTAGTCACACGACACCCTTTGCACCCATCTCATGCACTTTTTAATGCGTTTTGCAACATTTATTGTTTTTCTCATTAATTGCGGGATTTGTTTTTTTGCTCTAACTTTTTGACTCGTTGCTCAAATCTGAGCACTTATTTAGTCAAAGTTGCATGTTTTTCACAATCTACATGATGGGATTATCATTTTTGTAAACACACTACTTTTATAAAGTGTCACATTCTGGGGGTTGCTTGTACTCTTGGCCTACACACGCAGACGGATTATCGGCCGATTCCGACGCTTGCTTTTGTGCATCTTTCGTTTTACATCATGGAGAGTGATCTTTCTAGATGTGAGTATCAGGATCACCTTACAGCCTCCACCACTTCTCACCGGGAGAGGGAACTATTCAGTTTGGCGTGCTTCCATGGAACGTTACTTTGCCCATGAGGGTCTTTTACCCTTCTTACTTGGGCCAGCCTGCACCTACTAATCATCGTCATCTACAGGACTTCCTCGACAATTGTGACCATGTATTTGGTCACATGATGATGCATGTCTCTCGATCTCTCTGGTTTCACATGGCACAATCAGATCCACCTCACCATGTCTGGAGCATTCTTTAGTCCCTCTATGGAGACCCTTCACATACTACCGCCATTTTTGTCATTCGATTCAGCTTGTCTCTTCCATTTCTTTGTGTGATGGCAATTTCACTTACATGTACGCATTTGGTTCTACTTCTGATGACAAGGATTGTGCACCCATTTCTGATGCAGAGAGTACTATAGAGGACTCTTCTCCTCTTTCTCTCACTATTCCAGAGTGTTGACACTTCCCACATCTCATCGATATCGAGCCATCTCCTTCTCGCCTCATATAGTCATCACACCCGCCTCTTTTCCACCTTCAGTGTATGAGGCCCTTACACTCTACCTTCATTGGATGACTCATACCTATCTCGACATCGCTCTTCTCGTATATTGAGCCCCCTCATTGGGATGAGTATCTACCGACCTTAGTTGTCTTTTCACGGAGTACACTTGTGATGCACTACAGTTCCTCATCCATCTATAGTTGTTTTAGAGGAGTTCATCATCTCTATTGTTGGGAGTGCCCCTTTCGGGAATCATGTCACTTCCACTTTCCAGAGACCATCATTGATCCACCCTCACCGTGGATCCCTTTTTTGTTATGGAGGATGTTTTGTTCCCTTCACATCACTTGGAAATCCTTTCTGTGGGTGTTCCTCTTTTTCACTTTGATAGTACTACACACGTGGCATTATCTTTGGTTCTTTGGCACTCGCTCGCTGGACCTATGTCACACTTCCATACACCAGCCTCAGAGTTCTTCGTGTAGCTACCTTCAGTTTTCTTTGTGGAGTGGGAAGACTTACAACACGTCATTTATGTCCTTCCTAAGGGCAGGCACATAGTTTGTTGTGGGTGGCTCTTCTTCAATCTAGAGGTAGAGGATCTCATCATCGACATTCTTTTGGGAGACCTCCTAGAGTTGCAGAGTTCATATCCATCCATGGCATCTTTTACATTCCTCTTGTCTCCCTCTTCTTCTCTCTTCTTCTTCTTTCCAAGAGATTTCCTCTTTGTACATGGGTACCTTTTTAGGCTCGTCTAGAGTTGGGACCCATATTTGGCATCTTTCTTAGATTAGAGAGTGTTTTGTTCTCTTGTGGTGGATGTTTTTCCCACTGGGTTTTCCTTCACTGCTTGGGACTTCTTGTACGTGGGTACCTCATCAGGCTTTGTGCTAGGACCCATTTCTCATTTCTGACTTGCCACCTCATCCTAAGTTACGATGAAGGGGGGTGTTGGTGTGTGTTATTTTCCACATCATTAGGTGAGTCATCTCACTTAGGTGAGATCGTAGGTCCATGTGTCATTTAGGGTTCATTATGATATTCCCTTATGCGTCAAATTAAGGCCAAAGACATCAAGCAGTGTTAGTGCATCATGTGCATCATTGGGAGTTACAATTCTATTATGGGAATGTAACTTCCCTCTCTACTCGAAGTTTTCATGATTACAAAGACTCATGGGTTACTCAAAGACCTCCTATATGTACACCCCATTTGATCTATGAGATAGAGGAGATTTTTATGGCTTAACCAGTTCTTCCTATGTTTCAATTCTTTGCATTCACATTCGGTTGATGCTTGCTTCTCCCGAGATTTCTTCACACTGTCATTCGCACATCTCGTTGATGTGCACATCATCCCTCGTGATCCTCACTTGGGGTTTTAAACCCTCTTTCAGTTATCCAATTTCTCCCCTTGGGAAAAATTTAATCAAATGTGACCTTGCATAGGAGGAAATGGGGAGGTTGGTTTAGTCATGTGAGATAACATTTCAATTTGAAAAATCAGGTTGCATAGAAGGCTTGACAATGGAAATGCAAGGTTGAATAATGAATGGCAAAGGGAACATCGAGGAGATCGTAGATCAAGTGCAACAATAGACAAAGGATCCAATTTTTTGGACTTCAAATTTTTGGCATTTTAGAAAGAAGGTGCGAAAAATTGAAAAAGGTATGAAAGAGTCAAAACTCGATATCTAAAATTCTAAAATTCCAAAAATTCAAACATTTGGGTTTCGAGTTTCGAGATCTTGATGAGCGTAACTAGAAAAAAATTCTGAAATAGAAATGTACGAAATCCTAAATGGCTTAAATTTTAGACTTTTAGCTTTCATAGTTTCAAATATGTGGAATTCAGAGTTTCAAAGTCTTCAACAAAAATTAGGAAAAGTGACCAAAAATTTCTGAAATTGTGACAGTATGAATCCCAAAAGGGTTCAGAATTCAAACTTGGTTTTGAAGTCAACACGGTGGCATTTTCGGGGTTTTGGATTTTAAGGTTTCGTGTTTCGAACTCTCAAGCGCTTAATTGGATGAAAATATCGTGGGTCAAAAAGGCAAAAGTTCCAAAATTCTGAAAGTCCAAAATTTTAGAATTTGAGGTTTCAGAGTTTTAGATTTTATGAACACCCAAGCAGCATTTAATCGTAATGTTACTTCCGAAACCAAATTGTCTTCAATTCTAAATTTCAGGATTTTTGAGGTTGCATGGATTTCAAACTCTGAAATGGAAGATCAAGAACTCACATTTTTACATAATGACACCCCGACCATCAGATGGCCATAACTTTTGATTGGGAGCTCAGATTTGCAAAAGAAAGGACTTTTTAGAGAGCTTATAGTCTTCTCGACAATATTAAATATTTGAGGGTGTCAGACTTCTAGCCTACAAAAATAAAATCTTCCATTTTTTGAGGGTGTCATACTTCTCACCTACCAAATTAATGAAGTATGGGTTTTCTTCTTTCCCAACAAGGCATAGTACATGGAGGCATGCATTTTTATAGTGGCACCCATCATTATTGTAGGAAAAGTCAATGCATTTTGGGGTGGTTGGAGAAAATATTTTGAATTCTTCTATCTCCTTCTCTCATTCTTCATATATATTATGAGGAGGGGGAGTTTTTTTAGAGGTTGGATAATTTTTCTTTGCACCCTCCCTTCTTCTTTGATCTATAAGTGAATTGGCAAGGAGTTCAAACCTCCCATCTAAACAAGAAATGCAATATTTCTTATTTTAGATTATAATGCACTCGTATCAAATCATTAGATAAACAATAAAGGTCTCAGGATGATTTTCAATCCTTTCTTATGTTCATCAGATCTTCCCGATCTCTCATTGCAATCTTAGTTATCTCAGGCATGGTGGTTGTATTACATTTTAATGGTTTGTGTTTAATGGAAAATAAGGTGTTCAACATTTCTTTTGGTGTAGCACCTTTATTAATTTAGGTTTATTTTCTTACATATTCTTAACCTTGTCTCATTAGAAAGTTAGAGAAGGTTTTAGAGCAGATCCTGTACACTTGAATGTGTGTATCAAAATAGAGGAATATGAACCATCCTTCATCCAGAGAGCTTTCCCAATTGAAAAGTCCCATACTTTGGGAAATCTCCATATTATGCAATCAAACTGATATCTCTAACCCATTGAGTTGTAGACATTCAGGATGTTGTGATTATGCATCAACAATCATGTTTGTTAAATTTTGCCTAAGGGGAAAAATTGTATAACAATACCAAGCCTATAAATGCATTTCATTGAATCTGAAATACAATTTCCAAATCCTTTTCTTGACAAGAGGCTACTCTATCCTCCTTTGGTGTGAGAAAAGAAAAGAAAATATTTCATGACTTGTACAAATTTGGGAAGTGGATGGATTGGATAGAACTTAAATCTTTCTATAAGCTTCATCAATTTTAGTTTAGAATATATACAATACCGAGAAATGATTTCACAACCCTCTCAAACTAGACTACTTATGGATGATGAGGAGTACAATTTAAATACTACGAGGTGGCTCAAAGGGCCACCTCTCCAAGAGGCTAACTCGAACAACTATATGAAAATATTTCCTTCTCCCCAAACCTTTCCCTAGGCCTTGACAATAAGTGGAATGTTTGTGATCCCATTAGTAGATAGACTAATAGATTTAATGTTTTTGGTCTTCCAAGTCCTTGTATTTAGTCAAAGAAATCTTTCATTAGATGGTTTATGATTCATAATAAGATGGTTGTTTGCTTCTTATATTTTATAAGTTGGTGAGACCATAAGATTGTTGTTTTCTTTTATATATATATATATATATATATATATATATATATATATATATATATATATATATATAATTTTTAAAACATATCATATGAACGTACCAAAAATGTTTGATGCCTTTACCGTGTACATGTACTAAAACAATATACAAAATGGAACATGAGAAAACTACTGAGCCTTCACTAAGAGAGACTGTTCAACATTACATTGATGAAAGGTGGCCTAAAGACATGAACAATTTCTCTACATTTCTATCTGAATAGATAAATCTTGTAAAACCTAAAGAGTATAATATTTTCATTGGGGAGGAAAATCCCACTAATTGAATCTTAAGGGAGAAAAACATAATAAGCAGTTCCAATTATATTTACAGTTTCAATTCCAAAGAGGATTTGAATGAATTCATAGGAATTTTTTTGAAAGTAGAGAGGAAGAAGGAACACGAAAGGATAACAAGAGTGTAAGAAACACGAATCTGATGAAAGGTTAAAGATAATTATAAAAAAATCTTGCAAGTGGATAATAAGGAATATCAGGTAAAAGTGATTTTCAGAAACATTTTGAAAGAGGAAAAAGAGAAACAAAATGCCAACGAGGTAGGAAGGAGAAATTTTTGAAAGTAAATCAAGGTGAAGGAGATCATGACACATTAAAGAAACCTGATGAATTTGAAAAATGATAAGAAAACGTTGAAATGGAGGAATAGAAAGAACTAAAGGAACAAGGAATGTTTAATGAAATATTTAGCCTCTACATTGCTAGAATGCATGGTATTCAATACTTCAAGAATTTTTGATATAATTGTATTTTTGGTCATCTCCCATATCCATTACACAATTTTTTTTTTAGTACAACTGGTCTGATTGAAATTTTCTTTACTAATCTTGTATATATCTTGTAAAGGTTTTAGGATTCCAATTATCAAATATTATTACAAGAGAATTCCTTTCATGTTTGGATCAAGAGGATGTGTAAACATATTATGGATCCTATGCAAATTATTGGAAATAAAATATAGTCATTGCAACAATTATTAAGGTCAATAAAAAACAAGAAAACAAAACTCTATTGTCATGTTGCTAATGTAGGATTAATTGTTGCTTCAATTCTATAAATTGCAAACATGACATTTAGCACCACCGACTGAAATGCAG
Source organism: Taxus wallichiana var. yunnanensis (assembly GCA_018340775.1). Taxonomy (NCBI): domain Eukaryota; kingdom Viridiplantae; phylum Streptophyta; class Pinopsida; order Cupressales; family Taxaceae; genus Taxus; species Taxus wallichiana. The sequence continues at coordinate 108,313,291 of CM031236.1, forward strand.
TAAGACATTTCTTAAACACTCCTATATTTGACTGGATATCAAGGAAGTAAAAACCAACAAAATTTACAATATTCCCTATATTCTAGCAGAGCTAGTTTCCTTTGAGTCTAGAAGCATGGACTGGGAAAGGTGTTTGTAAATACGATCAAGTTAACTACTTTTTATATACTTATATTTTATTATCATGTGGAATACACATTAATTTGAGTATCAATACTTGGTTTGGATAGAAATAATGAATAAATTTTAAAATAATATTTATAAATAAGTGAAGGTGATGCCCATTTATTATATTCAACTACAATTGTTGTCCTAACATTTGTGTTGTATTTATAACTTTAGTAATAAAACTAGTCTGAAATAAATTTTAATTTTAAAAATGTGTTCTATATTTTAACATTTTTGTATTCCCATAAGAAATATAATTTTTACATTTGATAATTTTGTTTAATACTTGATTCTCCTTGTCTATTTCAACATCTTTCTGTTCCAGATTGTTGCAGTTTTTGAGTTCCATGAGAGCTATTACTGCTACATTCGGTAATATAGCTATTGGAGTTTGACTGTTGGTTTATTTATAGGTTAAATTAGAGTTAACGTTGAAAATGGTACCTTGTAAATGATTCACAATTATCAATTTTAGGAGTTGACCCCAATATTTGAGGATCATGGTTTCCTATTATTATGCACATTATAAATTTAACATAGAGACATTGGGTATACTTTAGCTAAAAATAGAATACATTAAATTAGATAACATAAAAAATATTTGGGAGTGGGTAAAAGTATTGTGGAAATTATTAGTTATCATCATGAGGGTTTTTTCAAAACATGGATTTTCATAGCAAAATAGACTATATAAATTGAAAATACAGTCCATTGAGAATTAGGATTAATGTAACTTGGCATTGATTTTTCTATTAGAATATTCCTCTAGAGGCACTTTTATAGTTAAAACTAGAGGGGTTTGCATTTTTTTAAAGGAGTTCACTTGAGAGGAGACTTATCCATATTGAAGAGCTCGGGGTGTGTATTCGTCCTTCTCATGGGGATGGCATTCTTGGATTTGTAGTAGAGAGTAGTTCCTTGAAATGGAGAAAATCGACAAATCAAGCTTGAGGATTTGGGGAAATTCTCCTGGTTATGGGCCCGGGAGTGCTTCTTGTTATGAAATTACTTGTGTTTGTTGTCCATGGTGAAAGAAAAGAGGGAGGCTCACCTCACTCAAATAACTTAGTGAGGCTTCAAAAACTAAACAGATCTTAACCATGACCATAGGGTCAGCACATGATGATTAGGATGCGATGGAGCTAAATTATTACTTCCACCCAAAATAAAACTTTATTCACATCAAAATACATAGTTAATATATTTGTTATGTTATATGTACGAGAGGGGAATGAGAAAAGTAATGGAAAAAGGAAAACAATGCAACTGAAAGATGGTTCTTATAGTACACCATTTTTTTTCTCCTCAACAAACCAGGATATCACAGGTCCAAACTCTGCTACACTATAATACTATTCTTTAGAATCTACTTTTGGTACCCTTTGTAGATGGCTATATGAAACCTTCCAAATCCTTGACGCGGATATCTACTTGGCCATCCAGAGGCCATTCATAAATTTTTTCATTGACCTTTATGATTCGAACCATTTTTGGTAGTGCTCTTTGGATGGATGTGAGAGGTAGCTGCCCGTGTTGATCCACATTCCCAATATTTTTCCCTGACATTCATTACCGTGGAGGATAAAACTAATCACCTATTGAAACGCTAGTGATATATTACAAAACCACTTCTCTATTTTTTCTTTCAAACCCTCATCTAAATATGCACCTTCATCGTTGGCACTACATCTAAGAAGAAACAAATGGTTTGGTACACAATTAACAAAGTAAAATATTATTAAAAATATAAAAACTTAAAAGAGGATGTTAGAGACAAAACAATATTTTTGTCTCTAATTTTTGTCTCTAAATGACACCCTTTCAAGTAGTGGTAGCAAATCGATCAACATGATAGGAGAAATGACCCCAATAAGAACTAACAATAATAATAGTAATATCACGAAATATTTTGGATTTTTGAATATTTTTATTTTTGAATCCATCGTTAATGTTGATATGAATGGTCTTCATATAGAATAACATTTTTGTTTCAATATGGAACCCTCCATATTATACTTTTAAAATTTATCACATTCTTTATCAGTATAGCTATAAAGTATCTTGTTTTCAATAAAGAGGTAGATATTTGTGCATACATGCATCTTATGGAGGTTTTTATTTTGTATACATTTCAATTCTATTAAAATTAGTTTTTTCTATATCTCTTTCATTGTGAATTGATTTCTATAACTCATTAAGAACTATCATTAGTTTTTTATCCACATAGATGTAAATCAATCTAAATCAATGCTAATAGAGTAAGTTCATAAATATTTTGTGTGTTATAATTCATTAGGTTAGAATGATTGAACATTGTGTTGAGTATCGTGATCCTTTATATTGTATTCTCACTTAAAACAAACTCAAGAAAAATAGGAGGAAATGGGAGATCTAATAAAAAAATTAATTAATGAAGCCATTAAGAGTTAGAAGAGGTAAATAATGGCATAATATTTTAATTTCCACTCATAGGTTGTCCCTACAACTCACCTCATCTCTATAATTACACACACATCAAGTTGACTCTCTAGGGCCCTAATGCTTCATGATACAAGTAAAATTTGACATTTCACAATTTGAAGGAAAAAAATTATACTAATGAATTAGATAAATGTATCAATAAAATAGAATCATATTTATCTATACATTAATTTTATGATGATGAATATATAATGTTTTCAATATTTAAATCATCTATAATTTTCAAAAATGATGCAAATCTTAATTTTTTAAGATGATGATAATGATGATGTAACGTCAATGCAAAGATGACAAAACCTGTGATATTTTTGTAGATTATATCAAAGAGGATTATTATTGAGTGAATAAATATGAGGACCAATTCATGAAACTGAACCAATTGTGTCACAATTTCTATTAGACAATACAATACTACACCAATGATTATCATACCCTATGAAAACGTTAGGAAAAAAACAATGAGAGATGTCAAATTATCAACAACTAAAGTAGGTTGTGAAATTACATCTAGAAAGAGATTGATGTTTTAGGAATTAATAATCTTGAGGAATCCTAATGATATTAAGACAAGATTACAAAAATTTCCAAATACATGGGAAACAAAGATACTTCATATTTAAATAGAGGGAAAGTTGACACCAAGATAAAAGATGGATGCAAATCCAAAGAAGAATATAACAAGAAGGAATGGAAATAATATCCTTTAAAAGACACACTAATTTGGTGTTTGAAACATAAGGGTAAGTATCGTGATACAAATCTTTATCAAGCCATAAAAAGAAATCTATTAGTCCCGAGAACTAGATGCAAGAGAATCCCATTTAGATAACCAAGTTGCAAATTAATAAGGGTAAATAATTATAGATGTAGATTTATGTGCCACTATCTCCACCACACAAAGAATGTCCCCACTAAAAGAAGATGTAAAATACTATTTCCTCTCTCACATATAGGTAAATTTTATGGATTTTCAATTTATACTCAATAGTGAGAGTTAAAATAATCTAATGTCTACAAAAATAATATAAAGGATAAATGTTGTAAAGAATCCTCACTCAAAACCCCGTTGTGTTGGTTGGCTTAGTTAAGGAAGAGATAAACATTTTAAATGATAGTGACACCTTCCCTATTCAATCAATCTATTCATGGATTTTGTGGCATGTGTTTTTAACCATTAGATGTTTTTACTATGCTTCTTGGATAGTCATATGTGTGGGATTTCCATACGGACTATGAGGGCAAAGTGTAGTGCCCACTCCTCTTTGACACTATTTTAATTTCGATGATATTATTGTTGGATTGATACTTAGACATTTTTATTATTATATATTGATCAATAGATGATAGACTATGCAAATATTTTGACTATTGACATGTTGTGATTTACATTTTGATTATGATGCACTGGATGATGATGATGGACAAATATACATATGTCGATTTGTAGTATTTTGATTTTATACTAACATGTCATATCCTAGATGCATAGCCTAAGTTGAATATTTTGAGTAGAATTATGATGTTATGGATGTTAAAAAAATCGACTTAAATTGTTCAAAGTGAAAATGATAGAATTGTTAATTTAGGGTGACAATTATTGATTTCTATATGTATATTATTCTTAATGTTTTTTATATGGCCGTAAGGCTAGAGATGTATTTTTTTGTGTTGTAGGGATATTTTATCACATACATCGGAATGGGATAGGGACCAACCACGTAGGATGTTGGGTGTTGTGCAACATGGCCAAAATTTGACAACTTATGTATAATGTTATGTTGTGTTGTTGCATGCTTTGTTAGGAGGTTCCCATGGGGGTAACCTCATTTATGTGGCCATGGGTGTAATGTGTTCCTTTCCTTTAAATTTTGTTGTTTTAATTTGTTGTGTATGTGTTTAATTATTTGGGAAAATATGTCACTTTTTTAACACTTGGTTATGTGTATTAATTAACTACTTTAGCTTACATTTTAATTAAAATGGAATATTTGATGTGTGAGAAAAAATGGGTAGATGGTCCTTGAAATCTTGTGTATGTAAACTAGATTTGTGTTCGGTTTGTATTGTGATCTTTGAACTTCAAAATTCGGATTTAGACTTGGGAGGCTTTTGGGACAAGCTAAGCTTGCCCCATTCCTCTTAAATTCATCCAAAAACCATAGTTATGGTATGGTGAGTTAATTTTAGGATTAATTATGAAATTTGGGGTGTAAAAAGGGTAAATAATTTCACTTTTCACTTACCACATTTAAGTTTTTCCTTGATAAGCATAGTGTGCAAGTTGGAGTGTCATGTGGGCATGTCATAAGTCTTACATGTGCATTTAATTTCTTTGGGCTTGGTGTTTGAATGACATGTTGGAATGGAGGAATCATGAAGTGGCATCCTACATGGAACCACCTCATTATCCTCACATCGTATTTCTATTTATTGATTGATTTGAAGGATTTTGAGTTACTTTTCATATTTTCTTCTCTTGCACTTTTGGATATTTGGTCTTGAGTTGCATGCTTGGAGCATTTTTGGAGTTGTATTTTGTATTGTGCTTGATTTGAAGGTGTTGAAAGCTTAATGGAGATGTAGGATCTCCACCTTTATTATTTATTTATTTATGTATATATATGTCAAAATTGTGCTTGTATTAGTATTTGCATGAGTGTTGTGAATGAGATATATTAGGTTGGATATCTTATCTTAAGAATGGATTGGGAGATGGAATTATGGGACCATTGGTGCGGGAAAATGATTTGTGATGCATGCATATTGAGGGATTTTGATTAGGATTTCCACCTATGGGGAGTGAAAATGAAAAAGGTTGACATAGTTTTTCTTATTTATAAGGGATGAGATAAGGATGTATTTAAATGTTTTCTATTGTGCACGTGGAGAATTTTGGGTAGAACTCCTATTTCACTTGTGAGGGAAAATAAGGTGGTTCCCATATTCATTTGTCATTTTGGCCTGATGTCAAGCCTATTTGTTTTTGGGAAAGTTGTAGATATTTTTGAATATGTCCATTTGAATGTGTTGTATGTTTTGTGGAAGCCATTTTTGTAAAGTTTTTCAAAGTTAAATTATACACCCCATTGTTCTTTGGTTGGGGATGGGGGGGCAATAAGGGGATAAATTATCCTCTTATTGGATTATATGTAGCGAAAATAATGTCACCTATACCCTTTTATTTGTATTGTGATCCAAGTTTTTTTCAAGGGTTGAAGAATACAAGTTGAAAGCTAAAATTTTGGAGATTACATTGAAATAAAAGTCATATTTTGATTTTGTTGGTAGAACCTCCATGTTCTTAATGATCTTATTGTTCCCACTTAGAGTGGAAGATTGTAACTCTTGTATGTTTAAAGGAAAGTCTGTACATTCATTTACTCAAGTTTGAAGTACTATAGTGAAAAAGCAAAGTTAAATTATACATTGGTTGAAATAAAAATCTCCTACACTTGTATGTTACTCAAGGCTATAGGATAGATGTATAATTAAAAAAGGTTGCTTTCCAAAAAATTGTTGTTGAGTTCTTCCTTGTTTTTTATAACATTATCTATGAGGAAAATAAATGGATTATAAGTTCTTGCATTACAAAAGAATGTTATTATAACTTGTAGTTTTTATATCTGTATTGTATGGTCAGAAAGAGAAATTACAATGTATGTTCAATAAAAAAAATTACATTTCATATTGTTGAATGTTGAATGTTTGTTTGGAAAAGATATGCAATCGAAATTTTGAGCTATGAAACTAAGAGATGATGTCAATCTATCAACTAATAAGTGGAAAACACATTAATTAAAGTTAATATTACATTAAACACCAACCTAAGTAGAAAAATTATTAAAAAAACATATACTTTAGGTTCTGTTTTAAGGAAACAAAACTGCCACCCTATATAGAGAGCAATGGTTTCGTAACTACCTCCCAAAGACAAAGCAAGAGTCGATGAACCCCCCAAGAAGGGCAGAAATCACAGACCACCAATTTGTGTAGGGCAAAAGTGGTTTCGCCACTTTTGACAAAAATTACAAAATCCGACGGTAAAAACCCCTATTGAATTTTATTTAAAATCTAAGCTTTAAACCTTCAAACTGAAACTACCAGCAACAAGTAATTGAGAAAAAATAATTTTTTAAGCTTATAAATCCTCTTTCGGACACCCAAATATGTAAAATTCATAGATTTAATGAATGGGGTTTTTTCCCCAATTGTTGAATTGAAAGAATATTTACATAATAATAACAAAAAAATCCATGGTGGGATCTCTACATTAAGCAAATGAGAAACCTTACAATAACAAACCCTTTCCTAAACTAAACCATGGATAAAAGGATGGAGTAAGATATCTCCATTTACAACTAGAACCAAGAATATTTCTCCATGGTTTCACTTATTTCTCTCATGGCTTCTCCTTCTCCTCTTGCAAACCTAAAAATAGGAATGAGCAAATGAGGTTGTTTTGGGGAAAATAGAAATAAAAAGAAACCCATAAGCATATTTAGGGCAACCTAAATCCAAGGGCTAGGATAGATTTAATCTAATGGCCCAAATTAAACATAACCTCACTTAAGCGTAAGGTATTTTTTTGGGAAAGAAATTTAATTAAAAAAAGTGCATGAGCAATGGGGTGGATGGGGCTAATTAGTGGCAAGGAAAAATAATTAATCTTTTATGTTAGAAAATAAAGGAATCTTAGTGCATTATAATTAGTTAAACTTATAGAACTTGGTAAATGTATTGTTTTAAACCATAAATATATTTTAGGAAGTAAATTAATAATATTTAATTATTAATTTAATTCCAACTTTCATAAGCTTGTGTAGAAATAATTTAATCAAGAAATTTAATAATTGTGGATAATGTCTAACCTTGCAAACTCCTTTTAAAAATATGTTTACCATAATTTTGACTATTAAATTATTAGTTCTATTTTGTTTTGAGAGTAGAAATTTGTGGGCATTACACTTGGTATCAGAGTTGTGGGTTCAATGTTTGGACCCTAGGCACACTTAGAAACATGATACACAATAGTAAAACCTAGCGTAACTCTAAACCTAGAACACATAATATTCCATGATATTTTAAAATGTAGAAAACTTAGAAAACTTAAAAAGTCCTAGATTATGATAAACTAACTCCCGTATTAGTCTCATGTAGGAGGCATGGGCTAGACGAGGGTTCCTTAGATGTAAACCTAGATCTAGTACCCTTGATCATGAAGTAACAACTATATTTCCTTAGATACTACGAAAGTATAGGATGTTAATTCCACTTTATGCAAGGATCTTTATGAGTGTGACCTAGTAGACAAGACAAAGAGCCATCAATGAAGGTTGGTACACCGACATCATAGTGCTTTGAGGATAGGTAGAGCACTCACACACAGAGTCATTTCGACATGAGTCACCACCTAAATATCATGAGGTAGAAGTTTGGGATACAAAGTCATATCTAGGATCCCTAGGTCGAGGGATGATCATCCGGAGAGACCTAGGGCTTATCATCGATAGAGGCAGATCACATCAGAGAGATAATAAAGTTACACACACCACATTTTTCTTGAGACATAGGAAAATTTCAGGTCGAGGCATGGTTGGTTAGCTTGAGTGGATGATTCAAGCTATATCATTGTACTAGCAACACAAAATCTCGTGTTGTTATCCATTTTTGAGAGGCCGAGATGGAGGTTTGTGAAGGAATGAGGAGTAGAAGATCCATGTAGATGTAAAGAGAATTACCTAGGAGCTCTTGGAAGAGCGTTTCAGGAGTAGATACATATTGAGGAGATTCATCTAGCATTGGATCGATGAGTTGCATGATCTGCAACATGCCTCCATAATAGTAGCAGAGTATGAAGGTTGGTTTGTAGATATACTTTAGTATGTGGATTATATGCAGGATGAATAGGTTCAGTTCACAGGTTCATCAGGGGCTTGAACTTAGAATTAGGTGGGGTAGTGTGCATTCATTTCCCATAGACTCTATTAGAGGCTATGGAGAAGGCCTATATTGCAGAGGAAATAGGGGGAAGACTCAAAGAGTGGTCAAGATAGATTAAGGATCCATCTACAATAGTTATAGGATAGTACGTAGTGGGGATCATCTCTTCATCCTCATTCAGGACATACTTTAACACAATATTACTCTAGACCTCCTCCTCCTTAGTAGTAATAAACAAACTCGATGACCATTTTGACCTCCACAATGCCATGATGCTCAAAGAGGGCATAGTATGGGACCTTTAGTTGGGGATCAATAGGAAACAAGCTTCACCTCAAGATAGTTAGCAGGAGTATATCCAAAGAAGAACCCAAAGTGATCTATGAAAAGATCATCGATTATATACAATGGACTATTGACCCACCTTGAGGAGTATCTTCTCAATAGAGAGGACCAGTAGTTGTTATAGGTGCGGTTTACATGGTCATAATTCAAGAGAGTCCCCTCGTAACTTTGCTAATTAGGGTAAGGCACCTATTTTGGAGGCTACGGCTACATTGAAACATTGCAAGGAGACACAAAATCTATGTTGCGATTGAGAAGCACGAGATATAGCACCAACACATGGTTATTAAGACCACAGTAGTATTAGTGTATTTCTACCCCTAGCTTATTTGATTCAGCTCATCATATTGTTTCATTTCTCCATCATTATTGGAGATGCAGGATGGTGGCGCTGAGAAGGGCCTTATTTGGGATGTTGAGATGGATTTTGTAGCCAAAATGTAAGTGGAATCCTTAGTTAAGGAGTGTGTAGTGTACCGAGGACCCTTCACCACAACTTTGGATCTTTGTATCTTTCCCTTGGGTTCATATGGAGTTACCTTGGGCATGGATTTGTTGTCTCGCACATAGAGATAAATTTTATTCTTACATCAAGGTTATATCTTATGAAGACAATTTGAGAGTAGAGTCGTGATTATTGAGTTAATAGACCCATCTCTATTCACACCATATCTGCATGCATTTGAAGCGGTGTCCACGACAGGTATTTTAGTTATTCGTCATCACCGATAGTGATCGATCGTGAGGGCGACACTCATTGGTTGTCACTTGATGACCAACCCATTTTTTATGAGTTTTCTGTTGATTTTCTTAATGAATTTCTTGGGTTACCTCCCCACATTAGATAGAATTTCTTATCGATTTGGTTCCTAGAGCAGAGCCTATCTCATGCGCACCATATAGGATGACCACATTAGAGCTATGTGAGCTAAAGTTGTAGTTGAAGGGCCTTATTTACAAAGTATTAACCCATCCAAGTGTATCTCCTTGGGGTGCAAAAGTGATCCTTGTGAAGAAAAAGGATGAATATATGCATTTTTGAGTGGATTCCGATAACCGAACAAAGTAAAAACAAAGAATCGTTACTCCCTTCCACATATAGATGATTTATTTGATCAGATGTATGGGGCCATAGTATTTTATAAGATAGATCTTAATTTAGGCTACCATCAGATGAGGATTGTGGAGGAAGATATCCACAAGATAATTTTTCATAAGAGATATGACCACTATGAGTTCACAAAAGAGTACCATTTGGTCTAACAAAAACCCTGCAGTGTTTATGAGTTTGATGAATGGGTTGTTCCGGATGTTTTTGGATCATTTCATGATTGTTTTTCTTGATGAAATTATAAGATAATCATGTATGCATGAGGAGCACAATGATCACCTTTGACAGGTTTTGCAGTTGTCTTCGTGAGAAGCAAACATATACAGAACCTTGAGAACTATGCATGTTTCTAGTTAGAGGTTCAAGACTTAGGTCACATTATTTCTTGGGAATGTATCACATTCAAGTACATCCAATATTAGAGCTAAAATGGATTGGGCCAAGCCAACCAATGTGACCGAGGTCAAATGTTTCATGGGATTTGTAGGGTACTATAGGAGATTTATTCAACACTTCTCTCGAATTACGCACCCCATCACTTTGCTTCAATAGAAAAGGAAGAAGTTTTTTTGTCTAATAGATATGAGTAGGCCTTCAAGCACACTCGAAGGAATTCCTTACAACACCTCCACTTCTTGCAGTGCAAATCCTCGAGGGATTTCTTCATGTGTACAAATTCTTCTTCGTAGAATTAAGAGGTGTTTTGATGTATGATGGCTATGTAATTTCCTTTGAGTATTGAAAATCAAGGTTAATGAGCTAAATTATCTGACTCATTACCTTGAGCTTGTGACATTTGTGCATGCTTTGGTGTGTTCGCGTCACTTCCTTCTTGGTAGGAGGTTCATTCTCAGGATAGACCATTTGGGCTTACATCACCTCTTCATGCAGCCCAATCTCAATGCTCGCAATAATAGCGTTTGATGGAGTTGATATGTGAGTATGACATGGAGATAGAGCATGTGAAGGGGAAGGATAATGTGGTTGTATATGCTTTGATTCGATGAAGAAATTTGGTTATGGATACTTAAGTGGGTACATACTTGCAGAGTAGGTTTTGTAACACCTTCAACATTATAGCTTCTACCTAGCAGCTAGAGAAGAGATTGAGTATCAGAGACCCCTTGAGCATAAGTTTGATGGATTTATATAGCTAGGGATGGAGGTTTGAGAAAGGATATTTTTGCAGAGGCTCATCGTGCACCTTATTCATCCTATCTAGGGGTGAAGAAGATACACAACACTTTGAGACAGCTTTTACCATTAGAGAGGAATTAAGAGAGATATATCTCTATTTATGTCTTTTTGTTTGGAGTGTCGAGGGTGAAGGCCGAGTATTAACATCCAGCCTAGCCTTCTCCACCCTCATGTTATACGAGAGTGAAAATGGGACACCATTTCTATGAATTTCATACTAGGGCTACCGACGCGAGATACCACCACGATGCGATCATGGTCACGGTTGATAGATTGAAAAAAGTGGATCATTTTCATTATGTGAAGACCACCTATATATCTAGTGCAAGTGGCGCGAATATACTTAGATGAGAGTTTCGGATGACACAGATCTCATGGAATATTATTTGTCACTGTGATCCCTTATACACCTCTCATTTTTGGACGAACATACAACATGACCTTAGGATGAGTATCAATTTAAGTATAACATATCATCCAGAGACATATGGACAAACAAAGCGGGTGAATAAGATTTTAGAGGACATGATTTTGATATACATCATGGACCATCAATCGAGGTGGGAGGAGTATTTTTACTTGTTGGAGTTTTCTTATAATAAAAATTTCATAGATCTATTGTTATGGATCCATTTTAGGCATTTTATGGTAGGGAGTGCACGATACCACTAATTTGGGATAGATTCGAGGACATAGTATCTCTTGGGCCATATTTGTTACAGGACTTGGAGCAGAAAGTTGTTTTGATCAGACAGAGACTACAAGAGGCATGAGATAGACTCGAAGATATATGTAGACTAGATGAGATTTGACAAGACCTATAAGGTGGGCATGAAGGCATTTCTTCATGTCGACCTCATAAGAGCCCTATTTGTTATGGAAAAATATCTAAGTTAGCTCCTAGATTCAAGATTCCATTCAAGATATTAGATCAGATTGGTACCTTAGCTTATCATCTAACCTTACCACCTATCTTGCTTCATGTCCTCAATATATTTCATGTTTATGTTCTTATGAGATACATTCTAGATCCCTCTCATGTTTTGGATTAGACCGCATTGTAGGTGTAGGAGCAGTGCATGTGACTATGGAGCCCGTGCACATCATAGAGTGTAGGACCTATTGGTACCCAAATTGATTATCCCTCGGAAGGTGAAAGAGCAGATCACGCTTTGACAAGAATCTAAGAGGCAAGAAGAGCACATTGTGTGTCATTTTGTAGCTGAGGAAGGAATGCAACTTTATTTTTGTCACTCAGATGTGGAGAAATGGGTAACACCCTTAAGAGGATATGATCTATCCTCACTTCTTTATGGTTGTGCCTTTGAACTAGGGTGAGAGGACCCTTTTGTAGCATGTTGTTTGTGGAGGAGATGGAGATGTCCTTCATTGCAGAGTTATTGAGAAGACCTTGAAGAAAACATGATCAATACAACAAATCTAACTCTCACGAGTTGTCACCCTAGATAATGGAGATATTTTCTAAGCAAGGTTCAGGCTACTAAAGACAATGAAAACCTGATTGCTTCTGTATGTTTTAGTAATAGAGATTATGAATTTGTACACACAGAGGACAAACAAGGGTATTATGGGTATGATTGGTTGTTTTTAAATGAATTTTTGTGGGAAGTGAGGTAGAGATGAACTTGATTCACTAGATCCTTGAGAACTTTTTTAAAAATGGAGAGCTTGACAACATAATGCTTTGGGATAGCTAAGATATTCCTTTAACTCGAATATGTACTTCAATGGAGACCCGATTAGCACTTTTCACACAAACTTCAAGGATCCAAAAAGAAGGCTCAAATTGGAAAACTTAACTAAACATTATCAACCTCTGTTTCATCATGCCTAATATAGCCTCAAAGGCTAACAAATAATCTTATAGTCATGCTAGGAGTCATAGTGATTTTAAATTTGTTTATTTCACTATCAAATGAAAGCTCTTCTAATCAATGAAATTGAAAATGCCACCAAACTATCACAAGGAAAGGATCTTGTGTGATTCACAAAGATTTCAATGTAAGATTGGAACGGAACAAGAAAACTACTTTCGACATTCGAAATGAAGTAAACACAAATTTTGTCCAAAACTAACATAGATTAACTCAAGTTTTATTAAATTTATCGGTAGGGGAGAGTTTCTACAACAATCTTAGAGATTTTCAATGGATGTACACTCACAACCACCTTGACATGATCAAATTTAACACAAAGGAGATGAACAAGTTTCTTCATATTGTTTCTCGAAGCATGGGTTCTATCAAGCTTTTCTCTTCGAAAACTCAGTCCGACCTCTAACACTCCAACTATTTGCACGACAAATTCATGCAATTGATAATACTTCATTTACAACAAATTCCCCCTCAAAACTAGAAACATTCAAATCACCATTGTGTGTTATGACCTTGATTGTGACTCCCAAAATCATATTTGTAAAAAGGTTGTCGTGTGTACACAAGGCAAATCTCTGCAAATATTTCCGGATTCAATTCCTCACCCGGTAAGTCGATCTTCATCTTCCACACTAACTACTTCCTCCTCCAATTTGTCAAATCAGGTTCTTTGTGTGCTAAGGAAGGAAAAACTAGAAAATCATATCGAAGCCAATGGTCAGATCACATCTTAATGGAAAAAGACATTTTTAGATTTTTTCCCACCAAACCAAGATATCATATTAATGTTCCTCTTCATTTGTCATGCAAGAGACTCCAAGAAATGATAAAAAACCATAAGAATATGCATCCCTAGGAGCTTTGAAGACAAATGGCAGAAAATCAAATACAAACGGATAATTGCCATCAATCTTTCTTTTGAATTTGGACAATCCACTTGGGAAATCCGAGTTAAGATGGGCCTGCGGGTTATTTTTTACTTTTTACACATTTTTGAAAAAAATAAAAAATTTCTCAATTTTCTCTGCCCCTCTGCCTTTAAAAAATGCGCTTGACACATGTCCGAATGTGTGTCCCAAATGAATAGTGGCTAAATTTTTCTATTTCACTTTTTTTTGGAAAATGAAAAATTTTCCAAGTTCTCCCCACACTCCGCCCTTCCACTTCTAGTTTCGATGTGGGTCCAAGTGGAACCACACCTCCTTTTACACTTTTATCTCCTTTCTCTAGAAAAGGAAAAATTTCCAAACTTCCCCCAAAATTCCGCACCTCCGCCGTTGAATGGAGAATTTTTTTGACTATTCTCCATCAAGCCCACGGGTCATTTTGATGATTTTAATCTTTTAAACAATAAGTGGAAAAAATCCAAGTTGCCACCGATGGCCTGCCTCCCCGCCTCTTGACTTTTCAAACCACCACGCATCTCAATGGGGCATCTTGAGATGGTCCCTAAAAGTAGAAAGCTTAAATGAGCGTGGGTTCACCACATGTCTCAAGCCCTTTAGGAAGTTGTTGAAAAGTCTAAGGAAGGAAGACTCGTGGAAACCTCCATGTGTCTTTATGGCGCAACTTCAAGAACCTTATAAGGATTCAATATGATTTTGGGGGCATGCTTCCATTTTATAACCTTTACTCCATTTTTCCAAAAGGGAAAAATATCCAACTTATTTCGAAGGCCCGCATCTTTGCTTTTAACTTTGCCATGTGTCTTTCTGCGGGGTCAAAGTAAGACTTTTTCCCTGCCGCTTAAATTTTTCTTTAATCAAAGCCTGGACGGGCCACGGAGTGAGTTCAAACTTTTTTCCAAAGTAGCCAAAAAGAACAAGTTCACACAAAATACCCATTGTGCCTCGTCTAATTAGAGGAAGCCCTGTAAGTACCAAAAGAACCAACCAAAATTCGGCGGAGCTATGGAACCAAAATTGCCTTTTTTCCAAAAAAGTAAAAAGTGACAAGTTAAAACATTTTCCCACCATCCCCTAACCAAAAAAATGAAGCCACGTGACCACTGAGTGCAAAGGGATAATTTTTTATAGGAAAAAGATGCCCGTCAAACCGTCAAAAACACAAAAATTCACCATTCATGACCAAAATTTGATTTTTCGCTAAGGATGAAATTTTTTGAAACAAAACCAAGTGAAACATGGTTCCAAGAATCTTTCGACCATGGATTTGGATTTTCAAAGGCATACAAATATAAATTGATCATTCTCAAGCTTCCATGGTCGGGGAAAAATAGGAAAAACGGCAAAGCTCATGCGGATTTTACGAAATTAGGGCAAAAACAAGGAAACCTCATAGACCTTCAAAAAAGGGCATGAAAATGGATTCTGCAAATAATTCAAGGCATTCAAATGGAGGTAATAGCTTTAGAACATCCAAATCGAGAGATAAAACATTTCATAACACGCAGATTAGATGAAAATTAGGGAAAATAGTGTGAGATCAAAATGAGCACCAACATCGATTCGACTCGTGGATGGGCACTCCCTGCGAATGCCACAAGAATAACTCGCAGACCAAGTTCCAAGAACAAACCATTGGGTAATGGAGTCAAAGAATAAGCTAGTATAGCAGAACAATCACAACCATCCTCCAAAAATTGAACTGAGAAAACAACAAAACCAAGTCACCGAGGACCAAAACGAGCAAAAATAGAAAAGACAGAAAGCAACCAACAAGTTGTACACTATACAAATGATGCTCACCTTGATTCTGGGGAATCAATCCAGGAAATGTTTGAAGTTCCTGCCATTAGCAGGAAATTCAAGAAATTCACCATCCAAATATTTCAAGAAGAAGGTATTCTCACCAATCTGAATGTCAATGGAGTAAGGGCCCATCCACAGTGCATCAAGTTTACCATGTTATCCCTTGTCTTCATGTCTGTTATCCCACAACAACATAATATCTCCAATGTTGAAAGCTTTGGGAGTGACCTCCTTATCAAATAACTTCTTCAATTTATCTTTGAACTTCACATGCCTTTGGTGAGATGCTCTCCTTTCTTTATCAAGTTCAATAGTCTGGTTAATGTGAGCCACATATGGACTAACTTCTTGATCTTCCAGCTTATTGAATGAACTAATATGAGCTTAGTTACATATGTAGGGAAGCAAATCTTGAGTGCCATACACCAATTCAAATGGAATTTTTCTAGTGGCTCTTTACACTTGTAATTCATTAGCCCAAACAACGAACTTTAGTTGTTTACCCCATTTTCTTTTGTTCATCTCTAAGGTTCTCACTGATAATCTTTGGCAAATTTTTATTAATGGACTCAACTTGTCCATTTCCTTGGGGATTTTATTAGAAGCATATATCAAATTGCTCCCGTATTCTTTGTACATTACCACGAAAGGTTTAGCTTTGAATCTCATGGCATTGTCAAAGAATAACAATTTTGACCGACACTCCAAACCTACAAATGATATGGTTCAACAGAAAATCCATGACAATTTGGTGTGTTGCTCTTTTGGTGGGGATTTCCTCCACCCACTTGGTGAAGTAATCAGTGGCTACAAGAATCCACTTATGGCCAGCACTTGAAGGGTATGAAATCTCACAAATGAAATCCATTCCCCATTACTTGAATGGGGCTTCAATTGATACAAGATGCAAAGGCATGGAGCCTAAAGCTTTCAATCTTCTATAGAAGCACCGATAGTTCTCACATCTTCTAACCAAAAGAGTTGTATCCTTCAAGCGAGTTGACACCAATAACCACCCCTCAAGATCTTGTGTTCTCGTGAGTCTTCTAGAAAAATTCCCCTAATAAACTCCTCCATGGAGATCAACAATTATCTTAGGCGATTCATCTTTAGTAATGCACCTTAAGAGAACTCCCTCAGGGTTCTTCCAAGCTAACTCATAATCAATAATGACATATTTTTGGGAAGCCAACTTAAGGAATCTTTTACTCGTTCTTACTCAAATACTCGAGGATGTATATATGTCCGAGATAAAAATTACATCTTTGTACCAATAAGAACTAACCAATTTTTCAAAAAAATCTACCCTTCCTTCTTCTACCTCATTTACATCAATAGTTTGTAAGTTGCACTAAGCCATAATCTTAGCCAATCCCAAACCTCTCACCAAATTCATGGTTTGGATATCCATGTCATATTCTTGCAACTTGTTCACCCATCTCCATATTTTTCTTTTATTAAGATGTCTTTCACCATAGTGTGGGAAGATAAGCAACAATTTTAGAGCTCAAAATTTAAGGCCTAAAACCTTTGTTGCTTTTACTAAATCAAATGCTTGTTTCTCCATAATAGTGTATTTCAGCTCAGCCCCCTACAATGCCTTACTAAAAGGCAATTGGCCTCTCAGCCCCTTCATCATATTTCTGCAACAAGACAGATGCAATAGTGTTCTCTGAAGAAAAAGAAAATAGTTGGAAGGCTTCTTATAATCTAGAGCTACTAAAATAGGGGCATGCTTTAATGCCTCCTTGATCCCATCAAAATCTTGAATGGCATCCTCCTCCCATTTCATGGCCTAGTCCTTCTTTAGCATTCCAGTGATTGGAATGCTCAACTCAACAAAGTTTGATATGAATCTCCTGATAAAGTTTATATACCCAAAGAAGGACTGAATCCCCTTCTTGGTTCTCGGGTGGGACATTGCTGATGGCCTCTACCCTTCTGGATCAATCATTACCCCTTAACTTGTGACATAATGTGACCAACCAATTTTTCCTTACAGTACTGAAATGGAATGTCTTTGGATTGATTGAAATGCCATATTCTCTTCATCTTATCAACATTTTCTCCAAGTGCTTTGTAAATGATCACCTCTCTTTCAGAGAACACGCTTACATCATCTTGGTAGATAGCAATAAAATCATTGATGTAACAAAAACAACATTCATTGCTCTTTGAAAGGTTTCTCCAAAGATCCATCAGTCCTAAAGGGAATCCCGACATATACATTTTTTCCCAAGGGGTGTTAAAGGTTGTCTTAATTATTTATAATTCCTTTACAACAACTTGGTTATAACTAGAGAAGCCATCTAGGGTAGATAGCAACTCGAAATGGTCATTATCTACAACATGTTTTCCATATTTGCTAAAGGATAATTATCCTTCATTAATGCTCTATTCAAATTTATGAAGTCCACACACACCGATGTCACCATTCTTCTTTCTAACTCGGTACTAGGTTTGCAATCCAAGAAGAATACCTTATAGGCTGAATAATCCCTCCATCTCTCGCTTTTCTTCAGTTCCTATTGCATTTTAAGAGATATGAGTGTATTGATTAGCCTTTGTTTCTGCTTGAATGGTTTTGGATTAGATTCCAAGGGAATATCATGTTGAAAAATATCCTCTCTATATGCGTTTAATTCATAATAACGCCAAGCCATTTAATCTTGATATTTTTTTAGCAATTACACATAAGACTATTTTTCCTCCTTACTTGAGATTATTTCCCAACAAGATATTCCTTAGTTTCTCCTTTCTGCAAAGTTCATGCTCCTTAGCATTCCTTGAGGTTGCTATGCATCTATTAATAATGCGATCAACATTATCAAAGTTGGATTCAAGAGCAACCAACCCTCTAGGAATGGTATTATTATTTGGTTAGATGATGCCTTTGAAAAACAAGGTTTTTTTACCCTTTGCTACGCACACCATTAGCTCCTAATCAATACTTTGATTATAAAACTCCCCTTTATTCTACGAAATATTTTAACCTAAGAATCATCATCAAAAACTTACCAATGTTTAATGTTGTCGGTATATACGACCTAGTTAACACCTCGACATCATATTCACAATATGGGGAAACTCTACAATTATCAAACCGAGATCACAATCTTGCAATTTTTTCTGCCAAATCATTGAACTTCCTATCATGATGCACAATATTGAATGAATCAAACATATCAACGAGATCCCAAACTGCATGCTTGTATTATTTCATTCGCTATTTTTTTGTGGCATAAAGTTTTCTGACTTGCTTTACAATTAATTCTAAATCTCCTTTGACAATGATGTCTTTAACATCATATTTCAAGCAATTCTCGACCTAACAATAGTGCCTCATACTCAAGCAATGTTGTTAGTGCACTCAAAGTTGAGTTTAAAGGAAAAGAAAAATTCTTCATAGCCTAGAGAGATCAGAACAACACGAGCACCATTTCCAAACTTGGAGCAAGCTCCATCAAACAATAAAGTCCGAGGAGAGCCTACATGGTCAAGACACTTTCATTCTTCAATCTTGTGCTCTTTTCCATCAGCAAATCCTACAAATTCATCAACATCAACACTTGTGTACAATACTTCATAAGATGCAATGTTGATATCTTCAATAAGGTGCATCGTCTTCTTTTCTCCATACAACTTCCTTGATTGGGATGGTGGCATAGGACATGTCTCTTTGAACACTCCCACCAACGCTTGCATCCATTTTCTAGATAACAACATACCCCACTTGGATGGGCAATCAACAATAACAACATCAAGCATCATGTTTTTACCGGGTAAGCTACAGTTGCACCACCAAACATTTAACACATCCCACCACCGGCACTTCTCTAGATTCCATTGTATTACATTTCCCATATGTTGTTATTACTTTGATATCCAGCTCATTCATGACTTCTAGAGGCATAACATTGCATGATGCCCCTGAGTCAAACATACAATTGTGTAGCAATATGTCTTTAATGATCAAAGTGGTGAAGAATGGATCCACATTTAACTGAGACACCACCAAGGATGTCCCCAAATAAACCTCGTGTGGTTCACCTAGTTCCTCCAACACCGGTGGTGTCTCTAACTCTTCAATGACTGGTGGAGTCTCCACACTGTTTATATTTTTACCTAGGCGCTCTTCTCCTTTTTCAGCCCCAAATACTCAAAAGACATTTTCTTTTGCTCATGAATCCTAAGCAACTCAACGGTAGGAACTAAGATATTGATCTCGACTCAAGAATTGGGCAATATCATAAGGGATGGACTTTGGTAAGGCAACATTGGAAGGAAGGTTGACACACTCATTAGATGGCACAAGATTTTTACGCTTGCGCATGAGGAGGGGTATGAGTTTTGTTTAGGATAATAAGGCCCTTAGCAGATGCATCTTTCTTAAGCGACCTCTTTAGGAATATTTTAAAGAAATGGATTTTTGGCTTGACTCGAGGCTCTGTCCTTTGACAACCCTACTTCTTGTGTTATAATCCTTCTCTTGGGAAACAACAACATTCATCAACAAATGCCTGTCCTCCTTATATGGGATTCCTCCATCATACTTCTTTATCATTAAAGCTGTTAAATATTTGAAGTCATTATTGGGAAACTCAAAAGGTTATACACTGTCTACTTCTAAAGTATGAGAGGGATGAAGAATAGGTACTCGGTGGATGCAATCCCAAAACCAATAGTAATTTTAGCACTTATTACCTCACTTGAGGTTGCCCTTTGTTGTGATCTTGTGGAGAAACCCATCATGCAAACATCATCAACTTCTTATTCTTCTTCTTTGATAATCCTCACATGGAGCATGGGGCATGAAACATTTGTCACACTAATCAATGACATTTGTCTCCTCCACAATAACAACTCTAATAGCCAAAGGATCAGGTACCATTCTATTTTCCATAGCTTGGGACTATTTATTTCCAAATCCAACAAATCCCTTGCCTTTTTCAATAGATATATGATCATTTCTATGATGTTTTACAAACCTATCTTTGCCTTGTTGCTTGCACGTTGACCTTGTGAATGCCCCAATTCCCTTTTCTACCCGTGGCTAATTTGTATGATATTTCTTTGACATCCACTACCAAATTTTTCACAACTTACTCCAAATAACCATTCTTACTTGTTTGAGGATTTTCTAGGATAATCAGTTTTACACCCTCCCTTTTTGGGGCTTTCCAATTGCCTTGATGTTGTTCTCAATTTACAGAGACATGGTGAAGGCCTGCCTCAAATTAGTAGGGTTTTTGTCCCTCAAGTAGTAATTATATTTTTTATCAAATGCATCTGAATATTTGATCAAACATTATTCATCACATGGCCTTAATCTAACAGGAAATCTCCCCAAGGTCTTGTTAAACCTTGTGTTGCAATCATGTACTGAAACATTAGGATTCTTCTTGATGTTTTCAAATTCTGATAGAAGAAACCTAGGATTAGTTCTATGACCATACTGCAATCGAAATGCATTGTTCATCTATGTCCAAGAATCAATGGAATTATTTGGTATAGCTTTATACCAATCTCTTGCATCCTCCTCCAAAGTATGGATAAAAAAATTGATATATACATCTTCATATTCATTCTCAAATTCTCTTATCGTATTGATAAAAAGATTTAAATGTTGATTACCATTTATAGCGGTGTTTTTCTTGGAACTTTGGTAATCTATTTCTCACATCCTTGGGAACTGCATTTGGATAACCAACCATCCCTGTAAAATTTATAGGACCGAAGGTGTTTACAACAAATGGAGGTCTGGGTAGGGTCTGGGCCATGTTGTTTTGAGGCGGTGTCCCTTAAGGAGAAACAAATTGATAAGGGTAGGGGTCTTTGAAACATAGGAGTATAAATTTCAAAATGGATATCCCCTAAAGGCCTTGTCTCTTGAAAACCCTATCAACTTTTGAAAAGACAGGGAAAAATGAGAAGCTAAATTTTCAAATTCAAATGAAGGCCCCTCTCCAGCTTGGAGAATTCAATTCCACAAAAAGGATACTTGATTTAGAAGCACTAGAATGGTGGTATTTAATGATAGGCCAATCAATTTCATCAATGGTGATCCCTTTTCTTGACCGCTGATCTCCAACAACTCTCTAGGCTTTTCTTCTTTCTAACTTTATTTTTCCTAGCTCTAGAAATAATGTCCTAAAGCAGGATCCCTAATAAAGAAATATCTTCTTCCTTCCAGCTTTGCAAAGATTAGTAACAAATATCACTTGACGAGAGGTTAAGACACTGGTACTTATCAAGAATATGATCAACAGGATTTTCCACTAAGGATTTCCACCTTATTTATGCAGATGTATTAAAATATGATATGTCAAATGTCATCATACTATAAATTGGAAATGGAATGATCTAACTTTTCTTTACCCATATTTATCAATGAAAGTTAGTGCACTAGGTTTAGAAACTAAAATAATTACACATAACACTTGTAACTTTGAATACTTCTTACATGCCCGAACACAAGATGATGTTTGAAAAATGTATTAGCACTTAAAGAATATAAGAAGTGTTTAGGAGGGTTTGAATAGGGACTATAACCACTATTTCCTAAGCAATGCACACTAATCGATATTGTACCGTTATCTCTCGAAAGTGCACTCTGTAGAGAGATGGATGCAAGTTTTATAAGCTTGCACAAATGATATCTCTTTTGTAGATACAATGGAAACACCTCAGGATTTGGGTATACCTATTTCGAGGTGAGTCTCTCGGTATCAAGGCCGGTTCCTTATTGGTGTATCCTAAACTACTTTTTAGGAGTTTGAGAGTAAAATATGACTGTAAAAATGATTAAAACTAAGGTGATACACCAAATTTGTGTGAGGGATTTGACTGAGTATATGCACAACTGATCTGTGAAGGATTCTTGATGCACAAACCAATAGTTTTTCTATAGAATATCTAAGGGAAAACACTTGATTGTACTGAGGGAGGATCACAACAGTACTAATAAGTTAACATGCACATTAAAAACTAAGCAGAAAGGACTAAAATTTGTAGCAGGGTAAGGTGGTTGATCAAGGAATTTGCATTCACAAGATTAATATAACATACACAAGACTACAAAATAACTTGGAAAGGCAAAAACACTTCACACTCAGAGGGAAAAATGGAAAAATTTACTTCAGTACTCATATATCCAAAATTCCTCTAGGAATAATCCCTGTGCTTTGCAAAGGCACACAATATATAGAAAAATAAATTTCACCCCCTTCCTAAAAATAGCCTAAGGCTTGTACTCACCCATGCATCCTAATTTTATCCTTTATTTAATAATAAATAAAGGGATAAAATAATACAAACTAGAGCATGTAGTTAAAAATAGGCATTAATAGCCTTATTTACAATGTAGTCAAACTGAAGTTGATTGCTCTATTTTTAAGAAAAGAAAGGGTGAATAATTTTCTAATAATAAACCTTGCTTGTTAGGCAAGTCTCCTTCTTTGAGCATGCAAATTTGTCTTCTTCTTTGTTCTGTCTTCTTGTGAAGCATGCAACAAATTAATTCTCTTCCTGTGAGTGAATAATTCAAAAAATTGTGATATTTGCAAAATAAAATATCCCATGTGGGGACCATTGTTCATGTGTACATACTCTGACATTGACATCTCTTTCTAAGTGGTCACATGAATGACACTCTATAACTCCACTCCAACCTCCTTGTGGGGACCACCTCCAACTTGCTTGGTTTGGCCACCTTTGTGGACTTAGCTCATTACCATAGTTTTAGATACACATGGGGCACTTGTAATAGTTACCACACCATACTCGGTCACCTTTGATTATTTGACATAGGCTACACTATATAGTCTAGCCACCTTTTGGACATACACGACCATGTAATACTTGTCGGCTTGCATGTTTGAATAGTATATGGTTAAAATATTTCACCTTTTCGGTGATCATTGTGGCATAATTTGGTCGTCTTTTGGCATTATTTAAAGTCTAGACTATAGTCGGTCTTTTGAATTTCGAATGCAATGATTTTTGTTTGATTCGATGATGTGGGTTGGCCCCTTCCTCCACGATGACTCACCCTTGGCATGTTGGTCGGTGGCAATTTAACCCCACCCTAATTAGGGTTTTATGAAAGCTTGCCACGTATATGAATTGTTTAACCCTAGTTGGGTTTGGTCCTTGATGAAGACTATCAATCTCTGTCCCTGATGGACTTGCACTGTTGATCCTGACCCTTGGTTAGGGTTATGGTCTGCATTGAATGTTGGTCGGTGGGAGGCTAACCGTGGTTATTATTTGATCTCTGAGCTCGTTTCTAGACCATTGATCCATGTACCTTTTCTTCTCTACCTTTGATTCTCTGACTATGGTTGAGTTTCATTTAACTCACCTCTCGAGCTTATGCAGTAAAGGGCAATCAACCCTAATGATCATCTCATTCATTTTTTTGTTTTGCATGGGCGAAGCCCTGGAAATTTTTTATTGAAACCATTGTTGAAGCTTCCTGAGCTCGAAAAGGGCCCGAGCACTGGTATATTTTGTCTCTGCGAGCTTTTCTTTGAAGTGGCCACCATGGATGTTCCATTCAAACTCTGTAAATTCAGTTTTGCGAAGCCTTATGCACGTATCTTTCATTTTTTTTTTTTGTAAGAGTTTTCTGAGTAAGATCTAGATGATGCTCATCATTTTTTTGGGTAACCCTCAATCTTGGTTCCCAATCTGTTGATTTTTTTGATTTTTGAACTCAGTAAGGTTTTTGAACACCATTTCTGATCCCTTTTGACCTCTGTAAATATGGCTTTATGAAATAATGGCTGCCATGTCGACCTCTACTGAGCTCGGTTCCCTATAACTTGGCATCACTATTTGATGAGGATGGTAAGCTTCTTTATTTTCGAGGATTCAACCATTACGTTTGAACTTCTTTCAACCACGGTTAGAGGTAACTCTGGATTCACCCTTTTATGAATGGCTCAATAGTATGAATACTCTGTTTTGCTTGATATTGATAAGCTTGTGTCACCATAACTTTCTTGGTTATTACTGTTAGCTTTCTTTGAATAGATAGTTTACGTTCTGGGTATTCCATATTTTGCTTTGCTATCCCTGGATCTGGATTTTTCATTGAGAGTTTTATCTGTATATCTTTGCGGGCCTACATTTTCTCTAGTACTTTGACTTCTCTGGCCTTAAAATGGTGACTATAGGTATATGTTGGTCACAAAATCTACTCATACCCTGATTAGAGCTTTCAAAAGACAAACCAAAAATTTAATTCTTTGATAGAAAGGTCTCAGATTGTATTCTATTTTCTAATTTGTGCCTCTAATCGATTTAGAAGAATTAGTGAGTTCATTCTCCTGGCCAAATTTGTGTGAATCTTGTCAATGTTGCATTGAAGCACCACTTTTGAAGCTTTCCAAAACTTTGGATCTTGAAGAATATCTCAGACCCATTACCTGTATCACAAGATTTGTTACTTGATTATTTTCGACTTTGATGGTTCGTCTTGGGGCCTCTACTTTGTATGGATTTTGAGAACTTTCCTGTAACCCTACTTTTAAGGTAAATCTCTGATTCCATCAATTTCATGATAGCTTAGAGTTAAATATTTTGTGTTTGACTTTACTTCTGAAAGATCTCTGGGTAGATGTAGATTTTAGTTTCACTATGAATGCCATTGTTGAAATCTGAAACTCAGCCACTATGTGTATTAGTTTGCTTCTCTGCAAAATAGGTTTTGTATATTATTTCAGGTCTATTATGAAATTCTTGGCTTGATTTTTGTATTCTG
This sequence comes from Taxus wallichiana var. yunnanensis, assembly GCA_018340775.1. Classification (NCBI taxonomy): domain Eukaryota; kingdom Viridiplantae; phylum Streptophyta; class Pinopsida; order Cupressales; family Taxaceae; genus Taxus; species Taxus wallichiana. The sequence continues at coordinate 108,338,905 of CM031236.1, forward strand.
GAAAATCAATTCTGTTGTAATTCATTATTTAGGATCAACTTGATCCTTTGAGAATTATGTAGCACTCCTTTGAGCATACTTACTTTAATCCTTTTCCAATCTGAGATCACTTGAAAACTGAAATTCCTTCTGAGATGAGTGTTTGAATGAAATTGGTTTCTCGTTATTATTGGAATCTTTCATCTCAAAATAATAGTTGTAACCCATTAATCATTTTGAGAGTAGAAATGAACTTTTGTACTAGCTAATAGCCCCATTTTAACACCAATGATAACCTGTTGAAAAGTTGTATGTTTATAGTGATGTACTCTTTCTTTTGTGAATGAAATCCACTGTATTTAGAAATTCAGAACAATCTCATTTCATTATGAGATTTAGAGCATCTCTGAAATTGATCTCTTTCATACTTTTGAAGTTGTAGTTCCATTTCTTTTCTGTGATTCTTTTCCTTGCATAAATAGTTGTACTTCCTTGATATGGCAACATATCTAGTAATTCATACTTCCTTTATTTGAAAACTGGAATTCATAGAAAGGATGTACTTTGTAGAATTACTTCAAATTTCATGTTATTCAGCTTTGTTAAGTTATAGTGAATCCTTTTCTGCATTATATACTATATTTCCTTTCATTACAACTTTGATATGTATGCTGAAAAAATCTGAAATGTTGATTTTATAAGGCGAAGCCCTATCAAAATTTTCCCAAGAATCTTTTCTTTAATGTATTTTCAGAAATAGTAGTTATATATTCTGATCCAGGATACAGAAAGTAACACTTTTCATGTTGAACTGATATAGCAATTGAGAACTGAAAACATGATAGTTGTTTCTCTTGATCATGTAATGCTTTTCTACTTTCTGTATCACTTATTTGATTTGCATAGTTCTTTTAAAGCATGTAGTAATTGAAACAACATGATGAAAAGTTGTAAATGTCCATTTTACATGGCGAAGCCCTGTCAAAATTTTCCTAGAATCTTCTCTCTCATCCTATTTCAGTTGTAATCCTTTTACTTTTAGCTTCAGCTTCTTGAAATCTGATTCTCCCTCTTCTTTGCAAACTAAAAATGTACTTCTATCTTCCATTCTCTCTTCTAAGCTCTAACCTCTTCCATTTGCAGAATGTTTGCTAAAATTTCAGTTGCACTCTTCCTTCTTCTTTGAAAGAGGGTTTGAAAACCCGCAAGTGAGGATCATGAGGGACGATGTGCACATCAACGACGGTGCGAATGACAGTGTGAAGAGATTTCGGGAGGAGCGAGCATCAACTAAATGTGCATGCAAAGATTCGACAAACGGGCAGAACCTGGTTAAGCCATAAAACTCTCCTCTATCTCATAGATCAAAATACGTGTACATATAGGAGGTGTTGAGTAACCCCCAGTGTTGCAATCATGACAACTCGAGTAGAGAGGGGGAGTTACATTCCTAGAAAAGAAGTGTAAATCCTAATGACGCATATGACGTACTAACGCACCGATGCATTATTGCGACGCACTGACACGTAAGGGAATCTCATAATGACCCCTAAATGACACATGGACCTACGATATCACCTAAGTGAGATGACTCACCTAATGATGTGGAAAATACACACACCAACACCCCCCCTTCATCGTAACTTAGGATGAGGTGGCAAGTCAGAAATGAGAAATGGGTCCCGGCACATAGCCTAATGAGGTACCCATGTACAAGAAAGAAGTCCCAAGAAGTGAAGGAAAACCCAGTGGGAAAAACATCCACCACAAGAGAACAAAACACTCTCTAATCTAAGAAAGATGCCAAAATGGGTCCTTGCCATAGATGAGCCCGAAAGGTTACCCATGTACAAAGAGGAAATCTCTCGAAAGAAAAGAAGAGAGAAGAAGAGGGAGATGAGAGGAATGCAAAAGATGTCATGGATGGATCTAAACTCTCAACTCTGTGGAGGTCTCCCAAAGAATGTCGATGACGAGATCATCTCGCCTGGATCAAGAAGAGCCACCCATGAATGAACTATGTGCCTACCCTTAGGAAGGACATAAATGACGTCTTTGAAGTCCGCCCACTCCAAAAAGGAAATTGAAAGCAAAGAACACGAAGAACTCGATTCGGTGCACGAAAGTGTCACATAGGTCTAGCGAGTGAGTGCCAAGGAACCAAGGTAATGCCACGTGCGTAGAACTATCGAGTAAAGAGGAACACCCACAGAGAAAGGATTTCTAAGTGATGTGAAGGGAACAAAACATCCTCCATAACAAAAAGGGATCCACAAATGAGGGTGGATCAATGAAGGTCTCTGAAAATGTGGAAGTGACATGATTCCTGTGAGGGGCACTCTAACAACAGAGAGATGATGAACTCCTCTCAAACACATGTAGATGGATGAAGGACCCATAGATCATCACAAGTAGACTCTCCGAAAAGACAACTAAGGTCAGGTGAATACTCGTCCCAATGAGGGGGCTCAACAAATAGAAGAGCGATGTCAGATAGGTATGAGTCATCCAATGAAGGTAGAGGAGTGAAATGGGCCTCGCACACTGGAAGTGGAAAGGAGGCTGGTGTAATGATGGTGTGAGACTAAGTATGAGACTGCTTGATATCTGATGAGATGTGGGGGGTGACAACAATGTCTGGAATAGTGAGAGAAAGAGGAGAAGAGTCCTCTGTAGTACTCTCGACATCAAAACTAGATGCACAATCCTCGTCATCAGAAGTAGAACCAAGCGAGCTTGTGTCAGTGGAATTGTCATCACATGAAGAAATGGAGGAGACAACTGAATCAAGTAGTAGCAAACAATGGTGGCAGTATGTGAAGGGTCTCCATACAAGGACTGAAGAATGCTCCATAGACACGATGAGGTGGATCTGAGTCTGCCACGTGAAACCAGAGAGAACAAGAGACATGCATCATCATGTGACCAAAAACATGGTCATAAGTGTCAAGGAAGTCCTCTAGATGATGATGATAAGTGGGTGCAGGAACTGGCCCAAGTAAGAAGGCTAAAAGACCCTCATAGCGAAGTAACATTCCATGGAAGCACGCTCAAGTGAATAGGTCTCTCTCCGGTGAGAAGTGGCGAGAGGCATAAGGTGATCCTACAATACTCAAGTCTAGAAAGAGCACTCTACATGATGAAAAAAATTCAAGATGCAAGGGCAAGACGTCGGACTCGGCCGATAATGCGTCTGCATGTGTAGGCCCAAGAGTACAAGTAACCCCCTCAGAATGCAGCACTTTATAAAAGTAGTGTGTTTATAAAATTGGCAATCCCATCACGTAGAGTATGAGAAATCATGCAACTTTGACCAAGGAAGCACTAAAAAACGAGCTGTGAGTCAAAAGTTATGGCATTATTATGATTCCCGCAACTGATGGAAAAATGCACTGAACATCTTGCAAAACACATTAAAAAATGCACAAATGGGTGCAAAGGGTGTCATGTGAGTACTCGTTGGAAATGGCATGGAATTTTAATAGGGTTTTGTTTTGACTACGAGGGGGGGTTAGCCTCCTGCCAACCCCGGACCTCACCCTCCGTCTTCGACAAGCATAAGAGGGTATTAAATAAGCCAAAATACAGCCTTACAATAAAAATGCCAATGCCAAACTGAATGTTTTAATTTTTAAACACTTTAAAACATTAAAAAAAGTGGAGAGGAGGGGCCCACGTTGGAAGAGTGGACTGTTCAAGCTCCTGTCAAGGACCACGTCTTTGGTTGTGCGTGCGAAAACGTCCAAAAAGCATAACGGAGTCAAAAGCCACCGGAGGTTCTTTGGAGGTAGAATGAGGGTGCTGCAGACACGTGGGAGGTCGCTGGAGGTGCTGGGAGCAGGTGTGGCAGGTCTGCACAAGCTGGAGGAGCCGTTTGAAGACCCAAAATGCCAAAAATGCCCAAAAATGGTTGAGCAAAGTCAAAAAACATTGTTCAATGCTAGAGGCAAGTGTACGCACAATTTAGTGCATGCAAAGTGAAGACCCTAAATGCCCCAAAAATGCCTAAAAATGCCAAAAAACATTGAGCAAAGTCTGTAATACGTGCCAATGCGTAGAAAAACGTCCAAAGAACAGAAAACGGGAGCTGGAGCGGCTGAGGTGCTTTGTTTGTTGGAGATGTGCGTTGAACGCAGCAAGGAAACAAAACATTTTCCTATGCAAAAGAAACGTAGGTTGAGCCTGGATGCACGCAAAAAAAAAAAACTACCACGAGCTCACAGGTTCGAAATACACCAAGGAAACAGGGCAGGTAGCAAGCAAACCAGATGACCCTCGATGCCAACAAAAAAGGCCACGTTCAGATTCCACGCCAAAAAAATGAGTTTGAGAGAATCCAATTGCAAACGTGAACCCAAGGCAATGTAAAAAAATACGAGCCCGAGTCTGCAGATGTGAGAAACCAGTGCCGAGAGTGCTGAGAGAAGAATAGAGATCCGAGGCAGGAGGTACCAAAACCCAATGCATGCAAAAAGCAATGCAAAACCAAGAACAAGCCTCCAAATCCAAAAACCTGAAACTCAGATTTTAAGCCCTCAAACAACACCCCAAAATGCAAATCACCTCTGAAGACCACATGCAAAAGCCGGAAAACCACGAACACCCCAAAAAACACCCACGAACACTCGAAACCAAACAGAGGTATGAAGCCCGAATCAGTGCAAGTAGAGCACGGTCGGAATTTCCATTACGACACACGCTGAAAGAGATTTGAATATCATGCCGAAAGCTAGAAAACATGCACAGAAATGCCAATGAGTGCACAGATCCACAAGATCCACTCTGATACCATGAAAGAGGGTTTGAAAACCCGCAACCGAGGATCACGAGGGATGACGTGCACATCAACAAACGGACGTGCGAATCGGCAGCGTGAAGAGATTTTGAGAGAGCGATCATCAACGAGAATGTGCATGCAAAGATTCGACAAACAGGCGGAACCTGGTTAAGCCATAAAAACTCCTCTATCTCATAGATCAAAAGACGTTTACATATAGGAGGTGCCGAGTAACCCCCATTGTTGCAATCGTGACAACTCAGTAGAGGGGGAGTTACATTCCCAGAATAGAAGTGTAACTCCCAATGACACATATGATGCACTGACGCACTGACGTGCTGACGCATTGACGCGCTGACGCACTGACGCGTAAGGGAATCTCATAATGACCCCTAAATGACACATGGACCTATGATATCACCTAAGTGAGATGACTCACCTGATGATGTGGAAAATACACACACCAACATTCTTAACATGTACTTATGACTTATTTATTTCTCTCTTTGACTATAACCTATACCCGCGCACTTAGGAAAATAGTTAGAAAATATTTAGGCTTATTCGCCTCTCTTATGTCCATGTTTTCTACTTTCTTTTCACTTCCTTATTTCTGAGTGATTAAAGCATGTATACAATATTTCCTTCAAGTAGAATACATCTCTTGCTTAGGGAAAAATTCATATGCACGAAGTAGGATAGTGTAGGAATATGGATTAACCCTCAGCTCTTTATTGACGATTTCTTTGTTTCACTTTTCGGTACCATGCCTTGAGGATGAAAGGAGCTGGGAAGGAGATGCTCTGCACGACGAAGAATATACAAGGCAATGATGGGCTAACCCTCATACTCCTTTGCTTTCTCTTTCATGCATGTGTATCTTTCCTTTCAGTAGCTGTATTTTACTTTTCAGTTACATCCCATGGCTTATGTGGGAAACATTTGACTCTCCTTGTTAATAAAGTATTGAATTACAGCAAATGATTTGTATATCTATTTTTACATTTCTTATTTTTGTATGGGTTGTGTAATGAACTAACAACTCAATAACATAATTGAATGTCTTAATCGTGAAGGAAAGAACATTGAATAGAACTTGTAACATTCGATAATGAACTCGATTTTCTATGATTTGCACATATGTTTGTTGTTCCAAAATTTACACTTCACCTACTCTACAATTGGATGTCCTCATCAAGACAACACAACTATCCTTTGGGGCTTGTGTTCTTTTGCTAAGGATGGTCATGAAATTATAGACTATGTGATCATTACGTTTTGTAATAGCACACATAGTTACAGATTTCATGTAATATTTTTTAAAAATAAATCAACATAGTAATGACATAATCTGATGTGATCTCCCCTAGCTTAGGTATACTTCACCAATGCTATCCATCGTAACAAAGTTTCGAGTTTCCCATTTTGCAAAAGTGCAAAAATTGTCAGCACCCAAAATGATTCTCCCTCGGAAGGTTAAGCAACATCACGGTTTCGATAGGAAGCTTAAAGGAATGCAGCTTGCTCATTGACACTCGAGATGTGGAGAAATGGGTAGCACTTGTTGACAATTTTTGCATTTGTGAAAAATGGGAAACTCAAAACTTCGTCATGATAAAAGGCATTGGTTTAGTATACATAAGCTAAGGGAGTTTTGATATTATTGGTTACTACCGAATTAGTTAATGATTAAGTGAAATCTACAGCTATGTGTGTTGTCAAAAAAAGTAATGGATCATATAGTTTGCAATTGCATCATATCTTTAGCAAAAGAACACAAGGTCCCTGAAGGACATCTATATTGTCTTGATGAAGACATTGAATTATAAAATAGGTGAAGTGTTGAGTTTTGGGACAACAAACATAAGTGGAGATTGTAGAAATCATAGTTCATTACTAAATGTTATATGTTCTCATTAATGTTCTTTCCTTCATGATTATGACATTCAATTATATTACTGAGTTGTTTAGTTCATCATATAATCCATACATAAATCTGAAATGTAGAAAGAAATATACAACTCATTTACAATTCAATGTATTATTCATAAGGAAATTTCAAATGTTCCCACATAAGCCGTGGGATGTAACTCGAAATGTAAAGTACAACTACTAAAATAAGAGGTACACATGCATGAAAAATAAAGGAGTATGAGTGAACCCATCATTGCCTTGGGGTTTTCTTCATTGTTTGAAGAAGCTCCATCCCAACTTTTTTCCTTCTTCATCCTCGTTATAGAAGTCGTTGTACTCCGAAAAGAAGAAAATATGAACCGTCGATTCGAGCTCGAGAGATCAATTCATATTCCTTACTATCCTAGTTTGTGCATATGAATCTGCTCAAAATAGGAGATATAATTTACTTGAAGAACAGAATTCATGCATGCTCTACTCATTAAGAAAGAAGAAAGAGAAAAGAAAAGAAGAAACATGGACAAAAGAGAGGCCAAAATATCTAAGTATTTTCTATCTGTTTTCTTAAGTGTGCGAGTACAAGTTACAACCAATAAAAGCTGACAAGTGGTAAGTACAGATGGAAAGAAGGATTAATATAACTCAAACTCAATATTTTCTAGAAATGGAAGAAGTTATAGTAAAAAAGAGGGACTGGCAAATAGAAGTACATGTTTCAGTTTGTAACTAAAAAGGAAGAATCATATTTCAAGAATTTGAATTTGGCTAGAAAGAAAGGGTTACAACTGAAACATAATAAAAAATATTCTAGGAAAATTTTAACAGGGCTTCACCATGTAAAATGGAAATTTACAAATTTTGATCATGCTTGTTTCAACTACTCCATGCTTTAAAAGATTTTTTTAAATCAAGTAAGTGATACAGAAAAGCAAAAAAGCATGCCATGATCAAGATAAACAGTTATAAAGTTTCAATTTCAAACTACCAAATCAGATTCAACAGAAAGTGTTATATTATGTATTATGAATTAGAAAATACAACTATTATAGGTGGAAATGGATGGAAGAGAGAATTCTAAAAACAAATTGCCAAGGCTTCGCCATGAAAAATCAACATTTCATATTTTTCAAAGATGCCGAAATGTAACCATAAAGGAAATAAAGGATCTATGTAAAAGAAACAAGTTACAGAGATCTTAACAAGTACCTAAATCAAGGCTTAAGCCTAAACTAGTATCAAAAATAGATGAACTACTTGTAATTTCAAGAAAACCACTTGCAGGGTACAAAGACATCTTAAGTACAAAATATCATAAATACATTTCTATTGCAGTTGACATCTTTAGTTCAATATTCAATCACAGTAATCATCAACTTCAGAATCAAAGAGTGCAAATGCAACTACAGGTTACAAGGGATCAATTCAAAAGGTGAACCAGCTGAGAAAAATAGAAATTGAAACCCACAATGAAGAATCATATATTGATGCAAAATCTCCAAGGAAAAAACACAGGAACCAGAGCTTGGAATGCTCAGTAAGAAATAGCCCAAAGGACTTCCATAAAAGGCTCTAACAGGGAGATTATAGCAAAGAAAGAAGTAAGAACACAAAACCCCTCCACAAGATATTCTTCACGAGTTTCAGAATGATAACCCAATAGATGGTTAGAGCTCCTAATTATTCACGGATCAAATTCATGGCCCAGATTTAAAGAAACAGAGAGTGCAAGATCAAAATATCAGGTCATTGGTCAAGCCGTTCGAAGTCTTTTAGCAAGTACAAATAAGATGGAATGCAAATAATAATCAAGAATATTCAGGGTTTCAGAAAAGGCTCAACGATTGACCATGAAAAAAAATTTGAATCAGAGACACATGGAACCCCATGAAGATATAATGGCCGTGAATAGAAGCACATTCAGAATAGAAGGCAACTCCTGAAAGAGAAAAGAAAAATACCCACATAAATAAACATTCAGATCTCGGAAAGTTTCTAAGCAAATAGGGTTACCCATTTAGTATTCGAACATAGACTCAAATAGAAGAGCTTTGAGTCAAAATGCATACACACTTGAGTTAAAGAAATATTCAAGTATTTCAGAAAATGTCATTCCCATTGAAACCACTTTCAAGTTACAGTACATAGGAAAAGGGTACATAGCCTTGATGTTATTGAAAAATGTTAATGGGTATCAAGAATCGAGTATGAAACAAGAACTCACCGATTAAATTGGAGTTGAGAAAACCCTCGAAGGATGATCAAGTCTAGGGTTACAAAGAAGAAAACCCAGAGTGGGTTTTTCAACTCAAAAAAAACCAAGCTGAGCCACGAAAATCCAGGAAAATGCAAGCACAAAACTAAGTATCAGTGTCACATCAACAGCTAAGAATGAAATCATTTTCATGTTCAAGAGAAAAGGGCTTACCCTTCCCAAAGCATTTATGGCAAATCTGAAAGAGTTATAGGAAACTTGAAAAAATGAATAGCCCAAAAATCTCCAAGTAAATGAGCTCAAACTCACGAGTGATGGCCGTTAAAAGAAATCCAGCAAAAGCAAAGATCTCAAATACCTAGAATCTCGCACAACCGCATGGAAGGTGAAGACACATGAAGCTCAAAAACACTAGTAGTGGCAACCACCAAAGGAATAATACAGAAAAATCGAACTCCAAGTTCTCATCACAATGGCACCCCATAATCACTCAGAATCTCTAAAAAGATTAGACACATGAAAGTACAGATGCACGAGAGTTTAGAAAACCATTTTGCAGAAGGGACCAAGCTCAAATTCTTCAAACAATGGCATCAAACAAAAAAATTGCTAGGGCTTCACCCGCATAGTGAAAATCCAAATGAAATGGTCACTAGCGTCGAGCTTATCCTTTAACATGCAAAATCGAGAGGTGAGTTCAATCTAACTCAACCAAGGTCAATAATCAATGACTCGAGATCAGAAGGACAAAGATCGAAGGCCGAGGATCAAGCTCCAAGATCAAAGCAAGTAACCATGGTCAGTACCCACTAGCCGCATTTAATGCAGAGTTTAAACCCTAGCTCACAGTCAAAAATTGACGGTATCGAATGTATCAAGGATAGAAATCAACTACCCAAGATCATCACTAGTTTTCAAAGAAAACTCAACCAGATTTATACAAGCCACCAAAAACATACCGAGGGGTGAGTCATCATGCAAAAGGGGCCAGCCCATGATTAAAACAAAATCATTGCTATCAAAATGTCAAAAGATCAACTATAGTCTGAGTTCCCAATTTACCAAAAGGCCGACCAAATCATTATGCAATGATCAAATAAATGTATTTCCAACCCTTTTATATTTGAATAATGCCAAGGTCGACAACTACAAAGTGAAAACTATATATTATAGCATATTTACAAAGTGAACCCCCGTGTACATCTAGACACAACAATATGCTAAGTCCACAAAGGTGGTCCCCAAACCAAATGGAGGCTATAGTGGCATGTGCCATATAAGATGGTCGACCCTTTTATATTGCTAAGTCCACCAAGGTGGCCAAACCAAGCAAATTGGAGGTGGTCCCCACTTCAAGGAGCTAGAATTGATTTGTAGAGTGTCACTCATGTGACCACTTAGAAAGAGATGTCAATGTTAGAGCATGTGTACATGGACAAGTGGTCCCCACATTGGATGTTTATTTTTACAAATATTAGAAGTATTGAATTATTTACTCACAAGAAGAGAGTTGATTTTTGCATGCTTCACAAGAGGATAGAACAAAGAAGGATACAAAGTTACATGTTCAAAGTAGAAAGACTTTCATAGCAAGCAAGCTTATTATTAGCAAATTATTTACCCATGCTTTCTTACAATTAGAACCATCAACTTCAGGTTTGATCGTATTGTAATCAAGGCTATTAAAGCCTCTTTGTAATTGCATGCTCTATTTTATTCCTTTATCTATTTTTAAAAAAAGGATAAAAATAATATGCATATGCGAGTACAAGCCTTAGGCTATTTTTAGGAAGAGGGTAAATTTTTATTTTACTATATATTGTGTGCCTTTGCAAAGCAAAGGAAGGATTTTTTTGATATAGAGTATCAAGCAATTTTTTCAAGTTTTTCCTTCTAAGTGTGAAGTATTTTCCACCTTCCCAATTATTTGCAGTCTTGTGTATGTTTCTATTAGTCTTGTGAATGCAAATTCCCTAATTAATCATCTTACCCTATTGCAAAATTCAGTAATTTCTACATGATATTAATGTGCATGTTTAGCTTAGCAATATTGTTGTGATAATCTCCCTCAATACCTCAAAGTGTTTTTCCCTTAACATTTTGCAGAAGAACTATTGGTTCATGCATCAAGAATCCTTTCATATCTAATTTGTGAATACACTCAATAAAAGCCATCATACAAATTTAGTGTATCACCTTAGTTTTAATTATTTTACAGTCATCTTTTCCCTTTAAACCCCAAAAATCAATTTAGGATACATCAACAAGGAATCGACCTTGATACAAGAGACTCGCCTAAAAATAGGTATACCCACAAACTTGAGGTTTTTCCATTGTATCTAGAAAAGAGAGAGATCAAATTTTCCAAGTTTAGAAAACCTGAAACCATCTCTCTGTAGGGTACACTTTCGAGAGATAACAACACCCTTAAGAGGATTTGATCTATCCTCACTACATTGTGGTTGTGCCTTTCAACCGGGGTGAGAGGACCCTTTATAGCCTGCTGTTTTTTTGGAGGAGATGGAGATGTCCTTTGTTGTAGAGTTATTGAGAATACCTTGAACAAAACATGATCAATACAAAAATCTAACTCTCACGAGTTTTCACCTAGATAATGGAGATATTTTCTAAGAAATGTTAAGGCTCCTAAAGACAATGAAAAATTGATTGATTTTGTATGTTTAGTAATGTGAGATTATGCATTTTACACACAACAAGACAAACAAGGGTAGTATGGGTATGATTGGTTGTTTTTAAATGAATTTTTGGTGGGAAATGAGGTAGAGATGAAATTGATTGACTAGATCCTTGAGAAATTTTACAAAAATGGACAGCTTGACAACGAGATGATTTGGTATAGCTAGGATATTTCTTTAACCAAAATATGTGCTTCAATGGAGGCCCAGATCAGCACTTTTCACACAAACTTCAAGGATCCAAAATGAAGGCTCAAATTGGAAAACTTGACTAAACATTATCAACCACTGTTTCATCACGCCTAAAATACCATCAAAGGCTAACAAATAATCTTACAGTCATGCTATGAGTCACAATGATTTTAAATTTTTTTATTTCACTATAAAATGAAATCTCTTCTGATAAATGAAATTGTGAATGCCACCAAACTATCACAAGGATAAGATATTGTGTGATTCACAAAGATTTCAATGTAAGATAGCAACGGGAACTAGAAAACTACTTGCAGACATTCGAAATGAATCAAACACAATTTTTCCCAAAATAATACAGATTAACTCAATTTTGATTAAACTTATCGAAGGGGAAAATTTTTAGAACAATCTCAAAGCTTTTCAATGGTTGTACACTTGCAACAACCTTGACATGATTAAATTTAACACAAAGGAGATAAACAAGTTTCTTGAGATGGTTTCTCGAAGGACGGGTTCAATCAAGATTTTCTCTTAGAATAATCATTCCCGACCTCTAACACTCCAACTATTTACATCACAAATTAATGCAATTTATAATACTTCATTTACAAAAGATTTTCCCCCCCAAAAACTACAAACATTCAAAGCACCATTGTGTGTTACGACCTTGACCGTGACCCCTAGAATCGGATTTGGAAAACGATCCTCAGGTGTGCAGAAGGAAAATCTCTCCAAATATTTCCATCATTCAATTCTTCACTGTAAGTCATTCTTCATCTCATGCGCCAACTACTTCCTCCTCCAATCACAAATTTGGCTCTTTGCATACCAAGGAAGGAAAAAATGGAAAATCGATCAAATACGATGGATAGATCACATCTTAATGGAAAAGACATTTTTAGATTAATATTCCTCTTCATTTTTCATACAGAGACTCTAAGAAATGATAAAAAAACCATAAGAATACGCATCACCGGGAGCTTTGGAGAAAATGACAGAAAATCGAGATACGAGGCGCAAGTTGTCATCGATCTTTCTTTTGAATTTGGACCATCCACATGGGAGATCTGAGTTAAGATGGGCCCAAGGGTTTTTTTTTACTTTTTACACCTTTTTGGAAAAAAATGCAAAATTTCTCAATTTTCTCTACCCTCTACCTTTGAAAAATGGGCTTGACACATGTCCCAATGTGGGTCCCAAAGGAACCACAACTAAATTATGATATTTCACCTCTTTTTGGAAAAGGGAAAATTTTCCAAGTTTTCCCCGCAGCTCCACCCTTCTCGCTTCTAGTTTCTGATGTGGGTCCTAGCGGAACCATGCTTCCTTTTACACTTTTAACTCCTTTCTCCACAAAAGGAAATTTTTCCAAATTTCCCCCGAAAGTCCGCACCTCCGCTATTGACTAGAGAAATTTTTGACTATTCTCCGTCAAAGCCCATGGGTCATTTTGATGATTTTAATATTTTAAAGAACAAGGGCCAAAACATCCAAGTTGCCCCGATGGCTTGCCTCCCCGCCTCTTGAATTTTCAAACTGTCAGGCATCTCAATGGCGCATCTTGAGATGGTCCCCAAAAGTAGAGACCTTAAATGAACGTGGGCTCACCATGTGTCTCAAGCCCTTTAGGAAGTTGTTGAAAATTCTAAGGAAGGAAGACCCGATGGAAACCTCCATGTGTATTTATGGTGCAACTTGAAGAACCTTACAAGGCTTCAATATGATTTTGCGAGGTCGCGCTTCAATTTTAGACACTTTACTCCATTTTACCAAAAGGGAAAAATATCCAACTTATTTCTGAAGGCCTGCACCTCTGATTTTAACTTTGGCATGTGTCCTTCTATGGGGTCAAAGTAAGACTTTTTCCCTCGCTTAAATTTTTCTTTAATCAGAGCTTGGCGGGGCCACGGGGTGAGTTCAAAATTTTTGCAAACGTAGCCAAAAAGAAAAATTTTACAAAGAAAACCTGCCATGCCTCATCCAAATATAAGAATCCATGTAAGTACCAAAAGAACCAACCAAAATTGAGTGGAGTTACAGGACAAAAATTTCCTTTTGCCAAAAAAGCAAAAAGTGACAAGTTAAAACATTTTCCTGCCATCCCTTGACCAACAAAAAGAAGCCACGTGACCGTTGAATGCTGAGGAATAATTTTGACAGAAAAAGATGCCCGCTAGACCGTCAAAAACATAGAAATTCACCATTCATGCCCATAATCTGATTTTTTGTTAAGGATAAAAAGTTCTGAAACAAAACCAATTGAAACATGGTTCCAAGAATCTTTCGACCATGGATTTGGATTTTCAAAGTCATACAAATATAAATTGATCATTCTCAAGCACGCATGGTCGGGGCAAAATAGGAAAAATGGTAGAACCCATGGATTTTGAAGAAATTAGGGAAAAAATAGGGAAACTCAAAGACTTCTTCGAAAAGGAATGGCAATGGATTATGCAGACAATTCAAGGCATTCAAATGGAGGTAAAAGCTTTAGAACAGCCACATCGAGAGATAAAACATTTCATAACACGTAGATAAGAATAAAATCAGGGCAAATGGTGCGAGATCAAAATGAGCACCAACATGACATTGGGCCTTCAAGGAAATGAGATTGATGAATTGCGAGTCTAGTGGGATAGGTATGATGAACTGCAGCCACATGGGAGGATGATATTTTTTATGGACCCAATTTTCACTCTTATTTTAGTGACTTGCAGGGAGGAAGTAAAGTCTCGGTAGAGGAGGATGTACTACCCACTCCCTTTGACATTATTTTCATTTTGATGATATTACTATTAGGTTGATACTTAGACATTTCGATTATTATATATTCATTAGTAGATGATAGACTATGAAGATATTTGGACTATTGGCATGTTGTGATTTACATTTTGATTATGATGCATTGGATGATGATGATGGAAAAATATATATGTTGATTTGCGTATTTTTATTTTATGTTAACATGTCATATTCCCCGATGCATAGCCTAAGACAAATATTTTGAGTATAATTATGATGTTATGAATGTTAAAAATAAATCAAATTAAATTAAATGATGATAGATGATTGAATTGCTAATTTTGGATGAAAATTATTCATTTCTATATGTATATTATTCTCGATGTTGTTAATACGACCGCAAGGCCAAAGAGGTTTTTTTTTTTTTGTTGCAGGGAAATTTAATCACATACATCGAAAGGGAATAGGGGACCCACAATGGAAGGATGTCGGGTGTTGTTAAACATGGTAAAAATTTGAAAACTTGTGTATAATGCTATGTTGTGTTGTTGCATGCTTTGTAAGGAGGTTCCCATGGGGGGTAATCTCATTTATGTGGCCATGGCTGTAATTTGTTCCTTTCCGTTAAGTTTTTTTGTTTTAATTTGTTGTGGATGTGGTTAATTATTTGGGAATTTTTTTCACTTTTTTAACACTTACTTATGTGTCTTAATTAACAAGTTTACGTCACATTTGAAATAAAAGGAAGATTTGACAAGTGAGAAATAAATTGGGTAGATGGTCCTTGAAATCTTTTGGATGTAAACTAGATTTGTGTTGGGTTTTGTATTTTGAAATATTTTCGAACTTCAAAATTCAGATTTTGAATTGGGAGGATTTTTTGGAGACTTGTGGGACAAGCTAAGTTTTCCCCATACCTCTTAAATTCATCCAACAACCATACCTATGGTACGGGGAGTTAAGTTTAGGCTTAATTATGCAAGTTAGAGTGTAAAAGGGTAAATAATTACATTTTTCACTAACCACATTTAATTTTTTCATTGATAAGGATGGTGTGCAAGTTGGAGTGTCATGTTGGCATGTCATAAGTCTTACATGTGCATTTAATTTCTTTAGGCTTGGTTTTTGAATTACGTGTTGGAATGAAGGAATGATGAAGTGGAATCCTACATAGACCCACCTCATTATCCTCACATCACATTTCTATTTATTGATTGAACTTGAAGGATTTTGGTTTACTTGTCTTATTTCTTCTCTTGCACTTTTGGAAATTTGGTCTTGAGTTGCATGCTTGGAGCCTTTTTGGAGTTGCATTTTGATTGTGATTGGTTTGAAGGTGTTGAAAGATTGTTGGAGTGAATATTTTTGGAAGCTTAATGGAGAGGTAATATCTACCTTTTTATTTCTTTATTTATGTATATAGATGTGAAAATTGTGTTTGTATGATTATTTGCATGGGTATTGTGAATGTGATATATTGGGGTTGGGTAGCTTGCCTTAAGAAGGGAGTGGGAGATGGAAGTATGGGACAATTGGGGAGGAAAATAGAGTTGTGAGACATGTGTTTTGGAGGGAGTTTGATTAGGATTTCCACCTATAGGGAGTGAAAAGGAAAAACATGGACATGTTTTTACATATTTGGAATTGGAGAGATAACGATGTATTTAAATGTTTTGTATTGTGCACATGGATGCTTTTGGGTGGAAATCCTACTTAACTTTAGAGGAAAAGGTGGTATTTCCCATATTCCTTGCTCCTTTTGGCTTGATGTAAAGCCTATGTGTTATTGGGAAAGTTGTAAATATTGTTGAGTATGTCCATTTTAATGTGTTGTATGTTTTGTGGAAGCCATTTTTGTAAAGGTTGTAAAATTTGCATTATACTCCCCATTTTTATTTGGTTGGGGCTCAGGGGAAAATAAGGGGACTGATTCTCCTCTTATTGGATTATAGGTTGGGTGGAGAGTGTCACTTATACCCCTTTATTTGTATTGTGATCCAATATTTTTAAAGAGTTGAAGAATGCAAGTTGAAAGCTAAAAGTTGGGAGATGACCTTGAAAGAAAAGTTTGTGTTTTGAGTTTTTTGGGAGAACCTCCATGTTGTAAATCATATTATTGTTCCCACTTAGAGTGGAAGATTGTAACTCTTGTATATTTAAAGGAAAGCTTGTACATTCATTTACTCCAATTTGAAGTATTATAGTGAAAGAAGCAAAGTTAAGTTGTACATTGGTTGAAATAAAACTCTCCTACACTTGTATGTTACTCAAAGTTGTAGGATAGATGCATCTTTTAAAAGAGGTTGCTTTCCAATAAACATATTGTTGAGTTCTTCATTATTTTTTTGTAAGATTGTCTATGAGGAAAAGAAATGGATTAGAAGTTATTGCATTACAAAATAATATTATTATAACATTTAGTTTTCATATCTCGTATTGTATGGTACCAAGAGAAATTCCAAAGTATGTTCAATAAAAGAAAATTTACATTTCATATTGTTGAAGGTTGAATGTTTGAATGGAAAATCTATGCATTTAGAAATTTTGAGTTATGAAACTAAGAGATGATGTCAATCTATCAACTAATCAATGGAAGGAACCTTAATTAAAATTAATATTGCATTAAACACCAACCTAAGTAGCAAAACTATTGAAAAGAACATATAGTCAAGGTTACTGTTTTTTTGGGAAATAGAATCGCCGCCCGTATAAAGCGGTGGTTTTAGAACCGCCACCCTATACAAAGCGAAGTTTCAAAACCACCGCCCAACAGAGAGCAAGGTGGTAAAGGAATGTTGGTCTTAGGGCGGTAGTTTCACTACTTTAGATATAAAATTAAGAATCTTGACTATATGTTGTTAAAACCTGATTGAATTTTAACTAAAATCTAACCTTTAAACCTTTAAAATGAAACTACCAATACCTAGTAATTGAGAAAATTTAATTGTTTAAGCTTATAAATCCTCTTATACACACCCAAATGTGTAAAATTCATAGATTTAATGAAATGGGGTTTCCCCAATTGTTGAACTCAAAGAATGTTTACATTAAATAAAAAATAGATCCATGGTGGGATCTCTACATTAAACGAATGAGAAACCTTATAATAGTAAACACTTACCTAAACTAAACTATGGAGAGATGGAGGATGATTTCTCCTTTTATAACTAGAACCAAGAAAATTTCTCCATGGTTGTACTTCTTGCTCTCATGGCTTCTCCTCTTTCTCCTCTTCCAAACTTGCAAAACAAGAATGAACAAATGAGGTTGTTTTGGGGAAAATAGAAATAAAAAGAAACCCATAAGGATATTTAGGGAACCACAAATCTAAGGGATAGAATAGATTCAATCTAATGGCTCAAATTAGACCCTACCTCACTTAATTGGAAGGTATTTTGTGTTAATTAAATTTAATTAAAAGAAATTGCATGAGTAATGGTGTGAATGGGCCAGCTTAGTGGCTACGAAAAATAATTAAACTTTTGTCTTAGAAAATAAAGGAACCCTGGTGCATGATAATTAATTAAACTAATGGAACTTGGTAAACGTATTGTTTTAAACCATAAATAGATTTTAGGAAGGAAATTAATAATATTTAATTATTAATTTAATCTGAATTTCACAAGCATGTGTAGAAATACTTTAACCAATAAATTTATTAATTGTGGATAATGTCTAACCTTGTAAACCCCTTTTAAAAATATAAAATTTAACGTAATTTTCACTATTGAATTATCAATTCTATTTTGTTTTGAGAGTATAAATTTGTGGACATTACAACCAGCCTAGGATAACCATCACCACTCTAGGTCATAGATAAAACCACATTGTAGAGTTATCTTGTGCTATGTTAGTTACGTTGATCAATAAAAAATAGTGAACATTGGAGGTTGATATCAAAAATTACAGTCTTTTCCTACTCATGATCAAGCATAGAGATCGAGAAAAGGATTGGAAGTGACTATAAAATTTGTATCACCCAACCAAATGACATAATGGAAATGAATAGATAAAATGATAGATAGATACAAAGATGTATTCATACCTAAAGTAGGGTAAATTTTCAATTTTATATGAATCATCCAATTGAAATTTTTCATAGAACACCACTTTTGAATGTTGTCATGTACAGGTTCTCAATACTTGAAAATTTGGAAATCAAGCATGAATATCAAAATATTACTCATAAGGGGTGAATTAAACCAAGTGATTCACCTATTGGGAGAATTATTATTCTTGTCTAAAAGAAAGACAAGAAATGGTAGTTTTCATTGTTCATTGATCCTTTAACAAAATTAAAGTATAAAATAGACATCAATTTCAACAACCCGATCACCACTTAAATACATTCATTGGAGAAAATATTATTATGAAGATGGATATAAAGTGAGATTCTACCAAGTTTTCATCGATGACTTGTATGAATTTTTATTCTTTGATTTTGGGATGACAATTTAATAAATAACTTGTTCTATTAATGATGAAAAATATCATGCAAACATTTGTTGATTCATTTGTGTTCATATACCCGTATTATATTCTTATCCTCATTAAGACATAGGAGGACCATGCTCAATATATGAAATTTTTTTTTTGTCCTTTTCTTAGAAATATAATTTTCCAACATATATAATTGTTCCTTTTTCATGGAGAGCATCTAGTTCTTATACTACATCATGATATAGGTTATCATGCATTTACACCCAAAGAAGATGTAGCTAATTTGAGGATAGATATCCCAAAATAAGTTGACCAAAGATAAAATTTATTGACAACCAACTTCTATTGTAGGCATGTAATCATTTTTATCACATTGTATGGCATTCAAATCATGTAACACACAAAGGAGAAAAACAAAGTTCCTATAAAAAGACGTACGACCTATTAAATTTATACAAATGATGTAGCTAATACATTGATAGCATGTTTTAGTATTTCTAAATCTAGAATATTCATTTGAGATAGAAATAAATGATTCAAAATATGTAATCAAGTACAAACATCACCATACACATGCATCCAAAGGCATACCATAAAGATACCGTATATGATTTGGTGCTCATGTACACGACATATGACAAGAAGATGTATGTCATTGTGTAAGTGTATAAATAATTGAAGTAATAAATTATTAGAGAATTAACTATCGAACCTGTTGGTACCCAAATTGATTCTCCTCGGAAGCTGAGCCGCATCACAAGTTTGGCGGGGAGCTTAGAGATAAGTAGAGCATGTAGTGTGTTGTTTTGTAGCCAGGGATGAAATGTAGCTTTCTCTTTTCACTCGGATGTAGAGAAATGGGTAGCATCCTCAAGAGGATTCGACCTATCCTCACTATTTTACGGTTGTGCCTTTCAACCAGGGGTGAGAGGACCCTTTTTGTAGCCTTTGTTGTTTGTGGAGGAGATGGAGATATCCTTCCTTGTGAAAATATTCAAAAGACCTTGAAGAAAATATGATCAATGCAACAAAACCTAACTCTCATGAGTTTTCACTCAAGATAATGGAGATATTTTCTAAGAAAGGTTAAGGCCACTAAAAAAATGAAAATGTGATTGTTTATGCATGTTTTGGTATTAAAAATTATGCATTTGTACACACATATGAAAATCAGGGGTAGTATGGGTATGATTGGTTGTTTTTAAATGAATTTTGTTGGGAGGTGAGGCATAAATGAACTTGATTCACCAAATTCTTGAGAAATTTTACACAAATGGAGAGCTTGAACAAAAGAATCCTTTGGGATAGATAGGATGTTCCTTTAATAAGAATATGTGCTTCAATGGAGGCCCAAATCAACACTTTTCATACAAACTTCAAGGATCCAAAATGAAATATCAAATTGTAAAACTTAACTAAACATTATCAACCTCTGTTTCATCATGCCTAAGATACCCTCAAAGGATAACAAACAATATTATAGTCGTGTTAGGAATCACGGTGATTTTAAATTTGTTTATTTCACTATAAAATGAAAGCTCTTCTGATAAATGAAATTGCAAATTCCACCAAACTATCACAAGGATAAGATCTTGTGTGATTCACAA
The DNA here is from genome assembly GCA_018340775.1 of Taxus wallichiana var. yunnanensis. NCBI lineage: Eukaryota > Viridiplantae > Streptophyta > Pinopsida > Cupressales > Taxaceae > Taxus > Taxus wallichiana. The sequence continues at coordinate 108,359,467 of CM031236.1, forward strand.
AGATTTCAATTTAAGATTGCAACAGGAAGAATAAAACTACTTGCAGACATTCAAAAATGAAGCAAACACAATTTTTTCCCAAAAAATAACGCAGATTAACTCAAGTTTGATTAAATTTATCAACAAGGGAAACTTTCTATAATAATCTCGAGCTTGTCAATGGTTGTACGCTCACAACCACCTTGACATTATCAAATTTAACAAAAAAGTGATGAATATGTTTCTTGAGATGATTTCTTATAAGGACGGGTTCTATCAAACTTTTCTCTTAAAAAATCAGTCCGACCTCTAACACTCCAACCATTTACATGAAAAATTCATGCAATTTATAATATTTCATTTACAACAGAAATTTCCCCCAAAAAAGGGACATTCAAATCACCATTGCATGTTGAAACTCCAAGAATCAGATTTGTGAAAAAGTTGTCGGTGTGCAAAGGGACCAAATATTTCCGATTCAATTCTTCACTTGGTAAGTTGTTCTTCATCTTGCACACCAAATACTTCCTCCTCCAATCTGTCAAATATGATTATTTTTGTGCGAGGAAATGAAAAGTGAAAATCAGATCGAAGCCAATGATCAAATCATGTCTTGATTGCAAAAGACATCTTCAGATTTTTCCAACCCAACTAGGATACCAAATTAATGTTCCTCTTCATTTTACGTGTAGGAGACTCCAAGAAATGATAAAAAATCATAAATATTCACATTCCCAGGGAGCTTTAGAGCAGAAAGGGAAGAATATACGATACATATGCATAGTTTCCATTGATCTCTCTTTTTGAATCTAGACCATCCACATGGGAGATCCGAGCTAAGATAGGCCTTGGGGTTCCTTTTTACCTTTTACACCTTTTAGAAAAAAATGCAAAATTTCTCAATTTTCTCCACCCCTCCACCTTTGAAAAATGGGCCTAACATGTGTCCCAATGTAGGTCCCAAAGGCACCATGGCTAAATTCTTCTCTTTCACCTCTTTTTTGGAAAAGGGAAATTTTTCCAAGTTTTCCCCGCATCTCCGCACTTCTGCTTCTAGTTTCTGATGTGGGTCCCAGGGGAACCACGCTTCCTTTTACGCTTTTATCTCTTTTCTCCCAAAGGAAAATATTCCAAATTTCCCCCGAGAGTCCACACCTCCGTTGTTGGCTGGAGTAAAATTTTGATTAGTCTCTGTTGAGCTGACAAGTCATTTTGATGATTTCAGTCTTTTGAATAACAAGGGGCAAAAATACAAGTTTCCTCCGATGGCCCATCTCCCTACCTCTTGAATTTTCAAACCGCCACACATCTCAATGGTGCATCTTGAGATGGTCCCCAAAAGTAGAGACCCTAAATGAGCCTGGGCTCACCACGTGTCTTTATGGCATAACTTCAAGAACCTAATAAGGCTTCATAAGATTTGGCGGGGGCACGCTTCCATTTTAGAATTCTTAATCCATTTTTCCAAAAGGGAAAAACATTCAAGTTGCTTTTGAAGGCCCGCATATCCACTTTTAACTTTGCCACGTGTCCTTATGTGGGGCCAAAGTAAGACTTTTCCTTGCCACTTAAAATTTTGCTTTAATCAAAGCCTAGTGGGGCCGCGGGGCGGGTTCAAACTTTTTGCCAAAGTAGCCAAAAAGAACAAGTTCAAAAAATAGACCTATCGTGCCCCATCCAATTAGAATAAGCCATGTAAGTACCAAAAGAACCAATCAGAATTGAGTAGAGCTACGGACCAAATTTTCCTTTTTGCCAAAAAAGCAAAAAGTGACAAGTTAAAACATTTCCCTATCGTCCCTTGACCAACCAAAAGAATCCATGTGACCACCGAGTCTTGAGGAGTAATTTTGACATAAAAAGATGCCCACCAGGTTGTCAAAAACACAAAAATCCACCATTCATGCCCATAATCCAATTTTTCACTAAGGATGAATTTTTTTGAAATAAAACCTTGTGAATCATGGTTCCAATCATTTTTCGACCATGGATTTGGATTCTCAAAGGTATAAAAATATAAATCGATTTTTCTCGAGCTTCCATGGTCGGGAAAAATAGGAAAAATGACAGAGCCCATGGATGTTGAAGATATTAAGGCAAAAACAGGGAAAACTCGGAGATCATGGATTTTGAAGATATTAAGCCAAATTCCTTCAAAAATGGCACGACAATGGATTCTCGCAAACAATTCAAGGCATTAAAATGGAGGTAAAAATTTAAGAACATCCACATCGAGATATAAAACATTTCACAACACGTAGATAAGAGGAAAATCGGGGAAAATGGTATAAGATCAAGATGAGCACCAAAATCGGCTTTAACTCGGCAATGGACATTCCCCATGTAAGTGCCACAAGAACAACTAGCGAGACCAAGTGTCAAGAACAAGCCATTGGGAAACGAATTTAAAGAAAAATCTAGCATATTGGAACAACCACAACCATCCTCCAAAAAACCAAATCGAGAAACCAGAAAAACCAAGTCGCCAAGGACCAGAACAAGTAAAAACACAAAAGACATAAAACAAACCAACAAACTATACACTTTGTCATGCGAGTGATGTTGACCTTGACTCTAGGGAATCAATCCATGAAATGCTTCAACTACCTGCCATTAATAGGGAATTTGAGCAATTCACCATCCAAATATTTCAAGAAGAAGGTATGCTCACCAATTTGAATGTCAATGGAGTAAGGGCCCATCCATAGTGCATCAAATTTACCATGCTTGCCCTTGTCTTCATGTCTACTATCCCACAATAGAACAATATCTCCAATGTTGAAAGCTATGGGAGTGACCTTCTTGTCAAATAACTTCTTCAATTTTTCTCTGAAATTCACATTCCTTTGGTGAGATTCTCTCCTTTCTTCATCAAGTTCAACAATCTGGTTAATGCAAGCCTCATATGGACTAACTTCTTGATCTTCCAGTTGTTGAATGAACTGATATGAGGATAGTTGCATATGTAAGGGCAATGAGCTTGAGTGCCATACACCAATTCAAATGGAATTTTTCCAATGGCTCTTTTAACAGTAATTTTGTCATCCCAAACAACGAACTTCAATTGTTCACCCCATTTTATTTTGTTCAGCTCCAAGGTTCTTTAGATAATTTTCAGCAATATTTTATTACTCGACTCAGATTGTCCATTTCCTTGGGGATTGTAATTATAGGCATATGTCAAATTGATTCCATATTATTTGCACATTTCCACCAAATTATTAGTTATGAATCTCATGGCATAGTCGGCAACAATTTTAATTGGCACCCCAAACCTACAGATGATATGGTGCAACATAAAATCCATGACAATTTGGTGTGTTACGCTTTTGGTGGGGATTGCCTCCACCCATTTGGTGAAGAAATCAGTGGCTACAAGAATCCACTTATGGTTAGCACGTGAAGGGTTTGAAATCTCACGAATGAAATCCATTCCCCACTGCTTGAATGGGGCTTCAATTGATACGAGAATGCAAAGGAAGGGAGCACAAGCTTTCGGTCTTCTAGAGAAGCACCTTGGAAACTCTCACATCGTCTAACCAAAATATTTATATCCTTAAAGAGAGTTGGCCATCAATAACTAGTCCTTAAGATCTTGTGTGTCATGACTCTTCTAGCAAAATGCCCCCACAAATTCCTCCACGAAGATCAACAATTATCTTTGGGGCTTCATCTTCAGTAATGCACCTTAAGATAACTCCCTCGGGGTTCTTCCAAGCTCCATAATCAATAATGACATATTTATGGGAATCGACTTAAGGGCTCTTTTATGGTTCTTACTCAAATGCTCGGGAAATATAGATGTATGAGATAAAAAATTACATCTTTGTACCACTCGAGAACTCATCAATTTTTCAAAAACATCTACCCTTCCTTATTCTACCTCATTTTACTTAATATTTTACAAGTTACTCTCAGCCATTATCTTAACCAAGCCTAAACCTCTCACCAACTTCATGGTTTGGATATCCATGTCATATTCTTGCAACTTGTTCACCCATTTGCATCTTTTTCTTGAGACTTCCATCTTTGATAAGATGTCTTTCACCATAGTGTGGGGAACATAAGCAAACATTTTAGAGCTCAAAATGTAAGGCACGGAAACCTTTGTTGCTTTTACTAAGGAAAATGCTTGTTTCTCCATAATAGTGTATTTTAGCTCATCCCCTGCAATGCCTTACTAAAAAGGCAATTGACCTCTCAGCCCCTTCATCATTTTTCTGCAACAAGACCGATGCAATAGTGTTCTCTCGAAGCAAAAGAAAATAGTTGGAAAGGTTTCCTATAATCTAGAGCTGATAAAACAGGGGGCATGCTTTAATGCCTTCTTGCTAGTATTAAAAGCTTGAATTGCATCCTCCTCGCATTTGATGTCCTTGTGCTTCTTCAACGTGTCGAGTGATTGGAATGGTCAACTTAGCAAAGTGTTGATATGAATATTCGATAAAGTTTATATGCCCAAAGAATGACCGAATCCCCTTCTTGGTTCTTGGAATTGGGACCTTTTTATGGCCTCTACCCTTTTAGATCAATCATTACCCCTTCTTGTGACACAATATGACCCAACATTTTTTCCTTTTATACTTGAAATGACACTTCTTTGGATTGAGTGAAATGCCATATTCTCTACATCTTATCAACATTTTCTCCAAGTGCTGCAAATGATCACTTCTCTTCCTGGAGAACACAGTTACATCATCTTGGTAGAAAACAATAAAATCATTAATGTAAATAGCAAAAATCAACATCCATTTCTCTTTGAAAGGTTTCTCTAGAATTCATCAGTCAAAGGGCATCCTAACATATACATATTTTCCCCAAGGGGTGGTAAAGGTTGTCTTAATTCTTTCTGATTCCTTTACAACAACTTGGTTATAACCAAGAAACCATCCGGGTAGATAACAACTCGAACCGGTCACTAACTGCAACATGTTTTCTATGTTTGGTAAATGATAGTTATCCTTCATTGATGCTCTGTTAAGATTTATGAAGTCCACACACATCCCGATGTCACCATTATTTTTTCTAAGTGGTACTAGGTTTGTAACCCAAGAAGAATATCTTGTAGGGTGAATAATCCCTCCATCCCTCGGTTTCTTGAGTTCCTCTTACATTTTAAGAGATTGGAGTGGATTGATTGGACTTTTTTTCTTCCTAAATGGTTTTGCATTAGATTCCAAGGGAATATCATGTTGAAACAAATCCTCTCTGTATTCCTTTAATTTAAAATAAGTCCAAGCCATGAAATCTTGATATTTTTTCAAAGTAATTAGACATAAGAATTGTTTTCCTCCTTGTTGAGATTGCTTCCCAACCAGATCTTCCTTGGTTCCTCCTTTTTCCAAGGTCATGATCCTCAATATACCTCAAGGTTGTTATGCATCTATTAATAATGTGATCAACATTATCAAAGTTGGATTCAAGAGAAACCAACCCTCTAGGAATGGTATTAGTATTTAGTTGGATGACGCCTTTTCTAAACAAGGTTTCTTTACCCTCTGCTACACACACCATTGGCTCCCAATCAATACTTTGATCAACAAACTCCCAATTGTTCTACCAAAATATTTTGACTTAAGAATCATCATAAAAACTTGCCAATGTTTAATGTTGTCGTACAAATTGCCTAGTTAACACCTCAACATCATATTCACAATATGGTGATACTATACATTTATCAAATCGAGATCCCAATACTTCAAGTTTGTCTTCCAAATAATTAAACTTCCTATCATGATGCACAATATTGAATGAATCAAACATCTCAATGAGATCCCAAAATACATGCTTATATTGTTTTATTCACTTCGATTTTTGTGGCGTAAAGGTTTCGACTTACTTTAGAATTAAATTTGAATATCCTTTGCCAATGATGTTTAACACCATATTTTTGGGTAATTCTCGACCTAAAAAAAAGTGCCTCATACTTAGCAATGTTATTAGTGCACTCAAAGTTGAGTTTAAAGGAAAAGAAAACTCTTCTGGCTTGGAGAGATCATAACAACACCAGTGCCATTTCGAACATGGAGGAAGCTCCATCAAACAAAAAGTCAAAAAGAGAGCCTACCTATTCAAGAAACTTACATTCTTTAATCTTGTGCTCATTTCCATCAATAAATCCTACAAATTTATCAGCATCAACACTTTTTTACAATACCTCATAAGATGCATTGTTAGAATCTTCAATAAGGTGCAACATCTTCTTTTCTCGATACAACCTTGACAAGGATGACCTCAATTGGGATGATAGCATAGGACATGTCCATTTGAACACTCTCACCAACACTTGAAGCCCATTTTGTAGATAACAACATACCCCACTTGGCTGGGTAATCAACAATAACAACATCAATCATCGAGTTTTTACCTTGGTAAGTTCTGCAAGTTGCACCACCGGACCTTTCACATATCCCACTAGTTGCACGTCTCTAGAGTCCATAGCAGTACCCTTCTCATATGCTGCTGTTATTTTTATACCCATATCATTCATGACTTCTAGAGGCATAACATGGCCTGATGCCCCTAAGTCAAACATACAGGTGTGTAACAATCTGTCTTTAATGATCGAGTGGTGAAGAATGGATCCACATTTAGCTAAGACTCCACCAAGGATGTCCCCAAATAAACCTCGGGTGGTTCACCTAGTTCCTCCAACACCGGTGGTGTCTCTAACTCTTCAATGACTAGTGGAGTCTCTATAATCTTTATATTTCTACCTAGGGCGTCTTCTCCTCTTTCAGTCCCAAATACTCAAAAGCCCTTTTTGTGCTCAAGAATCCTAAGCAACTCAACAATTGGGCTGAGATCTTCATTTGACTTAAGACTTGGGCAATATCATAAGGGAAAGACTTTGGTAAGGCAACATTAGAAGGAAGGTTGATACACTCATTAGATGGAAAAATATTTTTGATAGCTTGGGCATGAGGAGGGGTATGATTTTTTTGGGACAACAAGACCCTTGGCAGATGCATCTTTCTTAGGAGCCTATTTAGGAATATTTGAAAGCAATGAAGTTTTTGGCTTGGCCTAAGGCCCCGTCCCTTTAACAACCCTAGTTCTTGTGTTATACTAATTCTCTTGGGTAACAACAACGTTCATCAACAACTTCTGTCCTCCTCGGATGGGATTCCTCCACCATACTTCTTAATCATTAAATCTCTTAAATATTTGAAGTCATTATTGTGAAATTCAAAATCTTGTACAGTATTTACTTCTAAAGTATGAGAGGGAGGAAGGATAGGTACCCGATGGATGATATCCCAAAAATTAGTAGTAGTTCTAGCACTTATTACCTCGCTTAAAGTTTCCTGTTGTTGTGAGCTTGTGGAGCAACCCATCATGAAAACATCATCATCAACTTCTTCTTCTTCCTACTGATATTCGTCACATAGAGCGTGGGGCATGAAACAATTGTCACACCAATCAATGACATGTGTCTCTTCCACAACAACAACTCTAGCAGCCAAAGGATCAGGAACCATTCTGTTTTCCTTGTCTTGAGAGTGTTTATTTCCAAATCCAATAGGTCCCTTGCCTTTGTCATCAGATCTATGATCATTTCTATGATTTTTTGTAAACATGTCTTGGCCGTGTTTGCTTGTGCTTGACCTTGTGAACTCTGACCAATTCCTTTTTCTTCCCAGGCTAATTTGTATGATATTTCTTTGACAACCCCTACAATTTTTTTCACAACTTCCTCCAAATCAGCAGCCTTACTTGTTTGAGGATTTTCCGGGTTAATTAGTTTTACACCCTCCCTTTTTGGAGGCTTTACAATTTCCTTGATGTTGTTTTCTATCTATAGAGCCATGGTGAAGGCTTGCCTCAAATTAGTAGAGTTTTTATCCCTCAAGTAGTAAGCATACTTTTTATCAAATGCATTTGAATATTTGATCAAACATGATTCATCACATGGCCTTAAGCTAATCAGAAATATCCTCAAGGTCTTGTTAAACCTTGTGTTGAAATCATGTACTGACTCATTAGGATTCTTCTTGATGTTTTCAAATTCTGATAGAAGAAACCTAGGGTCAGTTCTATCACCATACTACAATCTAAACGCATTACTTATCTTTGTCCAAGAATCAATGGAATTATATGGAAAAGCTTTATACCAGCCCCTTACATCCTCTTCCAAAGTATGTATAAACAATTTGATATATAAATCTTCATGTTCAATCTCAAAGTCTTCCATCATATTGATAAAAAGATTTAAATGTTGGTCACCGGTTATAGTTTTATTTCCTTGGAACTTTGGTAATCTATTTCTTACATCCTGGGGAACTGCATTTGGATAACCAAACCATCCTGTAAAATTTATAGGGCCATAGTTGTTTATAACAAATGGAGGTCTAGGTGGGGGTTGTGCCATGTTGTTTTGAAGAGGTGACCATGGAGGGGAGAAAAATTGATAAGGGGCCAAAGGTATTTGAAACACGGGAGTATAACTTTTAAAATGGATATCCCCTAAAGGCCTTGTTTCTTGGAAAAACTTATAAACCTTTAAAAAGATGAAAAACTGAGAAGAAAACTTTTCAAAATCAAATGAAGGCACCTCTCAGAGTTAGAGAATTCAATTCCACAAAGAGGCTACCTGATTGAAGCACTTGAATGGAATTATTCAATGATAGGCCGATTAATTTCATCAATTGAGATCCCTTTTCTTGATTGCTAATCTCTAATAACTCTCCAGGTTTTCTTCCTTCTCGACTTTATTTTTCCTATATCTAGAAATAATGTCCTAGTAGGATCTCTAGAAAAGAAAAATATTCTTCCTTCAATCTTTGCAAAGATTAGTAACAAAACTCACATGACGAGAGGTTAAGACTCGGTACTCATCAAGAATCAAATCAACAGGAGTCGCCACTAAGGATTTCCACGTTAGTTATGTAAATGCACTAAAATATAATATGTCAAAATGTCTCACAATACCGGAAACTAGAAATGGAATGATTTGAATTATCTTTACCCTAGATTCATCAATGAAAGCTAGTGCACTAGGTGTGGAAATTGAAATAATTTCACACAACACTTGCAACTTTGAATACTTCTTACAAGCCCGAACACAAGATGATGTTTGAAAAAATGTATTAATACTTATAGCATATAAGAAGTGTTTACCAGTGGGTCCTAATATTAATTGTAACCATTATGTCCCGGAAATGGCTCCAATCGGGTTGTTTACCGGGGTGTAAACATGAAGTGTAACCATTATGTCACCCGCAATGGTGCCAATTGGGTGTTAGTACCCAAATTGATTCTCCCTCAGAAGTTGAGCAACATCACAGGTTTGGTAGGAAGTTAGAGATAAGTGAAGCATGTAGGTGTTGTTTTGTAGCCGCGGATGAAATGCAGCTTGCTCTTTGTCACTCGGACATAGAGAAATGGGTAGCACTGTCAACAACAATCCGGCACTATGATAATTCTTCACCGGGAACTCCTCATGCTATGATTATTTACTAATGCACATCCGTTAGTTTGGTGGATGAAATCTGGAAACACAACAACAAACATAACACAAGAATACCATAGACTATGATAAGAAGGAATGATGATAAATCATAAATATCGAGTAAACATGAAATCGTTACAATCTCACCCATGAGGTACTTCAAGTTTTACTAACTTCACTTTCCTTCCAACAATAACTATGGGAGAAACTTCACAATTACACCTCTTAATGGCTTCTTTAACACACCTTCAAAATGATGGCTTCCTTTACACACTTACTCATACAATATTTCTCACTACTTCCTTCTATGCTAAATGAGGGGTTGGCCTCTTTATTTATAGACTTCTAGGCTTATCCATCATCTTATCTCTAAGATAGGATAAGAAATCCACTGACGAATCATATTCCATACCTTAACTCTTATCATGTACATGTAAGCTTATCTTTTAAGATAAGATAAACCTTACAAATAAAATACACAAAATATTTATGACCTCACTCCTTGTCCTTATTACCAATATAATATTTCTAATTCCTAATCATGTAGACCCTACTTCTCTACTTACCCCAACTTTGACATTTAAACATTACCGGACCACTTACGACAAATATTTACTTTTACCACAACATTCCTATTGTATTTTTGACTATTACCATACTATACATTATTGGTGGTGTCGTCTTGTGCAGTGCCATTATCTTCTATCGGACGCTACTTCTAATTATACTTAACAAAATCCTATTCCTAATACATACATTAATGAAACATAAATTACGGAGGAAAATTTTAGTTTCGACATCTTCCCCCTTCCTAGCTTCTACTCCGTCCTCGGAGTAGACTATTCTGGTGCTTGGAAAATCTTCAACTTGTCGTGGTTGACCCATTTCGTAATGGGAGTGCCATCCAATTCCTCCAGTTGGTACGTACCATTTTCATGCACAACTGCTATTTTGTAGGGCCCCATCCATTTTGGAATAAATTTTCTCTGTCTTCTTTTTTTGTATCTTGAATCATATACTAGGATCAAGTCATTCACGTGAAATGGAGACCAACAGATCTTTTGATCAAAGTATTCCTTCTACTTCATTTTCTTCTTATAGCTTGTATCCTTTGCTATTTCCTTATTTCATCTAGCAAATGAAGATGTACCAACCTTTATTTTATCTTGAATCACTTTCATCCATCCTTTCATTTTTCATAACTCTCACAGTGGGAATATCAAACTCAATAGGAAGAACTGGATCAATGCCATAAGCCAACTGAAATGGGGAGTATCCTGTTGCTGGCTTTGATGTTGCCCTATATGCCCACAATACTGCATGAATCCTTTTATCCCACTTATGTACCTGCAAGGCTGCATCTTTTGCTAGAATTTGACACAACACAAAATTTGTTCATTCCACCTGTCCATTTGTGTTTAGCTTGTATGTTGTTTCCTTCCTGTGCTTAATAGAAAACTTATTGACTAGGGATTCTACCACCTCATTAATGAAGTGGCTTCCTTGATCTGTTACAATTTCTAATGGACAACCAAATCTGGTGACAATGCGTTCATATATGAACCTTGCCACTTCATCCATGGAAGTTGTTTTCAATGGCCTAGCTTCAACCCACTTGGTTAAATAATCTGTGGAAACTACAATATACTTATTTTGGCATGGGGTAGTTGGAAGTGGACCTACAATGTCTATTCCCCACTTTTCAAAGGGACCAAGTGGAAGAATAGGACATAATGGAGCTAACGAAGCCTTACGGTTACCATGTGTTTGACAAATATCACATGTCTTACAATAATTATAACAATCTCTAAAAAGAGTCGGCGGTGATAACTGCATCCAAGATCCTTCTTATCGTAAGTTGTCCAGCTGAGAGAGAAGTTCCCTCCACATGTACCATTGTGGAATTCTTCTATCAGCTCCTTCCCTTGATCATGTCCAACTTTGCCCTCTTGTCTTGTCCATCAAGTCCTATTTGAAATAATACTCCATGTAGAATAGAATATGGACGACGGCTTGAGTAATCTTCCTCTTAGTCTTTGCATTGGCACCATCAAGAAACTTGAATTCATTCAGATAATTCCAAATATCTATGTATTCACTAGGGATTGTGTCAAGGATAACAATGTTGCATCGGGAAATCATCATCATCACAAGATGAACCTAAACCATCATAGGCTCGAGAGAGTGCATTTGCATTGACATGCTTCTTTCCCGGCCTTTGTCTATAATATCAAATTCAAATTCTTGTAGCAAAATTATCCATCTTGTTATCCTCCCGATGGGTTAGGCTTATTTATAATATATTTTAGAGCCGATGATTTGTTACAACTAGAAATTTTTTCCCTAGCAAGTAATTCCTAAACTTCTTTACAACAAAAATGATAGCTAGAGCCTCTTTTTCAGTTACAGTATAATTTACCTCAGCACTACTCATTTGTCTGCTCCCAAAGTAAACTGGATGTTCATTCCCATTTTCATCCTTTTGGCTCAGAGTACTTCCTAGTGTTGCATCTGAGGCATCAGTGTACACAATGAATGGCTTGCTCCAATCTAGACTCTTTAGAACAGGTGAAGACACTAGGGCTTCCTTTAGTTGTTCAAAAGCTTCATGCGCTTTATTTCCTGGTTCATAAGTAACATCCTTCTTCAAGAACTGGGTTAGTGGCTGTGCAATCTTTGAGAAATTATTGATGAACCTTCTATAGTAACCCACATGGCCTAAAAATGATCTCAACTTACTTCTATTCATAGGAAATGGTAACCCTTTGATTTTGAAACTTTATCAGGATCGATTACCAATACCATCTCTGATACAACATGCCCTAAAAAAAGCCTTTAGAACATCCAAATACACACTCTGTAGGGTTTAGTGAGGCTTGTTCTTCATCTAACCTTTGAAATGTTGTCTCCATCTGGTGCAGGTGGTCCAAATTTCTCCCATAGATGCAAAAATCATCCAGAAATACTCTGATGAAGGTCCCAATGTAGGGTTCGAACACCCTATTCATCAAATGTTGGAATGTTGCCGGAGCATTACACAACCCAAAAGGCATAACTCTATAAGAAAACGTTCCCCAAGGAGTGGTGAACGTGGTCTTCAGCTGATCTTTCTTATATATACAAACTTAGTTGTAGCCGCTATATCCATCAGCAAAACTATAGCACTCCTGGCCAGCTACTTTGTCCAAGATCTGATCTGAAAATGGAAGAGGGTAATGATCCTTCTTTGTTGCCTTATTGAGCTTCCTGTAGTCAACACAAATGCATATCTTCCCATTCTTTTTTATTGAGATCACAATGGGAGAAACCCATTCTAAATTCTCCACAACAAATATGAATCCTGCATCAAGCAACTTATCTATTTCTTCTTTTACAGTCTTAGAAAAATTAGGATTCATTCTATATGAAATTTGCTTTATGGGCTTAGCACCATCTACCAGCTCAATAGAATGTTCTACCCAACTTACTTGATAGAGTTCATTGTAATCAATAGCGAATATGTGTATGTACCTTCGAAAGAGCTAGAGGTAGGATTCCTTCTCACTCTCCATCACAACATCACCAATATTTATTTGTTGGAGACGATCCTCAATTTCTTCTTCAGATAATTCTATGGGGTCATGAATCGGTGTGACTGGAAGGATATCCATGACCAAAACATCAACCTCACCTTCTTCATCTTCGGTGTCTACTTCACTGGTACTAGAGTAATCAGAGGATGTCCAATCATCAATTTCATCACTCAAATCAAAAGGTTCTGCCTTATGATGCCGAGGGATGACATTTATTTTCACCCTCTCTCTACCACGTCCAAGTTTCATGAATCCTTCATTCCAGTAGTTTCTTGCATGAACTCTCCTTAGCCATGGTCTTCCTAACAACATTGGGTACGCAATAGTACCATTTTTCATCACCTGAAATTCTACCACACATACAACACCCATAACAGATATTGCCACATTTGAAACTACACCTTCTGGTTTAGTTTTTCCCTTATTTAATGACCTTAACATAAGTGTTGAGGGGTGATCAATTTTTAAACCCAACATATTCATTATAGACTCGGTCATTACATTAACCGCAGCACCTCCATCAACTAAGACATCGTGAATTGAAATACCATTACATAATACCTCAGCTTGTGGAGCGTAGGGATCCGCCTCTGCCTCCAAACATAGGGACCTCAACCTCCTTCCTTCATTGAGCATTGATTCCACTTTGCAGCTCCCGTCTCTTCTCAAAAGACATAGCCAAGAGTTGACCATATGTAATATTTGCAGGCCTTTTAGACAGATCTTCTAAGATGGAGTATGGTCCTTGTCCGTGTGAAATCAAAAATCCTGCACACCCAACTTTCTTCTCCTATGTTTCTTACTAGTTTCTCCTTTCATCTTCTTAGGATCGTTTCCATCTTGGTTATCTTTTTCTTTCTTTCTTTTTGTTACAAACACATCTACTTCATTATTTATGCTCTTATCTACTACATAAAAAGAATTCACAGGTGCTTTTCCTTTATCATTATCTCTTGTACTAGATGTAGAAGCTCTATCTGGACAATTATACTTATAATGACCCTTTTTATAACAACCATAACAGATAACTTCAGAAATATTTATTTTTGGACCTCTATCTCCTCCCTGAGAACTAAATTCCTTTCCTTGAAGAAGATTAATAGTTAACTGACCCATCTTCTTGAGCAGATCTTCATACTCAGTAGATGTACTAGGAGAAATATTTGTGCTCACTAAAAGTGGTTGTGGATTCTGGACCAAAGGTGTTGGTGTAGGCTCTACCTTAGCAACAATTTCTTTGGGCTCCTCTTCCATGCTTTCTTCTTGCCTTCTTGGAATCTCCTTTTCTTGTTCAATGGTAGCTGGGCGGTCATACTTCACTCATTGTCGATCTCGGCTTCATACCAAGAATGAAGTGCTTACATAGGAGATTATCCATGTCATTCAATCAACCAATCCGCTAATCCTTCCTTCCGGATCTGGGCATCGAGCTTCCTTCTTAGCTCTAGAACACAAGCATGATAATCCCTTATCTTCTCCTTCTCTCCTTGGGATAGCTTTATGATATCAATCATGAGATCTCGTATATTTCATTGTTCACCAAATTCTTCAAGAAAACTTTCGGTTAATAAATCCCATGAATTTTTCACATTATCACCTAGTGTTTCAAACCACCTAAGTGCTTGAACCATCCAAAAGGTAGGAAAAATTCAGTCCATTGTTCCCTTCTTATGAGGCCATTACAAATACAAGATCGTTTAAACTCTTGAATGAAAGAAGAAGCATCTTCATTAGATTGGGCTGAAAAAATAGGAATCTTTCCCATTTTCAAAAGTAACCACCGTGAAATACCAACAAACAAGTACAATCAACAAGACTTATGTGCACAAATAATTGGAATCACTATACTAGAAAGTGACTTTACACCTTTCTACAAAAAAAATAGAAATGACCACGGTAAACTATGGTAAAACTTGACTTACTTGTAGTAAAAACGACTTTACTTGTGGTAAACACTATTCACGGTAAAAAGTGAAGTTCTTTGCAAAATACTATTCACGGTAAAAAGTGACTTTCTCATGCGGTAAATACTATTCACCGTAAAAAGTAACTTTACTATGGTAACTACTATGCACAGTAAAAACAAGGTTACTCTCCACATGATTTCGACTAAGTGAGAATATCTCACCGAGAAAATCCACCAACGAGGAATGGTCCCTAAGAACGGAACCAAAATGTCAACAACAATCGGCACTATGATAATTATTCACCGGGAACTCCTCGTGCTATGATTATTTACTAATGCATAGCCTTTAGTTTGGTGGATGAAATCTGGAAACACAACAACAAAAATAACACAAGAATACCATAGACTATGATAAGAAGGAATGATGATAAATCTAAAATATCGAGTAAACATGAAATCGTTACAATCTCACCCATGAGGTACTTCAAGTGTTACTAACTTCACTTTCCTTCCAACAATAACTATGGGAGAAACTTCACAATTACACCTCTTAATGGCTTCTTTAACACACCTTCAAAATGATGGCTTCCTTTACACACTTACTCATACAATATTTCTCACTACTTCCTTCTATGCTAAATGAGGGGGGTGGCCTCTTTATTTATAGACTTCTAGGCTTATCCATCTTATCTCTAAGATAGGATAAGAAATCCACTCTGACGAATCATATTCCATACCTTAACTCTTATCTGTACATGTAAGCTTATCTTTTAAGATAAGATAAACCTTATCATTTCACATGGGTTCCACATTTTTAGACTTTTTACAAATAAAATACACAAAATATTTATGACCTCACTCCTTGTCCTTATTACCAATATAATATTTATAATTCCTAATCATGTAGACCCTACTTCTCTACTTACCCCAACTTTGACATTTTAACATTACCGGACCACTTACGACAAATATTTAGTTTTTACCACAACATTCCTATTGTACTTTTGACTATTACCGTACTATACATTATTGGTGGCGTCGTACTAGTAGCGCCATTATCTTCTATCGGACGCTACTACTAATTATACTTAACAACATCCTATTCCTAATACATACATTAATGAAATAGAAATTACGGAGGAAAATTTTAGTGTCGACACACCCTCAAGAGGATTTGACCTATGCTCACTACTTTATGGTTGTGCCTTTCAACCAGGGTGAGAGGACTGTTTTGGTAGCTTTGTTGTTTGTGGAAGAGATGTAATATCCTTCCTTGTGAAATTACTAAGAAGAACTTGAAGAAAACATGATCAATGCAACAAAATATAACTCTCACGAGTTGTCACTCAGGATAATGGAGATATTATCTAAGAAAGGTTCAGACCACTAAAGACAATGAAAACCTGATTTTTTCTACATGTTTTGGTAGTAAAAATTATGCATTTGTATACACACATGAAAAATAGTGGTAGTATGGGTATGATTGGTTGTTTTAAAATGAATTTTTGGTGGGAGGTTAGGTAGAAATGAACTTGATTCACCAGATTCTTGAGAAATTTTGCAAAAATGGAGAGCTTGAACAACAGAATGCTTCCGCATAGCTAGAATGTTCCTTTAACCATAATATGTACTTTAATGGAGGCATAGATCAACACTTTTCACACAAACTTCAAGGATCCAAAATGAAGGCTCAAATTGGAAAACTGAACTAAACATTATCAACCTCTCTGTTTCATCATGCCTAAGATACCCTCAAAGGCTAACAAACAATCTTATAGTCATGCTAGGAGTCACAGTGATTTTAAATTTTCTTATTTCACTATCAAATGAAAGCTCTTCTGATAAATGAAATTGCAAATGCCACCAAACTATCACAAGCATAAAATCTTGTGTGATTCACAAAAAATTCAATGTAATATTGCAACAAGAACAAGAAACTACTTGCAAACATTCAAAAATGAAGTGAACACAAATTTTTCCCAAAAAATAGTGCAAATTAACTCAAGTTTGATTAAATTTATCACTAGGGGAAAGTTTCTAGAATAATCTCAGAGATTGTCAATGGTTGTACACTCGCAACCACTTTGACATGATAAAATTTAATAAAAAGGAAATAAATACGTTTCTTCGAGATGATTTCTTGGAAGGACGGGTTATATCAATCTTTTCTCTTAGGAAAATCAGTCCCGACCTCTAACACTCTACCATTTGCACGAAAAATTCATGTAATTTATAATGTTTCATTTGCAATAGAAATTTCCCCTTAAACAAGGAACATTCAAAGCACCACCGCATGTTGAGACTCCCAGAATCAGATTTGTGAAAATGTTGTTAGGTGTGCAAAGGAAAATCTCTCCAACTATTTCCAGCATTCAATTGTTTACCTCGTAAGTCATTCTTCATCTTACGCACCAACTACTTCCTCCTCTAATCTGTCAAATCTGGTTCTTTATATACCAAGGAAAGAAATATTGAAAATCAGATCAAAGTCAATGATCAGATCACGTCTTGATTGCAAAAGATGTCTTCATATTTTTCCCACCTAACCAAGATACCAAATTAATGTTCCTCTTCATTTTACGTGCAGGAGACTCCAAGAAATGATAAAAATTGTAAAAATTCTCATCCCCAGGAACTTTGGAGCAGAAAGGGAGGAAAATTAGATACAGATGCATAGTTTTCATTGATGTCTTTTGAATCTGGACCGTCCACGTTGGAGATCCGAGCTAAGACAGGCTTAGGGGTTCTTTTTAACCTTTTACACCTTTTGGAAAAAATGTAAAATTTCTCAATTTTCTCCACTCCTCCGCCTTTGAAAAATGGGCCTGACACGTGTCCCAATGTGGGTCCCAAAGGAACCGCGGCTAAATTTTTCTATTTCTCCTCTTTTTCCAACAGGAAAATTTTCCAAGTTTTCCCCATAGCTCGCCCTTCCATTTCTAGTTTTGTATGTGGGTCCGAGCGGAACCATCCTTTCGTTTACACTTTTAGCTCTTTTCTCCCAAAAGGAATATTTTCCAAATTTCCCCTAAGAGTCCACACCTCTGCCGTTGACTAGAGAATTTTTATTATTATTCTCTCGTCAGACTGCAGTCATTTTGATGATTTCGGTCTTTCAAATGACAAAGGGAAAAAAATCCATGTTTCCCCGATGGCCTGCCTCCTTGCCTCTTGACTTTTCAAACCGCCACACGTCTCAATGGTGCATCTTTAGATGGTCCCCAAAAGTAGAGACCCTAAATGAGCGCGGGCTCACCACGTGTCTTTATGGCGTAACTTCAAGTACCTTATAAGGCTGCAATACAATTTGGCGGGGATGTGCTTCCATTTTAGAATTTTTACTCCATTTTGCCAAAAGGGTAAAATATCCAACTTGCTTCTGAAGGCCCGCATCTCCACTTTTTAATTTACCACATGTCCTTCTACCAAAGTAGGAATTTTTCACTTTTTTTCTTTAATCAAAGCCTTTTTTTGCCACCAAATAAAAAGTTTAAAAAAATTCCACCGTGCTCACATTAGAAGAAGCCACATAAGTGTTTCACTCGGAAGAGTAGGAATTTTTCCGATCGCTTAAATTTTCTTTAATCAAAGCCTGCTTCGTTCCTTATACATTAGAAGCACATAAGAGATAAGGTTAGGGTTAGGAGGAATACACATGTAGAATGTCGAGATGATGTGCGCGTCCGTAGAGAAAGATCGGGCCGATGCGAAGAACTCCTTTTTGTCTTGGAAGGACTACCTGCAAATAAGAACACAAGACCACAAGATTTTGATTAGATAGTAAATGAGGGAACTGCCTTGGGCCCAGGAAATATGAAACTTCCTTTCGAAGGTGGTCAGTTCCCCTGCCGATATGAGTTAACACAAAATACTGTAAAATATCAATTAAATTGCTTGGCTGAACTGGGTAGGGGAAAGGCTGTTTTTCCTGGTTTTTGATCAAAGGAACCGATGCCGGTTACCTATAACCGATGGCGGTTACTGATAACCGATACCGGTGGGTTCTAGGATCTTCTGGGCTGGTTGTGGAGTTTGTAATGGCTGATTTTTGGATAGTTTTTTGGGAAATGGGATGGTTAGAAACAAAAGAATGACAGCTAGAGGCAATGGTACGTTGGATAATGGATCCAGAAACGGATTTGGGAGGACTGTAATTCCAAAAGCATAAGAAATGTTATAATGGAGGACATGCAAGATGTAACTTACTGGTTTTTGACGAAGATGCCAGTTGATCTCCTTGGCTGCCAACTCTTCTGGTTTCTTCACTCGTCTCTGCTTGGTCAAGTGAAGTTCTGGACTCTGCTAATCGCTTTGGACTCTCCTTTGATTCAAAAATCCTTCGACTGATCTCCCAAAATGAAATTCCGATCCGTTGTTTTGGTTTGGGGAGCCCATTTACAGGGAACCGATGGCGGTTACGTAACCGACGGCGGTCGAGTAGGAACCGGCATCGGTTAGGAAAAAGTAGGCTATTTTTAGTAAAATAGCCCACCTTCCCTGCTTTTCTCCCGAGAGATCAGTTGCGGGCTTGGTCAAGTGGCTAGAAGGTCGGCTTTGGGTGCGAGTAAGGAGGCATTAGTTATGGATGTGAGTCTAGACCAAGTCATGGGTCCTAATTAGGTTAGTTTAGGGTTAGGGCTAAGTCATGGTGAGGTGGGCAAGTGAGGTGGCGGGTAAGGCGATGTGGATTTATCAATTATGAGGTAATTAATAAATAATTGTGTAAGGTTTAGGTGATGAGTTTAGGTTGCGAGATGAGATGTGGGTCACAAGGGATCGTAAGACACGAATTTGGTGTCTACATTAGCCCCTTATTGTCGTGTAGCTTGTTTTGTAAAGCTGCGCGGACAATAATATGAAGTGGTTTCCCCTGTTAAGGGTATAGGTAATCCCCCTCAAATCTATCACAGATTGGGTGAACGGGAAATCAGGGATAGGGTTGATAAAGGGTATATGTTGTTGAGAGAATGGTAAGGTGTGGGGTAGGTCCAAGGAAGCATACACATGTTGAAATGCAATAGTATGACTAGGGTACATGATTTGACGAGCAAACCAGCGATGTATAGGCAAAGGTCGATAGTTTATCCAAACAAGGGTGATATAATCCTGGTATCCAAGGCATAGGAAGTAGCTCCAGGGTATATAACAGGTAAGGTACAAGAACGTTTAGGCATGTTCGGCAGTACCAAATGGTTGGTTTGGTTGAGATAAACGTCACGGTCTAGGTCTAGGCAAAGTTGGTCAACAGATCAAGTCAAGGACCCTAATCATGCTAAAACACGAACAGGTGAGCTCGATTGAACAAAAAGCTACATGATGGATGGATAAATTAAAACGGTGATTGTGGGTATGGTATGGTTAATTGGTGCGGCCTTAAGTCGGGCCAAATGGTTAGGTGCGGCCTTGGGTCGGGCCAAATGGGTTGGTTGCGGCCTTGGGTCGGGCCAAATGGTTTGGTTGCGGCCTTGGGTCGGGCCAAATGGTTTGGTTGCGGCCTTGGGTCGGGCCAAATGGTTTGGTTGCGGCCTTGGGTCGGGCCAAATGGTAGGTTGAGGCCTTGGGTCGGGCCAATTGGTAGGTTGAGGCCTTGGGTCGGGCCAATTGGTAGGTTGAGGCCTTGGGTCGGGCCAATTGGTAGGTTGAGGCCTTAGGTCGGGCCAATGGTAGGTTGAGGCCTTAGGTCGGGCCAAATGGTAGATTGAGGCCTTGGGTCGGGCCAAATGGTAGGTTGAGGCCTTGGGTCGGGCCAAATGGTAGGTTGAGGCCTTGGGTCGGGCGAATAGGTAGGTTGAGGCCTTGGGTCGGGCCAAATAGGTAGGTTGAGGCCTTGGGTCGGGCCAATAGGTAGGTTGAGGCCTTAGGTCGGGCCGAATGGTAAATAGGGTGAGGCCTTGGGTCGGGCCAAATGGTAGGTTGAGGCCTTGGGGTCGGGCAATGGTAGGGCGAAATATGAGGCCTTAGGTCGGGCCGAATGGGTAGGGTGAGGCCTTGGGTCGGGCCAAATGGGATAGGTTGAGGCCTTGGGTCGGGCCAAATGGGTAGGGTGAGGCCTTGGGTCGGGCCAAGTTGTTGGGTGGCGGCTTTGGGTCGGGTCGATGGGTAGGGTGAGGCCTTGGGTCGGGCCAAATGGGTAGGTTGAGGCCTTGGGTCGGGCCAAATAGGTAGGTTGAGGCCCTGGGTCGGGCCAAATGGGTAAACAAATGGTGTTCAGCAAAGGTGGATATAGGCGATATGTGGTTAAAAAGGGGCAAATGGTAAATAGGGGGAAAAAAAATTGGGGGAAAGTTGGCAAATGATAAATGAGGACAAAGAGGCCTGGCAAGAGGGGTCGACGATCACGATCATCACCTAGTTCGGGATGAGGCGTGAGGGTCTAAATAAATGTTAGCAAGGTATAAGAATAAATAAGAGTACCGACCTGCGTGTCGATGATAGAGAAGATGTATTTGTTTAACATCTAAATAAAACGAGATATGTATGTTGATTTGCGTTATAATAATAAGAATGTTGTCGTTTTGACTTTCGGTGTTTTGAAAACGGATCAAAGAGGAATGTGATTAAATAGAAATACACCAAAATATTTATATTTACCACACATGATAGGTTATGGTAGGGATGGTCGAGCTAACCTTGGGAGACCCCATGTCTCGTCCATAGTCTTTGCCTACGATGGCCCATTGCCTTTGAATTTCAAGGAGGGGCCTCGGGTCGATGTAGTTCTCCATTAGGATCGGGGAGGGGATGAATTTAGCGCAATTTGGTATGGTTTAGGCAATTGGTCGGTTGGTAAAAAATCTTGATTTAGGGTAGGGTAAGTTGTTGGTGGGTAATGAATTGATGTTGGTGTAAAGGTATAGGTAAACAAAGTTAGCCTACCCAGTCTCATAGGACCATGTCTGATTATAGATCAACACAATTCTAGATTCTCGAGTCACGAGTGCAAAATGAGTCCTAACAAGCTGGTCGTAGGTGAAAAGAGCTAAACAAACCACACAACGTAGGGTGGGATAAGCACGGGTGGTGTATAGATAAGCGAGAGTCCATAGTTGAAAAGAGTTGTATGATCACAATATATTAAGGAGGTGATGGAGTTTGACACGTCCCTTGAGTTGGGAGAAATGGTGAGGTGAGATGGATGCTACCTTGTAAACTACGCGAGCTTGTTTGAGATTTTCGGGTGAGGGCATTTCTAGGATAGCGAAAGAGAACCCTACCCTAAATAGACAAAGTCCATGACCAAAAGTTCTTTTGAATGAGGCTTTTATTTTTCGGTTGAAGGCGAAGGCGATATTGATAACAAATCAAAAATCTTAAAACATCGAGATATTGATTGTTTTATTCTTGAGACTTCAAGATCAAGAAGATCGATCAATAGCTTGAGATAGCTTAATGATAAAAATGCGGTCATAGTATAGGTGTCCTTCGAGGAAGCGATCTATTTATAATGCAGAGATGATTTTAGTGCATTCCCAAGGTCCTTGAGGGAGCGAGTATTTATAGTAGCAGGCAATAGTTTGGCATATAGCTGTCCTTGAGAGAAAGCATCTATATTTAATTTAGATGACTAGATGTTCTTTTGGGTGAAGCATCTAGTTTAGTAGGAAGTTTGACTCAAGAAAATCCCATAAGAATCCGGCTTATTTTAATACTTTGAAGTCATGGACTAGACTAAGAAGGAAGGCATCGTAAGGGAGAGGTGAGTTCCTCTTTGACCAAGAGAGCTTGATTTTATTTCAATGTAAAACAAGTGTATGTGGTGGTATGTGAGCTCGGGGGACGAGCGGTGGTTATGATAAGTGATATAACACTAATTTCATGTCGGTAGAATGGTGAAGATGCGAGGCATTAAGGGGTTCGAGGTCGGGTTTACCATTAAGCGAAGTAAGCGATAAGTGCAATCGATCCGTAGGTGTGAGTGATTATATAAGGCCCAATCGTGGGAGCAAATTTTCCATTTGCTCTTTTCTAGTTTGGTTACATGTTTGATTCTCTTTGAGGTAGGGCGCGATCAATATAAGAATCATCCGACCTCGGGTAAGTGAGTATGGAGTCGCTCGTGAAGTTCAACAACATTAATCAAAGCACGCGATCGTTTTGATAGATGTGAAGATGATCGAAGAGAAGAAGGCGTCCTCGTCAAGCTCCCATTGAGGCTAACCGCTCTTGGCGAAATCATCGTTATGAGAAAAGTTAGGAGGGATAGATTCGGGATCCATCGACTCAGGGTGGTGATGGCAAAATGGGTGATGATGGTTCGGTAGGGGTGACGTCTTCCTCTTCCGGAATAACTGTCACGAGGTGTCTTTGTGTAGGTGTTTCGGAAATCCGAGACCACTGCGATCATTATGTTTGCGTGTGGTGATGGGGATGAGAGTATGTCGGCCTTGTTCGTAAAGGCCAAAACCAAAGCCTTTCCACGCACAGCGAGTCAAGAAGGTGAGGGCGAAGCGACGATTTGTCAGGTATTGAAAATCGGATTGGAAGGGAACCACACCAAGAGGAGGTTCAGGGGTAATGGAGGATGCGTCAACACCCCCATACGTTAGGTTAGTGCGGCAATGGGGTGGTCCGTAAGAGATTACCTCCCCCACGCGACGGTCGTAGGTGGGATGCGCATGTAATTGTCCGTACTCCTGCGGGGTAGGGAAAGAACTAACGTTATATAGGCGGTACTCCCCCAGCGTGAGGCGATGAAAAACATCTACTAAGGGGTCGGAGGTTGGGATGTTAGCTGCGGGAAGAGAAGTGGTTTGTGCGATGGTGGTTTCATCAGTTGAAGGCGTAGGTGCAGTTGAGGTGGATGGTTGAGGTACATTTGAAGAGGATGGTTGGGTTGAATGTATGGGTGTCTTAATTGGTATAAGCACATCGTTTGGGCGGTATAACATATTGCAAGTTTTGAAGGGGGGAGGATCAGCTTTTACAGTGTAGGACTTCCCCTCGTACTCAAATTTTATGCATCGATGTAATGTTGAGGGAACGCATCCCATGGCTCGAATCCAAGGACGACCCAATATATTATATTGGAACTCTCCTTCAAGGACATAGAAGAGTTCGGGCAAAGTACGTGGGCCTACGCGAATGTTGAGGATCACGGTGCCTAAGGTAGAAGTAATAGCGTCATTGAATGATCGCAACATGATGGGGTTGGCACACATGCAACTAGAAGGGATGTTCATTTGTTGGAAGGCTTTTGAAGAGATGATGTTTAGGCTAGCGCCCCCGTCAATCATAACCCGACGTACTCGAATGTCTCGGACGTAGCGGAAATGAAAAGAGGCGAGTCGGGGTCTTACGCACCAAAGTCGATAATTTCATCTTAGAGAAACTAACCGCAATGGCTTGTTGTTTTGAGACAGAAGTGGTGGGGGAGATGGATTGTTTGGTGAGAGAGGCAACGTGATTGGGTGTTAGAATGGAGGCAACGGGCAGGGTTTCGTTGGGTAAAACCTCTATCCCTTGAAGGATCTCAACGAGAGCTTGTCGATGAGATTCAGAAGTCTGAATGAGATCATATAGTGTCATTTTTACGGGTGATTGATGAAGCTGTTTGATCATGGTTCGGTGGGCAACTCCATTAGAGACGGGATAGGCGGGTCCGCGAATAACCACTTTAGGTGGTGGTGTAATCGGGATGGTTGAAGGAGAAAGAGATGCCGCAGGTGTGTTTTCTTTCGCTTTCCCATTGTTTTTCTGTCCTCGAGTAGCGACACTAATCATATTAATCTCGTAGATCTGAGATGAGGAAGATGGTTGGGATAATTCATGGTCTTCAAGAGGTGGGGTTGTAATAATGATAGATCTTGGTGAGGCGGGGATAGATGATATAGTAGAGGGAATTGACGCTAGAGGTCTCTCCCTTCGTAAGTTGTCTTTCTTAATCTTTCTATCCGGAAGAGGTGACTGGCGAAGGATGGTTTTTAGAGCTTTGCATCCTTCCACATCATGTCCAGGTGTGCGGTGATAGGCGCAGATTTTAGACTCATCGTAACCCATAGGTCGGGGTTTAGACGGGTCATAAGGTCTAAGTGGAGGTAGGGAAATGGTCGCATTCTCCACCAACATAGCAAGGATTTTGGCGTAAGATCCTTTGAGTGGGTCAAAATCGGAAGAGGATGAGGGTATTGATTGTGTGGGTTGTGGTAATGTTTGGGCGTGTTTAGTTCGTATGGGTGATGGTTTAGCCGAGGGGTGCTGACACATGTTTTTCACTAAACGTGGTTTCTTGGACATAGAAGTTACGTTCAGCTGGTTAGATGATGAG
This sequence comes from Taxus wallichiana var. yunnanensis, assembly GCA_018340775.1. Lineage (NCBI taxonomy): Eukaryota > Viridiplantae > Streptophyta > Pinopsida > Cupressales > Taxaceae > Taxus > Taxus wallichiana. The sequence continues at coordinate 108,384,639 of CM031236.1, forward strand.
GCTACAGATGGCGTGGTAGCGGGAAACAACCACGGAGAAAGGGGAGTGACAGAAAATAAATCCTTTGATGATGGGATTGGTTTAGGGTTGATAGGTGGACCGGATACGTGGGGTAATGATGTTGTGATACCCTTTGATCTCTGTATAGGTGTAGAAGGCGTAGGTCGTTTTGCAGAAAACAACGGAGGTATGATATATTGGTGTAAAGTGGAGGGATGAGGTCCCAATATGGAAGGTGGGTGTGACGATGAAGGTTTTAATTGTGATAGAGGCCCGGATTGCGTTCGTCTCCTAGGTGGCGGAACGGATTTATTTTTGGATAGATCGAGTCGCTTAGGCGGGTGTGTCAGATTGGGCATTGGTGAGGTCCCAAGCGTAGGGGAAGATCTGGTTAAGTTGATAGAAGTGGACGGGGCATTTGGTAGAGGTGAGGGGGGTGAAGGCGAGAACAGGGGCATTTTAAGCTTCTGTAAGCACTTCGGGTAGATGGTGGAGACATCAGGATCAGTCATTTGCATTTGAGTAGAAAAAGGGGTACTCAAACGTTCCCATAGGGCCTGTCTATCTTCTGTGGAATGACAGTCTCCAGGTGTGATTTGTAATTTTGGTACGGAAGAAAAGTGAGTTGTAATTCCAGTCCATTGCGGGTGTGACACAGGAGGCAGATGAGGCACTGTATCAATAGATGTTAGGAGGTCAACCGGTCGTTGAAAAGATTTAGGCGATGAGGGACTAATAGGTAGGAGGGCGTGTTCGAGGAGATCTGTCATGTTAAAAGAATGTGGTGATGTTAGTGTAAGAGATTTCTCGTCTAAGGATGTCAAAAGGAGTGGTGAGCCTTCCTCTTGTGTAGCAAGAGTGGTAGAAGGGGACGTTTGGGAAATAGATAAATTAGATAGCATCCGCTCACAGTCTTGTAGGGATGTGGTGTAAGAAGACTCATTGATGGGAAGAGAAGCCTGGGCAGTTAACTCTTCTATGGGTAAAGGAATGATTTCGCTTTGGCTTGATGGTGGTAAAGGAGGTTCGGGCTCCTGTGTTAGTGAAGAGGCTTGATTCAAAATTTTCTCGATAGAGGCTTTTGGCTGAGAATCGAAGACTGCATGGATCTCATGAACACTCTCCTCAGCTAAGATATCTTGGTTCACGTTGCTGCTGGACGAGTGATTCGGGAATGGCTTGTTGAAAATTTTCAGATTTCGGTTAGCAGGGGCGTTAGGATTATCGAGTGTTATATCCCCCGCATCAACCATTTCTGCACTATGTTTTTCAACATCTTGCAGTTTTCATGACTATGTCCTTTTACGCGGTGAAAGTTACAAAAGTCATTTTCTTTGTACCAGGAAGGTATTGCGCGGGTGGAGTCAAACCCAGAGTGAGGTTTAACAGGGGGCAAGGTGATAGCCCCAGCTTTGAGCAATTTCTCCAATATCACATCATAGGTTTCTCCCAAGGGAGTGTAGCTGATGGGTTCGGCTTTGTATTTATAGGTGGTTTTTGGTGGAGTATTGGACGGTGGTTGGGATTTGACCATCACTGCGTGGACAGCTCCTTTTGATTTAGAAGAGGTGGACGCGTGAGGAGTGGTGGTATTTGGTTTATTGGTAGAATCAGGAGTTCGGAAAGTGGAGTTCTTGTTGCGCAACCGCAGTTTCTCTTCCTCTAAGGCTCGAATTTCTAATTTTCGAGCCATAGTAAAAGCCTCGTCGAATGTACGGAAAGTTTGAATTTGGAGGGTAGGGAGATGTGCTTAGCGCAGCCCGCGTAAAAGATTCGATAAGTTCGGTTTGAGGCGAGGCATACGTAAGTTGGTTGATAAGGCCCCGCCATCGTCAGCGAAATCTGCGATAGATTCGTCTTGGTTGTCGGATGGCATAGAGGTCGATGATAGATACTTTCTTGGCAATGTTAATGGAGAAATGATCCAAAAAGATTGGGCTAGTTGGTTAAAAGAGAAGATTGAGTCTTGGGTTAAAGCAACTGCATGTACCACTCAAGCGAGGCCACGATAAGGACATGGGAAAGGTGCGGAGTATGACAGGCATCATCATGGGCAATCAAATAACAAGCATGTCTAAATGATCGCAAGTGTTGTTGAGGATCCTCTTTCTTGTTAAAAAAGCGAGTAAACTTTGGCAACTCCCATTGAGGAGGATATGAATGAAGGGGGACAGAAGGGTGAATGGGCTCCCGACAAACTTGCTCGTATGTCAAGGCGCTACGACTTCCTGAAACGGAAGCCTCCAGGTTTTGCATTTTGTCCATCATTTGCTTGATGAAATCTGTGGTTGGATGAGGTGATGGTGCCACAGAATAGGGATGTCCCATATAAGGTGTTGAGGTTACTGGATACGTGTATGGGAATGAAAAGGTAGGCGGAGCTTGAGAAGGAAAGCTCGTTTGAATAGGTGGCAGAGAGTAAGTCATGAATGGAGTGGTCTGAAAGAGAGACGAGATAGGGGCAGTTGGTGGTGGCGATACGTGGGGCCCCAGGTTAACCAAAGGAAAGCTAATCGGGGTCGTATGAACCTCTGAAGCTGTCGGATTGGGAGACGGGGCTAGTGATGCAGGAAGTAAGGTATTGTTATCAGGAGGAGTAGGAGCTAAATGAGCAGCTATACTAATAGGCATGCCCATAAGGAGCTGACCATCAGGCGTACGGTCAGGGGTATGAGACAAATAGTATTGTACAGCGCTGGGATTAGCATCCAGAAATTTGGCAAAGTCCTTGTCTCCTACAGGAATTTGGGGGATCTCATTGGTGTCTGTAGGGTTCCCTATAGAATGTGAAGGGGTGATTCGAGCAAAGACACGGAAGCGAGGCATGTGAAACCATGGCGGCGCTTGCTTCCAGTGATGACAACCATAGACTAGAACACCCAGGAAAGTTTCAATCTATCAAGAACAAAAACAACCTCAGAATGGTGAATTTGGCAAGCTCTTTGGTTTGTCGGGGGCGATGAAGACGATGGCACGATATCGGTTTAGTAACGGTGTCGATCACGAGATCAAGCGGCGTCGGTCCCTTAACCGATGGCGGTGTCAAAAATCTAGGATAAGAAGATATAAAAGGCTGCTGATTTGATTTTAGTAACGTTGAGTATGTTTAGCAACTTATTGATCACAGAAGACAAAGTATGACGAGAAAGCGAGGATTTGAAAACAAGCGAGAGGCACACGCAAATCTAGAGACTAACCCTAGGGTTAATTTTAGTTATCGTGGGCTTATGCCTTTAGACGTAAGATGATGTCAGAATCCTAAACAACAAGACCTAGGGGAAATGTCAAGTTTGTTTTGGCTTATAAGGTTACCTCAATCGGGCGGAGGAATACCGCGGAAAAGGGGGGATGTTTGAGCTGTTGTGTTAATTGTGAAGTGATTCGGTATGTGTTGTGCAGTGAAACTAAGGTTAATTTCCTATCAATACCGTGGATATCACCCCACGTGTGTACGACACATTTACTTAATCTATGTTCACTAGAATTGGAGAACACAACAAGCGGGAATGCAATGCACGTGTTTTAAAACCCAAATCGAAAGTGATATTCGATGAAGCAAAAGAGATGACTTTCACTAATGCGAAACCGGAAAGCAAGACAAATTCTTTACTAAAATATATAACAAAAACAGAACAACAAAATATGCTTCCTAAAATGAAAATAAGCAAGAGAAAGAAACCCAAAATGGGTCCCACCGGGCGTGCCAAAATGTTTCACTCGGAAATGCTTCGTTCCTTATAGAAACAGATAAGGTTAGGGTTAGGAGGAATACCTGTAGAATGTCGAGATGATGTGCGCGTACCGTAGAGAAAGATCAGGCTGACTGCGAAGAACTCCTTTTTGTCTTGGAAGGACTACCTGCAAATAAGAACACAAGACCACAAGATTTTGATTAGATAGTAAATGAGGGAACTGCCTTGGGCCCAGGAAATATGAAACTTCCTTTCGAAGGTGGTCAGTTCCCCTGCCGATATGAGTTAACACAAAATACTGTAAAATATCAATTAAATTGCTTGGCTGAACTGGGTAGGGGAAAGGCTGTTTTTCCTGGTTTTTGATCAAAGGAACCGATGCCGGTTACCTATAACCGATGGCGGTTACTGATAACCGATACCGGTGGGTTCTAGGATCTTCTGGGCTGGTTGTGGAGTTTGTAATGGCTGATTTTTGGATAGTTTTTGGGAAACGGGATGGTTAGAAACAAAAGAATGACAATTTAGAGGCATGAGTACGTTGGATAATGGATCCGAGAAGCGGATTTGGGAGGAATTGTAATTCCAAAAGCATAAGAAATGTTATAATGGAGGACATGCAGATGTAACTTCTTTGGTTTTTGTGAAGATGCCGGTTGATCTCCTTGGCTGCCAACTCTTGGTTTCTTCACTCGTCTCTGCTTGGTCAAGTGAAGTTACGGACTCTGCTAATCGCTTTGGACTCTCCTTTGATTCAAAAATCCTTGGCCGATCTCCCAAAATGAAATTCCGATCCGTTGTTTTGGTTTGGGAGCCCATTTACTGAGGAACCGATGGCGGTTACGTAACCGACGCGGCGGTCGAGTAGGAACCGGCATCGGTTAGGAAAAAGTAGGCTATTTTTAGTAAAATAGCCCACCTTCCCTAACTTTTCTCCCGAGAGATCGATTGCGGGCTTGGTCAAGTGGCTAGAAGGTCGGCTTTGGGTGCGAGTAAGGAGGCATTAGTTATGGATGTGAGTCTAGACCAAGTCATGGGTCCTAATTAGGTTAGTTTAGGGTTAGGGCTAAGTCATGGTGAGGTGGGCAAGTGAGGTGGCGGGTAAGGCGATGTGGATTTATCAATTATGAGGTAATTAATAAATAATTGTGTAAGGTTTAGGTGATGAGTTTAGGTTGCGAGATGAGATGTGGGTCACAAGGGATCGTAAGACACGAATTTGGTGTCTACAATAAGTACCAAAAGAACCAATCGGAATTGAGCGGAGGTAACCAAATTTTCCTTTTGCCAAAAATCATTTACGATAACCCTACCAAAATTTTGTTCCGGTCCCTCGTCAGGGACTCTTTGCATTCAGAACGTTGCAAAAATCCTTTCCCGGGAAATCTAGTTTTCCGAACTTAGCCATTTTTGGTCTTTTTGGTCGGGCGCACATAATGTCTATGCAACATCAAGTTTTGGTGCGCCCCCTTTAAATCCTTTGGCACACGGTTTGAAGTGTCAACAGGTGTTTTGGTGCGCCTCACTATGTTGTGCCTTTCTTGCATGCGCCAAGGTGCATGCGCCTTCATGTCAACAATACTTTTGTTGCACCGAGTTTTGGTGCGCCATGGCACATATATTCTTGTGTCAACAAAGCACTTTCGGTGCGCCAAAGGCGCACATAACTTCAGGTGTTTTGATGCGCCAAAGGGTGCATGCTTTCCATTGTCGACAACACTTTTGGTGCACCACTTGAAAAAGTGGTTGGCGCATTTATTACCACCTCGCCTATATATAGGCGCATCTGCGCTATCATTTTCATCAGTCAGAATCACGTGATTTTCTCTTCCCTCTGTACCTGTCAGTGCACCTACCCTGTCATTTTCAAATCACTTCGTGGACCTGGTTTCACACTTCTCCATTATATAATCTAGATCAGCAACCTGAGTTCGAGAGTTACATATGTCAACATCAAGCAAGAAAATGACCAAGTCTAAGGGTAAAGCCAAACTCACGGAAGAAGAGATGAAGTACAAATATCATAGGGTCGAATGTCCGAGTCCCAAGCGAGAATGCGCCCTAGATATAAGCGATTCTTGAGCTCTGGACACATTGACATGGAGGATTTCAGGCCGAACTTGTAAAGGTTACAATAAGTCCCTGATGGACAAACGATGGCGGTGCAGTTGCATTTTGTTAGGGGGATCCTCGGTCGCAAAGAAATAATGAATTTATGATAATGGTGGCCCATTTGCTACAATAAAGACACCAAGTGTGTTGTAAATGACAAGGGTGAGGTCATAATCAATCTCACCGCCCGACACTTTGAAATAATGCTCAAGCATTCCTCACCACCGCACTTTGTGGCCGTAACCCGGGAAGAGTGCATCAAGGCTTGGGATGACAATGAAGATCGGTGTATGCGGTTGATGAGCGAAGTATACCTGAAGAATAAAAAGGTGGTGACCCGATGGCCACAAGTCATTCATCGCACTGACTTTTCAGAGGAACTCAGTGATACAATCACGTTCCTGAGTAGAATATTTGGGGTTCCTGATGCCCATTACTTTCACAAGTGGATGCTTTGAGGTACTTAGAAACAATGAAAAAAAAATGTGCTCGATCAACGCTTTGAGTGGGCGGAGATCATAAGTAGCACAATATCTCAGAGCATCTCTAACAACTTACAACAACGGGGAGGTTTTATATGAACTCCTACGTAGTTTATGCCATGGCCTCAGAAAGAGACTATCCAGCTTTGATGAAGTGCGGGGTTTGGCCCCAGGTTAAAATATATGAAAACTATCTAGAGTTGAAGCTGGAAAATAGTATTCCACAATTTACAAAGATAAATGACGTCTTCTTCTATGACATCATCTGCCTTTTGAGGCCAAACATGACTCACGGTCGTACGACCAAGAGCATTGTGACAGTGACAGAAAAGTGGGGAGCCTTGTTCACGCAATTCCCTACCTTCACCTACCTAAGGGCAGCCAACTTCTTGGGAAAACCAACCAAATTGCTAAGGTATGCCGGTCCCAGGCTAATCCTATTGGAGCTATCAAGATAGATCGTTACCTACCACGAGAAGTGCTTAAAGAAGAAAAAGGGTGGGACTCCTTTCCCCCTTACAAGGTGGTAGGTATACTTTTGTTTCACATCACAAAGCCCGGAGATGATTGCGAGTTGGAATTGCTAAATCTAAAGCACAACTTCCCAGGCCAGGCCCACCTTCGACCCAAGGAATTGCCTCCTAGGGCTAAACTCGATCCGATCCACATCCCTCGGATCAAGGATATCTATATCGACTGTACCATGAGGTCAAACTCGAAGGAAGGACCACTACCACTTGGCCTTGGCCAAAATCATCCAAGACGGCATGCCATCATCCCAAAAGGTTATCAAACTACTAATCGAGAAATTGATCGGTATATTTGATACGAGTGGAGATGACTGGCCGTTTCTTTGCGATTGACAGGACCAAAGCACCCCAAATGATATAAGAAAGGGTTAAAGAGACTCTGCGAAGAATAGAGCATTGGTGCAGAATGAACGGTCTCATCTACCTCGAAGTTGATTTCACCACATCTCCATTAGGCAACGCACCTCCTTGGGAAAAATAGCTACCAAAGGGCAAGGGGAAAGGCAAAGAGGGTGAATCCAGCTCCACCCAAGAGGAAGCTCCTGAAATCTCTCCTTCCGCTTCACAAGAATAGGTTGTAATCCCAGAAAGCTTAGAAAAAGAAGCAGCGGAAGATGTTCCAATAGGCACATCTACTCAGGATGTCACCACTACTATAACTATTGAGGTCCCTTATGTCCCTTCTCCCTCTCCTCCTTCCCCTCCTCGGGTGACCCAAGCGACCATTCCTTTGGTCATGTCCTCTCCCCATCTTCTACTGTTCCCCTTCTTCATCATCCATCTTCTCTTCTCTCGCGGAGCTATCCCCCACCATTTCTTCCCTCATCTCCGACCTCCCTTCCATTCCTGTCTTCCTCCCCTGCAGATCTCTTTCTCCCGCGAGCACTTCCTCGCTTCCTCTCAATGTCGCCTCCAAGTGTCTCCACGTTTTCCCTTCTACTACTGCAATGCTCCCTTTTCCATTTCTGGTCCTTCTCTCATAAGTCTAGCCTAGATCTCCCAAAGACCTAAGTCAACAGAAGAGGAAATTTCCCATCGCACCGATGGACTTCTCTCGTAGTAATCCCATCAAAAGGGGCCAAGAAGAAAAATCCCATAACCCGCTTCTCTCGTGAGTGCATCGGGAGAGAGTGATGAAGATTGCATACCCCAATCGTTTGAAGGATAAGAAGGATCTGTCTTTGACAGATTACACACTGACTCAAGTCACAATGGGGACATCTTCAGAAAGCCTGCAAGGAGAGGTCCTATCTGCAGTTGATGCCCTTTGCAAAAATCTCCAGGAAGCAAAGGAAGAGAAAAGGTTATTGAAGGAGAAAAATAAACATATTCTCCACCCCTTGCAGAAGATGGGTAGTGCACCTCCCACAATTGCCACCGAAACTCTTGAGCCTCTGAGTTAGGATAAAATCAATGAATATGCCAAGATCGGCGAGTAGGGCATGGCAGTTTCCGCCTGGAGGAGCCAGATCCTCAAGGACAGTGAAGGAGTAATCACTAAGTTTACCGGGTTATATCAAAATATCAATCGATGAACAGAGAACTCTAGAGGATAGCAGACCTATCTCCGAAGAGCTGGATCATGCCAGGGATGCGCACAGACAAGACCTTTCAAAAATGTTCGACTATTCAGTCGAAGATCTGGTCAAGTTTGGCGTCTTTGTCACCCCATAGCCCTCAACAAAATCCTTTCTACTCTGGATTATCAGGTTGATCAGCTGGAGTTCGTCCTGGAGAAGATCGACAAAGTAAAAGAGGAAGCCCTAGATGCAATGCATCAAATGGAACAGATTGTCCTAAGAATGTCTCCAGGCTTGCACACTTCTTCTTTTACCTTAAGAAAGGTTGAAGAAACTATTCAGATCTTCAAGGAGATCATTTCATAGGGGCTAGGGCCAAAATTCACGTTCGACGCAGAATCCATCAATAACTTGTTCGCGTGTCATGACTTCATCGGGTACCTTATAGTGGTAGAGAATGATTATTCAAAATTCCCAGAAAATCTCACAGACGAGCGGGAGACTTGCAAAGCTATCAGTGATCGACACAAGGATCCTTCCGAGGATCAACTCCAACCCATGATCAGCAAGTTCATGGAGTACCGTGCCCAGTTCCATATCTCATCGCCCGAGCAAGAAAAGCAGGATACCCCCTTCCAGCCGCGGGATGACGACGAATAGTTTCTTTCTTCCCAACTTTCTCCTTGTAAAATATTTAAAGTTTGTTGACACAAATGATGACATCATCCATGTTGCACCATGGGATGATGTCATCCACTAAAGTTGTCAAAAGTCAACAAATGGCTTTGTAATCTATTGTAAGATATTTTTGTAATTAGGTGGTTGGTTTTCTTTTGTCTTCTTTTCTTCTCTCCTTCTATATATACTTGAATACTTGTTGTATTCAGGGGGTGGATATCTTTTAGATGAAAAATAGAAGTGAGAAGAAGAGGCTTTGTACTTTTTGTAACAGAAGAAGATATTAATGCAAATATTAAGACTTTGTGCTGAATATGTGTGTTATGGGCATCTGATCTTTCTTATGTCAGATCTATGTGTTTATTCTGTTGAATCTATCTCTACTTTTTTGTCATTTATTCATCAATATTGCTTTATTCGTTTATGCAAGTAGGTTTGGCTCATTTACTACCAATCCCAAAACATAAACCCTCGACCTTTCTGCTTTGGAATTCATTTTCTTTTCTCCTTGGACTTGATCTTCTTCATCCTCTCTTTCATTCCTTTCTTTTCGCATTGGAAACACCCCTCTTTGGGATGAGATCCCAAACCCCGAAGGCGAGAATATTGTGAGACTTGCATGATTCCTACTTTGTAGAATAGCAATAAACCAGTTTCACTTTGCTGACTCAAAGAGGGGCTATGCCCTGCACACTGTTGGCTCGTTCTATCCATAAATCTACCCAAGTGACAGATTTTCAAACCAACAGTTTTTGGTGACTCACTGGGATCAAACAAATCTATCGATCTATGATGGTGGTTCGATAGAAATCAGTAAAAATCAGAAAAATCACTACCTATTTGCAAATTTTAACTTTTGTTCAAAATCTATTTTTTTGCAAAAGTGACCCAAATTGAAAATTTTCTTCTGAGATCCATAGATCTGGCCTAGTTGAAGATCTTTAGTTCCTGACTTTTTAAAAAATCTATATTTTTCCATAGATCTAAGTTTTTGACAGTTTACCAAAATTTTCAAACTCTTTGAAAAGTCAACTCTAGATCTGAAAATCAGCTTACTAAGCTTCACCATAATTTTATCCTCGTTGTTCTTTGTCATTAAACCGTAATCGGTTTTCAGAAAAGGATAAAGTTAAATATTTAGAAAAGTACATCTTTGCTGATTTTTGTTAGAAAAACCAGAAAATCAGCAAGTACAACAAAAAGAGTTTTTAAATCGGCTCCACAATATTACAGATCGGGAAGGTACACTGGCAGGTGAACCATTTACTCATAGCAGGAGAGCCCGTGGAGAAGTCGATCCTACTTTCGATTTGCTTCAAAGGCACAACTTCAAGATATAACACCCAGTGCGCACTTTTCATCACTAAGTTCAGCTGATCGATCATCCAGAAGTGCCTCACCTCCACAAAAGAACCAACATTCACAAGGAGCCTCCACATCCCTTTGTAGTGCCTTGCTACTCAGTGGGACTGTACTTCCATCCCACGTTCTTTTTCCACCCACCCAGATGGCGGTACCATGGGGAAATGCTATGGGTCCCCTGGCTTTGCCGCATCCTGTTCACGCGCTCCCACATGGAAACCGAAAGAATTTTCCCAAATTTGACGGGAGCGGGAACCAAAGCACGGATTCACACATATCTGCATTCATCATGTCATGCAGTATCCTAGATGTGACCCATGAAGATGTGTCGGTTCACCTTTTTCTGGAAACTTTACAAGGGCCCGCAGTAGAATGGTTTCAGCATTTGCCGGCCGGATCTATTACCAGTTGGGCCACCTTGCGGGATGCTTTTGAAGATAGGTACAAGCCTTTGGAAGATGCATTTGCATTGTTATCACAGATCACTCACCTAAAGAAGGAGACCAATGAGACCATGCGTGATTTTATCGCTAGGTTCAATGCATTAATCAACTGTGTGCCTGTTGCCATGCTTCCAACACCGAAAATTAGAAGTGTTTCTTCATGAATGCTATGAGTTCGAAAGTAAGTTTCTTACTCTTGCAAGAACAAGTAGCTACCTTGATTCTCACCCAGGCCACTGCCATCCGAATTGAAGATAATTTGCTAATATCTGGCGAATTAAAAAGGGAATCATCCAAGCCTAAATCTTTGGGCCCTTCTCCCGCTACTTCGTCTGATCCGGCATTTCAAAAGATGGCGAATGACTTACTTGCATTAAAGAAGCAGTTAGCTCAAGCTTCCCCATTCCTCATACCGGGATATTCCACGAGGAATTTCATTCCCAACAATGTTCCACAAAGGCCGCGCTTACCTGCAACTGCTCCGCGGTTGGCGCTTGAGGCTCCTCCGGTCAACGCTTTAGTCGAAATCGAAGAAGAGGAAAAAATTATGAAGAACCTTCGTCTCAAGGTGAAGATGATCAAGATGTCGGTGAACCGACTGGCGACTCTACTATTAGGTATATGGAATTTGATGAGGAAGAGTCTGATGAAGAAGAGGGTACACAAGGGTATGCAAGTGGACAATCATATGTTGTTTTTACCCGCTCGCAAGGAAAAGAAGTAGAGGTCACTGCCAATGTGCAAAAGAGAAGGCCGTGTCAAACACGCCTCCAACCATTGCTAAAAGAGGTAATCCTCTTCCTACTCAACCCCCTATTAAGTCTTTTACAAAGAAATCTTTTCCCCGATCTCTCCTCCAAATCAGCCTTCTTCTATTTCCATGAAGACCAGTAATCCTACCCTACCATCTCGAAGTGAGGGACTCATTCCTTCACCAGCTCAACCCTTGGCCGCGTTTGACATCATAGATCATGCTAAAAATACCAAGATCCAAATGTCTGAAGCCGAGTATCTTCAGTCAAACCCCAAACAACTTGTAAGGTTGACCAAGTATATTCAAAGTCAAGCTGTCATATCTCCCCAGATCTCCCTAAAAGGAATCCTTTCCACTCCTCCTGCATCCCACATAAATGTTGCTTCAACTTCTGTGTCAGGAAAGATAGAACCTTTCTACCTCTCCCTCCTAATCAATGGCCACAAGTTAAGTAACTGCATAATTGATTCTGGAGCTTCTGATAACGTCATGCCGGCCAAAGTCACCCATGCTTTGGGCCTTACCCTTACCAAGCCTTTTGGCAGATGTTATTCCTTAGAAACCAAGCAGGTTCTCGTTGATTGGTCAAATCAAAGACACACAGTTCACGTTTGCGGCATTCCCAGAGAAAAGAGTAAAGATGACCGTCCTCGTTGCCAACATTCCAGCAGCCTACAAAATTCTGCTGGGAAGGAGCTTTTGCAGTGAAGTTGGTGGGGAGATTCATATGGACTGGTCCAAGGCTAGAATCCTTGTCAAAGGTGTAATGCAAACATTGGAGCCTGAATCACAAAAGAAGTACTTGGTTACTAACTCCGATGACCCCAAAGCCCAAATTCTTTTCGAATCATCAGGAATGGGGAACTATTTCTTATCTGCCGAGTCTGACAAAATGGTTGTTCTCGTCCAAGAAGAAGATCTTAACAAGATCTGACTTTGTAATTTGATGGCAGCTGCGTGACTAGTGGATGTGGTGCCGGAGCCGTGCTAATATCTCCCGAAGGGGAGATTATTCCTCTCTCTTTCAAGTTGCAGATTTTCAACACAAATAATACTGCTGAGTATGAATCTCTACTACTTGGCATATAAGCCGCAAAGGAAAGAGGGATAAAAAATTTGAAAGTACAAGGTGATGCAGAGCTAGTCGTGAATCAAGTTAAAAGGATATATCAAGTGAAGAATGAGAGGCTCAACCATTACCACAACGCGGTGTGGGACAACATCGAGGAATTTGACACTTTTTCAATAGAATCCATTCCAAGAGCTCAGAATGACATGGCCAATTCATTGGCCGTTTCAGCATCCCTCATGCTCCCTTACCCAGGTTTGAAAATAGACAAATACACCATTGAGGTGGTTTTCCGCCCAAGCGTGCCGGACAATTCTCAACATTGGCAAGTATTCAACGATGACAATCAACTCATTGCCTTTCTAGAAAAGGTGGAAAATTTTAAGGAACTTCATTTTGAAGGATCCACTTCTACGTGCCGTGAATCAGTCACCGATCAAGAGGATGAATCCAAAGGGAACGATGGCATATGTCAGCTCAAAGGAAATAAAATTCTGAAGGGCCTGGTTTCTTTAGAACGGTTGTTCAACAGGCATGATTGTTTTGTAAAAAAGAAAAGGCAAGATGATACTGGCTCTTCCCCAGAAACCGAACCGGTTAATTTAGGATCGGTAGAACATCCACAATTTGTAAACATCGGAAAATGTTGCACACCTGGAGAGAAGCGAAGTTTATCAAACTGCTGAAGAAATACATGGATGTATTGGCATGGTCCTACGCCGATCTAAAGTCTTTTAAGCCAAAGGACGTCTATCATGACATCCCGTTGAAAGAGGACGTCAAACCCTTTCGCCAAAAGCAGAGGCATTATAACCCTAAGATCTCAGGTACTATCCAGGCTGAAATTCAAAAAATGCTGGATGCGAGAATCATTTTTCCTATCCATCACAAAGACACTTGGGTAACAAACATTTTGCCAATGCACAAGAAAAACGGGGAAATACGCATATGCATAGATTTTCGAAACCTAAATCAGGCATCCTTAAAGGAAAACTACCCACTTCCTATAATGGATCAAGTTCTACAAGTAGTAACTGGATCAGAAATGTTGTCCATGCTTGATGGTTTTTCAGGCTACAATTAGATTGGAGTCTCACCTGAAGACCAGTTTAAAATAGCATTCACTACTCCCTCGGGCATGTTTGCCTACAGCAGGATGCCTTTTGGCCTGACCAATGTTGGCGCCACTTTTTAGTGGGCTATGGACCTTGCATTCAAAGGTATGATGGGGAAGGTCATTGTGGTTTATCTGGATGACTTAACTGTGTTCTCTAAACAACGAAATGATCATTGTGATCATTTGGAGCAAGTATTGGCCAGGTGCCGAGAACATGGGATTTCCCTGAACCCAAAAAAGTCTGTTTTTGGAGTCATAGAAGGAAAGTTGCTAGGACATGTTGTTAGCAAAGAAGGAACGAAGATAGATACTGAAAGAGTTAAGGTTTTTCAGGGCCTTACTTTTCCTACAAGCAAGACCGGCGTCCACTCTTTCTTCGGAAAGGTGAATTTTCTCAGGCGTTTTGTTCCCGAATTTGCTGAAAAGACTCATCATATATTAGACATGATGAAAGGGTCACCAACTTTCTGATGGAGTGAAGAAGGGAAGAGGTCATTCAAAGAAATAAAAGCTTCAGTCACTCACGCACCAGTCCTGGTATGTCCCGATTTCTCCAAATATTTTATCATTAATAGCTATGCATCTGAGCATACTATATCTTCCATCTCGATGCAAAAGAATTATGAGAATGTTGAATCCCCAATTGCATTCATGAGCTCTCCCCTCAAGCCTCACGAATTAAAAATGACCCAGTTGGAGAAACACGCCTTCGCCATTGTCAAAGCAGTTAAGAACTTCAGGTATTACATTTTAAATTCTCATACAGTGGTGCTGGTCCCTGACACGGCAGTCAAGTCAATTTTAACTCAATAGGAGTTAGGAAGCTTGCGAGGAAATTGGATTGCAAAGGTCCAGGAGTACGATCTGGATATAAAACCAACCAAGTTGGTAAGAGGCAAAGGCCTATGTCAACTTATGGCCAAAAACCAAGGGTCAAAAGTTCCGGAGAAAAGGATGATTGTACCAATGAAGCACAAAGCTAGTTAGAGAAACCCGATTCACTGCCTATGGTCCTATTTGTCACAACCAGTGATGAGTGGTATTCTGATATTACTTTCTTCCTCACCTACGGTGAATGCCCAGCTCACCTAACTGTAAAGGAGAAGCACACTATAAAGCTCAGAGTAGCCAAATATGTCATCTGGAATGACGGTTTATACAAACGCGGGATAGATGGCATCTTCTTACGATGTGTTGACAAGCCACAGCAGGTAAAGTTACTCGAAAGTTTTCATAATTCAGCCTGCGGGGGCCATTTCTCCTCTTCCGTGACAGCACACAAGATTATCCGGGCCAGGTACTACTGGCCGACGCTTTTCCAAGATACAGCTACCTGGTAGCAAAGTGCGAGCCTTGCCAGCAGTTTGTCGGCAAGCCCAAATTGGCTGCTTTTCCCCTCAGGCTGGTCATTATCAATGAACCATTCAAGCAATGGGGAATTGATTTTATTGGTACACTCAATCCCCAATCGAGTGCCGACATAGTTATGTCCTAATAGCAACAGATTACTTCACCAAGTGGGTGGAAGCCATACCTGTCAAACATGCCACTTCCGAGGTTGTTTGCAGTTTCATCAAAGAAAATATCATTGTCAGGTTTGGCATTCCAAACAAGATTGTTGCTAATAATGCTTCCAACTTTTCTTCACGAAGTTATTAGTTTTTGCTATAAATATGGGATAACTTTGGCTCACGCCTCAGATTATTACCCTCAGGGAAATGGTCAGGCAGAATCCAGTAACAAAAACTTAGTAACCATCATACGAAAGCTAGTGGATGAGAATAAACGAATGTGGCACAAGTCCTTCTACGACGCTTTATGGGCAGACCGCATCACTCCTAAGAGATCTCTCGGTATGTCACCTTTTCAAGTGTTATATGGCACCGATGCCGAGCTTCCCATTTCCGATGAACTCCCTGATCTGCACTTGGCGCGGGCAATCAAAGATGATACTTTCCAAAATTCCCTTGAAAAGAGGATCATGTATCTAGCAGAGCTCGAAGAAAATAGAGTAAAGGAGGTCAACAAGATCACCGAACATCAGAATCAGGTCAAAAGATTGTTCGATAAAAAGGCTAAGCAAAGAAATTTCCAGGTGGGAGACCTCATCCTTTTGTGGGACAAACGAAGAGAGCCAAAGGGCATGCACGGAAAGTTTGATTCCCTGTGGAGAGGGCCTTTCAAGATCAAGCAGCTCAATGGAGAGAATACTTTCTATCTCTCGTATCTAGATGGAACTGAGCTCCCGCTTCCCTATAGCGGGCAACATCTGAAAATCTTCAGGAAGTAGAGCTTGCTCTCTTCTTTGTACAGTTTTCTTCAGTTGTGTGTTTGTTTTTGTCGTGTGTTTGCTTTTGTTGGTTGTGTGTTTCCCTTTCCGGTCTCCCTTGTTTTTGACTCTTTTACCCAATGGATAGGCACGTGAGATCTAGGATTCTCTACCCCTGAGGTTCATGCGAGATACTCCCCGAGAAGAGCCAGCTATTATCCCGTAAAATTGGCAAGGGAAATTTTACAGATAACCTACCAAAATTTTGTTCTGGTCCCTCGTCAGGGACTCTTTGGGTTTGGAACGTTGCAAAAATCCTTTCCCAGGAAATCTAGTTTTCCGAACTTAGCCATTTTTGGTCTTTTTTGGTCAGGCACACATAATGTATATACAACATCAAGTATTGGTGCGCCCCCTTTAAATACTTTGGGGCACGGTTTGAAGTGTCAACAGGGTTTTGGTGTGCCTCACTATGTTGTGCCTTTCTTGCATGCACCAAGGTGCATGTGCCTTCATGTCAACAATATTTATTTTGCGCTGATTTTATGTGCGCCATGGTGCATATATTCTTGTGTTAACAAAGACTTTCGGTGCACCAAAAATGCACATAACTTTGTGTTGGCAGTGTTTTGATGCGCCAAAGGGCGGATGCTTTCCGTTCTGTCACAACACTTTTGGTGCGCCACTTGAAAAAGTGGTTGGCACATTTATTACCACCTCGCCATATATTTAGCCCACGCATCTATGCTATCATTTTCATCGGCCTTAGAATCACGTGATTTTCTTCCTCCTCTCTGCACAATGGAAGATCAAACAGCTTGCCATGTCATTCTTGCATTCGTGGACCCGGTTTCACACTTCTCCATTATATAATCCGATCAGCAATCGAGTTCAAAGTTACATATGTCAACATCAAGCAAGAAACTGACCAAGTCTAAGGGTAAAGCCAAACTCACAGAAGAAGAGATGAAGTACAAATATCGAGGGATCGGAATGCCCGATTCCCAGCGAGAATGCGACCTAGATATAAGGGATTCTAAGCTCGGACACATTGACATGGAGGATTTCTGGGCCAGAACCAGAAAGGTTACAAGAAGTCCCTGGATGGACAAACTGATGGGCAATGCGCCGCATTTTTTGGGGGATCCTCGGTGCGAAGGCAAAGAAATAATGAATTTATGATGGTGGTGGCCCACTGCTACAATAAAGACACCAGGTGTGTCGTAAATGAGAAGGGTGAGGTCATAATCAACCTCACTTCCCGACACTTTGAAATAATGCTCGGCATTCCTCACCACCGCACTTTGTGGCCGTAAGCCAAGAAGATTACATCAAGGCTTGGGATGACAATGAGGATCAGTGTATGCAGTTGATGAACGAAGTATACCTGAAGAACAAAAAGGTGGTGACCCGATGGCCACAAGTCATTCATCGCAGTGAATTTTCAAAGAAACTCAGTGATACAATCACGTTCCTCAGCAGAGTATTTGGGCTTCTTGATGCCCATTACTTTCACAAGTGGATACTGAGGTACTTAGAAACAATGAACAAAAATGTGCCCGATCAACGCTTTGAGTGGGCGGAGATCATAAGTAGCACAATATCTGAGCAGCTCCAACAACTTACCACAACGGGGAGGTTCTATATGAACTCCTACGTAGTTTATGTTGCGGCCTCAGAAAGAGACTATCCAGCTTTGATGCGGTGCGGGGTTTGGCCCCAGGTTAAAATATACGAATACTATCTAGAGCTGAAGCTGGAAAATAGTATTCCACAATTTACAAAGATCAACGATGCCTTCTTCTATGACGTCATCTACCTTTTGAGGCCAAACATGACTCACGGTCATATGACCAAGAGCATTGTGATGAAGGATGTAAAAGTGGGGAGCCTTGTTCATGTAATTCCCTACCTTCACCTACCTAAGGGCAGCTAACTTCTTGGGAAAACCAACCAAATTGCTAAGGTATACCGGTCCCAAGCTAATCCTGTTGGAGCTATCAAGATAGCTCATTACCTACCACGAGAAGTGCTTAAAGAGGAAGAAGGGTGGAACTCCTTTCCCCCTTACAAAGGTAGGTATACTTGTGTTTCACATCACAAAGCCCAAGAGATGATTACGAGTTGGAATTGCTGAAGCTAAAGCACAACTTCCCGGCCAGGCCCACCTTCGACCCAAGGAATTGCCTCCCTAGGGCTAAACTCGATCCGATCCACATCCCTCGGATCGAGGATATCTATATCGACTGTACCATGAGGTCAAACTCGGAGGAATGACCACTCCCACTTGGCCTTGGCGAAATCATCCAAGCGGTGTAGCCATTATCCCAAAAGGTTATCAAACTGCGATGAAGAAATTGATCGGTATATTTGGATACATGTGGAGATGACTAGCTATTTTCTCGTGATTGACAGAGGACCAAAGCACCCCAAACGATAAAATAAAGGGTTAAAGAGACTCTGTGAAGAACATAGCATTGGTGCAAAATGAATGGTCTCATCTACCCTCGGAGTTGATTTCACCACATCACCGTTAGGCAATGCATCTCCTCGGGAAAAATAACTACCAAAGGGCAAGGGGAAAGGCAAAGAGGGTGAATCCAGCTCCACCCAAGAGGAAGCTCCTGAAAGCCCTCCTTTCGCTTCACAAGAACGGGTTGTAATCCTAGAAAGCTTAGAAGAAGAAGCAGCGGAAGATGTTCCAATAGGCACATCCACTCAGGATGTCACCACTACTATAACTATTGAGGTCCCTTATGTCCCTTCTTCCTCTCCTCCTTCCCCTCCTCGGGTGACCCAAATGACCATTCCTTTGGTCGTGTCCTCTCCCCCGTATTCTACTGTTTCCCCTTCTTCATCATCCATCTTCTCTTCTCTCGTGGAGCTGTCCCCCACCATTTCTTCCCTCATCTATGAGCTCCCTTCCATTCCTATATCTTCCTCCCCTATAGTATCTATTCCTCCCACGAGCACTTCTTCTCGGCATCCCTCCCAATGCCACCTCCAAGTTGTGTCTCCATGTTTTCCCTTCTACTACTGCAGCAATCGCTCTCTTTTCCATTTCTAGTCCTTCTCCCATAAGTCCACTGGATTTCCCAAAGATCTAAGTCAACAAAGAGAGGAAAGTTCCCATCACACCAATGGACTTCTCCATAATCCCATCAAAAGGGGCCAAGAAGCAAAATCCCATAACCCGCTTCTCTCAGAGTGCATCAGGGGAGAGAGTGATGGAGATTGCATACCCCAATCCTTTGAAGGATAAGAAGGATCTATCTTCGACAGATTACACAGTGACTCAAGTCACAATGGGGACATCTTCAGAAAGCCTGCAAGGAGAGGCCCTATCTGCAGTTGACGCCCTTTGCAAAAAGCTCCAGGAAGCAAAGGAAGAGAAAAGGCTATTGAAGGAGCAAAATAAACATCTTCTCCACGCCTTGCAGAAGATGGGCAGTGCACCTCCCACAACTGCCGCCGAAACTCCTGAGCCTCTGAGTCAGGATAAAATCAATGAATATGCCAAAATCGGCGAGCAGGGCATGGCAGTTTCCACCTGGAGGAGCCAGATCCTCAAGGACAGTGAAGGAGTAATCACTAAGTTCACCGGGTTATATCAAAATATCAATCGACGAACAGAGAACTCCAGGCGATAGCAGGACCTATCTCCGAAGAGCTGGATCATGCCAGGATGCAGCACGAGACCTTTCAAAAAATGTTCGACTGTTCAGTCGAAGATCTGGTCAAGTTCGGCGTCTTTGGTCACCCCAGAGCCCTCAACAAAATCCTTTCTACTCTGGATTATCGGGTTGATCAACTGGAGTTCGTCCTGGAGAAGATCGACGAAGTAAAAGAGGAAGCCCTAGATGCAATGCATCAAATGGAACAGATTGTCCTAAGAATGTCTCCAGGCTTGCTCACTTCTTCTTTCACCTTAAGAAAGGTTGAAGAAACTATTCAGATATTCAAGGAGATCGCTTTCACGGGGGTGGGGCCGAGTCACGTTCGACGTCAAATCCATCAATAACCTTTGTTGGCATGTCGTGACTTCATCAGTGTACGTGATAGAGGCGAGAGAATGATTATTCAAAACTCCCGAGAAAAGCTCACGAGAAGAGCGGGAGACTTGCGAAGCTATCAACGATCGACACAAGGATCCTTCCAAGGATCAACTCCAACCCATGATCAGTAAGTTCATGGAGTACCGTGCCTAGTTCCATATCTCGCCGCCCGAGCAAGAAAATCAGATACCCCCTTCCACCGCAGACGACTTACGGCGAATAGTTTCTTTCTTCCCAACTTTCTCCTTGTAAAATATTTAAAGTTTGTTGACACAAACGATGACATCATCCATGTTGCACCATGGGATGATGTCATCCACTAAAGTTGTCAAAAGTCAACAAATGGCTTTGTAATCTATTGTAAGATATTTTTGTAATTAGGTGGTTGGTTTGCTTTTGTCTTCTTTTCTTCTCTCCTATATATACTTGAATACTTGTTGTATTCAAGGGGTGGATATCGTTTAGATGAAAAATGGAAGTGAGAAGAAGAGGCTTTGTACTTTTTATGTAAGAAGATATTAATGCAAATATTAAGACTTTGTCTTTGAATAATATCCGTGTTATGGGCATCTAATCTTTCTTATGTTAGATCTATGCATTTATTCTGTTGAATCTATCTCTACTTTTTTGTCATTTATTCATCAGTATTGCTTTATTCGTTTTTTCAAGTAGGTTTGGCTCTGTTTACTACCAATCCCAAAACATAAACCCTCTGACCTTTACGCTTTGGAATTCATTTTCTTTTCTCCCTTCGACCTGGTCTTCTTCATCCTCTCTTTCATTCCTTTCTTTTCGCAGTTGGAAACACCCCTACTGGGATGAGATCCCAAACCCCCGAAGGCAGAATATTGTGAGACTTGCACAGATTCCTGCTGGTAGAATAGCAATAAACTAGTTTCGCTTTGCTAACTCAAAGAGGGGCTATGCCCTGCACACTGTTGGCTCGTCTATCCATAAATCTACCCAAGTGACAGATTTTCAAACCAACACCTTTACAATTTATACAAATAATAAATAAGAATCAAATTAGATGTCGTTGGAGGAGGTGTACCAAACTATGATAGTTCCATCTTAACACCCTATATAAGAAGGGATGTACAAACTAAGTTTTTATATTTTTTATTTTTCTAGTGACAGTAAGTATTTGACTCACATGGGCATGTAACACTAGGTTTATGTTAAATTTATGAACTCAACCCTAATTTTTTTGACATGTATAGAAGACTAAGGGATTGAATAAATGTTCTAGACTATCATTTTGAAGAAGGATCTCTAGGAGACATGGGAAAATCTATTTTCCTACTTGAGAGAAGGAAAACTTGTCTTGGCAGGTGCTCATTACAAGTGTATTGCAAGTCACTTTGGAGTATAAAAAGTAATTATTTCCTTGAAAAATAATATATATTTGTGAAATATAAGTCATGATGTTACTATATACAATAATTCATGCATAGCCACACAATTTGACAATCAACCAATTAAAAATAGGGAATTAATGACTCGTACCAATTCAAGGAACACTATTAGAGTGGGTATCAATGGATATCATGTTAGGTATCCCTTCCACCATGCATGACCATGACTATATTTTTGAGCTAGTATATAGGTTATAAAATATGGAAATATTTGCACCTTAGATGGAAACAATCTAAGAAGAGGATACTACATATTAATTCTATGAAAAGTTTTGGGTTCATATAGCAACTCCGATAAGCATCATTTTAGATAGGGTACCATAATTGTGGTTCTCTTATGGTAAAAACTATGGTTCAATATGGACATGAAACTATATAATACACTACATTCCACCCTCAAGTGATGGAAAAGAGAGGTAGTAAACCACAAGATTGTTCATCTTATTAATACACATAACTCCAAACATCTAACCCATTAGATGAAATTTGTTTTGTTCTAATTTTAAGTGTTAAACCAAATTAATAAAAACCTTTGTATTCTAAAAGGTCGAAACATATCTTATATTTTATTATATATGCATGGAAGAATCCACTATTGCATCGGTAATGTTAAGAATGACCCACAATAGGGCTACCCACCTTGATATAAATCAAGGTGATATCATTTAGATCATACACATGAAAATGCAGAGAAGGTGTGAATTCTTATGAGATTTGTAAGCAATTATATTGATGATACATTATGTGAATCATGAGAAGATTCATCTACACACATGAGAGAATGTTTAGTGCGCATATAGTTTGCACTCGCTTACTTAATGATCAAGTTTATAATTGGCTCATGTTGGAGAAACTTAAGAGAATATTATCATGAATTATTTAAATTAAATCAAAGTGACTTGGTTATTTCCCTTGGTGACACCTTGGCCTTGGTAGGAAGGTACACAAGATTCGTGAAACCAGTTTACCACCCGTACCCTCACCACTTGGTTTTGAGTTAGTATGGTGGATATTCAAACTATATTAGGATAATGCTTATATGGGTCAATTTCTCAAATATATGTATCATCTTGTAATCCTTATTTAGAACAAACTATCCGGACTTGGAAAGTTTCATGTGAGAATCACATTTGTAGTATTGTTATGATTACTTCTTGTTTGTCATTGTTGAGATGAATTTTATTGAGATATCTTGTTACTATACGATACTCAATAATGATCATGATTTTGAGTTACATATTGCTGACATTTGGATCGTACTTTGATGTATCATTTGTAGAATAGATGTGGTGGAATTTTATTTAATTGATATTTTATAGTCATATTTTCATCATGGTTTATATATAGATGTTTTATCAATTCAAACATATTTGAAGTTTTCCTTGAGTATGTAGGAATCTACATGTAGCACCACTTGGAGAACATGGGACTCAGTTGTAGCACTACAAAATATGTCAAGAATCATCATGTAAAAACCGTCTACCTCACTTTGTTTCATTTTGGGATTATTAATTTTATTTTTTTGATTGAAAAGCATATCCATATAATAATGATGAAATGTACAATGCTAATCATACAAAATCGGGTGGAAAAGATCACACCCCACATGCAGAGAAAAAGTAGCCATAAAAAGGCTACGAGTGGCACAAATTACATAATCATATTAAGATAAGCTTATCAATCAAAAAAAAAGTCGGAGCAAAATTTGTAGAAACCAAGCCAGGCATGGAGCTAGGTGGCGGTGGTGAACATGGAGGTAGGAGGCGATTGCGGGGGGCTCTTCGGACGGTCACCCCACCCACTAGGAGGGTTGGTGGGGGTGTTAGAAATCAGCTTCTAGCCATCGATCCCGTGGTTTCTCCTCCTCAATGCCCCATTGGTTGGGTGAGATGGCTAAGGAGAGCCAAGGGAACTTGGATTGATCAGGTGCCTGCCACCTAGAACCGCCACCGCCCAGTGGCCAAACACCCCTAGTGCGGGAGGACCCTAAGAAGGAGGCGGAGAAGGACCCCACTAAGGAGGGGAGGCACTCCGCTGCCCACGAGCCGACCCGATCAAAATTGTGTCACCCACGAGAACGGGAGCAATGACCTTGTGAATGGGAGTGGTGATGAGGAGAATCAGCGAAACATGGCTGACAGTGCAAGGGGCACTTCCCCAGTGATCTAGCAGGGTCTACAGGTGTTCCACCTCAATGCAGACTTTCTCTGCTTGAACTTGGATCTGAAGCGAGACATTGGAAATAACAACCAGTTTGTTAGAAATAATAAAAGTTCTATCCACTGTCTCTTTGTTAAAAATAGCTGAATTTCTAGTTTTCCATATGTGATATAAAATAGTAGCCCGAAAAGAATGCCAAATGTTGAAAAATTTTACAGGAACAAAGGCTGGGTCCCCCAGCAGAACCATTTTCCACGTAAAGAACGTGGGCAGAAAAGGTTGAAAAAGGGTATGAATCCAGCGCCAAGCAGACTGAGCATGGGGGCAGAACCAAAAAAGATGAAGAAGAGTTTCAATGTGGTTGCAAAAAGGGAAGCACAGTGGAGGAGCTCCCATAAGAATGAGGCATTTTCCCATAGGAAGCCCTTGGTGGAGAATACACCAAAGGAAGTGAGCAACTTTGGGCTCTATAGGAATGGCCCAGACAACCTGAAAGCATTGTTTCCAACCAAAACGGGTGGAATGCAAGCTCCAACGAGAATTGAGCTTATTGAGAGGGAGCTGCTTCTGAGCAAGAAGCTTGTAGCCCACTCGAGGTTTGTAATTTCTGAAGGGGGTGGCAGCGGGCCAATGCCAGTCAAACCACCACGGGCGCTGCGTATGAATACCAATTTTATGCAAATAATCACCAGGTATGAGCTCTTGTATTAGAGAAATGGCTTGTTTATCATTGTCATGAAGAGAAAATTTAGCTTTCAGGTTGATCCATGGAAGCCAATCCCTGGTGGTAGGACAGAAAAGGTCCTGAATAAACTTAACCCCTTTTCTGAAAAGATGCATACCCTTAAACTGCACTGAAAGAGCAAGCGGTTTCTCCTGATGTTGAAGAACTGGGTTCCACCATAAGCTGAGAGAGTTGAGAGAGAGCCCATTTCGAAACCATCACCCCACAAAGCAGGTGGGGTTTGAGGAGCTCCCAAGCTTTCCAAATACTTTTAGCCACAAAAGAACCACCAATTTTAATAGGAACAGGGCAAAGCAATAAAGAATAGTAGTTCAAACCCTGCCATGCCTTCCGATTAAGAGGAGACCCTTGAGATATACAATGCCTGAGTAGAATTTTCCAAGATTCCTCACCTTCAAGGCTGCGAAGAATCCATTTGGTGGTAAGAGAACCCCTTGCAATTGTATGTTGATAAGGCCAAGACCGCCAGTGTTTTTGGGTGTACAACAAACATCCCAAGCAACCCTGTGAAAACCATGGTTCCCTTCAGAGTTGGCCCAAAGAAATTCACACAGAATTTTTTCCAACCGATGGTAAGCAGCCTTAGAAGGAGCCCAACAGGAGGAATAGTAGACATGAGTGGTAGCGAGAACCTTGGAACAAACTTGAAATTTTCCAGCAAGAGACAAATGTTTGGTGAGCCAAAAGGAGTTTTTTTTTTCAACTCGTTGAATCACATAATCCCAAAGGTCAGCAGGGGAGGCCATGAAGGCAAAGGGGATGCCAAGAAATTTAAACTGAACACCAGGTTCAATCTAGAGCCATTGAAATCCCTCTAACCAAGGAGGTTTGGGACCCACTACCTGCCTGTAACATTGAGTCTTTTTCCATTGAATGGCAGAACCCGAAGCAAGACAAAAGGTGTCAAGACATTGCATAGCATTAGAAACAGAAGCCTCAGACTCAGCCAGGGTGAGAAAAGAATCATCAGCGAAATGACCATTAATCAGCTGCTGAGGAGAAGAAGGCAGATGAATGCCTTGGACTAAACCAGCATGAGTAACTTTAGCAA
The DNA here is from genome assembly GCA_018340775.1 of Taxus wallichiana var. yunnanensis. Taxonomy (NCBI): domain Eukaryota; kingdom Viridiplantae; phylum Streptophyta; class Pinopsida; order Cupressales; family Taxaceae; genus Taxus; species Taxus wallichiana. Next base: position 108,410,093 of record CM031236.1, read on the forward strand.
GCAAATAGTTGAGACCTTCAGCAACAATGACATATATAGAGAAGGAGCAAGAGGGAAACCTTGTCGGATGGAACGATGAAGAGAAAACCGCTTAGATTGTTGACCATTGATAGTAATACAGGCACCAACATCTTGGAAGAGCATATTAACAGAGCGGATGAACCGAGGTCCGAAGCCAATAGCCTGTAGCATGGCAAGAATGAAAGGCCACTCAACTCTATCATAGGCTTTCTCAAAATCAATTTTGACAAACAGAGCCGGCTGAGAAGTCTGGCGCGCATATTCCATGCCCTCCCAAACTGCAATAATGTTGTCCAAGATATATTTGTTTTTAATAAAGCCGGTTTGCTCACTCCTAATGATCAAAGGTAATAGGTTGGTAAGCCTGTTAGCTAGAGCTTTGGCAATAATCTTGTATGAGACATTGAGCAGAGTGATTGGCCACCAATTGGTGATAAGTTCTGGATCACCAGTCTTAGGTATGAATTTTATGTTACCTTGGTTGATCAGAGCTCCCAGAGTGTTGGAGGACATAGCTTCCAGATAGACCTGGTAGAGATCCGGACCAACAGTGGGCCACAAAGCCTGGTAGAACTCACAGGGAAAACCATCAACCCCAGGGGCTTTATCAGAAGCCATCTGAAGAGCAGCTTCCTTCAAATCATCAAGCGTGAGAGGCCAATCGCAGGAAACACGTTGACTTTCAGAAAGCTTATAGGGAACAGCCTCAATACATTGGAGGAGAGCAGCATCACGAGCCGGAGTAGCAGGCTGGGCAGCAAACACAACATGGTAGTGATGCACAAAATCTTGCAGAATGTCAGGTAAAAGGGTAAGCCTTTGATTACCTTCCTTGATTGCTTTGATTTTGGTAAGAGTTTGATTAGATTTAAGAGAAGCAAAGAACTCTTTAGTAACTCTATCACCAATTCTGAGCCAGTGAAGTCTAGCTCAAACTTGAGCTCCTCTGGCCTTATAGTGCTCTTCAAGCTGTAGTTTATGCTTCCAATGAGCAGCCTGCACTTGAATGTGGGTGTTAAAGGGAGACAAATTAAGCTCTTGAATAGCTCTCGAGTATTCAATATGAGAGGCTTCATGAGCATTTTTAAGAAAAAGTAGCATGTTTCCCATAAAGCCGAAGAAAAGCAGTGGTGTGAGTGATGGCATGAGACCACCAATCAATCCAGCCAATCCCATCAACTGGTCTTGGATCAAGATTCCAGATACGTCTGATGTAATCCAAAGTCTTAGGATGAGAAAGATGAGATGTATTCAAGTAGAAATGAGTGGATTTGGGCTTGGGACACTGAAAGTTCCATTGGAGCCCAAAGAAAATAGGCTTATGGTCAGAGACCAAAGCAATATCCACTACCGAGACCGGGAGGCTGTGTGAAATATCAAAAGAGAACCATTGTTGTTCTGAAAGTAGAGCTCTGTCAAGGCGTTTATACACTTTGTCATTTCTAGCTTGAAAGTTAGACCATGTGAACCACGGAGTGGCAGAATTTGAGTGCTTGCGGTGGTTGGGATCAAATAAACAGAGCTTATTGCACAAGTAAAACCAAGCTTCATGCTCCCCAGCACACCAACGCATAGGAAGCCTACCCAATTTATCTACGGGAGATTCCACCATGTTGAAATCACCACAAAGAAGCTAGGTAGCAGAAGGCAAGTGATCAGCTAGCCACTGCCAAAAGGAAGAGCGCTCTGAGGCATCATTGGAAGCATAAATGTTTGCCAGCCCAAGAATATGACCGTCAAAATAAAAAAGGGTCCACACCACCCGATGGGTGGGGTCAGAGCCCCACGATATGATATTGGAGGTGAGGTCAGGACTTAAAAGAGTGACAACACCACCTTGACCATTATCATGCACTGACATCTAGTAGAGAGAACCAGGCCAGATGGTACGCATAGCAGAAGAAAGATGGAAGCCAGTGATTTTGACTTCCTGCAAACACAAAACCTGAAACTTTTTAAAATACTTACAACTGTCTCTGACAAGATATCTGCGAGTCAGATTAGTGAGCCCCCTGACATTCCATGAGTAAAAATCATGGAGAACTATCAAGGTGCATGGTTTCCTCCTCGAGGCTGGATAATGCTCCAAAACGGTTAGAAAAAGCAACTTGCCGTGTATTCCCATGCAAATAGTCTCCAAGCTCAAACTGTCGGCGAGGTCTCTGTGAAAATTCCTCATCAGAAGGAGGGGAGGGACTTCGTGAATGGTGTAGGGCTGATTTTCTCTCTTTAGAACAGTCGAACTACCAGCAGTGTTATCCATGAGGCTTGAGGGTTCGAAATCGAGGGGTGTGAAAAATAGGTACCGATGGGTGGGAACTGATGACAATAGCAGCTTGCGGAGTCCGGAGATGGCAGATGAGGGTTTGGGAAGGGTCGCAGTGGACGATTTCACAGGAGCAGAAGCGGAGGCATTCACCGGTTTATAAGTGGCAGCTTGGGGTTTATTGCGAGCTGAAGGTTTACGGCCAGTGACGGTGGTCCATCCATCAGAAGGGGGTGTTGGATTTAGGGTCGGTCGGGGGCTTTTCAAAGCAATAACTGGAGAGTTTTGTTGCATGAGGGGACAATCCTTGATCATATGATCGGTGGATTGGCACCGAAAGTAGGTGTTGGGCAGGTTAATATAAAGCACCTTCTATGCAAAGTGAGTATCCCCCACCTGGATGTCAAGGGTATCCTTAAGGTCCTTTGAGAGATCAATTTCCACACAAACTCATTTCTGGGGTCGAGCTGAGTAAAATTTGGGTTGTTCATGGTAGATGAGATGACCCAAGGGTTTGACAAGCTAGTCAATAAATCCCCATAGAGGCAACGACAGACCTAGAAATTCAATCCAAACAAGAATCTTGAGTTTGGCTTGCTCGGAGACTTGAAAGTCCCGAGTCCAGTGGGAGAATACCACAAGGGTGTTACGAATAAACCAGGGACCATGGTTGACGACAGCTTTGCAATGCTCAGCATTAGCAAAGTGAAACAAAAAAAAACCCTTGGTCATATTCTGAACTCCTTCAACTTTGATGTTGTGGGGTTGCCAATGGTTGTGAATCCATTGACGGAGGATGCCTTCCGGGGGAACTTGACCCACGAAGTAAGCAACAAGAGAAAAAGATTCAAACCAGTTGCATGCTTTTTCAAATGCAGGTAAATCAAGCACTATATCAGGGGAAGGAGTATCAGAATCTTTACCTCTTCGAATACCTTCAGAACAAATTTCCTCGCTCTTTTTGGTGCCGTTGTTGTCTAGAGCTCACCATTGTAAGACCAGCATCAAAAGATGCATGGCCCGAGGAGGTGGTCATTATATATAACGCCCAAGGGGTGGGGAGGCGATCAATAAAAATTAATGTAGATATTCCCACCTGGATCAGAAGATCGGTGGTGTGACGCTATGGCGGCGTATGGCAAGCCGAGCATTCACTACTCAAAAATCGCAGAGCCTAAGAAAACCCTAAATGCACTAATTACATACATTTCTTAGACTACTTTTTAAAATAAAATTGGGATTATTTAATGATTGGGGGAATTTTAATTTTCGTGGCATGTGATGGAGTTATTTATTTATTTTTTTAGTCCCTGACCTTGAGCACAATTGTAAAACTTGATTTCTTCATTTTCCACGTAAATTATGTTTTCTTAGTGCTAATTAGGGCCTTATGAGTGATTAGTGTAATGGGATATTTTATGTCTTAAGCATGTGATAAGGGATGTGCTTGGAATTGGTAAACAAGTTGGTGGGGACCACTTATCACTTTGAATCTCCCATTCAAAAACAAAACCCGAATTTATCCTTTTAGAGTATTTTTGAAGGCTTGTTTGGAAAGGTAAGGGTCTTCCTTACCTCAAATTTGGTCCATGGGACCTAACCTATGGGTGGGGGAAGCTTTTTGTGAACCCAAAAATCCTCTTCCCCACTCCACCCTCTCTCTAGTCATTTTATTTATCTTCATTGCATGTTTCACATGTGTGGTATTTGGATTTTGTGTGTACTTTGTAGGCTAACTAATATTTTTTCGCCTTGGTCATTTATTGCTTTGGAGAGTATGGAAAAGTACTAGCATGCAACGGAGGATTTATTACTTAAAAGGGGAACACGTGCCATCGTTCCATGGGATTGAGGGTTAGAGATACTTTTCTATTTCTTGTGGAAATTTTATTGTTAGGGGGAGTTTTGATGGGAAATTTTAGTGGAGGCATTTGGAGCTTGAGGAGGAGAAAAGAGCTAGGAGCTTGTGGAGTTAAGCATGGGAGTTGAGGTAGGTATCACTCCTCCATGTTTATTTTTTAAATAACTTATTGAATGTGAATGTGTATGTTGTTGTTATGGTTTATTTCGTTGGGTTTGGTTATGTGATATTTGACCTTGTTTTGGGTTATTGCCTTGGGTTGCTAGGTTCATTTTGGTTGATTTTTCTTCTCTATTCCATTTGGGAAGTGGATTTTGGATTAGACTTTGGTTGGCAATGGACCCTCATCTTCATGGCTTCTTGGGGAAGCCATGAATGTCTTTCCTATTAGGAAAGAATAAAATGGACGTACTTGTTGGTTGTTTGAGAAGACCTCTTGGTGGTTATCTTGGAACATTTGGTATTATATACTTGGGTATTTTGTGGTCTTCTTTCCTTCCCCATTCCCACTTGTTCTTGGTGTTTCTCTTTTGATGGAATTTGGATATAGGTTAAATTGTTATTTTCTCGCACTATAAGATCTTTTCTTAACTTGTCTTATAAGATTCATTCATTTGTTTATAACTCTATGTCTTGGTTGGATGATATTATTATATAAAAAAGAAAGGAAAAGAGAAATTGAGCTTTAGTTCATTAGTTCGCATTCAACTTACTTGGAATAGCCTCCCGAAACCACTCACTTGTATACCTTATATTCTAAGAAGATTACTTATTTAATAATTTTAGTTCTAGATTTATTTATGATTGTAGAGACATAAATAATTACTTGTTAGATATGAACGAAATTAATGGACTAACACATAAATAGATTATTATTTTTATATATTTATTTTAATCTTGTAATGAGCAAATGAATAATTGAAAACTTAATAAACCGAACCACCCATGAAGTTGTTTATCTCACCATAATGTTCTCAACACCTTTTAACGTGTGTAAATAATTTGGAAACATCAATATCTCCCATCATATTAGGAATCTTACTTTGTGATGTATGGAAATATGTATTACGATTATTTCATCCTCGGTATAATTCTTAAAACCTATAAAGGGGAAGGATTATATATATATATATATATATATATATATATATATATATATATATATATATATATAAGTTGTGATTTAAGTTGGAAGTTAGAAACGATGTCTAAAATAGATTTTTCACATATATGTATATATGTAAGAAAACATTATTATTTCAGATACTCGAAGGTTGAGTTAAAATTTTTTTAGCAAAAGCTAAAATAAAAATCAGGCATTGTGGCGTAGCCGTGCCCCAACTCCTATTCATTGCATATTGGAGAATATTCCCTAAAGTTTGGCTCAACCTTAATCTACTACCACAAAAATCTCCTAGGAGATATCCATATTCCAAAGATATATATTCTCCTTCTAACCCTAATACAATATGTAATGAATAATGATGATTTGAATCTTAGCATAAAGATAAATTAATTCGATTATATATATATATATATATATATATATATATATATATAGGATACTGAGACATTCATTTCCCACCTTAGTTTATGGACTATAGATCACTAAATGGGAGAAACACGGGAAAAAACCTCCTCCTCCACGAGTGACCATTCAACCTTGTAAAAGTAAATAAATAAATGAAAGAAAATAGAAGAATGTGACATGTTTAGCTCCATGGCCGCCCCCTTCTCTTTAACCTACAAAGTGCCTCCATCATGACCGACCTCAAATGCAAAGTATACAACCAAAGTATGAATGGAGGAATGAATAAAAATTAGGAAAAAACCAAAGTGTTTAAATGAAGACATAGAAAAGAATTAGGGTTACCTAGGAATCTAAGGTGAGGATTTATCCAATCCTATGGTGTACATTAATCCTAGGATTTTCCCCTTGAATATTCACCTCCTCCATTTTACTTTTTCCTTTTTGTGAATTATAAAATTATAATAACAGGGCTAGTTACTTTAATTTTCCCATTGAAATTAAATTATCTTATATTGCTTTTAAATTTTAATAAGGGATATTAGTGCTTGTTTAGGCGTGAACTCGTAGAATTTTTTACAAAATGTATTAGTGACCCTTCAAGTAATTTAAATTATTGGAAAATAGTTTTATTTTTCTTCGAGTCAAGTGTGTTCTCCAATGAAGGAACTTTTGGATTAAACATAATTTAGATTGGAAAGAGTCGAGGATAATTTTTAATTTACCTATGTTTTGGATAATGACATTGTCCTCAATTAATACAAAAGCCATGTTTTTCCACAATAGATTAATTAGAGTATTGGGATGTATGCCAAGATGTATAGTTTGAATTTCCCTCGATCATAGTTAATGAATTGAAATGTTCTTAGCCCGGTCTTATCGTCACACAAAACCATTTAATAAGCAATCTCTTTTGAGTAACAATTGTTTAATAAAGTCTCTCACACTTAGGCCTCCCTCTTGGCACGAAGAAAGTCTCTCACACGGTGTGGGATGATTTATTGACGAGATTTCAGAAAAAAATGGCCGGTTGGAAAGGGACCACTCTCTCTAGTGCTGGTAAGTGCCTTCTCATTAAAAGCACACTCCAAAGTTTGCCCATATATATCATGTCACTATTCAAAATTCCTTCCTCCTTCAGAGAGAAAGTGGAAAGGATTCAGAAAAAAAATTTTATGGCAAGGCATGGAAGAAAAGTTCAGATTTCACCTTGTGGCCTGGGATAAAGTCTGCACCCCAAAATCTAGGGGAGGGCTGGGAATAAAAAATATTGAGAAAATGAACGAGGCACTCATTGCTAAGATGGGCTGGAGATTGCTTTCGGAGAAACAACCCTGGATTGATGTTATTAAAACAAAATACTTGAATCAGCAAGTTGTTTACTCCTATCTGCATGATGAGCAACTCCCCAATGGTTCCATTTTTTGGAATAATCTGGTTAAGAGTAGAAACTTCATTAAGAAGGGAAGCAAATGGAAAGTTGGGGATGGCAGCGACATAAACTTCTGGGAGGATAACTGGTCCAATGATAATCTCTTGGAGAGATTTGGGATTGCTAAGGACAGCCTTATAAGAAAGTATGGAACTAAAGTCAAGGACTACATTGATGGAAATGGCACCAACAAGAATTGGAAAAGACTTACTATGGAGCGTATTGAACTGAAACAAATTATCTCCTCCCTCCAAGACCTTTTAGATCTCTTCCCTTTGTGTCAGTTGGATTCCAAGGATGAGCTGATCTGGAGCAATTCACACGATGGTAAATACTCAGTCAAATCTGGTTATACCAGTCTTTTCCACAGTAACCAATCAGATTTTAACTGGAACTTGATCTGGATGCCTGAGTTAACCCCCAAAATAAATTTTTTTCTTTGGCTGGCCATCAGAGGCAAAATTCTCACCACTGACAATTTGATGAAAAGAGGATTTATCATTCCCAATTGGTGCCACCTTTGTAGGAATAACTATGAAGACATTAGCCATCTGTTCATACATTGTGATTATGCCTTTAGAGCTTGGAACTTTGTCCTTTCCAAATTTGAAGCTCTCTGGGTGATGCCGGAGGATCTTATTCAGCTATGGAATCAATGGAACCCACCATTCAGACATTGTGCTATCAAAAGAATCTGGAAATTAGCCATCCCGCATTTAATTTGGAGGATCTGGAAGGATAGAAATAATATCGTTTTTAGAAATAAGAAGCAGAATTTTAAATTCACTACTGGCAAGATCTCCCAAGGCATCAAAGAGGACATGGCCAGATTTAAACCTCCCAAGAACAATTGTTACCCTGAAAATGAAAAGCACATCTTATCAAATTGGCAGATCGGATATTGGAGCAACCCCGGGAATAGTGTGGATAGATCTTTGGTTAAATGGCATCCCCCTGAATCCAATTGGTTCAAGCTGAACTTTGATGGAGCCTCTAAGGGGAACCCTGGAACAGCAGCTGGAGGAGGAGCAATACGGGACCATAAAGGTAATTTGATTGCTTTGCATATCTTTGGAAAAATGGGAATCCAAACCAATCATTTTGCAGAAGCTTTATCTGCTCTCTGGGGATTGAGAGTCGCACGGGCCCAAAATATCCAGAACCTCATTGTTGAAGGGGACTCCCTTAATATTATTAAACTGCTTAATCAGTCCTCTTCTCCTAGCTGGAATATCAAAGATTTTATCTCTGAATCCATAAGCATCAGTCATACCTTCAACAGCATCAGAATCATACATTCTTACAGGGAGGGAAACAAGTTGGCCGATGCATTGGCCAATTATGGCATTAATATAAATTTCACTATTTGGGATAATGATAGTATCCCTAATCAGCTTCACAACAGCATACATGCGGACCTTCACACGCAAACAATCTCTAGAGATATGCCTTAATCTTTGGAGGAAATCCATAAATTCTTCCACATGTGCTGTTTTAATTTATTTGGCGTGGCAAATGATATCTACTTCAAATGATAGCAAGATTTTGTTTAGGAACTTCAAGTGGAGTTGTCTAAATTTAAAAACAGCGCACGCGGGAGGTACAATAGCTGTTGATATTCGGATGCCAAGCTCCGCGAAAACCGAAGATAACTACAAGGTGAAAGCTGACAGGGAAAGGGTTTTCACGCGCGACTCCACGCAGGCTCAGATCGGCAATCATACAGCCGTTCGTGGGAGGACCAACGGCTACAGTTCCCATTTTTATGCGACCCGCAACAGTGAGAAACGAACCACTCTCAACGCCCAAAGGTATTCTGAAAATTGTTGTAACCAGCACATCATTGTGAAGATGGGAGGGCCTCCCTGCCAGATTGAGCCGTGCGCGGACCCTGACTGGAAAGAAAACACTGAGCTCTGGAACATTCTTAGCATCGGCGGATTCACCAACTTTGTGGAAAGAGTGCAAGGACATGATCAAAGCATCTCTGTTCGCTTTGCCAAGGAGTGGAATGAGAGGACGGTCGACTATGGAGGGCAGAAAATTCTTATTAATGAGGAACTCATAGCCGAAGCGACTGGCCTCAGCTTGGAAGGATACCGCTTCTTCAACAAGAGGGTTATCAAAGAGGTTGAAGAGAGAAGATTTGTGGAGGAGGAGGAGAAGCTTATATTCAACACCGCGGGTCTGCTTGTTAACTCAATTCCATCCCCGTATGATGAAGTCACCCGCATGATGATTCGCTTCATATCCTTGGAAGGCAGGTTTGTTACTGTCCCTGCCAAGCACCTTGTCTTTTTGAATCACTTTCGTAGGAGTAGGTTGGTTTGCTTCCCTCACTATCTGTTAAACTCTCTTGAGCGCTCCATTTTGGAGTTCCAGAAGCATACCCGGGCGGTTCCCTTACACCAAGGGCTTATTTTGCTTATTCACAAGCACTGCCTTATTAAATTCCCCGGTCTCCCTTCCTCTCCCGGCCCGGCTTTGTTGGGTTCCGCTGCTGCCAGTCCTGTCTCCCCTGCTGCCCCTGCTGCTGCCCCCGCCTTCGGTGCTGCTACCCCCATGCCGGCTGCTCATGCTTCTCCTTCTTTTCCTCCTGTTGCTGCCCCTGCCACCCACCCTGTCTCTACCTCTAAACGTGTCACCAGGGCTTCTAGGAGACTCAACCTTGAGTCTACTGCTGAGGGGGTTGAACCTTTGGAGGACATTGCTCGTGATCTGCTGAACATTAGTAGTGCCAGTCCCCAGGCGGCACCAACGGATAACCCTTCTAGGAGATTGGAGGCCTTAGAGGCTGAGCTTAAATTGCTGAAGGATGAGGTCAAAAACCTTGCTAAGCAAAAAGGCAAAAAAAGCATTGAGGGGGAAGGGAGCATTGGCAATAGCCAGATTGATGACATATACAAAAAACTGACCTCCTTAGACTCCCGCCTAGGGAAGATGAAGACTAGGCATGAGTATAATATTGCAGCCTTCAGGGCCATCGAGGAGTTCATCGAAGGTCATGCAAGAAGTGTTTCACATCTTAGCGGTGTCCCGGCTACACTTTGGGGCAATGAGAAAGAGAGCAAAAGAACCAGAGAGGAGCTCGATAAGACGGATGCTGCTCATATGACCACGTTGGGCATGTATCATGCTTGGAAAAGAGTAAAGATGAGTATTGATCAAGCGGCCAAGAAGTAGTCCCGACTACTTTTGCTGGTCCTTATTGTTTTTATTACTGCTTCTTGGCTGTAGGCTTGCTGTTTTTTTGCCGTTGTTTTGCTGTTAAGTCTCGTTTGTGTAGCTGTTTCTGGGCTTCGTTGTTCTTTGCTGTAACTTTTGTGCTTTGCTACAGCTTCTCTGCTCCTCTCTCTTATTCCGGCTTTTAGGCCTTCTTTTGTACACAAGGGTATAGTCCCTTTCAAAAAACTATTTACCAATATTAAAAAAACAATTGTTTAATGATTTTAAACTCTTAATGTATGTACAACAATAATTATTAATTAATTTTTTTCTATTGTTCCTTTTTGAAGTGAGTAAACTAGTGTAGATTATGGGGCATATTTTTGGGGCATTACAAAATGCATTTGACAATTTATAAATCCTCTTTGGAGGTGTAACAAGTGTGGATTCATGAAAAAGTGGGAGTATTGGGTTAAATACATATTCTTAATAAAAATATAAGTGAATTTTCAATCGAGTTTTTACCTAAAGGGTTTCCCACATAAATCTTGTGTCTTGTGCTCATTTACTTTCATGTTCTTACACATAATCTACTATATAATTCACTCTATGATGCAATCTATAATATCTTCTTTCTCAATCCTAAATTATAATCATTGGTTATTTATTTTGGCTATAAATTTTGGTATTATCTATCCTTGTGTTACCTAACATGGTATTAGAAAGAGATGATTGTGGTTGTGAAGGATAAATTTAATTTGTGAGTACAAGATCATCTCTACATATATTTTATAAAGAGATCTTGAAGTTTTCAATACCTACAAAACCCTAATTCTTAGCATTTTCCTTTTTTTTAGAATATAAGTGAAACTTCCAATTGAGAATGGAAGATAAAAATCAAGTGTGTACTTGACTTACTTTCCCAAAACCCTTAGTGATTTGAATTGTTTTTTTGGGTCATCCACAACCTTCCTTGGTGTTTTCAAATTTTGCACATTTTATTTAAGTATTGTAAAAACATTTCTATGTTTTACATGATTTTTCATTAGCCTTTGTGGTTTATTTGAATTTTGTGCAAATGTATTTAATTGTTGCGTGGTGTTTTTTATTTGTTACATATATTATTTATGTCTTTCGTAGATTTTTAAGTCTTGTAAAACTTATTCTGATCTTATTGTCTTATTGCATGACTTCTATCCATGTTGTGTGGTGTTTCTATTGTTATGCAGCCATCTATCTTGAATTAAAACCTTATTTTACTTCTACTTGGTGTGCATAACCTTGTCCATTACAAAGATTTTCTACTCCTTGTGTGGAAATTTTCCCTTTTCTAAGGTAATCTTCCTTGATTCATTTCATTTGATTTTTCTTACGTAGTATTCTACGTAGTGTAATGAGTTGTTTGCATGTTCTCGCCAAAATCTATTGTGTTGTTCAACTTCTATCCTTACCCATGATTGTTTTTATTTTCTTTTTCTTCACACCCTTATATTTTCAGTATAGAAGTCCATTGTTTTGCAATCTTGCTTGTCACTTATAGAACTTGTTATTGTGTGATGAAAATAATTTTTCCCAACCTTCCTTGAGATGGGGCCTTCTCCACGATCACTTATCTCATAACCATGTTTATGTTTCTTGTGGTCTTATCCATGTTTCCATTTCTTGTTCATCTCTAATTTATTACACCACATTTTCCTTGTTGTGTGCCTAATTAGTGTGTTCGTGGCTTGTTTAAATCTTCCATGGTTTTTTTCTTAGTACACATTACTTATGTGTTTTATTTAGTTTTTCTTAGTTTTTCGGCCTTTACAAGTCGATGTCCGGATTTTTGTGTTTTGCGAGAATTTTCTTTTCTCTATGGACTTTCCTTTAGTTTGTGACTATTTTCACGTTTCCTTTGGTTCCTTTCTTCCATGGCCTATTTTCTTGTTCTATGGATCTCTTCCTTTGTATGACAGAATTCTTGTTCCTAGAACCTCCTTTTTCCATAGACTTTTCTATCTTGTGTACATTTTCCCTTATTATGTGGGAATTACATTCTTTTGTATTTGTTAAAATTTGAAAAATCTATATCATATCTTATATTACATTTTTCTTGTGTTTTTGTTTCCCTTCTATGTTCTCATACCTTCATACCTTTATGAAGTGTGCCTATTAATTTGTAATCATTTCATAATTGTTCAAAATTTAGAGAAGTTAGTTTCTTCTACCACTAATATGTACAACAAGATTAAAACTACATAACACCTAAATCTTACTTACAATTTTAATATGGCTAGTTATTCTAATTTCTTCATTGATAATTATCAATTGTTCAAAGTTTCTAAATATGGCATTCAACGAGTTAGGATTAAATCCATCTTGATGGAAAGAAATCTTTGGAATCTAGTAGGTGGTATTGAAAAATGACCCACTTGGAGATAGGCTACCCTAGAAACCTTGAGTATCTTCTCCCACAAATATGAAGAGGCCATGTCCATTATGTTGCAAAGTATCAAAGATGAATTCTTCTTGCACATATGACATATGGAGTCTCCATTTGATGCATGGATGAAATTGCAAACTATGAGTGGAACTATTTACAACTCCAAAAAGGGGGATGAAAAAATAACTAATTATCTAGCTAAGATTAATAGCATTAAGTCTTAATTAGATGGTTGCGAATTGTGAATTGTTTCAAGATAAGTTGTTGTATTTTATTATTTAGATTAACATTCATGATAAATTGATAAATTATATATCTATTTTGAATTCTAAGTATCAAAATGAATCTAATTACCTAATTTTGATCACTTGTCTTCTCTACTCATTGATGATGAAACACTTAGGTAGAAATTTGACTCAAAATAGAATGCCTCTTCGAATTTTTGTCCCAAAATTAGAAATAGTTTAAAAATTAGAATAACAATAATAATAAATAGAAATAAAACTTTAAAGTTACTTTCAATCATAATGATAATCATATTTTAAGGTCAAGTTTGATGGCACATGTACCAAATTTTTATATTAGGTCATAAAGCAACTAATTGTTAGTCTAAAGTTAATAAGGTTATGTTATCACAAAATCACATCACACTCTGAATGGAAAAGTTGTGAATGGGGAATTTAGTGTAATTGTGTAACATGGGTACCATCTCTCAAGTTGTGGGACTTGCAGGATTGAGGTGGACCTTTGGAGAAGACCGGATTCCAGCTCCTAATCCTAATGCTATACTACCCCTTATGAAAGAAAAAAACTAAAAAAACTATCTTAATACTTCTAAGAAGACAGGATAGAAAAAAATTAAAATAGGGAAATCCTACACTAGAACGGTGATAACACCAAGAGAAGGGGATGTCGGACACTCTTCCCATCCTAAAAAATAGAAAAAGGATGAATCTGGAGAGGGTGGTCATGCAACAAAAACAAGATTACACCAATATTCCATGGGGAGGACATACATCAGTATCATAGACCATAGTACATGGATTAACCATTCATGAATAAGCACAAAACACCCAAACCCTGCAATGAAACAATGAATATACACAACCACCGATTCATGAAGAGAGGTAAGATGAAAAAACAAACCATGAGAGACTAGAAGGATTAAAAAAACATAGTTTTATTTCTTCATAAAAATATACATAGTAAATCATGAGGTGGGGGAATGCATGAATCCAATTACATTGTTTTTGAAATAGGCTTCAATCCATAGATCATCCTCAAAGAAGAAGAGGGGTGCATGGGGAGGAAAAATAACCAACTTCTTACAATTTTGCATCCCCTTTACATTCATAGGAAGAAAATTAGAGAGAGAGAGAGAGAAATTAGGATTTCTATAAGTATGTAGCCCCATCTCTTCTTGCATCAGCATATGGGGTTCTTGGTGTAGCCCATACCCTCAATACTTGGCCCCATGCAACTCACGAGTGGGTTGTTGACCGAGATGGAGTCATTTGTTGTCTTTTGCATGTGTCTCCCAAGACTAAAATTTCAACAAGAGCACAACTAACTTGATGATATGAGATGAACACATAAATGCACACCTTGAAGGGTCAAAATTGGTTACAAGGTTAGATACCTTTTGTAGCATTTGACCTCTAAAATTTGAAATTTCAAAAACCTAGCTCCTAAACAAAACCTCTGAAATACAAAAAGTAACAGACCCTAAAATGTCCCAAATCTGAAATGCACAATAGATTCCAAAATCTGAAATTAGAAAATACCGAAATCTAAAATATGAAGAAACCTCCAAAGTTTGAAGTCCGAAATGTAACAACACTCTGAAATCTGAAATTATGAAAAGTCTTAAATTTTGAAATCTGAAATTTTGAAAAGTCTAAAATTCCAAAATCTGAAATTCTTAAACCTAAAATTCCAAAATTCATAAATTGAGATTTAATGCATGTTTTACATGCTCCAAACCCCGATCTATCATTTGTAAAACTTTGAGCCCATTTTGAACAAGTGAAAACCTCAAATAATTATTTTAGAACTTTGACCCTACGGAGAACCTCTCGAAATATGAAAGTTTCAAACTTCAAAATCCGAAGTACGAGGGGGTATTTGAAATTTAATTTTTTTAACTTGGCTTCATGGTGATCGAGATCTGTAATGTGACAACTTGTGAAAAATAAAAACTTTACTTCAATATTGTCCCACCGGGCATGCCAAAACTTTTTCATGAATTTGTAACACCGCTTGAATGGCTAAGTTGTGAATGGGGAATTCGGTGTGATTGTGTAACATGGGTACCACCTCTCAAGATGTGGGACTTGATGTCTTGAGGTGGATCTCCAGAGAATTTTCACATCCTCTTCCTAATCAAAATGCTAAACATACCCTAATGCCGGAAAAAAAACTAACGAGAAAACTATCCTAACAGTTCCATGGAGAGAAGGATAGAGAAATGCATGGATTGAAGGAAATCCTACACTAGAATGGTGATAAAAAAGTGAAGGGTTTGTCACCTATTGTTCCTATCCTGCAAAAGGGAGAAAGGATGAATCTTGAGAGGGTGGTCATGCACCACATAAAATAGTATACCAATGCACGATGAAGAGGATGGACATTGGTATCATAGACCATAGAACATGTGTTCACCATTCCTAAATAAGCATGAAAACCCCAAACCCTATAATGAAACAATGAATATACACAAATACCTAATTCATGAAGAGTGGTAAGATCAAAACAAAAAACCATGAGAGGTAGAAGGATTAACATAGACATTATTTTATTTCTCCATTAAATATACACAATACATCATGAGGTATGGGAAGGCATGAATCCTATTAAAATGTTTAGCGAGAAATTATTGAAGTGACAGATCTACCTCGAGAGAAGAATAGGGGTGCATGGGGAGGAAAAAATACCAACTTACTACAATGTTGCATCTCCTTTACATTTATAAGAAGAAAATTAGGGAGAGAGAGAGAGAGTAATCCATATTTCCATGAGTATGTAGCCCCATCTCTACTTGTATCACCCATATAGGGTTCTTGGTGTAGCCCATACCCTCTATACTTGGCTCCCATGTTGAGAAATGAGTTACGCATGCTTCCATTAATGCATCTCAACCTACCCAAAATTTCTAATTGACCACCAATTTATAAGGTCTAGAACCTCACAAATTAAATTTTTGATGCATCCATATTTTAGGTCTTCTCCTCACCTTTCTAATGACTATACATTTGTGAAAAATAGGTGACCCGAGCTCATGTTATGACATTTTTAGTTGGAGAGGGATTTTTGTTTACCAGGTTCCTCTATACGCATTTGCATGGCGAGCTAGGAGGTTAGATCTCGAGCTGCTTGGTGATCTCTGTAGTGAGTTCCCCTTTTGGGTTTTTATGGCACATTAAAATCCCCGACTACCACTTCGATTCCACCACGAGATCCTCATTTCCTCTTTCAGGATATCCCAACCTCCCCTTTTTGTACGTTTGGTAGACTCCTTCATTGATTTCTATGTGACATAGATTCATGGCTCGATTGCTCTTGAAATTTCCTCTGCACTCCTCATTCAGCTACCAACACATCCTCAATGACATGTACATACTTCAAAAACCATATCTTTTGTTCTATTGGATTGTGGGCAAGTAATTTGGCATTGACTTAGCCAAATCATTGTCATTGACTAAAGAACCTCCTAAAATGAGTCTAGCTTATGCCCGACCTCACATGTTTCCTATTTAGATTACATGTGGGTGAACCTTGTGCCGTTTGCATTTTTCGGCAAGCTCCTTCCTTTCCTCCAAGATCATCTCCATATATTTTGATCCACCGAGCCCCTTTGGTAACCTCCTTGATCTCCACATGATATACCCTACATTGGTCGGGATGCCCCTTCTCGAGTGCCTTGTAACATGCTAGGCACATTCACTCGAACCATCCCTCCGACACCACACCAACCATGCTGACCTTAGGATTCCCCCATGTTTTAGAAATTTCCACCGTCGTTGGAGTTTGGAATTATTATCTCCTCGCATTGATCATCGTTCATCGCATTGAGCCCAAAATTTCCGAAGTTCCAAAAGCCCAAAATTTGAAATTTAGACTTCGTTTCGGACATTGTGTGTTCCTTGGCCAACACTATTCACCCGATCAACTTGGAAAAAACTATGAATTCCTAAAGTTACAAACTCTGAATTTTGAAGTTCAGACTTCAAATTTTGGCTCCTTGTTTTCTCCCAAACATAACTGCATTGTCTTAAAACACTCCATCTAAACATATGAAAAATGGTTCGTGGAGGCCCTACCTATATGTCACTACCACAAGTGCCAAGCCATTCATCCGATCAATTTACTAAGCTAAAATACTATGGCCTCTCCTTCTTCGTATCGGCCCTAGGTTGGCTTACTCCTGCATGGCTCGACTCACCACGACCATCATGCCATTTCACTATAACACCCACTATCGAGCCTCCTATCCACATGTTGGCTCCCATGTCCGAGCTAACCTGATCACCACACATCGTTTTATTATGATCACCTTATGCCCTCAAACCTTTTGGGTCGTCATTTTCCAATATTTATTCCCTGTTGGACCCCAGTTTTATATGATTCATCCCAACTATTATCATGTGACAAGCCATGTGTGCCGTTAACCCCACATGCAAAATTTATATTAAATTTGATGCCCTATGGTTTTTCATTATTTTGGTTGAGTTGGCCTTGTTTGCAATGTTTGCGATGTCTCCCACTTGGTTCGACTCCATGTCTCGAGATATCCTACACCATCATCGATTTCCCATGCTAAATCATCATTTCCATTTTGCATCTATGTGCATGGTGAATGGCTGTATTTTAACTCAAATCCCTATGCCACCTCACTACTACTAATGTGTTGAGCTCTTCTGAAAAATTGGCACATAGCCTTGTAACTCAAGCCAAAATGGCTTTTTGCATCATCTGAACTCGATCAACCTTTACACCATGGCGACCTAGAAATGTTTCGCTTGGTTATGGATCCTCTTATTGAGATTCCTTTCTGATTATTGTGGCCAACCTATGCATCTTTCTCATGGAATCAACTTTTCAATCTCTCCTACCGGCTTGCTTAAATCCACCTAGCTTTCCTTGAGTTGGGCTCTTTACCATCTCGACAAATTAATTGACTTTGAGTCATCGACTGAGTTCGCATTGATTCATTTTACACATGTAATCTTGTTTTACCAGTGACCTCCAAGCCATTACAAAAAACTCAAGCCTATAGTGCATGCCTATCCTACTAGAAAACACCTCCACACCTTTAACATACCCCAACCAAGTCAATCTTGAACATTGTGTAGCTTGCCTAGGTGAGCTTAGTCCCGATATACCCTTCGTCATGCAGAATCTATTGCCAACTAATCCAATTTGATTCCCAAAGATGGGAGAACTCTCGGATCCGTATAAAAGTCTACCTCAATTTTGCACTAACTCAGCTCGCTAAGTAGCTCACCAAGTTACTTGGTGAGCTCCTTTGGTTTGGTCACCTCGTTGAGGCCCTTTTGGGCATTCTCAACCCTAACTCGGGAATTCTTCATTTTTCAAACCTTTGTTGAGTCGAGCCCGAGATGAAGCATTAAAACACTCGAAGTTGATTTTCATTCCCATTTTTCTCTTTTTCCCATTTTAGTCAGATGTGGGCCCGTTTTTCTTCCTTTTAAAGTTGAACCTTAAGAGTCATAACGAAGAAGATGAAAAAATTATCTTATGACCCCAACACCCTCAACAATGCAGAATGTGTCCCTAAAATCACTTAATGCTAGATGCACCTCAAATTCACCCTTAGGTTCCATATCTAGTGTTTGGGTTTGTTACATCATGTTGTTCATTTTTCCAGGGTGGAAAAATGGATAACAATTTTGGGGACTCGCGGGGACATCTTATTGCTAGATGTTGATAGACAAGTAACATGAAGCCTCCATTAGCCACGAAGTCACTAATTATGGCCTGAAACTAACCTGAACTATGTTGAATTTATTTTCAAAATCCACTTGAAAGACCGTTGTACCCAAAGCTTGATCTGGATTGACCATCTCACTTACAAGATTTTGAATTACATTTTTTTGTGATAATGAAAAATTGTATCGATTTGAGTTTGTTTCTTTTTCCCCTGAAATCTTGATCTGTGGGACTAAAAAATTGCACTTCTGATCCTCTCTTGAATTATGATATTGCCAAGTATGTAGCAAGATGAAACCAATGGTTTCTTTACATGCATGGCACAATCCAAGATTTTGGGTAAAAATTTTGCTAAGTTGGAACATCATGGAACTCTATTAAATTGTGATTTTTAATTCTTATGAATGGTTTCTTGGTACATCGCCGAAGGTTAAGAATTCCTATAAATCAACAAGATTTATAACGTAAACAACCAATCATGTATTTGAGGTTGGTCTCCCGCTTTCAATCACATGGGAATTTGAATGACTTAAGGGATGCTTCATAATCTTAGGCCTCTTTTCGTTGTGAATTACGTTACTCAAATATTTCCCTTATGAAATATAGTTTCATTTCATTTGAGACCTCTTGAGAACTGCAACTATTTCCTATAAGTGTGAGCTTATTTTCCTATCATAATATATTTCAGGAGGTCCACTTTGAAACATGGTGCACTATACTTGGAGAAAAGAAAAACACAAAATATACATAAAAGAAGAAATCATACATGCTCAAATGAGACATGTAAAGTGTGCAAGAGATCTTATTCTACAAAAATTAAACCTACTCCCACCCTACACTAACCGGAGAGAGAGAAACTTCAAATGAACCCAAACACCGGTATGGAAAAAGTAGCTTCCCTTTGTCAAAAATTGAAATCATGAAGTTTATCTCGCATTAGACATGGTTGTACATATGAGTTAAAACCAATGTAGACCCAATTTTCCACCAAAATCATCAAGGCATAAATTGACAACAAAGAAAATAAATCTTCACAATGATCTACATGGGGATCTTGGAGGTGTTATAGCTGATGTAGCTCATCCTTAGCACTCTAGGAATCATCCTCATATTTGGAAATAAACATGAATTTTTATGGGTTCTCCTTGGATTCAATGAAGCCAATTACTTGATGGGGCATGGCTTTGTCTTACGCATCTTCCCGCTACTTCTAGTTCCAATCTAAATAAGAAAGTCTTCATGTAGAATTTCCTAGAAAAGGTAATCATCAGAAATTCATGTTCTTTTCCCCTTTTTGTGTTTGGTATGAAAATGGAAATGTCCTCATTCCCTTTCTCTTCCTTTCTGCTAGGAATCTTGGAAGATTTGATTCCTCAAATTTTGACTTAAGAGGACTCTTATGAGAAAAAAGTTGTTCTTGCACATCTTTCCCTATGATGGCAAGATTTTTGTGTTGGAATATGAATAATGGGGCAGAAAATTTGACAAGTTCCATGGAATCTTTCCCATCAAAACACTCTTTCAAATCTTAAAAGTAAGTATCTCCTTCATTGTCTCGCATGTGCCAAGGATTCAATCTCCTTCATGGTGTTTCCTAGATCTATAACCTGTTCTCCATGGTTATCCTCATCCTCAAACACAAATTTTTAGAGTTTGATATCATCCCCAAAATTATAATATTGAGAGGATGAAGTGGGAGAAGGGAATGAATTTTTGCATGCCCCGCCTTGTGCTTGAGTATTTTAAATTTATATGATCTTCCTCCATGACATGCAACTCTTCTTCTCTTGGGTATGGAGTTATTATTTCCCCTCCTACTACAAAGTATTTATAAATGAAGGTTGATAAACAATTTCAAAAATAGATTGGCCTCATAGATGTTGCATTCCTAAAATGTTGATTATTGATATTCTTCAACTTCTTCTTTCTTTACTTGTTGTTTCAAACTCAGATTTTACCACTTGTTCTCCAACCTTGACCTACTATGAAGGTTTGAAAAACAATGGAATTTTTTCCATTCCATAACTTGAAGCTCAATTCCTTAAAATCCTTATCATTTCTTCTTTATTGGGTTATTCTTCTTATTTTTCCCGTTGACAATATCTCCGAGTATCTTCCCGAATTGGTTTTGGAATGCAAGAGGAGTGGTGGGTTGGGTTTCAACTATTTTTGCATGGTTTGTGATGGAGTGATAGGAATTAGATTTTGATTTTGTGGGAGGGAATTGGGTTTAGAGGGTATAAGGGTAGAGAAATTGAGATGAGGCGGAATATAATGATATCAATAAATTGATTCCATAGTAGCTAGAGAGGGGAGAAGCTTTGAAAGTTAATTGTAGGATGAGATTTTGATGTTTAGGGAATGAGAAGAAAATTGTGAGATTATGATGTAGGAATTACCAATTGACAAGGTTTCCTAACACCATGTTCGAAATACTCTATTTCCTTGATCCATCCTACCAATTGGGGTAACATTTCAATCATGAAGTCCAAATTCTATTGAGGGCTAAAGTGTCTTAGCATAGGGCCACCCCATAGAAAAGGTCTCCTAAAATAAATATTGAATTTTATCATTTGAGATGAAAACCTGAATGCACCATGTCTACCTCCATCTTTTGAATTTTTCATCGTAACTCATCATCTCCATATGTGCGATGGCATTTATAGTATTCATATCCTTGTTCTTAAAGAGTTCCATGGATTGGTTGATAGACAAAATGATATGTATCCTGCTCATAGGGGTATGTATACTTTGAATTTTATTCTCATCATATAACTTATATGGAGGGGTTTGAAAATATCTCGGGGATGAATCTTACAAATTTAGAGGTGGGTTGAAACTATATGATCTGCTGCTGCAAATGTGAATTCCGTGCGGGAATGAAGCCATGATTTCAAAAATTCATGAAGTGGAAGAAGATGGAAATATGTGGAAGGAAAAATGATGGAAATGGGTGGAAAAGAGAGAAATTATGCAACTCATAGAGTGGGTTGTTGACCATTGGAGTTACTAGTTGTATTTTGCATGTGTCTTCGAAGACTAAAATTTCACCTAGAGGACAACCAACTTGATGAAATGAAATAAACACCTAAATGCACACCTAGAAGGGCTCGAAACCACTTACGAGTTGGATCTTGTTGGAAGAAGTTGACCTCTCGAAATATAATATTTTGATTCCTAGCTCTTGAACATAACCTCCAAAATACGTAATGTAAAAGACCCTAAAATTTCTTAAATCTAAAATGTACATCGAGACTCGAACTCTGAAATTGGAAAACCTCGAAATTTGAAATATGAAGAAACCTTGAAAGTCTAAATTTTGAAATCCAAAAGTCATAAATTTAGAAATCTATGAAATTTCAAAATCTAAATTTTTTTAAATTCTAAAATTCCAAAATCTGAAATTATGAAAAACTAGAAGTCCAAAATTTAGAAATTGAGATTTAAGGCTTGTTTTTCATGATCCAAACTGTGATCGATCGTATGTAAAAATTTGACCCCATTTTGAACATGTCAAAACCTCAAAAAAATATTTTGGAACTTTGACCCTGCAACAGAACATTTGAAATTTGAATTTTAGAACTTTCAAAATATAAAGTGTGAGGGGGTTTCTGAAATGGACTTATTTTTGAACTTGGCTTCACAATTACTTAGATCTATAGTGAAAGAAATTATGAAAATAATCACAATCATTTATTTATCTGCTAAGTATAGAATCACAAACAATTACTACAGTAAAATACAATTAATGCTACAGATCTTTGATTTACCAAAATATTTCAAAGATTTCTTGAAGATACATTGCTTTAAAGGTAAAATGTATTTGTACGGTCCAATCAAGAAAAATATTAAATTATATGCAAGTGGTACTATACCGGGAATTACTTGGACTAATGGAGATGAATCTCCCACAAAAGAAATAATACATAGCATAATAAAACAAGCGCATCCATCAGGTTTGGATGAATGAAAAATGCATCTCATAAAGCAACGAAAGAAGTACCATATCACCAAATAGATCTACAACTTTTTCATAAGGAGAAAAAATTAATTGGCCATAAAGGAAAATATCGACAATATAGTTTCTCTAAGAAAAAAATGCAGTTTTAGATCTAATTGAAGAAGGTTCATTGAGACCATGATGCTCCTTTATTACAAATCCATGCATCGGAATCATTAGAGTCACTCAACTGGCAAGCAAGAGAGAGTTTGGAAATGTTTAGGAACATAATTTTGAGAGCACAAAATGAGATTATCAGTTAAGTTTCATCAAGATAGGAACAACATTGTTTAGAACATGGTAACAAATAGGGTGCCCAGAGATGGAAAAAATGTTAAGATGATATAACTATTGTTGAAATAAAAAATAGAAACCCATAACATAATGCAAAGCTCGAAACTGAAATGTAGAGTATTGAAACCTAGAAGCTTAAAAGGATAATGACGAATACATAAATACAATTCACATAAATTCATTGAAGTTTTTAAGTTTCAAAAACACAAACTTAATTTCCTAAATGACCATTCTAGTTTTCTTAAAAGTTCAAACAATCTTCAAAAATAGATAAATCAACTTCATTAATGCAAAGCATGTTGTTGATCTATTTTCTTGGAGAAGAACAAGTTGCTTAATTAAAACAGAGTTACATGGAATCATCTATAGACATAGTAACTTCAGCTTCAAATATAGTTCTATAAAAAATTGGATCAGTGAAATGCAATGTAAACCAAGAACAAAAAGTAAAAGGATTTTGAATTTTCCTGAAAAGTGTCTTAGAACAGGTTACAAAATCATCAAATAGTGCAGACCTAGTTCTAGGCATAGATGGAATATTGAAAAAGATATACAGAGATCTACCATTTTCACATGCTCTGATATTATACAAGTTCTGGAAAATCAATGCACAAACTTACTAGTCACAAAAGTAAGAATCAAGGAAACCCTTAATAACGATTAAATTGCGGAGTGAAATGAAATACGTAGAATCTTCTCAATCTCCTAAAACTTAATTCATGCATAAAGAAGCATGAAAAAATGGTTTTTAAAATCAGGTAAATGTATGAACAAAATATCCAAAACCCATTCAATGGGCCCAAAATATTCGTGAAGATACAATGTATATAATGCCTCATAACATAGTTACTTTCCTCAAGAAAATGACGGTCATGGAAATATTTAACAGAAAACATAGGAGAAAGCTCAAAAGCACAAATAATGGCATCTGGGATAATCACAGAAGATCCCAACAATTTAAAATGGCATAAAATCAAAAACTTCACGCACAGAGATTCACAAAGATCATTATTATAAAGGATAGAGCTTAAAAATTTCAATAATGGCGTCTAACTAAAATTCTCCAAGGATTTACCCTCAATTTTCACCAATGAAAATAAAATGATAATTTAGGTTTCGATATGTTTTTCCAACCACTCAGTAACCCAACTCGTCAGTGAGTTAAGGGATCGATATTCTTGATGCAAAGGTATAAATATAAACATTACACGATGCAAATAACAACTCAACCATAATTACCAATAACTCAAACAAAGTTCATGTAGGTACAGATGCGGAAATGTTTCATACAAACCCTAACTCATATTGAATTATCCTCTCCACCAACTAAGGACTCGAGGTTCAAAGCATCATAAGAAAGCGGACAAGCTTTTCTGCTAAAATGATTATATCTTGACCAAAGTGTGTACTATGTTCTATGCCATAATTGGATCAAAAATGTAAAATTATCACTATTTCGAGTCATCATTGTTGAATCATCAATCAAAGGCCATGCCACGTGAACTAATCCACATTATCAAGTGGTGGTGAGTACTTTACAATAATGCTAATTATTATTTTAATAAAAATATGTCGACCAAGTCAAGGGGGATAAAATATTATATGCTATGCAAGATCAAAACCACATGCCACAACATGATTAAGGAGGGCCTGAAAATTATTGTATAAAGGTGGAAAATAATTGGAAACGGGGAGATAAAAATCATTTGATTATTATTCAAACCATAATATATGCTCTTACCTTAAAAATTACAAACTCCTCGAAAATACCTTAAGATTTCAAAATATCTCGTGCCAAATGAGATGAAATCAAAAGAAAGAATTATTGTTTTGCACATGTGCACAAGTGGTTCCTACAACGGGGTGGAGTTATTTTTACTAAGTATGAAATCAAAAGCATTATTTTGTTTGCACATGAGTGTATTTTGCATGTGATCACAAGAAGAAAAAATAAATGTCACATCAATAGAAAGAAGACAAATTTGCATGCACATTGGAGGACACTTGCACACTAAGCAAGTGGCTAGTATTAGCACAAATATTCACCCAAGTTTATTCATTATTCTTGAATTAAAGCAATGAACTGCACTTTAACTAAAGTTTATTTTAGGAATCAAATACTATTATTGCATAATTGTAAACAACATATTTATTTTATCCCTTTAAAGGCTAAAATTAACATGCATGGGTGATTTCAATATGCAACGTATTCTTAATAGGGGTGGGTGCATATTTTTGCTATTTATTGTGTGCATTGGAAAAGCACATAGGAGGACTTTTTGGATGTAGTAGTGCTTTGAAGATATTTGTTTGCCATTTTTTTCCCTTGAATGATAATGAGTTATTTCCTTTCCAATTATTTGTAGTGGTGAGTATTTTTGTATTTTGTGCATAGTCTTATTTTGCATGTTAGTTGCTATGTTGTTATAATTAGCCCTCAACACAAAAGTGTTTTCCTTAGGATTTAGGTAAAACCCATTGGTTCATGCTCTTGTAATTTGTTCTTAATATATTGTTCATGTAATAAGTCAAATACCTCAATCATTTTGGTGCGACACCCCCATTTAATTTCGGTTTCATCAATCTTTTTATACTTAAAACCCAAAAAAAATAGTTTAGGAAAAATTAATAAGGAATCGGCCTTGTGATCCCTGGAGACTCACATCAACATAGGGATACTCATAAGCCTGAGGTGTTTCCTTTATATCTGTAGAAATGAGGGAAAAACATAGGACCCCTATTGTTATCCCTCAACTAGGGTGTAAATATGAGAGATAACAGTTTTTGGCATGCCTGGTGGGATGAGAAGAAGTAGTTTTGTGTTTTGAAGATTGAAAATTTAAAGAATAACTCATCCGGAAAGTCTCAGAGATTTGATTTCGGACTAGTGCAACATTCTCATCGTCAAATTCTTTTGCTATAATTTTTAAGGTATTTTTCAAGAAAATATAGATCTATTATAATATTTTTTAAACCTATTTTCATGAGCAACATATTTTTTTTTTGCATTTTTACATATTTTATGAGGTCATGTAATCATATCATCAATTACTCCATGGAATTATTCTATTCGAGAGTTGTATATGTTATATCCACAGTCTTATCATCCATTGTTTCACCTGTTTCTTGGATCGTTTCTTTGAAGTGTTGATGAAACAAATAGGGTAACAGCGTAGGAGGAATACTGCTCAAATGTTGGTTGATGGGTTATTGCGCGTGTATGACTTCCGAATCCATAGCTGATCGCGTGAGCTTCCTTTTGGCTAGGAGGAACTACCCAGTAATGCAAAGCAAGACCACCGAAGGAATTAAAAAATATGGGCAAAGAACTACCTAACATATGCTAGATTTGGGAAGTGTGATACTTCCTAGATGGTTGCTAGTCCATTGTCTTAAAAAAATTGATGTTATAAACAAAATAAATCCTATTGTAACTTGAAATAATTTAGGTATCTCACTTAGAACACAATAAGAAATAGATCTAATCTAACAGGCTAAGCTAGAATAAAATCCAAAGGTCAAATGATTCGTTACATGGGTTCTACAGGTTTGACAGAGGTCTCGGATAGATCACAGGTGGATGAGGGTGAGGTGGAATTTGGTGGGTAGGTCTATGTTCTAAGATGTATGGGAAAATATAGAGACCGATGTCGGTTACTGTGGAAATCTAGAGGTGCCACAAAACAAGTTTTGGGTCTCCTTTGTGATTACAAAAAGGACTTTGGTTGGTCAGGATGAGGTATTGGGTGACTGGGGTAGGCTTTAGCAAGGTTTTTAATGGGTATATGGAGGTGGAAATGTTGGAGAAGGTCAATAGGTTGCTAGGTAAACAATAAATGATAAAATGATGATGAAATGAAATAAACTAGAAAAGTATGACATTATACTTACATGGATTCCGGTCTTGAATTCCTGCAAGTGAGGGATGGAGGTGATGATGAAAGGTTTGAAGGTTGCAGTGATCACCAACTAAAGGAAATATTCTGCGCATGGGTTGCATCTATATTCCTTTTTGCTTGTTTATATCGATCATGATCGGGATGGTTGTGCAGAAAAGATGCTTGATCTCCTTCCTTGCATGTAGATTCTCATTGGAATTCAATCTCTCGAAGATGTGTTATCTCTTGCCAACCTTCTACTTTCTTGCTTCCAAATTCCAACCTTGAGAATAAGGTTGTTTTGGGGTTAAAAGGTTAACCGATGGTGGTTCCACTTAATCGCGATGGTTAGGGGTAATCAGCGGCGTCGGTCAGGAGGGGATTTCTAGGTTTACTAAACTAGGAGATCCTCTTGATATCCTCGAGATCTCGTGTCATTAACCCACCGATTAGACCTAGAGATTCTTGCGAGAATGTGGGAATGTGGTTAGAGGGAATGTAGGTATTGATTTCGGGGTTTGGGTAAGTCTTAGTTAGTTATGGCAACTTACTAAAAACAGGTCTTAGGTTGAGGTTGCTTGGTGAGGTGTTTAAGTGAATCAGTATGTGTGGATATTATTTAAAATAATATATTTAAATAATAAATATAGTTAGGATAATGAATTAATTTAATTTAATTAATATTAGTTTGGTGAAGGGGTCCATGGCTAGGTGAATGTTATGACGGATGTTTATTTGTCGAGGGACCAAAGAGGAGTGTGACCTAATTTTAGTGTCTTCATTTTGTCCCTTTTTGTTGTGTAGCTTGTATTGGTAAGTGAAGGTCACAAAAATAAGATGTGGTTTCCTAATGTTTGGGTGAAGGTGATCCCCTCAAACCAAGAGAACCGCGAGGCCGAAGGCGTAATCATGTGGTGGTTTGATAAAAAGGTGAATGTGATGAAAAGGCAAGTGGGCATAGGGGAAAAGGGTAAAAGGTCTACTTGGGCCATTCCAAGTAATGGGTCCGGGGTCAGGTCAAGGTAGCAACAGCTTAAACGCACACACACGTATAAACTACAACACACTACCAGGTTGAAGAGCATGAAAACTCTACATCGTCTAAGGTTGATAGGTTTATCCAAAAAAATTTGAAGTGATTCTAGTATCCAAGGTATAGGATATGGTCAAGAAACACAATGTAGGTTAGGTGCAGGAATGTTTAGGTATGTTCCAGTACACCAAAGGTAGGGTTAGGATAAATAGTCATGGTAATAGGCTAGGTAAGGTCATTAGGTCAATCAACATAGGTAATAGTGCCGCAAGGTATAACAAACAAATGAGGTCAAATGTCACTAGTGATGGTCCAAGTCCAATTATCTAGGTCACAGCATGGGTAAGGCCAAGGTAGGGGTAAAATAATGAGTCCCCAAAGGAGGAAAATGGAGGTAGTAAATGATGAGGTTAGGAAAGGTAAGATAAATGGGTTGGGTAAAGGTGGGGTTGGGGAAACGATTAGAGGGAAGGGTGGGGTAAAAGGAAAAAGGTAAGGCAATGTGTAGGTGAGGGTGACCGATGCTAGTCAAGGTTAACCGACGACGGTATAGGAAACCAACGATGGTAAGGTAGGGCATGCGACCGATGTTGATCAAGGGTAGCCGATGTCGGTTAGGTTGAGTTGGTTATAAAAATAAAAAATCCATGTTTTTGTTATTCATTTGTTATTTGCGAAGTGAGAAAATGACAAAAAAGAGAGAAAAGAGAGAAAAGTGTCCGGAGGAAATGAGACAGTGAGCTGGTAGTGTGATTAGACGAGGGTTTGGTTAGTGAGCAGCGGGTCCACGGGATCAGGGTGAGAGATTTGATTGGTTAGAGGTTATGAGTATCTATTTGGTGATGGCAGAGAGGCGAAGAGGGTCGGTCGGGCCACCTGCAGTACAAAGGGCAAGATGTGCCACCGAGATGGTGGTAGTACGACGAGGTAAGTGCCTATTCTACATTATTGATTTGAAAGATTAGTGGAGTAGATTACTCTTATTTGTAGGTGTTTTGTGGTTTTTGGTATTTTGGTCTGTAAAAATTAAATTTAGGTATGGGGGAATAATGCGGGAAAAAAAAAAAGGAAGGGGGGGTAGTAAATGGTATAGGTGGGGTGGGTAGAGGTCTAGGGGTAGTTTAGGTCATTGTAGGTGGGGAAAAAGGGGCAAGGGGAGGTTTTTAGAAAAGGGGTTTTGGGAAGTCGTGGGTTTTTCCGTGATAGTGATCGGCATTGGTCAAGTGTGGCCGGCGTCGGTTGGGTGGAACTGGTATTGGTCACTAAACAGGTGACCGATGCCGGTTAAGGGGTAACCGTGGTTGGTAAGGGTGAACCGGTATCGGTCACCAAGTAGGTGACCAATGCTAGTTTAAGGGTGACTAGAGTCGGTTAGGATGAATTGGTACCAATCAGGATTTTAGGCACAAGTGGTGTAAAGATGATGTGGGCTAGGTGGTTGAGATGGGTAGGGTGAAAATAGGGTAGAGGGTAATGATAATTGGTGAATATAGTCATGGTAAATGTGGATTAATGTCATGCTTGGATTGGATGCAGGGGAGAGTGTAGTTACATATGCGGGACATAGTTCCACCTCTATCGGTGACAGGTGCGGGTGTGTAGTGACCCCGTTGGAGCTATAGCATGTGGAGGTAGTGGGCTTGAGTGGGGTTCATTACTATAGACATGTTGTTCAACATCCCAACTTGATGGTGACACGCTCATCGATAGATGGGATCCCGCGACAAATATGTTCCACCCGCCTTTCGGGTGAGATGTCTATCACCTTGGAGGATGTGTTTCAGATTTTGTGGTTACCCATATTGGGTGCCCAGTGTTCACCGTATCTCCTCGAGGCCTCGGAGGAGTTGATTGGGATTATTTTTGGTGAGGGGGCAGCTGATATGATATTTCATAATGCCGCTTTGAGCTATGGAGAGATATACCTAGCCCGTCTGGATGAAACGAGGCTAGTGGTTCATTGATGGAGGAAGTGTGCTATTATGCATTGCCAGATACAGAGGGTGGATTATTTTCTTGATCACCGATGGGGTACTCCATGATATTATGGTGCATGAGACATGCTTTTCCTAGGCACCAAAATTCTTAGTGCAACTATATAGAGAGTTGTGGGCATATGGGCGGTTGCACGAGTGTTTAACCTATGTTGTACATTTATACTACATTGTTGGGAATACTTGCACATAGTGTGTGTGTGACATATAGGGATGCACTAGCAAATACATCCCACTAGATTTGTGTGGGTGGGATACAAGAGATGGGTACTGGTGATAGGAGAGCGGAGATTAGATAGGCCGACACATGATGTGGGCCATTTTGGAAGTTACTTGAGGGGTTGTCTAGAGTGGACATTATCTAGAGGCCATATGTGGGATTCCCCTTATAAATGAATATGCATGGGGAGCTAGCTAAGCTCCAGCTAGAGAGGTGGATACAGGGTCACCATGCCGGGGAGGATGAGATGATCCCGGTAGATAGAGTCCGATGGTAGTTCGGGCTCTTACAGGACATTTCACCACCCTTCCCACAATACCAAAGAGATGACGTGGAGTTTCCCTTACCTCTACCATAGCCTACAATGCCCATAGGGGAGGAGGAGTAGCCACTAGATTGATGGATAGATGATGCTGGATGTATAGACAGGTATAGGCAGGGGTGGGTGGCTCAATTACGAGCCATTCCACCCCGATCAAGTAGCCAACCTAGCTACCATTACAGTGCAGAGAGATGCCCTATAGGGGCAGGTAGCTATGCTGATTACCCAGTTGGGTATAATGCACACATAGTTGGAGGGATCAGAGGTGGAGGTAACAGAATCTATGCGTACACAGTGGCGGTTGTAGGCCCAGATGGTGGATGGAGGAGATGGAGATGGTCAGGTGGCACCCTTATATAGCTCAAGTGGTAGGTTTACAGGGCCAAGTTGGCTATAAGCCGAGCACAAATTTGGACTTCCAGGCCCATATATAGGTATAGGAGTAGGGGCACCACCACAGAATCGGAGCGAGTCCCAGCCATGGCGGGGCGGTGCAGGGTTGTTGTAGGGGAAGGTATAGGGGCCGAGACCTATGGGACCACAATAGATCATGTCTCGTATCTAGGTTATGGGATGCCCTAGGTGAGGCCGATATTATCAAGACCAAATTATGTCGGCTAGGATAGATTTCATATCCTATGTCAAGTACAGGAATAATAGGCATACATTGAGAGGAAGAGATCCCGCACTCATAGTGTGGAGAGCATAGGAGGTCAGTGAGCTTCGAGGCCCGATCAGGGAAAGGCCACCAAAGGTGCACGGAGACCAACTCTAGGTGAGGTGCAAGCGAATCGCTATCACCGAATCACAAAGACTCAGGTGTTTATACAAGTGCATATACTTGAGCTCACAGTGTGATTGGATAACATGGGTACTATTTCCAAGTTGTGGGACTTGCTGCTTGAGATAGACCTCCAGAGAAAGCTAGTTCTTGCTCCTAAACTACCTGCCACGATCTACTCTAATGCAGGGAAACAAACTATTCTAATCTAAACTTCCAAGGGACAAGGGAGAGAGAATGCATAAAATTAAATCCTACACTAAAGTGGTGATACACCAGAAAAGGAGGGTGTGAGAGTAGTCTCCAAATGCGTGAAATACAGAAGCAAAGTACACACTAGAAGAGGTGATGACAGTTCTCCATAATCTAGCAAAATGCATTCACAACAATATTCCAAGTATAAAAATGATAATGGATCCCTACAAGAACATAATAATAGACACAATATTCTTGTAGAAAGATTAAAGGGGCAAGAAGAATGCAAGAAAACACAGCAGGGGAAGATACATCCACAAACTGATATTTTATTGCTTCATGATATGCACAGTTCAATCTATTACAAGATAAGGGCCTGGATCACCATGCAAGGAGTCCACTACAAGGGCCTGCAGCACATTGGCTTCACAAAGCAATTTTGACAGAGCTTTGCTATCTGAAAACTCCTCCTTACAATGAGCCCAACACTCCAATTTATAGAAAAATGAGAAGGGAAAGAGAAGGGAAAATGGAAATCCCAAAATCTATCCTTCAACCACCTGTAAGAGGCATTAAATGGAATAAAATTATTATATATTACTTACAAAAGGCTCCCCATAATGTCCCAGGTGCTGCAGCAGAGAAAGAATGATGACCATACCTCTTAATTGCACTCCCAACCACCAAATAAAACACTATTATGAATCCAACCACGTTTTATTAAAAATATAGACTAATTTCTCATAAAATATGGAATTTCTTGATTTATATGCATCGATCTCGGAGCCATGATTCCAACGGTACCAATTTTGTGTGATTTCGTTGAGAAATGCAAAAGTTATGGCCTTCTGAGTGCGGGCAACTATTTTGGGTCTGGTAGGCGTTTTCTGTCATTTGATGGGAATGAGCATTAACTAACTGGATCCAAATATGTTTCTTTTATTTAAATATATCTACCCTCATTAAAAATCTAGTTTTTGTGGCGTAGAGGACGTCGTGCTTGTTCCAGAAAGTCCAATTTTGTGAAAATCGAGCTCGGAGTCAAAAATTATGGCCGTTTGAAGTTTCACGGGTCAAACATTGACTTTTCTTCTTTGCCTTCGGCCGCTTCGGCTTTTCGTCGCTTCACGTACCTTTGTCCCAGCTGTCCCAGATGAAAATCTCCTGCTTCAGCCGATTCGGGCTCCCTTGTTCCTGTTTGCGGTGAAGACACGTGGCGAGATTCCATTCGCTGGCGGCTCTTTCAGCTTTTCGCGTCCCACGCATACTTTTGGCCCAAATGTCCCAGACGAAAGTCCCCTGTTTCGGCCAAATCAGCCGGTTCACGTCCTCCGCATACTTTTGGCCCGGATGTCCCAGACTGTCTGGGACAAATATCTCCGAACCGCCCGAAATGGACTGACTTGCGCCAAACCGCCGATCCGCGTCCCGCGCGTACTTTTGGTCCAACTGTCCCAAAACCGCGTGAAACAAAACTTGGTGATTTTTTTCCACTTTTCGGCCATTTCAGCTTTTCGCATCCCACACGTAATTTTTTCCCAGCTGCTCCAATCGGTGCTGCGCGATCGCTCGTGGATTTTCGGCCGGTTCGCGCCCCGACGTCCCAACTGTCCCAACTTCTGTGTGGACTAGGACTTAGCCGATTTTCTTCATTTTTTCGGCCCCAAGCTTGGTTTTTGCAATTTTTTCACCTTTTCTAACCCGTTGGGTTTTCTTCTTGGATGGGGAGTTAGAAAGAAGCCGAAGGGCTCCAAAAACATGATTTCAGGCCTTAAATCAATCTATTTGCTTGGGACTAAAGAATTTGATGCATGTTATCAAAATTACCTTGAGGGGTGAATTTTGGATAACAAAGACATAAGAGGTCGAGGGTACATGTGACATAGAGATAGAGGACATCCAAATGAGATGCCCGATTTGTGGTCACCTAGTTTTTGATGTATATTAGTTATTATTTTGATACATATACCGGCTTGTGTGCGAAGAAGGTGAGGATGTATGAGTGATTTTTAATATTTGGAGCATATACCGCCTATGTGCTAAAGAGATTTTGTATTGATTCATTATTTTTATATATATGAGACCGGCTGCGCATGCCGATGACATTTTTTATTGTATATCACTGCGTCATGCGACATTTTGAGATGATGGACATGATGAGATAGGCATGTATATTGAGACACACGTTTATTGATTTATATGATTAGATAAATGGTATTTTGTGATTTGTTGATGTGTTTATGAGATATTGGTTTATGGCTTGTGGTAGATGAGATATGGATTTGTTGTTTTGATTATGGATGGAAATTAGGTGAGTTAGGCATGATGGAGTCAGGTTAGTTTAGGCATGGATCGAGTCAGGTTGGTTAGGCATGGTTGAGTTAGGTTTGGCTAGGCATGGTTGAGTTAGGTTGATTAGGCATGGTTGAGTTAGGTTTGGCTAGGCATGGTTGAGTCAGGTTAGTAGGCATGGTGGAGTTAGGTCGATTTAGGCATGGTTGAGTTAGGTTGGTTAGGCATGGTTGAGTTAGGTTTGGCTAGGCATGGTTGAGTCAATTTAGTAGGCATGGTGGAGTCATGCGATTTACGCATGGTTGGAGTCGGGTTCGTTACGCATGGTTAAGTCGGTTGGTTAGGCATGGTTGAGTTAGGTTTGGTTAGGCATGGTTGAGTTATGTTTGGCTAGGCATGGTTGTGTTAAAAGTAGGTGAAGTTGTGATTCATTATTTTATGTAATGAATGATAATATGGGTCATATGTGAGATGTGGTATAATCTATGCATAGTGATGATAGAGAAATGGTAGGTGTAATAAATGTATAAAATATGAAGCAACTTGTTATGTATGTGGCTTAATTTCCAATTTTGTATATAAAAGGGAAACTAAGTGAGATGTGATGTAAATGGTGGGGAACATGGAAGATGAATTGTTGAGGGTAGAGGATGGTTGAGCTAACCTCCAAGGGCCCCATGCCCTTGGAGTGCTGCCTACATAGTCCCAAAAAAAGGGACCTCAAGCCGATGTAGTTCTCACATAAGCTAGGGAAGAAAATGAGGAGGGTTTAGATCTATTAGGTGTGGGTAGATTATAGGGAAAATGATGAAGGTGGGGGAAATTGTGGCAAAAGAAGGAGATCTACCCCAAAATTAAGTGTCGAGGACCCGTCATCACCAATCCGCACTATGATAATTCTTCATCAGAACTCCTCGTCTATGATTATTTACTAATGAACAACCTTTAGTTTGGTGGATGTAATCTGGAAACACAACAACAAACATAACACAAGATTACCATAGACTATGATAAGAAGGAATGATGATAAATCTAAAATATCAGAGTAAATTATAATATTAGCATGAAATTGTTACAATCTCACCCATGAGGTACTTCAAGTGTTATTGACTTCACTTGCATTCCACCAATACTAGCTTCTTCCACACACCTTTAAACCGATGGCTTCCTTTACACACTTACTCATACAATATTTCTCACTACTTCCTTCTATGCTAAATGAGGGGGGTGGCGTCTTTATTTATAGACTTCTAGGCTTATCCATCTTATCTCTAAGATAGGATAAGAAATCCACTCTGACGAATCATATTCCATACCTTAACTCTTATTTGTACATGTAAGCTTATCTTTTAAGATAAGATAAACCTTATCATTTCACATGGGTTCCACATTTTTAAACTTTTTACAAATAAAATATACAAAATATTTATGACCTCACTCCTTGTCCTTATTACCAATATAATATTTCTAATTTCTAATCATGTAGACCCTACTTCTCTACTTACCCCAACTTTGACATTTTAACATTCTTGGACTTACTTACAACTATTTACTTTTTACCACAACATTCCTATTGTACTTTTGACTATTGTCATACTTGTACATTATTAGCGGCGTCATCGGGCAAAGGTGCCGTTATCTTTTATCGGACGCTACTACTAATTATACTTAACAACATCCTATTCCTAATACATACATTAATGAAATATAAATTATGGAGGAAAATTTTAGTGTCGATAGACCAAGTCCTATATAAGGTGATCAAAATGTAAACAAAGATGGTTAAAAGATAAAAGGGGAAATAAAGCCACCTGATTGGGTAGGATCATACCAAGTAGATCATACCTTGGAGGAGGTGATGAACATAAGACCCTAAAGACATTACGTGATTGATTGTTCTAAGGGTGAAAAGTAGTCACATGATCACCAAATGTCATGGTTCCAAGAGGTCCCTTGAGGCGTATAGGAAATGAAAATGTGAATGGTGAGAGGGAAAAAATTGATAGTTTATTTGGTAGTAGGTATCATGCCTTTTGGCAAGAGAACCAAGGTCACAATGGGCAAGTCCATGACGAAAAAGTTCTCTATTTTGACTTGTATTTCAAATAGACTGATCAAAGAGAGAAGTCTATATGGGATGAAGATATTAACTCCTTGAGGTCTTCCTGAAGTTGATCGATGTGGGAACCTTTAGATTCTTGTCTCTCCCTTTTTTTTTTGAAGAGTTTTATATAGTTTTCCTTCATGGGAGCAATCTATTTATAGTAGCAATTGTCGAGAGGAAGATGTCCTTTTGAGGGAGTCATCTTTTTATTTGAAGTTTGACTCAAGGAGTTTGGTACCATTGTGAGGTCTTTGTAGTCGTGGAAGACCGAGGTGAAAGATAGGACTATTGTTCAAAGGGCAAGGTGAAACGACCATGGGATCTTATCTAAAGGTAGATGAAAAGTATC
Organism: Taxus wallichiana var. yunnanensis; assembly: GCA_018340775.1. Classification (NCBI taxonomy): domain Eukaryota; kingdom Viridiplantae; phylum Streptophyta; class Pinopsida; order Cupressales; family Taxaceae; genus Taxus; species Taxus wallichiana. The sequence continues at coordinate 108,446,202 of CM031236.1, forward strand.
CATGAGAATCATGCTATGTGCAAAGTGCCATGCCAATGTACACATATTTAAGAGAAGATAACAAGTGACAGGTACTCACATGATTCTTGTTTAATCGTTAGGGAGGTGTATGGAGTGGGTAGTGCTCAAGGGATGAGCCTAGAAAGAGACAAAGGGTGAGGTAGGATGACAAGTCAATAATAGAATGGTCAAAGATGTAAGACATTAAGGGGTGGAGGTTCATGTTTACCATCAAGAGAAGATAAACGATAAGCACCTGATCCATAGGTATGAGTCATGATGTATGGTCCAAGCCAATTAGGAGAAAATTTGCCCCGTTTACGTTTTTTCTTCTTTGGTTACATGTCGATTTTCTTTCAGGACAAGGTCACCAACTTAGAAGGTTCATTCATGAACATGTTTTTCATAGGCACGTTTGATACGTTGTTAGTATACTTGAATGTGATCCAGAGCATTGAGATTATGTTTGTCGAATAACTCTAGTTGTACTAAACGGTCCTGACAAAAGTCATCGTCAGTGAGCATGTCATGGAGATAAATACAGAGTGAGGGGATCTGGACTTCGAGAGGTAGAACAACATTTGTACCGTAGACTAGATAAAATGGTGTGGCCACAGTGGAAGTGTGAATACTAGTGCGATATGCCCACAAGGCAAAAGAAATGTGCATATGCCAATCCTTCTCAGTATTTTCAACCACTTTCATGAGAATTTTGTTAAGGGTTTTGTTAGTGGATTCAGCTTGGCCATTGGTTTGTGGGTAATAAGGTGATGAGAAACTAAGTTGAATTCTAATGGTGTCACAAATGTCTTTGCAATGTTTTGTTTTTGAATTGTTTTCCATTATCGGTGATGATGAGCGATGAGGAACACCAAAGCAACAAATGATGTGGTGGTTAATGAACTCACATATTTTCTTAGCTTTCGTGGAGATGAGTGGTATGGCTTCCACCCATTTTGTGTAGTATTTGGTAGTAGTGATGATCCATTGATGGCATTGGGAAGAATGGGGATTGATTTCTCGACAATATCCAAACTCCATTGAGAGAATGGCCAAAGGTCGCGACACCTGTAAGGTGTGACTAGGTGTATGATGAAGATTGGAATGTTGTTGGAATTTTACACAACGTTTGACATAGTCACAATAATTATTGTTAAGGGTCACCATGATAGCCTAGGTGAAGAATACGCTTAGTAATAGAAAGGCCACTAAATTGACCTCCACATATGCCATCATGAACCTAATTAATGGTATAAGGAATTTCAGAACTTGTGAGGCATCATAAAATAATACCATCAAAGTTGTGCTTATAGAGGAAGCCCCCTCATAATGAAATAGCGAGAGACATTTTTAAGGAAGGCACGTTGTCCATTACGGGTAAGATCGGTGGTAAGATGGAGAGAGAAAGGTAGTGGAGTATTTTTATACCACAGTCACTCGGAGTCGGGGTAGTGGTTCCGATCGAGTAAACATCATGAGGTAAATAAGAAGGTGATTAGAGGTGTTTAACAAAGGTGACAAAGATTGTAGAATCGGAAAGTGAAGTGGGTATTTGGGAAGCTAGGCGAGCCATGGTATCTCAAATTTTTGGTTGAACATGGGATGGTTTGAAGGGTGTAATGATCAAAGGTGGTCAAAAGTATGTCTATATGATGTTTATACTTTTGAAGTATCTCGTTATGACATTAGTACATACCATTGACTTGGTTTATGACCAATTGAGAATCACCAAAGATGTTGATTGATTTGAAATCTAGGGAATAGGTGGCTTGGAGACCTAATACGAGTGCTTCGTATTCGACAATATTGTTGGTGCACTAAAAATATAGTTTGTAAGACAAAAGCATGGGTTCTCCATCAAGAGGAATAAGGATAATACTAGCACCCCCCATGTTGACACTTGGAACCGTCAAAGAAGAGTGTCATTTGATAAGGAGGTTTTTCGAGGAAAGGGTAGCAATTGACTCATTTGGAAAGTAAATATTAGAGGGTTGATCCCCAAAAATAGGTGTGTCGGCCAGGTTGGTCAGCAATAGCTTGGCCCTTGATGGAATTTTGATGAATGAAGTTGAGTTCAAGATCAGCTAAAAGAATAATCCATCATGCGACACTAATTTTGATAAGGTTTGGCATACATGAAGTGTAATGGGTCGGTGTTGGTCACAACATAGGTTTTGTGGTTGAGTGGGTAATGAAGTATTTTGGTGGCAACAAAGACTAAGGCCAAGCAAAGTTTTTTGAGATGGGTGTATCACGTTTCATAGTCCAAAAGAGTACGGGTGATGTAATAAACCACCCGGTCCCTATGTTTTCCATCACGATGAGTGAGCATGGCTCCCAAGGAGTGATCGGTAGTGGATGTGTATAGGTAAAAAGTTTAATCATCTTTAGGTGGGATGAGTATGGGTGGTTGGAGAAGGTATTGTTTTAAGGCCTCAAAATCTTTGTGATAGTCATCATCCCATTTAAAGGAGACATCCTTCTTGAGTAGATGATGAAATGGTTGTGTTGTCAAAATTTCACCCCCCCTGGGTAATTTTGATAACATGCATCAGAATATTCAAGTCCCAGGAAAATTGATTGATTTGGGGCCAAAAATCATGTTGCTAGAGTCCCCTCAAATATTTTCTAAGTTCCCTGTCTGAGAGGAAAAGAGCAAGCTCTGAGAAAATGCAAAAAGAGGTTGCAGAAGGCAAGTAGGTTGATCCAGGAAAAAATCGTAAAAATGACTAAGTCCTAGTCCTAGGGGCAGTCGGGACATTTGGGACAAAAATGCCCGAACCGGCCGAATCAGCTGAAATGAGTCCAGAGGGTCCAAAGTCAAAAGGGACATCTGGGACAAATGGACGCGAAATGCCCGAATCGGCCGAAATGAGTCCAGAGGGTCCAAAGTCAAAAGGGACATCTGGGACAAATGGACGCGAAATGCCCGAACCGGCCGAAATGAGCACAAAGGGCCCCAAATCAAATGGGACATCCGGGACAAATGGAGGCGAAGTACGCGAAGGAGCCGAATCAGCCGAGGACCAATCAGAAGGTGCCACGTGTCCTCACAAGAGAAAAGTCAAAAGGTCAAAGGGACGAGTTATCGAGCGCTGAACCGAACCAATGAAATGGCGCCACGTGTCCAAGTTTAAGGGGCCCACAAGCAATTTCAAAAGGAAAGCCCGCGAAAGATGGAGGAGAGAGAATTGCTCGTCCAATCAGCACGTGCCACGTGTCGTCCAGATGGCGAAGAGCGGAAAACATTTTAAAATTCGTTTTGATCATTCCGTGCCTAAATCTTCAGATCGCCATATCTTTTGATCCAGAGCTCGGATTTCCACGTTCTTTATATCAACGGAAAGCTGTTGAGATGCTCTACATGATTCTGGGATCAATCTCAAGTTTTGGTGTAGTCTGAAGAGAGAAAATCAAGAAACGGCTCTGACGTGTGGTAATGGCCAGAAGCGACTTTTCAACAACCCGTTTTAATGCTAATGGGTTGCATTCTTCTTCTGCACGGACAGAAGTGACATTTTAGCGGCCAAATTAATACAAATGGGTCACATTCTCCTCCAAAATCGGTCAAATATAGCAGGGTATGGGTTGGTAAGGTATCCTATGCCATTTTAATGCGTTGGTATTCAATGAGGAATGGGCTTACACGCTTTCCCACGTTTCTGTCCCCTGGGCTCGACCCATGCAATGTAAAAGCCAGATTTGGCTCATTTTAAAAGGGGGTTGTTCATTCTTTCTGCTCGGCCCTCCCTTCTTTTCTTCTCTAGGGTTGAAAATGGAGTTCGAACCTCCTCCCTTGCTCTGTAATGGCATTTTTGCCTTTTACTAATGGAATGATGTTCTGTGCAAACTTCTGGAGCAACAAAACGTGTTTTGTGATGCATCTGTCCATCCTTCCTCATTTTTGCTTGTCCTCTATTTGCCTCTCTTCATTGTAGGTATCATGCATGTTTGAATGTTCATTGCAGGTTTGGAGCCGTGTTCATGGAGTTTTGGGACATTTTCATGTGAAATCTATCCTTGGGCCATGATGCATCTCGTCCCATCCTTCCCATTGCTCACCTCTCTTTGTCCCATGGCGGTTTGATAGATGTCCAACATTCTCCTTCTCTGGTGTATCACCGTTTTAGTGTAGGCTTTTGCTGTTTTTCCTTTCTCTCTCTCTCTCTGTCTCTCCTTGGCATGGTTAGATTAGGATTAGATTAGCTTGCCTGCACTGGAATAGCTTGTGGCAGGTAGTTTAGGAGCAGGAACCAGCCTTCTCTGGAGATTCCTCTCTCGGTTTTACAAGTCCCACACTTGGAGAGAGGTTTCCATGTTGTGCAATCACACTGGATGCCTGAACATCAACCTAGAAGCCTGATGTGCGTCCAGGGGTGCTGTGATTTTGCATCAACAGTTTTGGCACGCCCGGTGGGACCTTAGAGGTCTTTCACTTCATCTTTTGCAGGTTGATGTGTTCCTGTGAAGATTTCAGCCTTTGGAGGCACTTGCAAACACATCTGGCGACTCCATCTGGTCAACAACCATCTCTGAAGTTGCAGACCTTCCTTTCCATTCATTTTCATTCATTTTCCATTCATCCTTCTTTCCATCTCTTTCATTCTTCCTCATTCTTTGAAGTTGTGCAATCATGACTTCATTTCCATCATGGATTTCATATCAACAACAGCAGTATATTCCACCTCCAACAGGTTTTACAAATCCTCCAGATCAGCATGCATATTCATATGAACAGCAGTGCCAAAGTCAGTTTGGCTATGGAGCTTTCCAAGAGCAAGAGTATGCATATAATGAAGACAATCAGATGCAAGATGCTGGTCTGTTGGAGAAAATCCAAAAGATGGAGGTAAACATAGTGCAGTCCAGGGCTCAGGCACAGATGAAAGCTTTTGGAATCGGTTATGGAGCACCCTGTCCATGGGTGGGACCTTTTCCAAGGCATTACAGCCCTCAGGAGAAGCTTGACTTCATGATTGCAACGCTGCCTTTGCTTGCAAAGTGGATTGAAGAAATAGAGGTGTATGAGAGAAGTATTCAGCAACCTTGTCAACGGGTAAGCACACCATCTCATGCCTTTCCTTTTCCTCTTTCCCAATCTGTTTCATTTCAGCAGTGTCAAGTTTCAAACCCTCCATCTGCTGTCCCAAGTGTTGAATCCATTTCTCCACCCCCCAGTCTTCCACCTCATCTCGATTCTTCTTTCCTTTTCCCTTCCAAACAGTCATCCCCTCCACAAGAGCTAACAGAAATACCCCCTCCTCCAAAGAAACAAGAGGTTTCACTGCCTCCACCACCACAAAAAATTGTAAAATCGGTTGAGTTTCAGCCCATTCCTCTTGCATTCCCAATTTCATATGGGGAAGAAGGAATTGAAAAAATCAGTCATCAAGGACAGCAAGAAGAGGAGCCCAACAGAAAAGAAATGACAGATGACTTGAAGGTTTGGGCTACCAAATTTGGGATGACAAAGATCCCCTTGATGGTTAAGCCTACAGAAGAGGCTAAGGTTGAACAAATGGTGGTTAGGACTGATTTGGTTGCAGCAGAAGAAGAAGATCTTGCAGTCCCAACTTGTCCTCTAGAGCAGCAAATTGAAGAGTTTGACTTGACAAACTTCATGCTGGAGAAGGAGTTCAATCAAGAGCAAGATTGCCTTCAAACATTAGAGGAAGGAGAAGCTGCTCCAAATCCAAAAGAAGAGGAGCACATTCTAGCTGTGGAGGAGAAAAGTGCAGATCCAAGGGCTTTGAGCACAAAGCAGGCTACAGGAGAACCTTCAGTTCTTCTTTCTACTTCACCTCTCTCAAGTTCTAGTAATGAAGAGGAGTTTGATCTCTCAAACTCAATATTGGAGAGTGAAGCAAACCATGGTGGTCAGGTTGCACATCAAGAGGACACCACGGAGGAAGTTGAATACGAGCAGCAGCACAACAATGAGGCAGTTTACCTGTCAGATTTGGAGGACTGTTTTGATGGAGAAGAGCCGGTTGAGTTTTCACCATTCTCTCTTTCATCATCCACATTCCAAACACCAGAGCCTGCTGTCATGGAGGACAACATTCATTTGCAGCAGCCTGCATCTTATAGCAGCCCTTTGGAATCAAAATTGGAAGACTTTAATCTTCCATGTTCTTCATCGGAGGAAGAGAAAGGGCAGAAGGGTTCTACCATTGCTTCCACATCATCCATTCAGGTGGGTCTGCAAGAAAACTCCATTCTTGGAGTTGAAAATCAGAGCTATGGGCATATCAAACTGATCAGACCTTGCCCAATCAGGTATTTGGCTTCATTGGAGCCAAAGGAGAAGCCACAACCAGTCATGCTTGCTTCTGAGCATGAGGATGAGCTACAAAGTACCAAGGATCAGCTGCCATACCTCTCCAATCCAAATGCAGAGCAACTAAAAGAGGTATTGGATTTATTTTCAGTTGATACCTTGATGATTTGGATAGAAGACCAGCTTCTTGTTGATTTTCCATCCATCCAAACAGCCATGATCAGTGCCAAATCAGTTGCATGGCTGCCAATTTTGAAGAAAGGGAGCTATTTTGCACAACCAGTTGCAGGGTTTGTTTAGCTTGCCTTTGCTTCCAGTTAAAGTAGAGTAGGTAGGTTTTCTTTCAGCAGAAGAAGTGCTTGTGCACACTCTGCATGTTCCATTTGGGGCATGTATGATTTTCAGTTTTGTACATAGTTTTGGTGTTGCTGGTTTTGCTCTTGCACAGTTCATTTCAGTGGCATCTTGGTGAAGACACTCCAGGTTCAATGGGTTTCCAAGTGGCTCAGAGGGAGGTTTTCAAAGTTCAGATCAGTTGCAGGTTGCAACTCATGACTCCATGCCCAATGGATGCTTCAGGCTACTGATCATTCATCTAGCAGGCAGATGACCCCGCTGAGTCGCCAAACTGTTGTCAAAATTTCACCCCCCCTGGGTAATTTTGATAACATGCACCAGAATATTCAAGTCCCAGGAAAATTGATTGATTTGGGGCCAAAAATCATGTTGCTAGAGTCCCCTCAAATATTTTCTAAGTTCCCTGTCTGAGAGGAAAAGAGCAAGCTCTGAGAAAATGCAAAAAGAGGTTGCAGAAGGCAAGTAGGTTGATCCAGGAAAAAATCGTAAAAATGACTAAGTCCTAGTCCTAGGGGCAGTCGGGACATTTGGGACAAAAATGCCCGAACCGGCCGAATCGGCCGAAATGAGTCCAGAGGGTCCAAAGTCAAAAGGGACATCTGGGACAAATGGACGCGAAATGCCCGAATCGGCCGAAATGAGTCCAGAGGGTCCAAAGTCAAAAGGGACATCTGGGACAAATGGACGCGAAATGCCCGAACCGGCCGAAATGAGCACAAAGGGCCCCAAATCAAATGGGACATCCGGAAAAATGGAGGCGAAGTACGTGAAGGAGCCGAATCAGCCGAGGACCAATCAGAAGGTGCCACGTGTCCTCACAAGAGAAAAGTCAAAAGGTCAAAGGGACGAGTTATCGAGCGCTGAACCGAACCAATGAAATGGCGCCACGTGTCCAAGTTTAAGGGGCCCACAAGCAATTTCAAAAGGAAAGCCCGCGAAAGACGGAGGAGAGAGAATTTCTCGTCCAATCAGCACGTGCCACGTGTCGTCCAGATGGCGAAGAGCGGGAAAACATTTTAAAATTCGTTTTGATCTGTTCCGTGCCCTAAATCTTCAGATCGCCATATCTTTTGATCCAGAGCTCGGATTTCCATGTTCTTTATATCAACGGAAAGATGTTGAGATGCTCTACATGATTCTGGGATCAATCTCGAGTTTTGGTGTAGTCTGAAGAGAGAAAATCAAGAAATGGCTCTGACGTGTGGTAATGGCCAGAAGCGACTTTTCAACAACCCGTTTTAATGCTAATGGGTTGCATTCTTCTTCTGCACGGACAGAAGTGACATTTTAGCGGCCAAATTAATACAAATGGGTCGCATTCTCCTCCAAAATTGGTCAAATATAGTAGGGTATGGGTTGGTAAGGTATCCTATGCCATTTTAATGCGTTGGTATTCAATGAGGAATGGGCTTACACGCTTTCCCACGTTTCTGTCCCCTGGGCTCGACCCATGCAATGTAAAAGCCAGATTTGGCTCATTTGAAAAGGGGTTGTTCATTCTTTCTGCTCGGCCCTCCCTTCTTTTCTTCTCTAGGGTTGAAAATGGAGTTTGAACCTCCTCCCTTGCTCTGTAATGGCGTTTTTGCCTTTTACTAATGGAATGATGTTCTGCAAACTTCTGGAGCAACAAAACATGTTTTGTGATGCATCCGTCCATCCTTCCTCATTTTTCTTGTCCTCTTCTTCCCTCTCTTCATTGCAGTATCTGCATGTTTGAATGTTCATTGCAGGTTTGGAGCTGTGTTCATGGAGTTTTGGGACATTTTCTGTGTGAAATCTATCCTTGGGCCTGTGATGCATCTGTCCATCCTTCCCATTGCTCACCTCTCTTTGTCCCATGGCAGTTTTGATAGATGTCCAACATTCTCCTTCTCTGGTGTATCACCGTTTTAGTGTAGGCTTTTGCTTTTTTTTTTTCTTCTCTCTCTCTCTGTCTCCTTGGCATGGTTAGATTAGGATTAGATTAGCTTGCCTCTGCACTGGAATAGCTTGTGCAGGTAGTTTAGGAGCAGGAACCAGCCTTCTCTGGAGATTCCTCTCTCGGTTTTACAAGTCCCACGCTTGGAGAGAGGTTTCCATGTTGTGCAATCACACTGGATGCCTGAACATCAACCTAGAAGCCTGATGTGCGTCCAGGGGTGCTGTGATTTTGCATCAACAGTTGACACCGATTAGATAATTGTGAAATGAAATAGTGAATGGACTATAATTTACCTTGTAGACTACGAATTTGTCAAAGGTTAGTGGGAAAAGGCATTTCTAGAATGGCCTTGACTTTAGCAGTGTCAACTGCTATACCACGAGAGGGAAACGTTAAATCCTAGGAGCTTTCTGAGAGAACCACAAAAACACACTTCTTTGGGTCAAGGCGGACGCAATATTTAATGAGGCGGTCTAAGATGGTTTTAAGGATGGAAAGGTGCTCAAAGCGATGTTTAGATTTGGCCAAGAGATCATTCACATAATCTTGCAATATGTGATGCATGATATCATGGAAGATGTAATTCATATCTCACGATATGTGGTACCAATGTTTTTAAGGCCAAAAGGCATGAATCGATAGTAGAAGGTCTGCCGAGGGGTGATGAATGAGGTCTTGTGTTGATCTTCTGGGGCAAGAAAAATTTGGTTATAACCCATGAATCCATCCATGAGTGATAGCATCTCGTGACCACTGGTGAGGTCAACCAGTTGATCAATACCGTAAGGAAAAGTCATCTTTCTGGGTAGGCTAGGTTGAGGTCATGGAATTCCGTGAAAATGCAAAGTCCCCTTGTTGCTTTAGTAATAGGGAAAATGTTATAAATCCAATGAGGATAATCAATGGGTAAGATGAAGGAAATGGAAAGAAGGCGTTGAAGTTATTCTTTGATGAGAAGAGCAATGTGAGGGTGCATTTTCCTCAACTTTTGTTTGATGGGTTTGGCATTGAGAAAGATTACAATATTGTGGATGACGATGGTGGGGTCAATACTAGTCATGTCTCATGTAAGACCAATTGAAAGTGTGGTTATGATCTCTAAGAAAAGAAGTGATGGCTTCCTGTTCAGGAAGCATCTAAAGATTGTCCAATCTTTAGGATGTGCGGGTTGTCTTGAGTGTGAATGTTGATCTCAATAGTCGATTCATTCAACATGGTTTGCATCTCAATGGGTAACGATCGATGAATATATGAGTCTTCTGCACCAAGGTAGGTGATTATGGATTCATCATCCTGACATTAAACGATGTTAATTGTAGGTGTGTTGTCATCGATCATTTCAGGGATATCAGAAGGGACGAGTGGAAGGAGTCTCACCCTCGCGTTGATAAGTCAGAGGCCCCAAGGAAATGATGTTTATGAAAAAAAAAGTTATGAGGGATAGATTCAAGATCCATCTACTCCGTCGGTGAAGGTGGAGAAGGTGGAGAAGAGTTGGTGTCCTTAATGAGTTCAATGCGGGCCTATTTGGTAGGTGGTTCGGGAAAGCCGATACCACTATGGTCATTATGTTTGTGGGTGGTACATGGAATAACAGAATGGTGGCCTTGCTAATAAAATCCAAAACCAAAACCCTTCCATGCACATTGGTGCAGAAGGCGTGGGTGAAACGGCGATTGTAAGTGACTGGAAGTCGGCGGAAAATGGGTGGGTTTGTGACAAAGGTGGTTTCGGTGTGTAAGTGGTAGTATCAACTCGCCCATAGGTGAGACTGGTATGGAGATGAGGAGGACCATAAAGGAGGTGTTCTCCTATATCATGATCATAAGCGAGTGTGTTGGTGAAGACTTCCACACTCTTGTGGAGTAAGAAATGTGTTGACACTATATAGGTGGTACTCCCCTAGAGTGAGGCATTGGAAAACACCTTCCAAGGGATTAGTGGTGGGTATGTAGGTAGCCGGTATGGATAATGTGTTGGAAGTCAATGCGGAGGTGGAGTTAACATATTGGGAATCTAATGGGTCAACCATGGAAGTTATGGAAGTGGTAGGAATGGAGGAGGTATGTGTGGTAGAAGTAGCGGTTGTACTAGTAGGTGGTGGTGTAGGTGAAGTGGTAGTGGTCATGAGGTAGATGGCTTGATAGGTATGAGCACATCATTGGGTCATAAAGCATGTTGCATGTTTTAAAACGTGATGGTTAAGCTACAATGGTATAAGTGTGTCCTTCATGTTCAAACTTTACACAATGATGCTAAGTGGAAGGAATGAAACCCATGACACGGATCAAGGGTCTACCAAGCAACAGTTATATTGGAATTCCCCTCCAAAATGTTAAAATAATTCTGGAATAGTATGGGGGCACACGAATGTGTAGGATGAAGGTGCCTAGTGTAGAGGTGATATCATCATTGAATGAACACAACATGACTGGGTGTTTATGCATGCAATTGTCAAGTATGCACATTTGAGTGAATGCATGGGATGAAATGATGTTAGTGATAGTGCCCTCATCAATCATCAAACATAGTACCTATACGATGGAAAAGTGACATACGAGCATGAGAATCTACAAGTAACTCTTCCTCACACCTGACCTACCAAGGTTATGCTTTGAGATAGTCGGTAGGGATGGAATACACGCGTGATGCAGGTAAGCTAATTAGGTAATCTTATGTCTTCAACATGCAATAGCGGGATCTACGAATCTAAGGCAAAGAAGGGCCTCCTAACTTGAACTGGTGTGATAGATCATTTGGTGAGGATAGTCTGCTCGAAGGCTCCAATCAATATCGAGCTCTATCCTTATCTCGATATATGGGTTATGGGATATGTGGAAGATAACCTATGGGTGCTTCAGTATATGTCTCTGACAAGGTCATGAAAATGGATGGCTAAATGTGTAATGGATCTTTTGGTGTTTATAGATGATTCTCTAGTCTAGTCTAGAAATCTTTAGCTTGATTAGCTGCTACGTTTAATAATTATAGTTGTGTGATAATGTCTAGTGGAAGTGGAGAGGATTTATATTCTAATGTTCGCAAACCAATGTCAACGTTGCATTTATTTATAAGCCCACTAGGTTGTGGGACATGTGGATCATAATCGTAAGTTCGTGGTTGCTATGGACCTCCTATGGTCATGTGAAGAATCAATCCTAATCCCGAGTATCCAATAATCGTATGCCTTCTCGGCCTCCACATTTAGAACTAAAAGTTACACAATTTTCTAGAGTACCTAACAGTGTGTGAAAACATGGATGCGTAAGCTAGTGTCTATATGAATGAGGAGGTCTCTTGTGTCTAGCTGTGGGACTATGGATCATAACCGAATGTTGTCTCTCTTTCGAGTCCTTCTATAGTCATACGTGTATCTATCAAGGTAATCTATAATTTGGCTGATTTGACCGAACGTGTGTGCTTTGTCGTCTTCTATGTTTAACCCTCTTAGTTGTGTACTAATTTCTTGTAGGTCTCATTGTTGTTCAAAAGACACGAATTTTGAGATTTTGGTCTATGTCGATTAATGCTACAACAAGATTGGGTTGTGGCATGATTGGCTAGAAAATGTATTCTTTGGGCTCCCTAGGTCTCGTGATTGTCGTACAAGGTTAATATAAACCTAAGCGAAATGAAATAAATTAGCTATTCAAGATATATCTACAATATATATATATATATATATATATATATATATATATATATATATATATATCCACTTATTTTTGTATTTTTGAGAGAATTTTAAAGAATCGAAAGAGCAACTAGTCTAATATATTCAGAAATTACAACTAATCTAATAACAAAATTAAAACAAGCAAGGTAGCCCGGTGTAGCTATTTTCCTGTGCAGTTGTGAGTCTATTCTAAACAACTAGATAGCTGATTAATTTAATTGAAACATTCTCGATCCTACCTTAGAAGTGAGGAATGAATCATAGTTTCTTAGAAACTATCAATCCCCACAGCTTCCCTGGCAATATCGAGAATGAAAATTAACTGAAATGAAATATTTCACTACTCTATTTGATGTCTTAACTAGAACTTTAACAAAGAAAACCTAGAATTTGTAGATCAATGGCGAATCTAGTAGTGTATGAATTTGTCCCTTCGAATGATCTTCTCGTTCCTTCGTGTTCACGTGAATCCGGAAGAGTGTGTATATGCTAGCATCAATAGAAGAAGGTATTCAAACAATGACAACTTTAGATATAGACTGAATATAATGCGAGTAGGAGAGGGACATCGCAAGAGACAGAGCTTGGAATATACAATTCCTAGTAGGATTTATTGCGGGAATACAATGCAAGTGTACCGAGAGATTCTAGAATATATGTTCTGTGAAGAACACAACCTATAACTCTAATGGATGCAATCTATAACTGACACTACTCTACTCTAAACTAATTTATGTGGACAACAATGAACAAGACTGAAGTAAGAAGATCAAATGGCTTCCAACAACAAAGGGAAAACTTGTATGAATGCAAACATATAACAAAATGAACTCTAAACAAGAAATTAACAGACTAAACAATGGAAATGAGAAGTTGAGGGGTAGTTTTGAGGGGGAATTTGTTTGAAAACAAACCAGCTATTTATAGATTTCACATTCACCCAAAGGTAACTCCAATCAGAACTCTTTTACCATTAAACAATGAAGAAACACTATTCCAGGGGACATAAAACATTAATACAAGCTAAGGTGGTTGAGAAAAGCTGGTGAAAGTTGAAAAATTATGCAAGTTTTGATCATAAGAACGTGTTGGAAAATGCGTGAAGGATAGCCGCCTTGAGCGGGTGGCGGCGGTTATAGGACCGCCGCCTTGATCAAGGTGGCGCTTTCATCACTAAAGGTCAAAACACTAATAAATGAAGGGTAGAGGAATAAAACAAAGCACGAGGAACATGGACAAAGCATTTGGGATGCTAACATATACTTCACGAGTTTCTCTATATCTGAACACCTTACAAGGTGACTTGTATCATCATTGGGGCATGTGTAACATTGTTCGAGCAAAGATAGTACCCTTCAATTTTAGGTACGTACATATTCAATAATTCTAGAACAGATATGGGGCCCACATGAATGTGGAGGATGATGGTGCCTAGTGTAGAGGTGATAGCATCATTGAATGAATGCAACATGACTAGGTGTTTATGCATGTAATTGTCAAGTATGCACATTTGAGCGAATGCATGGGATGAAATGATGTTAATGCTAGCACCCCCATCAATCATCACACAATGTACCCGTATGTCATTGATGTGGATAGAGATGAAGAGGGCTAGGTCTAGGTCATCATTTTGGTGTGGCACGATCTCTTCCTCTGAGAAGCTAAGGGAGGCCACTTGGTGAATAGGGTGGGGTGAAGATGAAGGTGGTAATTTGGTGAGAGAGGCTACATGATGGGGTGTGATAATGGAGGCTATGGGTGTAGGGTCATTGGGTAAAACCTCAATAGATTGAATAACCTCCATGAGAGCTTGGTGATGGGATTCCAAGGTTTGGATGAGGTCATATAGGGAAATTTTGAGGGTTTGAGCATGGTGTGATGTGTGACACCATTAAAAATGGGGTACGTGGGGCCGCAGATAGTGATTTTAGGTATGGGTGTAGATGGTATGTTGGGTATAGGATTGGTTGGTGGGTCGTTTCCTTTTCCTTACCCTTGTGCGCACGTGTAGTGATGTGTATAATGTTGATTTGAGTGGAGTTGGCAAATGGACAAGGTGTAGGATGAGTGGTATAATGACATGATGGGAAAAAACCTACTAGAGGAGAAAAACCCTGTCAGGTGAGTTGGGCACAAACGAAATTTGGGTGGTAGCGTGACAAGTTCTCTTATGCAAACCATGTTAATTTAAAATCTTAGGGGTGGCTCTAGGATCTGTGAGGGTGGAGGTTGTGTTCGTTAAGTGGGCAAAGTGTGGGAATGGGTTTTGGTGTAGCAGGGATCCTCATCGAGAAGGTCTTCATCGTCAAAGTTGGTTTCTCGTGGACACAATTAGATAAGGATAGTTTTCAAGGGCTTACATTTCTCCACATCGTACCTTAGCACATGATGGTATGCACAAATTTTAATATCGTCAAACCCTCTTGGGTTAGGTTTGAGGGGTCGTAAGGTCCGAGTGGTGGTAATGTGATGACGAAGTCTCAAGGAGGTTGGTTAAAATTTTAGCATATGAACCTACTAGTAGATCATAATGGGAAGTGAACATGGGTTTGGGTGTAGGTGTATGTGATTTTGAGGAATGATCTTCGAAGAGGAGGGGGTCGAGCTATGGGTTTGGGTGTTGGTCGTGTTTGTTTAGGTATGGGTATAGTAGATGGATGGGTAGGAGGGTGTGTGGTCATTTTGACTACCTTACTGGGGTAGTGGAGTTTTTTTTTTTGGGTTGCACCTTCTTAGGTAAAGGTGATGTGGGTCTATGATGTCTAGAAGGAAAAGAAGATGGAGGAAGAGGGCGAGTTACCCATGGGAATAATGGGGTGTCTTTGTGAAGGTAGATGATGCGGGTCATGCGTGGGGTGGGAGATACATTGATTGAAGTGTAGTGGGTATTGAAGCATTAGGTGAGGGTATTGGAGGTATGGGTGGTAAAGAGGGTACAGGTGTGGGTGTAAGTCGGGTTGGGCATCCGGGTAGGTCCAGGGTTTGTGAGGAAGGAATGGGCTGTTATGTTTTGTGGTTTATTAATGGGTGGAGGTTTCTTGACCATGTGGGGAAGCTGAGATCCTAAGATGGATGGGATAGTTGTAGGTGTGATTGGTGCGCCAGGGTATCGGTTCTATGGGTTTGGTGATTTTGTTTGGGTGTCGGAGTAGGTGTGGTGTTGTCTTTGGAGGATGTAGCTAAATCCAGTTTGATAGGTGGATGAGTAAGGCTGGTAGTCGGGGTGACCCCTAAATTGATAATAGGTTTAGTTGAGGAAGATGTAGGTTGGGTTATGGGTAAGGGTGTGGTTTGAGCTATAACAGGTGTCATGAAAGGGGTTGTGATAGAGGTGGTTTTGTTTGGTTTAATTGGTCAAAATATTTTTGGGTAGATAGTGGAGGTATCAATAAGGGATCTCTGCATCTATGTTGAGACAGAAGTAAAAGGTGCCCCCATAGTAGAGCCCTATCCACATAATCTAAGTGATCGACCAAACATGAGAACGGAACATCTGTAGGTGGAGTTGGTGAGGACCTAATGGAAATTCTCGTAAAATGTGTCTTAGAGATGGGGAATTGGCTAGCTTCAACTTTCATGGGTAAGAGAGACGAAAGTAGGTCTGTAGGATTTTGGGTAGCTGATGGAGAATGCTCACCAAGAGGCAAAGGTATCTCAACTGGGTCTATGATAGGCAGTGGAGATGATGGGTGCTCCTCTATGGGTGGAGGAGGTAATGGGTGCTCCTCTATGGGTGGAGGAGGTACTATAGCTAAAGGCTCTCTAAGTGGTGAAGCCAGGGGTGAGATGGTCTCAATGTTAGCGAAAGACTCCTCCGTAGGTGATGAAGGAGATGAAAGGTGTTCCTCTGTTGGTGAAGGAACAAGGGAGGTTGGTTCCAATGTGGAAGGATGATTTTAGGCTAGGATCTCCTCTATGGAAGGAATATGGGGTAATTGGGAGGTGACAGGTATGTCATTAAAGATAGTGTGAACCTTGTGGGTATGGGTATCGTGAGTTGAGGTCTCACCGGTTTGATCAAATGAAGGGGCATGGTTGGGAAATGGTTTCTTGAAGATGTGTAGGTTTTGGTTGGCAGGTGCATTAGGATTATCCACGGTTAACTTGCCTTTCTTGAGTATTTCTTGGACAATATTTTTGAAAGTGATGTAGTTTCCGTCACTATGACCCTTTACTCGATGATAATTATAGAAATCATGTTCTTTATACCATGCGGGCATGGGGTGAGCAGGGTCAAAACTAGTGTGTGGTTTTATGGGTGGAAGAGTGATGGCTCCAGATTTGATAAGATTTTCTAAGATAGAAGAGTAAGGTTCCCCAATTGGGGTATATTTCTGTTGCTCTCGTCTAATTGAAAAGTCTGGATAGGTGAGAGATTAGATGAAGGGGTATCTTGATTTGACAAATGTGTTGGGTCGGCCTTGAGTACCACTGTGTTAGTGGTGCCCTTAGATTTTGAATAATTGGTTTGTGGTTTGGAAGAAGAAGAGGTATCATTCGACTTAAATGTCAAATTCTTATTGCGTAATTATATTTTCTTCTCTTCAATGGCCCGAATCTCTAACTTTCGTGCCATAGTGAATGCTTCATCGAATGTTTGGAAGGTTTGGACTTGTAAGGTCAGTGAGATATGCCTAGCACAAGCCCATGTGAAGAGCTCGATGAGTTCTATTTGTGGCAATTGGAAGGTAAGTTGGTTGATCGAGCTACCCCAAATGAGCGACAAAATTTGCGATAGATTCGTCCTCATACTGACATGTGGAGTATAGATCGGTCATGGTAACCTTCTTGATGATATTGATAGAGAAATGATCTAAGAAGGCTTGGGCTACCTGATTGAATGAGAATATAGAGTGTCTAGGTAACCCACTATACCAATCTAATACAGTCCAAAGTGAGGGACATGGGAAAGTTTCTCAATAACAAGGCATCATCATGAGTGATCGATAACACCCATGTTTAAACGACCACAAATTATACTACGGGTCTTATTTGCTATTGAAACGATTGAATTTAGGCATTTCTTAATGGACGAGGTATGAGTGAATAGGAATGGATGGGTGAATGGGCTCGTTGCAAATCTCATTGTAGGTGAGAGTGTTACAGGAACCTCAAACTGATGCCTCCAATGTCTACATCTTTTCCAACATCAATTTAATTAGGTCGTTGGTGGGTTATGATGATTGGGTGCCTCCCGTAGCATGAGAGTGTTGGTTTTGGGCAAATAACGGGGTGGCACTCTAGTGTAAGGGGCTACCATATAGGTTGATTGAGAAGAAGGTGATGAAATAAGGGGTACGTATCCAAAGTGTGTATAATGGATGAAATGGAAGGTTGTTGATAGTATGTATATGGGGTGGAAGGGTAGTGGTAACCCTAGTGGCAATAGGGGATAATGATTGTGGAATGGAAAAGACCATGTTATGAAATGGGGTAGGGTTCACCGATACTATAGGTGGTAATGTAGCTATGGGTATGTGTGAGACATTAGGGGTGGATGAGGTTGTGTTTGGGTATTTTTCATGGGTATAGTGGATGTAGTAGGTGCCGCGAAGGTAGCATACGTGGTGGTTATAGTGGGTATAGGACCTAGTTGCGAAATGACTCGGGGTAAGGTAGATGCGGGCAGCACGGAGCTTGATGGGGCTGATGTGGGAGTGGGAATGAGAGTCAGGGGGATAGATACA
The DNA here is from genome assembly GCA_018340775.1 of Taxus wallichiana var. yunnanensis. Taxonomy (NCBI): domain Eukaryota; kingdom Viridiplantae; phylum Streptophyta; class Pinopsida; order Cupressales; family Taxaceae; genus Taxus; species Taxus wallichiana. Next base: position 108,464,123 of record CM031236.1, read on the forward strand.
AAGCATGCCGTATATCAACTAACCCAAGGCATCTTGAGTAGACAAGTGGGAAAGGTAGAGCTGCAAGGCGAAAAAGTTTGGTCAAGGATTCATGCAAACTCTTTGTCTCCGGTAGTGATAGTAATAGGTTTGGATGGGCTCCGTGGTTGGTGATAGAATGGAAGGTGGTGAAGGACTAGGTGAGAGTGGTTGATAACTGGTTTGAAATATGAGTGCACTTGCTTGTCTTGAGTCAAGCACTATATGAAACAATACTGATCGGGTAGGGTTGCTTCTCTATAAATGACACGAGAGAACAAAGTAGGAATAGGTGAATTTGGGGGCAAAAAGTGGTTGGAATGTGAAACAGGCTAACCAATGCTGGTTAGGGAAAACCGATGTTGGTCAAGGGTAACTCGCGATCATTGTAGAAATAGGATAGTGAGTGAAAAATAAGATAAAAGGTGAAATCTGATAGGTATGCCAAATTTGATGATGTTTACAACGTCAATGGGTATGATGGTAGTGACAAGGATTGTGAAAAGTGGAAGAAAATGAATAAAAATGTCCTTTTGAGTAGGTTAGAAAAAGGACTTGGAACCGACGTTGATTGGGTATAACCGACGACGGTTAGAGTGTAACCGACATCGGTTACTATGAAATTGAAACAATGATGAAATAAAAGTGGTTGTGAATTAAAATATGGTGTGGAATCAGACCCAAAATTTTGAGAATGATGGTGATATGGCCCAGGAACACTCAACTGAAGCCGAAATACACCAATTATGATGAGGAGCATGCAAGGATGAACAAAAAAGTGAAGAAGGTGATCTCTCACCTCAAAATGCAAGCCAAACAAAAACACTAAGAAAAATGTGATCCTGGGAGTGCCCTTTCTATTATGTTTGTTTAGCTTATGCTATTTAGGGACTGACACATGAATTGTGAAATAGAGTTTTTTTGGTGAGGATGGCTTCCTACAAAGAAGGAGATCTAAAAGGTGAGGTTTCAGGTATGTTATGGTGGGGGCGGGCTTCGCTCTAAAGTATGAATTGATAGAGTAGTGAGATGGGTGCCCACTGTGGCATGATCGTGTGATCACCTACAACTTCTTCCGTAGTAGGATGTTGTTTAAGAATTCATGTATTTTTAACTTTTGTGAGATTTGATAAGACTCGAGAGAAAGAGAAAAGGAAAGAAATGCTTTTCTATGATTTGTTTGTCAACCATCGAGATGCTCATGACTTCCAGTGTATAGGTTGCCCGCAATTAATGTGAGCTAATGCGATAAATCGAATGCAATGCACTATTTTTAAGCCCAAATCAAGATGTGAAATCTGATAACACAATATGATGAAGAGGAAGAGGGATGATCTTTCACCATAATGCACGAAAAACATGAAGAAATGATTTTTTTAATTACACCAAAAGAAAAGTTTCCTTTAGAGCAAATAGAAAGAAGAGGTGGGTTACCAAGGAAGAAAATTAGTGTATACGCTTTTTAGAAGGAAAAAAACACAATTTTTTTCTAGGAATAAATGAAATGCAAGAAAACCCGGATGGGTCCTAGTGGGTGTGCCAAAATGTCTCACCTATTTCTTAGATCATTTCTTTGAAGTGTTGATTTAAACAAATAGGGTAATGGAAATAGGAGGAATACCTGTTCAAATGCTAGTTGATGGGTTATTAGACGTGTATGACTTCCAAACCACATCCGATCACGTGAGCTTCCTTTTGGCTAGGAGGAACTACCTGTAATGCAAAGCAAGAATAGTAGAAGGAATTAAACAATATGGGCGGTGAACTACCTAGCGTATGCTAGATCCCGAAGTTTGATACTTCCTAGATGGTTGTCAATCAAATGTTTTAAACAATTTAATGTTGTAAACAAAATAAATCCTATTGTAATTTTAAATGATTTAGGTATCTCACTTAAAACAAAATAAGAAATAGATCTAATCTAACAGGCTAAGCTAGATTAGAATCCAAAGGTTAATTGATTAGTTCTGGGTTCTGCAAGTTTGACATAGGTCTCAGATAGATCACAAGTGGATGAGGGTGAGATGAAATTTTGTGGGTAGGTCTCTGTTCTGAGCTTTATGGGAAAATACAGAGACTGATGTCGGTTGAGGGTAACCGACGGAGGTCTAGTGTAACCGGTGCCGTTTATTATGGAAATCTAGAAGTTCCACGTAACAAGCTTTGGGACTCCTCCGTGATTACACAAAGGACCGAGGTTGGTCAAGTTGAGGTATTGGGTGACTAGGGTAGGCTTTAGCGAGGTTTTTAATGGGTATATGGAGGTGGAAATGTTAGAGAAGGTCAATAGGTGGCTAGGTAAACAATAGATGATAAAATGAAATAAACCGAGAAAAGTATGATGTTATACTTACTTGGATTCCGATCTTGAATGCCCGTGGAGTGAGGGATGGTGGTGTTGACAAGAGGTTTGAAGGTTGCAAGTGATCACCAACTGAAGGAAAGCTTCTGCATGGGCTGCATGTACATTCCTCTTTTCTTGGTTAGATCGGATCATGGATGGGATGCTTGTGTAGGAAAAGATGCTTGATCTCCTTCCTTGCATGTAGATTATCACCTGGAATTCGATCTCTCGAATATGTTTTATCTCTTGCCAACCTTCTTCTTCTTGATTTCAAATTCCAACCTTGAGAATAAGGTTTTTGTGGGGTTAAAAGGGTAACCGATGGTGGTTCCAAATTAACCAATGACGCTTAAGGATAATCGATGTTGGTCAAGGCAGGATTTCCTAGGTTTACTAAACTAGGGAGATGCTTTTGATTTCCTCGATCTCGTGTTGTTAACCCACGGATTAGACCGAGATATTCTTGTGAGCATGTATGAATGTGATTAGAGGGAATGTAGGCATTGATTTTTAGGGTTTGGGTAAGTCTTAGTTAGTTATGGAAACTTACTAAGAACAAATTTTAGGTTGAGTTGGCTTGGTGAGGTGTCTAAGTGAATCGTATGAGTGGATATTATTGAAAATATGATATTTAAATAATAAATATAGTTAGGAAAATGAATTAATTTCATTAAATTAATTAAATTAAAATTAGTACGGTGAAGGGGGCATGGCTAGGTGAATGTAATGACAGTGTTTATTTGTTGAGGGACCAAAGGGGAGTGTGACCTAATTTTAGTGTCTACATCCATATTCTCCTTAAATTTAGTACCATAACCCCTATCAAAGTGAATATCCCCATAAACCAAACCCTGCACATTAGTATGATTATCAGTATGACCATGGTTATGTTATCCAAAACCAAGGTTATGCAGAAGGTTATGTTGATTATACATAGGAGGAAGAAATTGAAGGAAAAATTCATGAAATAGAGTAGAGCATGCAAATAGTAAAAGATCAAGTGCAAATAGAGTTGAAATCTAAACAACATAGTCTCAGGCACCCCAGTCAATGGGGAGGTCCTATACCCAGTTGGCTTAGTCCGCACAAATACTTGAGGTAATGGAAGAATCCATTAATCAAATGATGCAAGCATTAGAAAATGATAGGCATCAAGTTGAGGAACCCCATCAATTGGATGTTCCCACTTACCTTCCCTATCAGAATCCAATGCGTACATATCTTCCTTACTAGCCAATGCAGCCCATTTATTAGTTTTAAAATTTTCAGGCTGCTTTGTAAATTCTATTGCTTCTATTCCACAATCACATACTGAAAGGAAATATCCATTTCCAAGATTTCATTCTACTATTTCAAATACAAACCTTGTACTTGAGTCTCTTGTTCAAAATTTTACAGCTCAAGCTTAAATGGAAACTACCCCTTTTCCTTCATCCGTAGTACCAATTCATGAAGGTGCATATCATAAAATCATTAAGGAGGGGAAACAAATTGAAGAAACATCAAGCCGAGTTTCCTAAAAACTTGCAGTAGTAATGGATTTCAAATTTTCAGTTTGATTTTATTCCAGAGTTAGAGAAAGAACCCATGCAAAAGGTACAATGTGAATTTTAGAAGATCAAACATAAGTGGAAGATGATCAACAATATTCATAATCCAAGTGTAGTGTGTATGAAGGAACCATACCGACACAAGTTACTTGATCAACTACATCTTGTAAAGTCTGAAAAGGAGGAAAAATAAGTTTTGAATGAAGAGGACTATAAGGAGGTTGAGATCCAAAATAGAATGTGTTGCAGAGCTTGAAAGTGAAGAGGATAATTTCTTATCAGTTTTGAAATAGTTTATTGGTGAGAAACAACCCATAGAACTCACTAGTTTTATAGTTTCACCATTCGTCTTCCAGAACAAAGAGCCTCATAGATCTGAAAAGGAGTAAGAAATCTTGATGGATTGAGATCCTTTCTTTCCCCTAATCAATATATAAGTTTTAAAGAAGTATATAGCAAAACATCCCGTGATAGAAGGAGATTATTTTAAGTTTCAATACTACATGGTGAATCTAAATAGTGGAAAAGAATTTGTTAGTACAACTAAAAAATTAGTCGTAATAGTCATATTACAATAGCTTGGGAGTCTAAAACTTGTTCAAAGTAATTTTAAAATGCATTCAATGATGGAAATTAGATTAGTGAAACAATGCAAATCGAAAGGTCGGTATAAGAATCTTCTTTAGAGGCCTCGTCCTATTCATTTTTTTCTGGTTTGTAGCAAATTACAGCTATACCAAAGTTTATGCTAGTTTTAAAGCATAAAGAAGAGTTTCATCTTCATCCTCAAAACCCCGAGACCAACTTACATTTCAGATAGAGGTTTTCCTCATCTATTTGATGACCATGTAAAACAAAATAAGGTATATATCTTGTTTTAAAAAATTTCATGTTACTTGTTTTACAAGCTAAATTCATGGCCTCATTTATCGAGATAAGGAAGTTACTTTTCCCACTTGTTTCAAGCTTCGTTTAGCTTCATTTTTGCTAGTTAGAGTAGGTTAGATTAGGATTTCCCTTTCAATAAGTGCAGTTCACACACACTGCCCACTTTCAATATCAATAAGTGCATTCATACATGTGATATAGTTTACTCGATCCATTTCCAACTTTAGTTTATTTTTCAGAAGGTCGGTTTTGAAAAGGGAAAATTTTGGTTTTATGCTTTTGAATCCATACCCAATGAACTAGAGAAAGGAACTAGTTTTAAATCTAGAAGGAAAATTTCCTAATAGGATTTCCGAAAGTTTGAAATTTTTGCACTCATCCAAAAAGACCAACTGGAAACTTTGTTTCAAATGAGAAGTGTTGATGAGATGGACCTAACTAAGGGAAGGCATACAATTTTCTTAAGTGTTTTCAACTTACAACAATTGATTAACAACATGCAATTTGCAGCTATGTGTGATGTTGTAGAATGCAACACCTCACATATGTTTTCATTCCATTTTTGTCTTTAGTAAGGAAACCCAAAAGCACCGAAGGAAAAATACATAGCCTTGATGAAGGAGGGAATCAAAATACATGTGGGATGCTAAAATTTACAACAACAAAGTTACATATTACATACATAATATTTTATTATTAAGTTATAGGTACATCAAATTTAATTATTTCTTTATGTTTAAATGATATTAATCATGTGATTGATTTTTTATTTCATTATACAATCAATACATATCATAAAATTTGAATGCAAAAAGAAGTATACAACTTAGTTACTGAGATATTAATGTCATTTATTCATGAGGAGATTCAATGTTTCCATCACAAGCCATGGGATGTAACTTATGATTATTGAAATAAAATATACATGTACATGAAACTAAAAGTAAACGAATATAGAAGAATCCCATCATTGACTTTGGGTTGTCTCTAATTCTTCATTTCTCCATTCTGACAGATCCTTCATCTTCATCTTCTTCATCACCTAACAACTATAATGTACCTAAACAGAAGAGAAATTTTTGAGTTAGTGATCTCATGGTTTAATCTGTATTCTTGTGCTATCTAGCTTCATGAAAATGAATCATTTGAAGTCAACAGGCATAAGGTACATCAAGTTGATACAAAATTAAGAAATTAGTATCTGCAAAAACACATGGACATTCTCAAAATCATGACAAGCGAAAAAAGAAAGAACAACTATTATGGAATACAAGAGAGGATGAAAGAATATTATTTTATAACTATTTTTTTAATCATGGTGTACAAGTTGCAGCAAAAAATAACACAATTCATCATTTTAATTTTGTACTAGCAAATATAGATTGCACACAGTGCACAAAGTAGAATTCAAGGCTATAGAAGAAAAATCCATTCATGTCTTTTCGACAATGATCAAAGTAAAAGAGTACAAATGTTAAAATTAAATCATTTTAAAAAGGAAAATGTATAGTGATCAATTCAGTGAGTACAAAAGAAATTTATGATTCAAAGATCATAATCATCATGACAATAAATCAAAATATCTTACAGAGTGCAAGGTGTTAGAGAACACCAAATATTTATGTCCGTACAACTAGCTCCAGGTAAAAGGATCAAACTCATTAAAATTCACAAAGTATAATAGGTATAGAAATGATTGGCTTTTAGAACTTATCCAAGTTCAAAGTATGATTACAAATATTTTTCAAAAATTGTTCTAGTCTAGCCCCAAGTTATAGCTGAAGTAAAAGAAGGATCTATGTTTAGTAGAGGATGTTACATCACTTCAAGGAGAGAGAGAGAGAGAGAGAGAGAGAGAGAGAGAGAGAGAGAGAGAGAGAGAGAGAGAGAAAAATTATCATCATTTGAGAATAATGTGCAAGAACAAAAGAAAAAAAGAATTGTCATATGTCTCAAATGCATCAATTGAAGAGGTTACATCATACGTTATGAATAGGGTTCTTTTAGCAAAGAAATTTTTATCTACTAAGTATAGAATCACAAACAATTGCTATAGTAAAATGAAAATAAGACTTTAGATGTTTGATTTACCAAAATCTTTGAAATAGGTCTTGAAGATACATTTATTTAGAGGTAATATGTATTTATACTATCCAATCAAGAAAAAATATCAAATTATATGCAAGTGGTAAAAGAATAGGATATACTTGGACTAATGGAGATCACTCTCCTAAGAAAGAAATAATACATAGAAAAATAAAACAAGCACATCCATCAAGTTTGGACGAATGAAAAACTTAGATCATAAAGCAATGAAAGAAACACAATATCACAAAACAGATCTATAGTTTAATATTAAGGAAAACAACAACTTGTCCATAAAAGAAAATATCAACATTGTAGATTTTTAGAGAACAATATGCGCTTTCATTGAGACCATGATGCTCCATTATTTCAAATCCATGCATAGGAATCATTTGAGTCACTCAACTGGAAAGCAAGAGAGAGTTTGCAAATGTTCAGAACATAATTTTAAGAGCACAAAATGAGTTTATCAATTAAGTTTTAGCAAAGAAAATATAATCCATAGGGATCTAGAAAAACATGCCACTTCATCAGTTCCATTAGCACCAAGAAGGAGAATTGAAGAAAATGATGTGAATAAGGTTTTTGAAAGAACCACCCCTCTTTGTAGAGAAATGGTTATAGAACCACCACCCTATGGGGGTGGCGGTCCTGTAACCATCGCCTAGCTAGGGTGATGGTCCTGGAACCGTTGGTCTGCTCAGGGTGGTGGTCTTGACACTTATGAACAAAAAAGAAGAATGGAGCATGAATGGACGCGAATTAGAAGCAACCGATTGTGTCTCTTCCCTCCTTGACCTTTCCCATTCTCAAATTCATGGGATGACATGGTTGAAGGATATAAATACAAGGAGGAGAAAGAGAACTGATCATTCCAATATCTAGAGAGAATGAGAAGAAAAGTATTAATATGAGAGAAAGTCAAGTAGAGATTATTCAATGTTGGAGTGGAATTGTAGGAGAAAGTGTAAGAAAATAGAGAAAACAAGTAATTGGAGAGAATATTTATTGTAATCTATAAAATTTGATTAATTGGCCAATACAAGTGGGAAGAAAGAGTAGTTTCCCTTCCCATGGTTTCCCTCATTAAGGGTTTCCAAGATTAAAATTATTGTCTTTGTGTGTAGAATTATTTTAGCATTTATCTACAAGTATTTCTTAAGAACTAGTTAATCAGTCACTAAAGTGATAATCTTCATCAAAAATTTCCTTTTCCAAAGTAGAAAGTAGAACAACATAAATATATGATTTGGTAGAATTCCAAAGTTTACAAATTATTTGTGTATCGTAGCTGATTATATATCTAGCTTTGTGGTATTTTATTATTTCTTGTGATTTGTGTGACAATGACAAGGTCCAAAGGTGAAGAATTTTTACCTTGTAAGCCAAATATTTCTACGAAGAACTAGAAACAGAGGATTCAAGCTCAAATTGAGGAAGAGAACTTTTCGTAGAGGTGAGATGGTAGAGAATATGATGTATAAGTTACATAGAAAACAAGAAGATATTTCAGATCTATTAAAGATGGCTTCGGTTAAGAAATATTCCATGGACGCATTGGTTGGATCACCGGCCAAAAATTCAGATTGAAAAGAGCCACAAAGAGGAAGAATGTGAAGAGCGTGAAGAAGAGACTCCAATTGTAAGCGAGAAGGTAAAATTTGATTATAATGTTGATCGAGTTTTCTACTTCCTATCCATATGAGTGTATGAGAAATCAACAAACACAAAACAACATCGAGTATATAAGGGCTTAGAATCTTAGAGATGGCAATGGATAATACAGGTGCAAAGTTGATGTCGAACTCCTTGGTGTGATCACAACAAACTTGCAGCTCACATACACTAGAGAAATATTGATTAGAGATTTTATGTGGGGCTTCTGATAAAGTAGATATTAGAAGTGTTAACTCCTCGCTGGTTATTAACCCCATGTGATAAGAATAATGATAAAATAGAATCCAAACAGATAACACACAAGTTGATAAACAAAAGAACCTCGAAATATGCCAAGATATACGATGGTGCTATTGATCAGATGCATGCAACATGAATCTCACTACATGAATCAAATCATGAGAAGAGTACCATGGAAATTCCACATCTTATCACAAATACAAAATAATAATGATATTATGATAAATGGCTGAAATTCCTTAGCATTCACCAAAATTTTCTAACTTTTTCTTCCTCCTCTAAAATATGGGGGAAAACCCATATTTATAGCTTAATGGCGAGGTTAAACTACAGGTTAAAAGATACTAAAGGTGGGTAAAGTAACCCTGATTGAAAGAAGTGATGTGATTGAGTGGGGCTCATAATTTAACATAAAGTAAAGAAAAAGATAAGGATGTGATAAGAGGTGGGTATATTAGATGATATAAATTATTCTGCTTTTGAATTTTAAGAGTGGGATGTCGGATGGGTGCATTATTGCCCATGTTTTGCGATGTTTTTGAGATGTGACAATATTTGGATTATTAAATGGGTATGTAAAACCTATTAATTTATTAAAACTATGGATTAATTAAAATGTAGATGGATGGGATTTATAACAAAAGAAAAGTGGGAGGAGATATCAATGTAGGATGATAAAGAGGGTTACACCCAAAAGTAGGTGTCAACATATACACCTTCTAAAGTCAAAACGAAATTTGAAATAAAGTATTTTGAAGGACAAGTAGATGAAAAATTACTGGATAAATGGAAAAAATAGTTGGAAGTATTTTTAGTGGGCATAATATCATTGAGGCACAAAGGATCACCTTTACACGTCTAAAAATGGAATTTCATCCTCTTGTTTGGTGGGACACCCACTTATCCACTTGTGAAAGGAAGAAATGTACTATTGTCAATACTTGGAAAGGTTTTAAAGAATTTATTAGATCTAACTTCTATCCTATTAGACATAAGAATGATATGATGATTAAGTGGTTATACTTTAGACAGGGTAGTGGTCAAAGTGTGTAGGACTACACTGTTGAATTCTATAGACAATCCATGTTGCTTAATAGTGACTTGGAGGATGAGGACATTATGACCAATTATTTGGAAGTTCTTCACACTCACCTTCAAAGTAAGTTAATCTCCATGAAGCCCAAGGATCTCAATGAAGCTTGTATACAATAATACTACATTTATGATGAGAAGAAGCAAGGAGAAACAAATCCAAAAAGAGTTCAATAAACGGATCAGGAGGAAAACGAAAAATGGAAGACAAGTAGCAGAGGTAAAAGTAAAGGTAAACATGCTGCCGCTTCTTTGCATACATGTAAAGATCATAATAATTTATGTAAGAATTGTGATATAAATGGACATACTAATGCCACATCTTGGAATTTGCATCCAGAATTACACCTAAAGCACCAAACTAAGGAATCAAATAAATCCATGGCCACCGTGAAGATAAAAGGAGAGGTGGAGATTGAGGATGATTCGACGTAGACATGAGGATGGGATGCACAACCACTAACATGTATGGAGGAGCAAAAGAAGAAGAGATGAGTCGATTTTCCAAATCAAAATCAAAATCAAGAATACTAAGATAAATTCTTTAATAGATTATGGTGATCAATCAAATCTGATTTCTAATGCGGTTGTAGAAAAAAATTGGCCTAGAGACTTACACACATTGACATCCATACCCATTAGGATGGGTGAAGAAGTATGTATAAATAAAGGTTAAAAGAATGTGTAAGTTTCAGTTTGGGATAAATACCTAATATATTTATGTATTGGAGGCTGAAATCATTCTACTTGATTTGACATTGTCTTTGGAAGTCCTTACTTGTATGTCGGGGATGTTGTGTTCACAACGAGGAGAACCTATACTAACCAGTCGGTTTCAACATCTAGGCACACAAGAGAAAATCAAAGAAGGATATCGTAAGTTCTAACCAAGCACCATGAATTATTTAAGTAAATCGTCAATTTTGTTTACTTTCATTGTAAGAAAAGTGAAATGGACTTAAGAGCACAAATATTTTGGATAACACTTGTCAATTTTTACGAAGAAGATACCACAGAACTATTCATTCAAGGAGTAAAATGAACTTCATTATGGAGTCATCGTATCTACCCATGGATTTACTAGAATTGACCATGAGACAACAAGGGGAATAGGAGATACAAGGAACAATGGTGACTATAGAAACACCGTATATGGAGAGATTTTGGTGAATTCATCTCAAGAGATAAAGACAATAAATAAGGACTAAATCACTATGGTATGGAACCTTCACCATACTTGAGTAGGTTGGGTAAGAAACCTTCAGCCACACCTCATTCGGATGCACATGATAAAAAGTTGCAAGATATCGAACCTACTAAAGCCATCAATGCATGAAAAATAAGGAAAAATATATAAGCTTCCTTTCAAATAGGATTGAATTATAGAAAAATTTGAGGAGGATATACAACTAAAGAAGAAAACTAGATATCTAAAGGATTCTTAGCGGTTGGACAAGAGAAGACACAAGGACCAAAGTGGTACTCGAAGGAGTAAGAGAGGGATTTCGTTCCTCTACCACTCCCCCACTAATATTTTGTTTGACCAAAACTCTCTTAACAAAGGGCGGTATGATCCATAGGGATCTAGAAAAACATGCCACTTCATTAGTTCCATTAGCACCAATAATGACAATTGAAGAAAATGAAGAAAAGGAGGTAAAAATAAGTTTTGGATAGAATTGCCACTGTTCATAGAAGTGGTTATATAACCATTGCCTTGTGGGGGTGGTGTTCCTATAACCTCTGCCCAATAAGGAAATGGTCCTAAAACTTCCAGTCTACTCAAGGTGGAAGTCCTAACACTTCTGAACAAAAAAGAAGAATGGAGCATGAATAAACATGAATTTGAAGTTCCCTACTGTGTATCTTCCCTCCTTGCCTTCCCATTCTCCAATGCATGGGAGGACATGGGAGAAGGCTATAAATATAAGGAAGAGAAAAATAATTGATCATTCAAAGATCTAGAGATCGAGAATCAAAGTATTAATATAAGAGCAAGTGAGAAGAGATTCTTCAATGTTGGAGTGGAATTGTAGGAGTAAGGTGTAAGAAAATAGATCAAGAAAGTAATTGGAGAGAAATTTTACATTGCTTCTTCTTGTCATACTTATTATAATATGTATAATTTGAATAATTAGCCAATATAAGTGGGAAGAAATAGCAATTTTCCTTCCCGAATGGTTTTCCTCAATGGGGGTATTGAGGATAAAAATTATTGTGTTGTGTGTAGAATTCTTAAAAATAACCTCTACAATTCTATCCTAAGCACTAGTAATTAGTCACTAAAGCTCTAATTTTCATCGAAACTATCATTTTCCAAATTAGAAGTAGAGTAACATAATTATGTGATTTCGTAGAGTTCCAAAGTAGATGTTTGTAGAGAAAAATAACCACGTTGTTTAGAACATGGAAAAAATATGGTGCCCAGAGATGGGAAAAGCGTTAAGAGGATAGAACTCTTGTTCAAAGAAAAAAAAAAACCCATAACAAAATGCAAATATTGAAACTAAATTGTAAAGTATTGAAACCCGAATCTTATAATGAGAATGACAAGTACATAAAGACCATTCATAGAAATTAATGCAAGTATTTCAGTTTCAAATAGCAAAAAAATCATTTCCTAAACTACCGTTCCAATTTTCTTAAAATTTCAAACAATCTTCCAAAACCCTCAAAATACAAAGCTAACAAAATAGAGATATCAAGTTCATTAACGAAAATCATGTTGTTCATCTATTTTCTTACGAAGAACTAGTTGTTCAAGTAAAAAAATTACAGGATTCATCTATAGCCATAGCTACTTCAGATTTAAATACAATTCTAGAAAAATCAAATCAATGAAATGTAATGTAAACCTAGAACAACATATCAATGGATTTTGAAGTTTCTGAAAAGTGTGTTGGAACAAAGTTATGAAATCATCGAATGGTTCAAATAGAGTTTTGTGTATAGATGTAATATTGACAAAAAGAAATGATATCCACCATTTTTAGTTTCTCTAAGGTTATACAAGTTAAATAAAAGAAACTCACAAAATTACTTGTCACAAAAGCAAGACTCCATGAAAACCTTGAGAACAATAAATTGCAAAATGAAATGGAATACACAAAATATTCTCAAGCTCATAAAACATATGGCGTGTATAGAGAAGAATGGAAATAAAAGGGTTTTTTAAATTAGGTAAATTTATGAACAAAAGATTAAAAAAAAGTATACAATGTATCGTAACACACTTACCTTCCTTAAGAAAATGACAACTATGAAAATCCTTTAAAAATACACATGAGCAAGCTTGAAAGAAAAAAATAATAACAATGAGATAATCATGAAGAGCCAAACAACTTAAAATGGAATAATATCTAAAACTTCACACACAGGAGCTTCACAATGATCATTATTGCACGGGATAGAGCTTGAAAAGATCAATAATGACTTCAATCAAAACATTGTCATGGATTTGTGTTAAATTTTCAAACAATGCAAATGAAATGATCATTTAGGGATCGATATGTTTTTCCAACCACTCAAGACTCCCAATTCACCAAATGAGTTAATGGATCGATGGTCCGGATGTAAAGGTACAAAGATAAACGTTACACAACAAAAATCACAACTCAACCATAGTTACAAACAACTCAACAAGAGTTCATGTAGATACAAATGTGCTAATGTTTTGTACAAACCCTAACTCATAATAAGTTAGCTTCTCCACTTTGAAAAATCACTCGAGGGTCAAATCATTGTAAGAAAGGGGACAACGTTTCTCACTAAAATGATTATATCTTGACAAAGTGTATAGTATGGTCTTGTTATCTCAATTTTTCCCCTAGGAAAATTGAGCAAACATGACCCCCGTGCGAGAAGAAATTTAAAGGTCACACAAGCCCATGTTTCAAATCTAATGATCAGGTTACAGGTGGGCTCAAAAATGGAGGAGAAAGGTCATCTAAGGAGGCAAACATTGTCAAAGATACTAGAGGCTCAAAGGCTCCGGGCTTCACAAACTATTCAGAGCGGGCTTAAATTGGCTAAGTATGGAGGAGACGGTGGAAGCTGCCAAGTGTTTCAATGGTGCACATTGAAAGGCAGGACCCAAAACTAAGAATCAAATGAGTGCGAGGCTTCCATGTGTCCCAGGATCGAAAAGGGATAGAGTCGATGGTTGAAAAGTCAAGATGGATAGAGTCAACGGAGGGTGCCATGTGCCTCAACTATGTAAATTCAAGAGGGGCAACCCAAGGGATAACATCATACAAATGCCAAGTCTCCACGTGTCCTAAGTCAGACATATGGCCCCGCAAAACAAAAGGACTTAGCCAAAACATAAGGAAAAAGATAAAAGTCGTGGAAGGATCCATGTGTCTTCTCGGTGCAAAATCAAAAATAGAATCCAAAAGTGGTCCCCAAACTAGTGCTAGCTCTACACATGGCCATGTTCCAAGTCAAAGAAGGAAGGTGGGTCATCGGAGGTAATTTTGGATTTTTGGCTCAAAACGTGTAAAGTATAAAAGTGAGCCACACCTCCCTTGATGCCTAAGGATCCATGTGTCAAGCCTAAATTGCATGCGGGAAGGCGGGCCTGGGGAGGACTTTTTACCCAAATGGAAAATGCAGACCGATAGGCCTGAAGATGGTTTTTTAGCAAAGTGAATTATAGGGATTTGGGGAGTTTTTACATTTTTTGTCTATTTTTTCCAAAAGGCGCAAAGTGAATTTCAAGCCTACAGACCCATTCGCTAATTGGTTTTATCCATTTTTGTATAGACCAGGACTCGAGACATTCAAATGGACATATCTTTTGATCCAATGCCCAAAATCCAACAAATTTGGCACCATTGGAAAGGTCTCAACCTCATCTATGCCATGCAAACTTGAAACATTATTTTTTATGAGGTTAGGTGGGTGAGAATTACAAAAATATCTTCACCCAATTAATATGTGATCTGATTTCTCCAACAAATGATTAGATTTCATTTGATCGGTTGTTCTTCCTTCTTCAGCACGCCGAACAAACATAGAGCGACATACTCGATAGATTGTGGGAAGATTTGTAGTGGCATTGATGGCCAATAGCTGAGCTTCAATCAAGTTTACCACCTCTTTTCTTCTTCCCTCTTTGCTAAATCTATAAAAGAAGGATCTGGGCTCATTGTAAAGGGTTGGACATTTTTGTTTTGCACCCTCCCTTCTCCTCTGGTCTGTAGATGAGTCGTGGAGTCCAAACCTCACATTCAAGTTATAATACGAGTTTTACCTCTTGCTACTTTGTAATGCACTATATCAACTCTGGAGTAATAATATATGTCTTTGGATGATTCTTAACCCTCTCATGTGTTCATTGTTATGTTCGATATCTCATTACAATTTAGTTATCTGTGCATAGTAGTTGTATTTCATTTCTATGGTCTCTGTTAAAGTTACAAAATGGGTGTTTAACACTCCTTTGGTACATCACTTTGTTAGCTTAGGTTTATTTTTCTTGCATCTTCTCAATCCTGTACCCTTGGCAAGATAGAGTAGTTTTTAGAGTAAATCCTCTATAATTTAATTGTGTGCACCTGAACAGAGGAATAAGAACCGGCCTTCATTCGAGAGCTCTCTCGATTTCAAATTCCCACACTTTGAGAGACGCTCCATGTTATGCTATCACACTAAGAGTCTCAACCCAATAGGTTACAGACATTCAGGGGTGTTGTGATTTTTCACTAACAGTTTTGGCATGCTTGGTGGGACCAAAGAGGTCTCCATCTTTATTATAGTAAGATTGATGTCCACTTGCTGTAATTTTATCTTTTAAGAAGCTTTGAAATTACACATCTGGCGACTCCTAAAGAGGTAGAGTCTGTTGGTTTCAACAACCCAGATTTGGCAAATTCATGAAGAGGATCTAGACTAGATCAAGAACTAGAGAAGAAGGATTATTTGTCTATCTACATTTGTCCCCAGATAGAAGGGGAGGGGAGAACAACTCAAAGTTCTCCATCTCCACCATATAGAACCTTGTCGACACCTCCTTCTAGCAGGTCGTTCATTCAATCAACAAGGGTTCTCAGGCCAATCATAATGGCATAACCACCCAACCCCTATGTCAACTTCATTGGTAGCATCCCACTCACTCTCAATGCACAAAATCTAGTCCCAGTTGTAGCATTAAAGAGCATCCCATATTTCACTGGAGAGAACCAGACTTCTCCTAGTGATCACATTCAAGACATTGTAAATGTCTGTGCAATTCATGAGATCACTGAGATGGACATTGCAGTCAAATTGTTAGCCTCTTCACTCAAGGGTAAAGCTTCGTAATGGTTCAGGAGTCTAACAATAGGCTCTATTCAGAATTCGTATCATCATCATGCAGAGCTATTCATAATCCATTTGGAGCAAAGGGAGATAATCTATCCTTGTTGGAGAATTTTACAACCATCAAGAGGGCTCCTAATGAGAAGTGACAGATTTCAACATCAGATTTCAAAGGACATGGGAAAGGATTCCATTAGCCGTAAGGTCGTAGATGAAGGTGCTTTCTTATACTTTCTTAGACCTTTAAATTCGATATTGCCTTAATGATTCAATCAATGGGAGGCACAAACTTACCTACAGCTTATTACATTTCCATTAGAGGTAAAAAATGTTTAATTCACACTAGTAATCTTGCACTTAGGCCACCTATGCCTCTATATCCGAACTAAGAGCTCTAAGCACTAGTCAAACACCCACATTAGGTCCCATACCCACTCCAAGGAATCAAATTTCTGCTTTGAAGCTTCCACCTCATCTTCTAGCACTTCAAAAGAGATACAAGAGGTTATGAAACAAATGTGGAACCAAGGAAATGAGCTAGTGATGATCAAAATATAGAAAACTCGAGTTTTAGGCCTTATCAACCTCAAATCCAATACTAGGCTAGACCCACATATCAGCCAAAATAGACTACTAGCTCAAAGCTACGAGTCAAAACCAAAACCAAGGACAACCTCAAGCTGTTAGGCCTTACTAACCATATGATCCAAATACATCTTCAACATCGAGGGCCTTGGTTCCTACACAAAACAACATGGCAGAATAATATGATTGGTGTTTCCCATGCGGTCAGCCCCATAACCTAGATTAATGTGTTTCAATGGTGCACTGAACAAGGCCTTGATGGTATAGAACATTGGTGTGTCCCAAGAGCCTAGTCAAGAGGAAAATCAGTAGCAAGAAACCCAAAAAGAGGCACCTCCAAGTGAGACCATGCTTGTCAATTGGCAGGTTAAAGATTTCTGTGGTATGAATCAAGCACCTCCTCATAATGTGGCAACAAATACATGGTCTAAGAAGAGGACTATTAGAGAGGGGAAAATACCTATTTCAAATGGTCCAAAGCCATGTGTTTCCCCTCAAAGTGCAACTCCCAATGTGTAGATTCAACCCAAGGCACCTTCCAGACCTACTCAGACACCGATTGTAATGACCCATGTGCAAGAGAAAATTGTACCAGGAAGGGAAAAAATATAGATCATCCCCATTGATCATCATTGATCAAATGAATAAAAAATGTGAATATTTAAATGTGGGAGTCATTGGCTATCCCGGGAAGAGAGAATGCTGCCAGAGTCTGCTATGGCTAATTGGTTAGCCTCAAATTAGTCCCCCAATCAACATGAGATAGTGCTTACCAATGCAGCTCAACTCAAGGGAACCATGGAGGAAAATAAGGTAAGAATCTAAATCCTCCTCACTTATATGTGTCATTGATTATTGGGGAAAAATTGGTACATAATTGCATGATTGATTCAAGAGCAAGTAGCTCTGTAATGCCAAAGCAAATAGCCGATCAGTTGGGTATTCAATACGAAGTCATTTCCAAGGGCATGGTGCAACTAGATGGGGCAACGGTAAAAATGGTTGGAGTCATAAAGTATTTTAGCCTTATACTACATACATGCCCCAATGTGACTAAATTGCAAAATGTATCGGTCATAGACTTGCTGCCACATTTTGTATGGTTTTTGTCAAGAGACTTCACCTAAAATTGGAGGCTATTTGTCAGGTAATTATTCACACATGCTTTTCAAAAAAAGGTATTGAGTGAAGGCTATGATCAGGTTTGAGCCCATTGCGGATTACCATATTAAGCCTCATGTACCCAGCCTAATCAATGTGAACTATTCAACTTTTGACTAGGAGGACCTCTCGAGCACTTGTGAGGAAGATATCAAGGTTGGGTGTATTCCGGACTTGACCCTCGACAAATGGGTGAACAAGAGGCATTTTTCGACCCTTATAAGGAAATTGAGAAATATGATCTAGGAGTATATTGTTTGTATGAGGATAATCATCCTCTTCCTAACATCATTAAGTCACACCGCAAAGATGACAATGAGGTATGGTAGTTATTCTTTTATGGCTCAAGAAGTAGATAAGGAGCCGGATGAGGAGATATGATTGTTTCACCTCAAGGTATGAAATATTACTCAGCCTTCCGTTTCCAATTTTATTTCTCAAACAACACAACAGAGTATGAGGCCTTAATCCATGGACTGCATTGGGCAAGAAAAAGAGGGATTAAAAACTTGCAATTTTTGGTGATAGTGAGATGTTTGCGAATCAAGCTTGAGTACAAAATATTGCCAAGAATGATCTGTTAAAGAACTACAAGAATTGGGTATGGGATCTTATCAAATATTTTGAAGCATTCGACATCAATTCCATCCCAAGGAAGAAGAATAAAGCAACAGAGATAGATTGGCAACAATCGGGGTGACATTTGATGTTGTAGAGAGTATAAAAAATGATAAGTCTCACCCTCATATCAAATTGTTCGTAAGACCAACTGTCCCTAATAATAACACATATGTTGTAGGTCTTCAAGAATGATCAACGAATTTTCAACTTTATACAATAATAAGTTGAGTTCTCCGCTAGAAACCAAGACAATTTGGAACAATGTTATGGTGACCAAGTGGTGCAGCGAGAACCAACAAATTACCAAAGGTTCTTGTAACTTTGGTGTCGATATTCAACCCAAATGATCAATTCCAAAGAAGAAAGAAAATATCTAAGTAAAGGGTGTAGATTCAAATCCCATTTCCATAGAAGAAGGAAAAATGTTGTGAATTGGCAAGGTAAGTACCCAACAAGAAAATTTTTAATTCATTCAAGTTGTAAATAATTTCAAGATGTCTTTGTCGGGACTTACAAAGATTTAACAAGTCTCAACCCAATATTGACACAACACACTATCGAGTGGATCAAGGATCTAAGCCTTCTGAAAGAAGCAAAGGAAATAAATCCTTACATTGATCCTCTCATGAGGAAAGAGTTGAAACAGGCTAATTGAGGTCAATATCATCTTCCTTATCAATCATTCAAGTTGGGTTGCAAACTTGGTGCCTATAAGGAAAAGAAGTGGAGAAATCATATTGTGTGTAGACTTCCATGATCTAAATAGAGCATCACTTAAAGATCACTACCCACTTCGATCGATGGAGAAAATATTACAGGTTGTAGTTGGCTCTGAGAGGTTTTCATTGCTAGATGGATACTCATGCTATAATCAGATAATGGTGAAAGATGGTGATCAATTAAAGATAGGCTTCACCACCAAATGGGGCACATATTCTTGTTATCACCGAATCACAAGCACCCTGTGTTTATATAAGTGCATATACTTGTATTCACGGTGTGATTGGATAACATGGGTACTTATCTCCAAGTTGTGGGACTTGCTACTTGAGATAGACCTCCCAGAAAGCTGGTTCTTGCTCCTAAACTACTCGCCACAATCTACTCTAATGCGGGGAAAATAACTATTCTAATCTAAATTTCCAAGGGACCAGAGAGAAAGAATGCATAAAATGAAAGCCTACACTAAAGCAAAGTGATACACCGTAGAAAGGAGGGTGTGAGAGTAGTCTCCAAATGTGTGAAATACGGAGGAAAAGTGCACACTAGAAGAGGTGATGACAGCCTCCATAATCTAGCAAAATGCATTCACAACGATATTCCAAGCATACACAATGATAATGGATCCCTACAAGAACATAATAATAGACACAACATTCTTGTAGAAAGATTAAAGGGGCAAGAAGAATGCAAGAAAATATAGCAGGGGAAGATATATCCACAAACTGATATTTTATTGCTTCATGATATGCACAGTTCAATCTATTATAGGATAAGGGCCTGGATCACCATGCAAGGAGTCCACTACAAGGGCCTGCAGCACATTGGCTTCAAAAAGTAATTTTGACGGAGCTTTGCTACAAAGAACTACCTCCTTTTTTTACAATGAGCCCAACACTCCAATTTATAGAAAAATGAGAAGGAAAAGAGAAGGGAAAATGGAAATCCCAAAATTTGTCCTTCAACCACCTGTAAGAGGCATTAAATGGATTAAAAATATTATATATTACTTGCAAAAGGCTCCCCATACTATCCCAGGTGCTGCAGCAGAGAAAGAATGATGACCATGCCTCTTAATTGCACTCCCAACCACCAAATGAAACAACTTTATTATGAACTCGGCCACGTTTTGTAAAAATTTCTATTGATGTCTCACCAAATCTGGAATTTCTTGATTACTATGCATTGGACTCGAGCCACGATTCCAACGGTACCAATTTTGTGTGATTTTGTTGAGAAATGCAAAAGTTATGGCCTTTTGAGTGTGGGCAACTATTTTGGATCTGGCAGGCGTTTTCTGTCATTTGACGGGAATGAGCATGAACTGACTGGAGCCGAATATGTTTCCTTTCATTAAATATATCTAGTTTTTGTGGCGTAGAGGATGTCGTGCTCGTTCCAGAAAGTCCAATTTTGTGAAAACCGGAGCTCGGAGTCACAAGTTATGGCCGTTTGAAGTTTCGAAGTCAAACGTTGACTTTTCTTCTTTGCCTTTGGCAGCTTGACTTTTCGCGTCCCCGCGTCCCGCGCATAATTTTTTCTGGCTGGCCCGATGAAGATATCTACCTCGACCGATTCGGGCTTCCTTGTCCCTCTTTTGCTGCCTTTTCACCTTTTCGGCCGGTTCGCGTCCCACGCGTACCTTTGGCCCAGATGTCCCAAACTATTTCGGACGAAAGACTCCTGCTTCGTGAATCGGCCGGTTCGCGTCCTCCACGTACTTTTGCCCCAACGGCTGTCCCAAACCACGCGATAACAAAACTTGAAATTTTTTCCACTTTTGGCTGGTTCACCTTTTCGTGTCCCGCGCGTCCTTTCATCCCAACTGCTCCGCGGACCGCCCGGGCGGCTTTTCGGCCGATTCGTGCCCCGATGTTCTAATTGTCCCAACTACTTGCATGACTAGGACTTAGCCAATTTTCTTCATTTTTTCGGCCCCAAGCTTGGTTTTTTGCAATTTTTTCACCTTTTCTAACTCATTGGGTTTTCTTTTTGGATGAGGGATTTAGAAAGAAGCCGAAGGGGCTCCAAAAACATGATTTCAGGCCTTAAATCAATCTACTTGCTTGGGACTAAAGAATTTGATGCATGTTATCAAAATTACCTTGAGGGGTGAATTTTGGATAACAATTCTTATAAGAAGATTCCATTTGGATTTCCAAATGCTAGAGCAACATTTTAGCAAGATATGGACATGGCATTCAAAGGCTTGATAAGCAATATAGTTCTGGTGTATCTAGATGATATCACTATCTTCTCAAAGAATTATGGAGACCATCTCTTCCACCTCGGATAGGTATTTGGAGGTGTGGAAGGTTCAGTGTCATTAAACCCAAATAATTGTGTATTCTTTGTACACGAGAGAAAATTGTTAGGCCACATTGTCTCAAGAGAATGGTTAACAATTGATCCTAAAAGGGTTGAAGCCATCCAAACACTTCCATTGCCACAACACAAAAAGTCTCTCCAAATCTTGTTGGGGAAAATAAAGTTTGATCGTAGGTTTGTGCTTGATTTTGCCACTCTTGTGAAGCCTTTAACAATGATGTTGAAGAAGAGTCTTGCATTTAAATGGAAAATAGAAGGTAAAGAGAGTTTTGAGGCCATCGAGCCCACAATATCATAGGCCCAACTCTTGTTAACCTAGAATTTTCAAAGGACTTCATGTTGTATGCTTTAGGAGGATCAGACACAATCTCAACTATCTTGGTTCAACCTAACAAGGAAGGTTCAGAACAGCCCATATCCTTCTTCAACCAAAGCTTGGAAGATTATGAGGTAAAGTAATCTTTCATTGAGAAGTAGGTCCTTGCTTTGTCATTAGGATTTTGAATAAGTTTAGACACTTAGTCTCAAACAATAAGATTCAACTACTAGTATCTCATGCTTTGGTGTCAAGGATTTTCTCCTGAACAAGGACTTGAATGAGAAGAGAGTAGGTTGGATCACTTGGGTAATGGAATATGACATTGAGATCAAAGTGACCAAATTGGTTCATGGCAAGGGTCTATGTGAGCAGCTCGCTTCCAAGCAACAAGTTGAGTCAGTGGATGAAGAAGAGGTTGTCCTATTACTAAAAATGATCAAGAACAACCAGCTAATGATACACCTGTTCCATGTTGGACCCAATCCTTGGTGCACTATCTCCAAATAGGTTTATGCCCTCCAAAATGGAACAAAAAGAAAAAAGGAGATACTTGGACTACAAGCCATCCCATATGTACTTATCGATGGTGTTTTGTTCAAGAAGGATATCAATAGTGTCCTATTGAGGTGCATTGGGACATGCCAAATTGAAAGGGTATTGCATGAGTTCCATGATGGAGAAGCAGGAGGCCACTTTGCTCCTCGAGTAACAACTCTCAAAATCATGAAATCTAGTTATTATTGGCCTACAGTGTTTAGGGATTGCTACTCATGGATCAAGAAGTTCAAAAAGTGTGCATTCTTCATAGGGAAGGAAAAGCTAGCAGCCCTGCCCCTTTGTCCAATTTTAGTGGATCAGCCATTCATGCAACGGGGACTAGACTTCATTGGACTGATTAACCCAAACTCAAGTCAGGGACATAAGTGGATACTTACAACAATAAACTATTTCACCAAGTGGATCAAGCAGTGGCACTTAAGGAGGAAAATGAATCCAACATCTTTGATTTCTATAAAGGAATAACCACCAACTTTGGATTCCCCGCCATTATTATATCGAGATAATGCCTTGACATTACTTGGTACAAGGATCACTTTGAATGGGCTATCGGGAATGGTGTATACCTCAACAATTCATCAAACTATTACCCTCAAGGTAATGGCCAAGCAGAGTCTACTAACAAGAACCTTCTAAGGATTATCAGAAGGACTCTTAATGAAAACCAGAGAACTTGGCATACAAAGCTCAAATCAGCTCTATAGGCTGATAGAATCACATCCAAAAGGTCCACATGAAGCTCCCCATATAAGCTTGTATATGGAAAAGAGGCAGTATTACCCATATCATTGGATTTTCCCACTTTGGAGCTCATGAAACAGTTGGAACTAGCTGAGTTTGAACCTATGGCAATCAGGTATGCAGAGTTGATGGAAGTAGGAGAGGAAAGAGAGCATGCAATGTAGATCATGGAGAAGGATCAAACATTGATCAAGAATATTTTTGATAAGAAAGAAAGAGCAAGGACCTTTCAAGAGGGGGACTTAGTTCTAAAATGGGATGCCGATCGGGCAAAACTAGGAAAGCATTCCAAATTTGATGCCATTTGGAGTGGCCCCTACATGGTCACAAGATGTAAGAGTAGCAATGCGTTCTGAATGGCTAAGTTGGATGGCGAAGAATTTTAGATTCCAGCCAATGGGATCCATCTCAAACATTGCTATTAAAAAGGAAGGTTCCACCCTTGTAACTATTAGCATAGGACTTTAATTTCCTTAGGTGTGTATGCACATTGTTTTGTTGTAGAGTAGGTTTTATTCCCTACCTAATCGGCACATGTTTTGTTGCTTAAGGTTTACATCATTATATAGTTTGATGTGCCTCTAGGTGAATGTGCCAGGTGCTTTAGCATTTGCAATAGGGAAACCCATAGTTTCCATAACAGTTGCTTATTTTAAAATAGAACAAATACAGAGCAACTAAAATCGGGTCTGGAAGGGTCCATTTCCAAAACAACGTGGCAGGTTCCAGGTCACTAAGTGAAAATGTCAGATTCAAGCTTCAAGAACAGGACCAGCATCAGATAACCACCCTTGACTTAGTGCTAAATGGATACAACAACGTAGTTGATCTCTTCATCTACCAGGCAGATGTCTCCGTGAGTCGCCACATTTTTATCTCAATTTTTCACCTAGGAAAATTGAATAAACATGACCCTGCATAGGAAGAAATCTAAGGGTCACTTCCATCGCATGAGCCCATGTTTCAAATCTAATGATCAGGTTGTAGGCGGGCTCGAAAATGGAGGAGCAGGGTCGGCTAAGGAGGAAAACAGTGTCAAAGAAACTAGAGGCTCAAAGGAGGAAAATGGGGAAAGGCTCAAAGGCTTTGGGCTTCACAAATTATTCAAAGTGGGATTAAATTTTCTAGGTATAGAGGAGACGACGGAAGCTACCAAGTGTCTCAATGACGCACATTCAAAGGTGGTACCTAAAGTGGAGAATGAAATGAGCGTGAGGCTTCCATGTGTCCTAGGTTTGAAAAGGGACAGAGTCGATGATTGAAAAGTCAAGATGGATAGAGTCAGCAGAGGGTGCCATGTGCCTCAATCGCATAAATTCAAGAGGGGAAGCCCAATGGCTAGACTCAAACAAGTGTCAAATATCAATGTGTCCCTTCCACACAAAAGGACTTAGAAAAAACATAAGGAAATAGAGAAAAGCCACAGAAGGAGCCACATGTCTTCTCGGAGCAACTTCCAAAATAGAATCCAAAATATGTCCCCAAACTAGCACCAACTCTACATGTGGCCATGTTCCAATTCAATGCGGGAAGTCGGGTCATCAGAGGAAATTCAAACTTTATGGCTTGAAAGGTGTAAAGTTTAAAAGTGAGCCACACCTTCGCTGATGCCCAAGGAGACACATGTCAAGCCTAAATTGCATGTGCGAAAGTGTTCCTGGGGAGGTGTTTTTACCCAAATGGAAAATGTAGATTGGCAGGCCCAAAGATGGTTTTTGAGAAAAGTGAATTTCAGGCCCGTAGACCCATTTTCTAACTAGTTTTCACCATTTTTGTACAGACCCAACTCATACATTCAAATGGACATATCTTTCGATCCAGTTCTTGAAATCCAATAAATATGGCACCATTGGAAATGTCTCAACCTCGTCTATGCCATGGAAACCTGAAAATTTAATTTTGATGACCCTAGGTGGGTGGGAATTGGGAAAATTTCTTCACACCATTAATATGTGATCTGATTGCTCCAATAACAAAATAAGATTTGATTTGATCCAAAGTTCTTCCTTCTTCAACACACTGAATAGACATAGAGTGGAGGACTCAACAGATAGTGGGTGGATTTGCAGCAGTATTGATGGCTAGTAGCTGAGCTTTAATCGAGTTTCCCACCTCTTTTCTTCTTCCCTGTTCACTATATCTATAAAAGAAGGATTTGGGCTCAATGTAAAAGGTTTGACATTTTTTTTAACACCCTCCCTTCTCCTCTGGTCTACAGACGAGTTGTGGAGTCCAAACCTCCCATTCAAGTTGTAATACAAAGTTTTGCCTCTTGGCTACTGTAATGTATTGTATCAACTCTAGAGCAATAATATATGTCTGTGGATGATTCTCAACCCTCTCATGTGTTCATTTTATCTTCTGATCTCTCATTACAGTTTGGTTATCTGTGCATGGTAGTTGTATTGCATTTCTATGGTCTATGTTAAAGTTGCAAAATGGGTGTTTAACATTCCTTTGGTGCATCACCTTGTTAGCTTAGGTTTATTTTTCTTTCATCTTCTTAACCCCTGTCCCCTTGTCATGATAGATTAGGTTTTAGAGTATATCATCTATACGTACTTTAAAACTTAGTGTAACTAGGCATCCTGTAAGTATAAGCTCTAACAAATTAATTTCATCGAAGAAACTAATCCTCCTAGTAGTGGTCATGACAAATTGCAAATTCTACAAAAATTGCATGGTCCTCCCGATAATTTTTCCGAACATGCTTCCAATACTAAATGCAAACTTGGTATTTAGTAGGTGACTCTTTTCACTCTATTGTCCCGATGACACACTCATATTCTTATGGTTCTTATATGATTGTTGAGGGGTTTGTTACAATATATAACCTCCTTTCATCTTACATTAACATATTTATCTATTACATAACCAATCATACATGAATACATTTACGATCATCTATTAGTCATCATGCATACCATACGATCCCCTATTATTTTTAATCCTATTAAAAATATATGATACTTCACGGTGTTTAGACCTCACTTCTCTATTTTAAAAATATGCACCATCGAAAACTTGGGGACATAACATTTACATATCTTTCCCCATTCATATTAAAATTAGTGCATCTCCCATACTTTCATTATCATTCATCAATCTCCTCATGTAGGAATACACATCACACATTTTAGCATTTTCATTACCCGATGACACAATCTTGTGCTTCGGTTCACACTTGACTATTGAGGGCTTACTACACATTAACCCCACACATTGCACTATAGAAACCACACATCACATTTCATTCATTCTTAATTTAGTCCATATCATTTCCCTATTTATTTACTACATTTATTTACTTTCTTTGCATGTCGTACTAGATCGATTGACTACTATTATTCTACATCCTAGTTAATTTTTACCTAATCATCTACTAGTGTTCCATTAGATAAGTCTCAGCTATTGAATGGAATGAATGAAAACATGTAGAGATTTTGAACGAAAGATTATTTTATGGATAGGAAGTTATGGGATCTTATGACTAGTGTGGAGACACAACCCACTAAAATATAAGAAACGCCTAAAACTCTTAGCTCCTTCTCTCATAAATATCTAGAGGTTTGTCCATCCTTTTCCAAAGCATAAAAGATTAATTATTAATGCATATAAGTCATATGGACTCACATGCTGATACCTACAAGAAATTCAAGACAATGGATGAAGGAATTCCATTTTTAAAAATAATTAAGCTTGTTATGGAATTTTTTACAACTCCTACGAAAGGGTATGAGATAATAGTTAGTTATCTAGCTAAAATGAAGAACATTTAAGATCAATTGAATGGTGGTAATTGTGAATTGTTTAAATATAATCTATAATATATTATATTTTAGATAAATATACATGAATAATTAAAACTTATATTATCCATTATTAATTCAATGATTTAGAATGAGAATGATTTTCCTAATTTGGATACGTTGTCGTCTCTTTTAATTCAAGAAGAGAAAGTAGTGGATAATTTTAATTCAAAAGAGACTTCTTCTCAAGCCCTTTTCTATCGAATCACAAGTCTTCTTGTAATAGGAATAAAAATGCCTAACTCAAACCTAATTCCAAACCCAAATTTAAATAAAATCCTAGTCCAATTCAACTAAAAATAGTAAGATATTTAATGGTACATGTAAAAATGTGATAATTTTTGCCATAAAGAGTTTTAATGCCATGTAAAAGCAATTTTTTTATTAAAAATACTCAAAACTAGTAAAATTAACAATCAAAAGAAATTTCAAAATTAGAAGCAAAATGATGCAAATAATGTTGAGCAATCTATTTCCTTGTACACTTCCCTTTTAGCACCAAATGATAATGAATGGATTCTTAATAGTGGTGCCTCTAGTCACATGCCTTTATCATGAAATATGAGGAGAATATCTATCTAAAATATAACTCCATCATTAGATCTGAAAGTTGTGGAAATGTTAAATTATCAAATGGTATAATTAGGAAAGTCTTATTTGTTCCTTAGCTCAAAAAGATTTTTTTTTTGCTCTCGATAACTAAATAAAATTTTGAAGTTGTTTTCTTTGCTGCAAGATAATTTTAGCAATGTCATTGTTTTTGGTATTCAAAAAACAATATTGTACATCTTTGATGGTTTTGTGTCTTAGTTTTGTTATTCTTCCTCCTCTATGAATAATATTCAGTTTTGGCATGAAATAATTGGTCATGGAAATTCAATAATATTTTACGAAATTTATAGTCTGAATCTTGTTGTTGGTCTTCCTAAATTAAAATATTATAATGAAACATGTGAAAGTTTCTTGCGTGATAAAAAACATGCTAAATCATTTCAAAAATGTCACGATCTCAATTTTTCTCGGATATTAGATCTAATTCATAGTGATGTAAGATGTCCACTTGATGTTCCTTCACTTAGTAGAGATTTGTATGTTTTCTTTATTGATAACTTCTATAGAATGACTTGGTCTTATTTTATTAAGGAATAAGTTTGATGTCTTGTCTAAGTTTCAGGAATTTAAAGATCTAGTTGAGAATGCTTATAATAAGAAAAATGACAAGAATTATGGCTGGTAATGGAGTTGAATATGTTAGTAAAAATCTTCATGAGTCATGCGTGTCATATGGGATTCAAAGAGAATTGACTACTCCCTATTCCTCATAGCAAAATGGCATTGCGAAAGGATTAATATGACTATTTGAGAAATGGAGAGGACAATGATTCATGATTCTAATGTGCGTAAGTTTCTATCGGCGAAGCTATGAATACTATTGTCTATATTATTAATATATTTCTTACAAAATATATTCATCAACTAGTCCTCATGAAGTATGGGAAAATAAAAAACCGGATATCTCTCACTTACAAATATTTGGTATTCTTGCCTCTATCTTCATTCCAAAAGCTAAAAGGAATAATCTTGATCTAACCTCTTATTCTTTTTTTTTTTTTTTTTTTTTGTTATGGTTTTCAAACTAAAGGTTTAATATTCTATTACCCTTTCGATTATGAAATATTATAGAATAGGAATTTTATTGCCTTAGAAAAGACATTTTGTGATGCTTCACATGAACCCTCCTCTATTTCTCCTAAGAGAGAGCCTGATAATATTTCTCCTAAAACTATGGAGACATAAGTTCAATAATAAGATTATCATGATCTAGATATGATGGATATTGAGGGGGAGTATTCTCAAAATGTCTTGCATCACAAGGTTTCGAAATGGGCTCAATGTATTCTTCAAGAATCTTAGCCTCGTAATCTTAGAAATTTAACTCATAGTCAGCATTATTATCATGATTTGATAACCCTATATGAGGTAAAACAAAGTT